>JAWDJD010000001.1:245278979-245878979 GCA_035047305.1 Bradypodion pumilum | reverse complement strand
CAATACTCAGGAATCGAACTGCTGACCTCCTGCCTTCCAGTCAACATCCTAGCCACTAAATTGGTATAAATCAGAAATGATAGTCTTCAATTATAATAAAGAAGAAAGAGGAAAAATTAGAAAAGAAATGGATTATTAATATTCAAATGACTTTCTGTTACTTAAGTACAGTGAACCCCCTCTTTACAGATGGCTCGCTTACTGGAAAACTCCTTCAGAAAAAGAACTCCATAGGAAATGACGGTCTGCTTCCAGGGGGGAATCACTATATGGACAGTTTTCTAGGGGTTTTCCAACAGTGGACTCAGCTGTGGTTGCTCCCAGTTCTTGGTGTGCAGCGGCAGGAGGATAGGAGGACTATGTCCCCTCCATTTTTGGGATTTTCCCCAGGCTTTTTGCCACTTTTCGGCAGCTTAGAAGCGGGGGGTGGTGGTGATGGGGGGACGACAGCTGATGGGTGGGTCATTATCGGAGATGGCCACTAGAGGGCACAAAGCACAGTTTCCCATAGGAATGCATTGCAAACCAATTTAATGCTCAAAAGTTCGGAAATAAGCCAAAGAAACCATTTTTTTCTGTTCAAAACTCATTATAAAGTGCACTTTGGAATTTTTCACCACATTTATACAAAGTTTTTGAATACATAAAATACCTTTTTTGATTTTCCTCACCCCCCGACCTCCAGAATGCAATATTTGGTTTTCAATGCATTCGTATGGGAAAGCTATGGTATAGAAGTGTGGTTGCTTTGCTTTTTCGGGATTTTCTAGGTAGGAGGTAGTGAGTAGTGGTTTGTCTTTGCCTTCTTCTGGGGGCATCCTGGAACTGTGTAACTTGCCCAGGGCCACACAGTCTGGGGAATTGAACTCTCAGCCAGATGGCTAACTCACTGAGCTATGAGCCAGCTAATAATTTAGAACAGATACAGCAAATCTCCCATTATATACAGCAATAGAGTTGGAGAAATTCCCAGACCCAGAAAACTTAAAAGGGTTGATTGAAAAATCAATAAAAGAGAAGTAATTAGAATAAAGTACTGATTTTAAAAAATAAAGACCAAATAACAGAAGTGGTAATATGTAAAGATGAAGTATCTTGGTATAATATTATTCAATTTAAATAGTGGACAAGGATTGGATTAAAAATGTAAGGAACTCACAAAATAATTAAGGAATTATATTACAAATGGAAAACAAAGGTGATAAGGTAACAAAGGGTATAGTAAGTATGATTTATATCTATTACTGAAATCAGAAGATTAGGGGTTTTTGCTCAAATCATTATGGGAACTTGATATTGGAGAAGAAATAAGCTCTGGTGCTTGGAAAACAGATGGAATACCAGAATATCGAAATTCATGTCAATAAGGATAAAAGAGAAGTTTAATAAATTAATTTGGAGATGGTACTTAACTCTAGTTAAACTTAACCAAATAGATATTTATTTACTTTTGCTGTCGAGGTTTCCAGAAAACAGGTCCTTATTTTCATATGTGGTGGGTATGCAAGAACATATTAAAGTTTTGGCAATAGGTTTTTAAGGGAAGAAACGAAATAAACAATTTAAACTTAGCTGTGCATCCCAAAATAGTCCTTCAATCGATATGTGAAAGGGAGGTCAGTAATGGGAACAACTAGAGAGTGAGGCTGCAAATACACTGGAAAGCTGAATCAGAATGATTTGAATCACAGCCTATGTTAGGTTTGAAATTGTTGTTAGTCCTTGCACAGGATCTGTGCCTTATATATCTATTTCTGATGTCAGCTCACTGACTTGTCCAGACATGCCCGGCTGCTGCTGGAACATGCATGCCACCAGAGGATGTGATTCAGCTGAGACGGCAGCAAGCATAGTGGTAGCTGCAATTGTTATAATGTCCCAATGTAGAAATACATTACCCAATTACTGACCATTTGAACAGCTATATCACATCTTAAAATCTGTATGTGGAATCAGCATACTTGATATCATGTAAATCACATACCGTATGTTATTCCCAGTAGCAAAATCGTTGTTGTGCAGTGTTGTGAAGAAAAGGACAGAACAATTGCAGGGTGTCTTATGATTCCTCCTCTGGAAATGCTCTCTTTGCTCCTGGTCAGATCAGAAATGTTGGATCAGGTCTTGAACAACAGAAAGACTGATGTCTAAAGTCCTACTATTATACTGTATCCCAAATGTCATGATTCAGCAAACTGCTTTTGAAATTTCCCTTCATCACAAAAGCTGTTCCGAGTACAGCATGAAGAGAGTGGCTTAAAACAGCAGCAGCAGCAGCAGCAGCAGAACCCTTTGTTGAGCCGGGGTGAGCTTATCACACAGCTTTTTGATTTACAACTATTCAACAGACTGAATTTGACAATTTGATCTTTAAAATTAAAATTGACTTTGTACAGTAGATGTGGAAAGAGCTCTTTAAACATGGCAATGTTGCTTGCACTGCTGAATACCTGCAAAGTTTATGTTTCAATTTCATCTGCAAATATGACAACTGTTTGACTTAATCAAAATTGTGCTTTGAATAAAGCCCTTTGCCAAAATGAGAACATTTAAAGGCACATTTATACATTCAACAGAAAGAACTGAAGTGCCCAAGAAATTTGCCACTACAAGGATGGGCTTCTGCTATGTCATGTGTGCTATGCTATCCATCTTAAGTAGAGAGCCTCCTGCATCTCCCTCATGTGGCAATGCTTATGACATCCAAGAACCCATTTCCCCCTGGATGAGTGGTGGGAAATCTTTGCCCCTCCAGTTGTTATTGACCACAACCGCCATAATACCATGCTTGTTATGGTTGATAGGAGTTCTAATCAAAAGCACCTGGCAATTCGAAGGTTCTTCATCCATGTCTCAGATCCTGAGTATGGGGCTGCTCATAGTACCAGCTGCAGATGGGTTTAGGTTCCTAAACAAGAGCTGCTTTTTTGTGCCATCTAATTCAGAGGGACTGCAGTGGCTCAAGTGGTTAGGAGGGATGAATTGGCTCAAGTGGTTAAGATGCTGACCTCGCTTCTGCCAACCTAGCAGTTCGAAAGCAAGAAATTGCAAGTAGATAAATAGGGACCACTTTGGTGGGAAGGTAAACAGCACTCCATGCATACCTGCCACATGTCCATGAAAACATCTGCAGACGCAGACAGCACTGGCTCTTTGGCTATAAACATAGATAAGCACTGAACCCTAGAGTCGGATACAACTGGCTTTCGAGTAAGGATGACCTAATCCTAATCAGCCAGAGGGTCAGTTCTAATCTTCGATTGTTCTCAAATGGTATAATGAAATACCTCCAAGCAGAGCTGTACCCCTTCAGAAAGGCTCTAAAAACCTGGCTCTGTCAGCAGGCATGGAGGGCGTCTGGCAGCACATCCCAGCTTTGCTGGCTCATCTAGCCCTGTGGGGTTTTTTTTAATTAAGGGGCTATGGGTTTTTATAGTTTTTAATCATTTTATTGTTAGCTGTGGGATTTTAATGTATCAGACGTTTTAATTGATGTGAGCCGCCTTGGGTTGCCGAGGCAAGAAAGGCGGCCTATAAATTGAGCAAATAAATAAATAAATTCATATAATGAACATTTCCCCCCATTATAACGAAAAAACTGTATAGTGAAGAGCTCCGTAGAATGGAGTCCCCCCCCCCCCCGTTATACAGGGTTTTACTGTAGTTAGACTGTTTTTGACTGGAAGCAGGCTACTTCAAGAGCATTATCTTGGTAATTTGTTTATAACTTCTACAGAATGGTATACATTGAATGGTGGCCAGGAACAAATGTAAAAGTAATGCTTGCTAAATCTATATGTGTAACAAGTTATTTTCTTTTGCTCTAATGTGAGGCACCAAGGGCCCTCCATCAGTATATCATGAAAATAATATGTTTCCTCATTGTTAGAACTAGTTAAAATTTTGGGTATTTCCTTTTTATTCTCTGCTATAGTAACAGAAATCATAAGAGAGCAGATTAGGATCTATTGAAGATAATTTATTTTTAGTGGGTGGAAGTGAAAGTCCCGCCTCATGAACTTGTTGAAGCAAATTAATCTGACCCTTATCTGGTGACATGATACTTTGCTGAATAGGAGCTAGCAAATTAAATCAAATTATCTCCCACCCCACAACTCCATTTCCTACTGTTCTCACAATGTACCTTTTCTTTTTCTATCTCTGCTCTGTAAGAAAAACAGAAATTGGGAAACAGAATTATCCTGTCTGTATAGGGCATGCAAGGCAATCAAACTGAAGGATTCTCTGAATGTTTCCACTTTGGAGATTGCACCGATGGCTCCCAATAGCAGGACCTTCTCTGGCATACCACTCCGAATGCCTTTTTGCTGTAGAGTTGGCTACCCAACTTCAGGTGCCAGAAGAACAGTATCCTGCAGAATTATATTTTGTTTGTCATCCCAAGCAGAATGCGCTGGCTGATATCCAGCAACATCAAGTTATGACATTTAGAGCTGATGGTGTCCTCTGCTGCAGCCATTCATTCATTCATTCATTTTGATTAAAAGTTTCCAATTCATCCCTCCTAAGGGTCTGAGTTTCTCTTGGGATCCTTTTCAATTTGGGGAAGACTTCAAGCACCACAAGATGAAGGGAGGTCAGAAATTAAACATCTACCTGTTATCTTGCAGCCTCTCTAGTTCTGGTGCAGGACACAAGGGATTCTTTGGGAACCTCCAAACCTTGGGTGTATGTGTAGAAACTTTGTAATTCCTGAAAAATGGCTGCAGCTGATGATGACATCAGCTTTATGCTGCGTAACACTATGCTATTGGATTTCAGTCAATGTGTCAAATTTATTAATTTCTGTGCTGGTTACAATAATGATACACCTGAGGCCAATTCTCCCACATCTCATTCTAAGGGTTTCATTTGTGAAGATTTTTTTAAAATACATTATCTGAGAAAATATGTACAAATTACTGGATTTTTTTTAAAAAAAGTGAGGATGTTTTCAAATGACAAGTAGAAAGCACCAAGAATCCACTTCACTTTGCATCCAGCCTTGCTGGAGGAGAGAACTGCCTTTTGTGGCCTATCTATGCTCCTTATATGCAATGACATGAATGTCAAATGAAGTAACATTTGAATGCTAGTGAATTCATCGTCATCCTTCATAATAATAATAATTTTGTGTCAGAAATTATTCTGAGTTGAAAGGATTTTTGCAGAAGAAACTCCACTCAGGGAACACCCAAATGAGGCTCCTTTCATGTCCCCAAGAGCTGGGACAGAAACAGGCACTCTATCCGTCATACAGTACCCGGGGTTTGAACTGCCAACTTGCCAGCCTTCCAGCCAACACGGCGAGCTTCTTAACCACTGAGCCACTGCAGTCCCAACCTTCATAATAACTTTTATGTATGGAAATGAAACTTGTTTGTTACATCATGCAGTAAAACCTTACAGATTAGTCTTGATATTTGTGCAGAGCATCTTTCTATCATGCCAATATAACTCTCTTGTTCTTATATTTGACCAATGTTTGAGGCACACCTCTGCCAGGTCTATATTATGGTGACTTTTTCACTTTACTACAGATGTACATATTATAAACATTTGTTTCAGTTTGGTTTCTTGGTGCTGGCGTGCGTGGGATTAGCCTCTTTAGTTTTAGATTTGTTTACATTGAAAGGGAGTACAGTAATACCTCTGATAATGCTAAAACTTTGTTCCACAAGTCTTAGCATTATCCAGTTTTTAATGTTGTGCAACACATTGATTGCATCATGTTTTTAAAATAAAAAAATAAAAAAAGCCCAGTTCCCTTTCTGAAGAGGAAAGGGCACAGGGGGTCAATCCACCTGACTCTTAGGAAAGGGCAGTGGGGATTCCATGCAGGAATCCCCACTGCCCTTTCCAAAGAGGCAGGCAGATCAAGCCAAGCCCCAAAGTCAGGAGAACTGGTCTCCGACTTTGGGGCTTGGCTGTCCGGTGGTCTGAGCATCAGAGCACTGGTTTCCTTGGGGTAAGGGCATGTGCACCCGGTCTCCCCCCAAGGAAACCAGCACTCCAATGCTGAGCACCGGTTTCCTTAGGGGGAGACTGCCAGCAGTGTGCCCTCACCCCAAGCAAATCAGCACTCCGATGCTCAGAGCGCCAGTTTCCTTGGGGGGAGACCGGGCATGCACACCTTCACCCCAAGGAAACTGGCGCTCTGATGCTCAGACTGCCAGTTTCCTTTAGGAAAGAGTGGGTGCGGCTGCTCTCACCCAAAGGAAACCGGCAGTCTGATCATCCAATTATCGGTTTCCTTGGGGTGAGAGCGTGTGTGCGTTCTCACCCAGAGGAAACCGGCAATCTGATGCTTGAGTCTACAGAGGGCCCACCCACCCCCCACCCCCCAGCAAGGAGACCTCCGGAGATCTCTGCCCCAAAGCCTGCATTGCTGGTCTCTAGCCCTGTGAGCTTTAGGGCAGAGATCAAGGTTGCAAAAGTTTTCCTCAAACTTCCCAACTTCCCAACTTTATCCAGTTTTAACGCTGTGTGGTACACACATTAACCGGGGTTTTACTGTACCTCTTTGCAGGCGCACCCCCCAATAAAGGACTCAGACACCAATGAAAGTGGATAACGGCATTGGGCCACATTTATTGATTCATGCCCTAGTCCGAATTATAAATTTCTATTGGTAATTGACCAATCATAATTCTTAAGGCAAGCAGGCCGAAGTAACACTGGTAAGGTACCACCCAAAATTGCCAACGGCAATTGCTACAATGTATCCATTTGTATCAATTTGTTTGTTGACAACAAACAAATTGTTGACCGTAGTCAATATCTAACTAATGACCCCACCCTCTGACGCGTATCCGTAAAATCACGGGGTGATGCATGCTGTCTAGCTATAGCCATCACCCCGTCGCCTAGTTCGTCGTTGACCGGACAACGTTTAACCAACTTATGCCTGTCTAGTGTTGTCCAGTCAATTGCGAACTTGCCGGATACCTGTGGGTCATAATGTTTACCTTACCAGTGCTACCCGCCACACGGAGGGGCTTCAAAGAAGGCTCAACGCCCCCCCCCAGACCGTCAGCTCGGTCAACAGGCCTGCTCGCCAATCACCCAACAGGAGGTCCATACCTCCTCGCGACAGATGGACCCCATCCCCTGCATAAAAGTCATAACTTTGGAGGCTAATAGCGGGGTGACGACTGACCCTCCCCCAAGCCCTGTCGACAAGGAAACGCGCCACTGCCCTATTCACCATGCGTCTAGCGCGGTCAAGGGCCAGGAGGTCAACGCCCCCTCTGTAGGAATGGCGCGGGACCATGTCCGACCAAACAAGGGTTGTGGTGGGCCAGACGTAATGCAGGTAGGCGAGGTCCTCGCAAATTGCATGCTTCAGCGACAAGCCGGTGACCTGGCCCAAATCATTGCCCCCCAGGTGTATGATCAGAATGTCAGGCGGGTCAGCATTCTGGCCTGAAAAAAGGAAAGGCAGCAGCTCCCACCATAACATCCCAGGCTTACCATGCCATGTGAGACTTGCGTATGCACCCAGTCCCAGTTGGGGTCCCCACTCTGTCGCCGCAGCATAACGCGCTGCCCTGTGCACGTAGCTATGGCCCACCAGCCATACTGTCACCGGTGTAATACGACACCCCGGGTCTGTAAAGGAAAAAATGAGGGAAAGTAGGTAAGGTGACTGGGTTGGTACTCACGGGGGGAGTGGGCGCACATAAAATTGAAAACATTGCGATCCCCACCGTCCCATGCTACGTATGTCAGCCCCTGAGTACCCAAAAGCCGCAGCGGTCGAGGCCGCCCCTATACGGAATGAATGAGTGCCATAGCGGGCGCCTGGGAGGCCCACACTGGCCAGCGCTTTGCCCGTCACCTTCCAAAATTGAAATTTAGTAAGGGGAGACCCATCTTGGTGACAGAAAAACGGGCCATGGTGCGTGCCACGCAGTGCCAGGAATTCATGTAGGGCACCAACCGGACAGATGTCTGCCAAAGAACACCGTAGCAGTCACACACCACTGCCGACGCCATGCTGATCGGTCTTAGAGGAACGTATCCTCAACTGAGCCCAGTCTTTGGCTACACAGACATCCTCGAGTTCCAGTGCCCTACGACTTGCATCCGCCTTAGACAGCATCACAAGCTCGCTGATGCGGAGCGCTCCAAAAAATGCCACCGTTGTGGCTGCATGGAACAGGGCTGCCTCATATGCATCAAAACAGAGGCAAGGCCAGCCCCGGGCCAACTGGGTAAGGACCCCTGGGGAAATCGGGTGGCGGTCGTCCGGGGAACGCCCGCGCTCGCACACCCACCCCTCCAAAACATGTCTCACACGGAAGTCAGAGGTGCTGTCCACATGACCCCCCACCTTGGCCATAAAAGCCAACACTGAAAGCTTAGATGCTATGGTGCGAGGTGCAAGGCCCTGAGAATGCAGGTAAACCATGAACCGCAGAACATGGGTTACCGGGATCGGCCAGGTTCCTGGCAATTGAAATTGAGTACAGAATGCCCTGAAAGAATTAATTGCGTGGTGATACGCCTTACGGGTGCGTGGGGCTAGTGACAGGCCAATCGCCCGGTTCACCTCTCCTTGCCAATGGTCCATATCTCCTCCGGGAGTGGCGAGGGACATTCCTCCGCATCCGGGACCAAGGCACGGAACCGGGAGATCTGTAGGCGGGACAAAGCGTCAGCAATATCATTATTAACCCCTGGGACATGCCTGGCCCTGAACAGTACGTTGAGGCGAAGGCTGCGCAACACAAATTGGCGCACTAGATCCATAACCCTGGGCGATTTAGAAGTCTGTGCATTTACAATGTGGACCACGGCCGCATTGTCACACCAGAAATGCACGACCGAGTTGGACCACTCCTGGCCCCATAGCATCAAAGCACCCAGGATAGGGAAAAATTCCAGATACGTGAGATCACGCAGGCGACCCGTGCCTGCCCAGGCCGGTGGCCACCCACCATAGGCCCACTTCCCATTGAAGTACATCCCATAACCCAGAGATCCCGAGGCATCAGACTGAATCTGAAATTGAGGGGAAGCCAGGAGGTCATGCCTCCAAAATGAGATCCCATTGAAGTCCCTCAGGAACTGTAACCAGACAAGCATGTCTGCCCTGATACCCCGGGTAAGCCTAACTCTATGGTGAGGCCTGGATAATCCTGCTATAGCGTCGCACAAGCGCCGGGCAAAAGCCCTGCCAGGTGCGACCACTCTGCAGGCGAAATTAAGGTGACCATGCAGCACCTGCAGTTCCCTCAGTGATGCCTTGCGCTTGGCCAACAAGTCCGAGATAAGGGCCACTATCCTTGACACCTTATCCCGCGGTAACCTAGACGCCTGCGCTATCGTGTCAATCTCCACCCCCAGGAAGACTAGCTGTGTAGATGGGCCCTCGGTCTTTTCGGGCGCTAAAGGGACACCGAGTTCCTCCATTAGCGTCTGAAATGTGTTGAGGAGACGTGTACACGTGTCCCAGCCCCGTTCACCCCCGAATAAAAAGTCATCCAGGTAATGGGCTACAGACCGGGACCCTGACCTGCGGACGAAAGCCCACTCTAGGAAGGTACTGAAACGCTCGAAAGCCGAGCATGATATGGAACAGCCAAAAGGCATGGCCTTATCAAAATAATATTCACCCCGAAATTTGAAACCCAGCAATTCAAAGTCGCCCGGGTGCACTGGCAAGAGGCGAAAAGCCGACTTAATGTCGCACTTAGCCAGCAGCGCAGCCGGGCCACATGAGCGCACCATGCGCAGTGCGTGGTCAAAAGATGTATACCTGACTGAGCAAAGGTCGTCAGGGATAGCATCGTTGACCGATCGGCCGGCTGGGTAGGACAAGTGATGGATAAGGCGAAACTCGCCTGGTGACTTCTTGGGAACCAAGCCCAGGGGCGATACCTTGAGGTTAGTGAACGGGGGAGCAGGGAAAGGGCCAGCAACCCTGCCCGCATTGACCTCCTTATTAATGCTGGCGGCAGCCACCTCCTCCCTCCCCCTAAGGGACAAAAGGTTGGGGGCATCCTGAGGGGACCTATCACCCATGAAAGGAATACGGAACCCCTGTCTAAAGCCCTGAAGGAGAAAATCTGCATCCTCCCCCTTCGGGTACAATGCGAGCCAACGCTCCAGCATGTCCACATTAATTGGGGAGGGAGCCTTTAGGTGAACCAGCTCCATCTGCGGCAGTCTTGCCAGCCCACTGTCCGCCCCTCCCTCTGCCCCGCGTCCCTCCAGGCCTGGGACAGGCAGAGGCTGCATGGGGGCCCGCACAGGTGGGACACTCATGTCTGTACTTGCAATTCTTCTTATTGCATGAACCATTAGACGAGAAAGTCCAGCACAGCAGGCAGGCTGGAACCCCCTGCCCCGCCACTTGGCGGGGAACCTGTGCTGGAGCCACTCGCTGGACCGCATGTCCACAATGGTATCTTTCCCCTGGTGCGGGGCGCGTGGGCATCATGTACAGAAGCCAAAGCCTCTGGCATGGCTCATCCCACCTCATCTCAGGGTGCAGGGGAATTCGCATACGGAATTCCTCGTCATAAGCCAACCACGACGGGCCGGGAAAATCAACCATCACCCGATAGATATTGTCCAAATACTGGACCATCGGAATTGCCAGATCCGGCCGGGCCCTCAGGTACACCGCCATGTAGATGAGGTAAGCCGGCAGCCAGTTGGCTGGTGGGAAGGCGCAGCCGCGGTCCTCCGACCCGGATTGTGCCTCCGCACCGCCCGAGCCGCGCTCGCGGCCGCCTTCTTCTTCGAAGGCATCTCAGTTGGACCTAAGGGAAGCCGAAAAGAGGAAAGTAAGCAGCCAAAAGGCTTCCCGCTCAAGGTAAAAAAGCGACGGAGTAAGAGGAAAAACTTCTCCGCTCCGTCGCTTCGCAAAATGGCAGCTCGGCTGCCTCGTGGCCACCCCTTTTATAAGGGAGCTGGCCACGCCCCTAACTACCCAGATGCCTTCGTCCTGTGGAGGGGCTCCCGCAAAGAGCGCGGCGGCCATTTTGGCGCCGCGCTTGCATTTGGGTTGTTTCATTTCATTTTTCCCCATTCAGTAGTAGCAGTGATTATAGCAATGAGGAAAAGTGGGGAGGGGAAATTGCAGGGCTGGCAGAAGTGACTGGGACAAGGAGGTGACCAGCAGGTATGACTGAAGAAAGGCGGAAGAAAGAACTGATAGTGGGACATGGAGATTAGCAGTGGAAGCAGTGAAAGAAGAAGGGAAAGGATAAACAACAGGGCTGACAGAATTGACATCAAGGAAAGGAGGTGTCCCATGGTGGTGGTGAGGAAAATTTCCTAGATGTTTTGTGTTAAAGTTTGTGTTAAGACATTTAACAAACAAGGGACACACAAACACAAGCTGAGAATATTTTCATGTCACTCAATTTGAGTTCAGGAGGCTCTCTTTTAAGAATTCACAAAAGAACATGAAACAAAGAACCTTTTTTTGGGTGCTTTCTTTGTGGTCACCCCAAACGTCTGCTCCCTGTGTATTATTTATTTATTTATTTATTTATTTAATCATTTTTTATCCCACCCTCCTAGTGGGAACACCACTCAGGGCGGCTAACAACATGTAATACAATACAAAAAACAGTAACACAAAATTAAAGCAAAATTGGCTAAAAACACTCAACCCCTGCTAAAAACAATGTTTAAAACCCCAAAAACCTAAACAGTTAAACATTAAAAAAAGCTACCCTTACCCCCTCATAATAAAAACAGCAAACAAAATAAAATAAAAATAAAAATGCAATTATGTATGATAAGAATAACTCCTTGCTGTTGCTCATTTCTCAGAAATGGGATTTTGAAGACACTACAGTAGTTACAGTATTTTATATAAACTAGAGGGTTTCTCATGCTTGATAATGCAGTCACATCTGAAGGAGAATCGGACACGGAGATCAGGTCAATGGGCAGATTAGCTTATTTTGCAGAGTTATTAAGCAAAGGAAGGTCTGAATCATAATGCAAAAGCATCATGCTGTTACAGGATTTGATATCTTGGGGTGTACATGTGAACACCCCATGCTTGCGGTAGATAGAGTGTGTGCCAGGAGCTTTCCAAGAAGTACAGGAACGGGGCATATACTGAAACTGGCTAGGCTATTTTCAACTGAGGGGACATGCTCTTGTGAGCATGGGTGAACTGAAAAGTGCATGCTATTTAGGGCAAGAGGCAGCTGCTGCCAGGCAGAAGTGATGCCTTGAAAGCGGGACAGAGTGTCATTTATAGCAAGGGTGAAACTGTACTGACTTTTTCCATGGCACAGTTAGTCGAGGGTGACAAGGGTAAAGTTCATGGGGTCTCTGTATGTGCCTTTCTGCCAGAGTTTCCCCGGGACCCAGGTTTTTTCGTGGGTCCAAAGTCTTTGGGAAGGTTCTCTACACATATCCACTGCAACTTTGTGATGGAAATAATGCCCTCTACATTCCTTTTTCTTCTCAGTTTAGGCCTGTGATTCCCAACGCCCCACAGTGGGGCAACTTCAGAATGAGTTATTAACATTTAATGACCTTTTAAGCTTTCTCCATGTGAATAGGAGTTCACTTTTTGAATAATAACAATTATATCTCACAGTGCGGGGCATCAGGATTTTAGAGATGCTTAGGTGGGATATGGCCAAAAAGAGGTTGTGAACCACTAGTTTTGACTATTTAAACACAATTATGAGGAATTTCAAAGCCCAATGAGATTCCTTGCCACCAACCAAGAAGACAAGAAGCTCTTTCCCCATCTGTCAAGGTTTCTGTAATTTATGCAGAGATATTCTAGTGTCCTTAAGCTTTAACAAGCAAAGCATGTACACACACAATCACAAAATGTCCAAGCTGACTGTTCAGAAAGATGTGAAACAATCCACCCTGTGTTTCACGTCTTTAAACAAAACCATCAGTCATCCTTTTCTGGTCAATTTGAGCAATTCATGCAAACAGTGACAATTTTGCACAAAACATTTTCTCCCATACAGGAGTTCATTTCAAGAGTGCTAGTAATCTGTTTGCCATTTTTCGCCAACAAGTTGAAGAATCCAGCGATTCCTCCTCCTTGGATGTAAGGATGAAACAAAGAAGGATTGACAGCCTTACTATCAGAAGTTATGCTGAAACAGCTTTAAGATGCACAGCTGCTTTAGATGTTTAATGTTCTGAGTAGGAAATTTTTGCTCCTGTATTTAACTCATTACTTGCTTCTTTGTGGTAGTTCCATGGAGAAATGAATTTATTATTTCTTTTTAAAAAATATCTCAATTTCAGAATGGTAATTGAACAAGCTGGGATGTGATTCTGGTACTCTTTTGCTCTCAAGTCTACCTTTTAGTGAGGACTGAGTCCCTTTTCTCTTTTGGATCAACACTTATCTCTCTGCCACCCAAAAGCAGCCAAGATAATGCAGGCCTGTTGAGTTCCTATGGCATATTTCTTCCTGTTTCCCTTATTCAAGACAAGTGGGGAAAGCATTAAGGAAGCACATCCTAGAAAACCTTATCCTTCCCTTTTGTCTTCTATTTTTCAGCCTCAAATGAAAGGAAAGTTGAAGCTTAAGTGTTAAAAAGCATATAGAGAGAAGGGGGGGGGGGAGTCAGCAGCTGAACCATTCAGAGGAAAATATTAAAATTTTGAAGGAAGGTGGTTCCTTTCTTTGAAAGATAGCATTTTAATATGAAAATTGCTATTGCAACAAAAGGATCTGGGAAAGACTGCTAGGGCTGATTAGCCTTGTGACTCTTTGCATCCTCTCTGTTAGCTACTGCAGTGGTTACTATTAACACAGAATGCAAAAGAGAGATTTCAGATCGGTGGAGGTGGCATAATTCGCTTTTCCTTGCATGTAGTTAGAAATGCTTTAGAATGTTTACTTTATTGATTTTTGCACTAAAGTGAATAACAAACCTGGGATGGGGAAATCGGTTGCATGGTTGTAGTGTTTTACAGGACATGTAATCACATGCATAATCATAATTAATGAAGTGCCATTTACAATATTGCAGCTATTAAAGTGCTAAAATAGGAGATTAGAACACAACAATTAATTTTAAGCACTTTGGAGCATTTTCGTTAGTATATTTATGCACATTTCACAGATGGGCAACTTAGGTCAATGACTGTGATTTTCCTTAAGTTACCTGGTGAATGTACAACAGAGGTGAGATTCAAAACAGAGAAGAAGACATCAATGAAGTACAGCTCATGAAGTACAGCACATGTTACCCCCTAGCATAGGGTGGATTTACTGTACCATGACAGTTTCCCATGCCTTTCCATTTCTAGTCCTCAGTCTATCATCTGGGTGGTAGCAGTGGAGGCTCTTGAACTTGAATTTATTTCTCTTTAAGAATGGAATCTAGCCATACCAAAATAAGGATTGACTCAGTCAATTACAGCTCACAGTGTAGAAGAATCCAGTGGTTCCTCCTACTTGGACCCCTCAAAAAGTTTTTTTTTAAATTAAAAAATGGATTTTAAAATATTTAATAGGATTTTAAAATGGAATTACATTTTAATGAAAATCTTTTTGAGGAAAAAATTGTCTCAAGATACCTTTCTGTTTCAAATGTGCTTTAGTCCAAAGGTTATTCATCTAGAAATGCAGGAATAGTTTTTAATAATGTAGCATTAGAGTGTACATTCATGCAGTGCATAAAATTTTTGGTATTGGCAGCAGGGCCACAGCCAGGGGGTGGGCAGGGTGGGCATCACCCACCCTGAGTTAGCAGTTTGCCCACCCTCAAACTCCCGGCTGCTTATATATCTTAACCTATAAATCCAAGTGTTCACCGTTGGAATTGGCTATACGTTGCTATGCGTCGCCCTACTGACCCGCACCCTCCCTTCGAGAGCACGGCCGAATTGCCTACGCAGGTCAACGAAGGATTTAAAAATCCGGCACGGGGGCCTCAGCCCCACTAACGGCAAGAAACGCAAAGAACATCACTTCCCGAAAGTCCTTGCGCCGCGCCACGCCAGAGCCAATCAGGCTGAGAGGCTCTCGCACGGAGCAGCGTTTGAACACACGCCGCAGCCAATCAAAAGAAAAGCATTTTAAAAAAACGCAGCACAAACACAAAGCACCAACACATTACTACAAGCCCCAGCGTCCTGCGCGCAATGTGCGAGCAGAACGATGAGGCAGCCGGCGCGCGAAAACAAAACTAAGAAAAAGCCGCCGCCGCAACCATTCAACCCCACGGGCGAGCCAGCATGGCCCGTAGGGGGGGAACCCGCCGCCGCTACTCTTCCGTTCGAAGGGTCAGCGGCGCGCGAAAAACAAGTGAGACGGCCGGCGCACGAAAAATAAAAGTTTAAAAAAAGCCCACCGCCGCAGCCATTCTTCCCCATGGGCGAGCCAGCATGGCCCGTGGGGGAACCCCCCCGCCACCATGGCCCTTCCGTTCAAAGGGCGAGCCGGCGCGCGAAAAACACAAGTAAAAAAAATACACCTCGGCCGCCGCTGCACTTCTGTTCCATGGGCCAGCCGGAGCGCCAAAAATTAAAGCAACCCACCCAACCACCCACCCCCCGCAACTGCCCTTCTTCCCAACGGGCCAGCCAGTATGGCCCGCAGGGTAAAAAAATAAACACCCCACTGCCTCTGCCCTTCCTTCCCATGGGCCAGCAAGTATGGCCTGTGGAAAAGAAATAACCACCACCCCGCAAATGCCCTTCCTTCCAACGGGCCATCAAGCATGGCCCGTGGGAAAGAAAGCCTCCCCGCAAATGCCCTTCCTTCCCACGGGCCATCCAGCATGGCCCATGGGAAAAAAAGCCTCCCCGCAATTGGCCTTCCTTCCCACGGGCCATCCAGCATGGCCTGCGAGAAAGAAAGCCACCCCCCCACACACACTTGAAAAAACACACAAAAACACAAACAAAAAACATTCAAAAACACACCAAAACCCAAAAAATAAACACACAAACAGCCAAAAATAAACAAGAAAAACACACACATACACCCCCCCAAAAAAATTCCACCCCCAAACCCCCCCCAAACCCCCCCCACAGAACTTACCAAAAGACGTCTTCCTTCTATGAGAACCGGAAATCAAATGAGAAAGAGGAAACTTATCGGAAGCGACACCCAGAGGACAGAAGGTAACAAATGTAATGAGAGGCACAAAAGCTCACCACCCCCACCCAGTGGCCAAAACATAAACAACATTCAAAAATATTTATAAAATAAGAATAATTCTAAATTTAATCAAATAAATTATACAAACATTAAAAAAAAACACTAATCTCAAAAATTACCAAAATAAAACCCCTTTTCACTCTGAAAAACCAAAACAAAAAAAGATTTAAAAAAACATTTTAAAAAACAAAATTAAATTTTAAACTAAATAATATTACATTAAATTAAATTTAAATTTTTTTGGCATAAACATAAAAAACAAGTTAAAAAAAATTACTCGAAGCCACAAAATCAAAAAACCTTACACCACCATTTAAAACAGCCCATCACCATTAGTTCAAAAAAAACAAAACAACCAAACCCTTTAGTATCCAACACAATTTTAAAAAGCCCGGCAACGCCGGGCAAACTATGCTAGTATGACATATATACTACATTGCATTGTTGCCCATCCTGAAAAAATATTCGCCCACCCACATCTAGAATCCTGATTGGCAATAGCGTTAGCAGTTACACTTATTTACCACTCCACAGTGCTAGGAACATGCTGAGTACTCATTTGATCAACCATGGAAGGTTGAGTCAACCTTTTGTCCCCACAAAGACTGAACTCACAACATCAGCAGTTTGGGCTGCAGTACAGCAGTTTAGTGACTGTAGCCACCAGGACTCAGTAATGGTAAACACATTCTATTAATCTATTCACAATGTCATGCTCTTCCAGAGGTTTTTGTAAGATTATTGGGCAGGTTTTTCCCCCTAGAAGATATTAACACAAATGCTTCGTTTTATCATTCAAAACTTGCACTTGTGTCAGCAGAGATAACATTTCTCTTCTTCACAGCAAAAATACATCAGGGATGAGAAGACAACTCATTGTTCTTTTCCAAATCTATGTACATAGAATCAACCTCTTTCCTCTTAAGTGCTAAGCTTCAAAAAAAAAAAAACAATGAAGAGAAGAAGATTGTTGTGAGTGGAGTAAATCATGGTTTAAATTGTGATTTAAATTGATTTGATTTAAATCAAATCCTCCCAGTGAAGCAGTCTGTTCATCCTCAGGGAAATACAATTATGTGGTTACCCTCAATGTCTTTCCATAAAGTCAAGTGAAGCTGGTGGCTAAAAATGCCATCTTGGGCTCACATGGATTGTCACTGGGAAATAAAAGGTTTGCTGGGTCATTGCATTTTCAAGCATTTAAAGCACAAGCCAGATATCCTTGGTCTCATCTTGCTTTGCTTTACTTTACATGCCCCTTGGCCACAGACCAGAAGCCCACTGGCTGAACCATCTGCTGTTTTTAATTCATTGCTGTGTGCATAAGCCATGACTCTGTTGGAGAAGAAATCGTAGCCTGTTTAGAGCATTTATTTTTATACTTTCCAACAAGAAAATTAAATACATGCATATGCAAATCTCTCCCATCTCAATTCCATTGTGTTTCTCTGAAACCTGCCTGAAATTTCTTCTCATCCTTCTTTCGTCTCTGGTTGCAACATTTTGTTTTTTGTTTTTAATTCTGAGAGTCCAGTTCATTTCTTTTTGCACATATGAGCTTTTGCACATTTTATACATGCACTTAACTTAATATATTCATTTTTGCCCAGTTAATTGAAGTGTGAGTGTTTCAGTTTGTACATATATTTTTCCAATTTGCACTTTAAATGGTACACATAATTTTGTGCACATTTTATTCCTCTTTAATTTCTTGTAAACACTGCAGTTATGAGGTTCCTCAAGAATAGGCATGTTTGTTCTCATGATAGATCTTATGAAGTGTGAAAAAAACCCTGTCTTTATCAATGGTGGTGGCTCCAATTAAATCCTTCCCTGTCGCTAGAAAAAGCACTGCCTTTCTCATGAGTAAGCCATTGAGGGCCAGCCATTTCTTTATTCACATGGAGGCCATCAGACTCTCTTAGATGAGACTTTACCAGTGTGAAACTTTGGTTTGATCCATATTAGTTTTTGAACTTTCACCAGTAGCACTGCCTGCTTTTTGTTTCTACACCCATGTGTTTGTATACATGGAGGTGAGATTTTACTGCATTTATATTGGGCTGTAATGAAGGCTCAGCATTTAAAACAATGTTGGCAATGTCTTGAAGCACAACTCACCCATCTCTTACTATTGACTCTACTAGTTGGGTCTGAAAGGATTTGCAGTTCAAACAACAACTGGATGTCACACCATGTTCATCTCTAGTTTAAGTGTTGATTCTTTATCTGTGTATTTGTAGAATGCTCATCAGACACTGCCTTATATCAAGGAAGAATATTGTGGGCTCAGGCAACAACTCTCCCTGGTTTCTGACCAGAGTGCCTCTCAGCCCTATTTAAAAATGCTGGCTGGGGACTGAACCTTCCTCCAAAGCAGGTGTTTTGCTGCTGAACTGTGCCACTTCCTCATTTCTCTTTTAATCAGGCTAGTTTTTCATCATATTTTGACATTTGTGCTGGGATTAATAAGATAAGCAAGTAGAATCCAAGAAAACAAAAGATAAAATTTTGACTCTGCATGTGCTCTTAAGCAGAGCTGCTGCTGAGGAGAGCCAAACAAAGGAAGTGAGCACTGGTAAGTTTTGCAGTTGGAGTAGAGCTGCTTTAGAGGCCTCCACTAATTTAAATTGATAATTGAAACTGCTGAGAGCCACCTCTGTTCAAACAGAGGAAGCAGTTTGAAGCTTCCAGAAGCAGGGGGCAGGGCCACACCAGGCCCTTCCCTGAACTGTGACTCATAGGGGCGGAGCCACACTATCCTTTAAAAGCTCTGAGCTCTTTCAGGGTCAGCCATTTTGACTCTGCATGTGCTCTTAAGCAGAGCTGCTGCTGAGGAGAGCCAAACAAAGGAAGTGAGCACTGGTAAGTTTTGCAGTTGGAGTAGAGCTGCTTTAGAGGCCTCCACTAATTTAAATTGATAATTGAAACTGCTGAGAGCCACCTCTGTTCAAACAAAAAAAATATAGTCTTACTAGGTAGAAAGGTAGTAAACGTGTACATTTTTGAGGCTCACAATACTGCACTTGTTAAAATGGATTCTGAGGGAACAGCTGTAGTTACCTGCAATTCTTGTGCCATGTTTGTGTTCTTGCCAAAGCATATGGAGAACTACACTTGCAGCAAGTGCAAGCTGGTTGCACTACTAGAAGAGAAGGTCCAGCAGCTAGAGGCACGCATATCTAACCACCAACAAATTAAGGAGCTTGAGCTGTTCTTGGACAGAGCGGAGCAGACTATGCTGGACAAAGAAGTGACAGGGCACAGTTCTGAGGGAGAAGGCCCTTCACTAACTCAGGAGGGAGATGGTTGGAGGAATGTGACTCAAAGGAGGAGAAGAGTAGGGGATCACTCTGAGAGTCTGAAATTACAGAATAAATTTGAGGCTCTTTCCCTTATCACACCTGATGAGGAACACACAGAGGAACAACTGGTTCCACCTGATGATCTCTCCTTCATCACACTTGATGAGATCCAGGAAGATGAACAACAGGAACAAACTGAGGTTCTCTCCCTTAATATGGTTGATGAGGTGCATGTAGATGAACAGATTGCAGGAGAGAGGCTCCTTGTACTAGGCGATTCAATAATTAGAAATACAGAGAAATGGATTTGTGATGCACATGATAACCGTATGGTGACTTGCCTGCCAGGTGCAAAAGTTGCAGACATCACAAGAAATCTAGATAGATTGTTAGAGAGAACTGGGAACGAGCCAGTTGTCATGGTACACGTTGGTACTAATGATAATGGGAAGGCCAAGCGGTCTGTCCTGGAAGCCAAATTTAGGTTGTTAGGAAGAAGATTGAAGTCCCGGACTTCCAAGGTAGCATTTTCAGAAGTGCTGCCTGTCCCTCGCGCAGGACCTACCAGGCAGGCAGAGCTCAGAAGCCTCAATGCGTGGATGAGGCGGTGGTGTCGAGAGGAGGGCTTCAGATTTGTCAGGAACTGGAGAACATTTTGGGACAAGCCAAATCTGTTCAGGAGGGATGGGTTGCATTTAAACCATGATGGGACCAGATTGCTGGCACTCAACATCAAAAAGGCTGCAGAGCAGCTTTTAAACTGATAACTGGGGGAAAGCCGACAGGAGCTGGGCAGCATCCGGTTCGGGAAAGTGTGTACTTGAGTAGTGAGGAGGATGCAAAAATTACTGAGCAGAGCAAGGAGCTAGTCACCAGCACTCTAGCAGAAGGATGCAAGAGGCAGTCTAACAATGCAACTGGACACAAAAGACTGTATCAGGAAAGCATATATAAATGCTTGTATACAAATGCCAGAAGCCTCCGTAACAAAATAGGGGAGCTGGAATACTTAGCAATAGATTA
This sequence comes from Bradypodion pumilum, assembly GCA_035047305.1. Lineage (NCBI taxonomy): Eukaryota > Metazoa > Chordata > Lepidosauria > Squamata > Chamaeleonidae > Bradypodion > Bradypodion pumilum. Next base: position 245,858,525 of record JAWDJD010000001.1, on the reverse strand, counting down.
AAATATTGATATTATTGGTATCACTGAAACCTGGTGGACGGATGATAACCAATGGGATACAGTTATCCCAGGCTACAAACTGTACAGGAAGGATAGGAAGGGGCAAACAGGAGGTGGTGTAGCCTTGTATGTCAAAGAAGTGATAAAATCGTATGAATTGGAATATCTAGGTGATTTGGAGTCACCATTAGAAGCTCTGTGGGTAAGAGTACCAGGCCACAAGGATGGTCTAACAGTAGGCATATACTATCGGCCTCCGACCCAAACTCTTGAGGGAGACTGGCAGTTGGAGAATGTTGTAAAGGAGGCATCCAGGAAGGAAAGCCTGGTTATAATGGGGGACTTCAATTACCCTCACATAGACTGGGTGAACTGTTGTTCAGCACACGATAAAGAGATAAAGTTCCTAGATATGCTCAATGATTGTTCCCTGGGACAGATGGTTGAAGACCCAACTAGAGGTACAAGAATCCTTGACTTGATCCTGAGTAATACTCAGGATCTGGTGCAAGATGTTAATGTGACTGATCCAATAGGGAACAGTGACCACAACTCAATTATGTTTAACTTGATCATAGACCGCAAGTCACTGATAAAATCTAACACAGAGACCTTAAATTTTCAAAAAGGAAATTTCCCAAAGATGAGGAAACTAGTAAAAAAGAAACTGAAAGGGAAAATTGAGAGAGTCCAAACACTCCAAGAGGCATGGAGGCTGTTTACAAAAACAATAACAGAGGCTCAATTGGAATGCATACCCAAAAGGAAAAAGGGCGCTGCCAGGTCCAAGAGGACTCCGATGTGGCTTACAGGAGCTGTTCGGGAAGTGATCAAGAGCAAGAAAAGCTCATTTAGAAGATGGAAGGCTTGTCCAAATGAGGACAGCAGGCAGAAACATAAATTCTGGCAGAACAAATGCAAGGCAACAATCAGGAAAGCAAAGCAAGACTTTGAGGAGCGTATAGCTAAAAATACTCAGAGAAATAACAAAGACTTCTTTAAGTACATTAGAAGTAAGAATCCAACTAGGAAGGCCATTGGACCATTAGATGACAATGGAAGGCAAGGGGTTATTAAAGAGGAAACAGAGATTGCAGAGAGACTCAATGAATTCTTTGCTTCAGTATTCACTGAAGAAGACAGAGACCACATGCCCAAAACAGAGCCTATCTTCGTAGGGAGGGAAACCGAAGAATTAAGCAAGATAGAAATAACCAGGGAGGAGGTCCTTGCATGTCTTGTTAAGCTAAACACTAACAAATCCCCAGGACCAGATGGCATCCATCCACGAGTTCTCAGGGAACTTAAAGATGAAATTGCTGATATCCTAGCCAAAATATATAATCTTTCCCTCAAATCAGGCTTTGTGCCTGATGACTGGAAGGTAGCGAATGTAACACCAATTTTCAAAAAAGGATCCAGGGGTGATCCAGGAAATTACCGGCCTGTCAGTTTGACATGTGTCCCAGGTAAAGTGATGGAAACCATCCTAAAAGATAGAATTAATAGGCACATAGAAGAGAAGGTGCTGCTAAAGGAGAGCCAACATGGCTTTTGCAAGGGCAAATCATGCCTCACTAATCTGTTGGAATTTTTTGAGAGTGTCAACAATCATGTGGATAAGGGGGATCCAGTTGACATTGTTTATCTGGACTTTCAGAAGGCTTTTGACAAGGTCCCACACCAAAGGCTCTTGAATAAACTTACCAGTCATGGAATAAAGGGACAGGTCTTGTCCTGGATCAGCAACTGGCTAAGGGACAGGAAACAGAGGGTAGCACTAAATGGACACTTCTCCAAGTGGAGGGAAGTAAAGAGTGGGGTCCCCCAAGGTTCAGTACTGGGACCCCTGCTTTTCAACCTCTTCATAAATGATCTAGAGGTAGGAGTAAAAAGCAAGGTAGCCAAATTTGCTGACGACACTAAATTATACAGGGTAGTGAAAACTGTGAGAGATTGTGAAGAGCTCCAGAGGGATCTCTTGACACTGGGGGAGTGGGCAAAACAGTGGCAAATGAGCTTCAACATCAGTAAGTGCAGAGTGATGCATGTTGGGGCAAAAACCCCCAATTACATTTATAAACTGATGGGGTCTGAACTCTCTGTGACAAACCAGGAAAGGGACCTTGGTGTCCTGGTGGACAGCTCAATGAAGGTGTCAACCCAGTGTGCCTCAGCAGTGAAAAAAGCAAACTCAATGTTAGGGATCATTAGGAAGGGTATAGAAAATAAGTCAGCAAGTGTCATTTTGCCTCTTTATAAATCTATGGTGAGGCCCCATCTGGAATATTGTGTACAGTTCTGGTCGCCATACCTCCAGAAGGATATTATGGAGTTGGAAAAGTACAGAGGAGGGCAACCAGAATGATTAGGGGACTGGAACACCTTCCTTACCATCTGAGGCTGCAACGGTTGGGCCTTTTCACTCTTGAACGACGGCGTCTAAGAGGTGACCTGATTGAAGTTTATAAAATCATGCACGGTGTGGACAAAGTAGATAAGAAAAACTGTTTTCCCTATCGCACAACACTAGAACTAGGGGACACTCCATGAAACTTTTGGGTACTAGTTCTCAAACAAATAAGAGAAAGTACTTTTTCACCCAGAGGATTACTGGTCTATGGAACTCCCTGCCAGAAGAAGTGGTGACAGCTGTCAGTCTTGACAGCTTTAAGAAAGGATTAGACAAGTTCATGGAGGACAAGGCTATCAATGGCTATAATTATGGCTACCTAAGGACAACCTCCGGGTTGGAGAGATAGGCAGGATATCTCTCAATGCCATTTCCAGGGGATCCTAAGCAGGTGAGGGCATCTCCTTGGGAATACCCTGAAGGAAATGGTGAGCCACTGTGTGAGACAGAATGCTGGACTGGATGGGCTGTGGCCTGTTCCAGCAAGGCTGTTCTTATGTTCTTATGTTCTTATGTAAAATAAAATGAAAGTGGATTCCAAAGGCGCTTTTCTTACTCTTGGCAAATGGATCTAAAAACATGAACATAATGCCCTGTGCATCAGCTGGACTTCATTGTGCTGGGGATGGATAATCAAAAATGGAATTGCTCATGGCAGTAAATTAAACATTTTGTTGCATTTGCTCATGTGCTGCTAAACAGCTGTGTAATGTTAAGGAAGCAGGATTGTACAATGAGCACAGTAAGCTAAGTGATAAATGCATTGTTGTGGAGATGCCTTACATGTCCCATCAGAATTCACTGGAGCTTTTGCTTTATAATGCGCATAATATAGAGGAGAGAGACAAAACATGGGTGGCTACTCATTCCCTTTTGCAGTTGAACAGCTGAATAGCCACTTGGCTCCCCATCTATTGAGAGTCTGCCACTTATTCTACCAAGGAAGTTGGCAACAGGTGCCTAGTTGGTGCCAGTGGAGACCCACTCAGGCCTGGTACCATCCTTACATAGCCAAACCAGTATATGATTTATTTTATTTTATTTTTAGGTTTGTTTAGGCTTAGAAGTCATATAGTCTCAAAAGTCTGGCAAAAAGGGGCAATTATCAAAGTCCCTAAGAAAAGTAACATTTCTGAATGTACCAACTGGTGGGGCATTCTCGGTGCCCAGGAAGGCTTTTTGTGTAGCCCTCGTTAGGTGGCTGCAAAGTGCCCTAAACCAATGCCTGAGCAATCTGGATCCTGCAGTGGAAGGTCCTACAGCAAACAAATCTTTACCTTACAAAACACCTGTGCAAACCCACCCCTCAGAGCTGGGAAGCCATTCAGCGGCCCTGCACAGGGAGTGATGATAAGCAGAAATAGTCTTTCTAAGAAGAATCCAAATAACAAGATCAGAAAGGAGAGCCAAAGTTCGTTTGGCAGTCAGTCAAGGCGAAGGTCAGAAAAGCACATGAACAAGGCAGAGTGTCTGTTTGCAACAAAATTGTACCAACTATAGCCAACTCCCTTAAAAACATTCTTCAATCAAGGCCTTTCAGCTGGCAGCCTCCTTTGCTAGTGAGCTCTAGCTGATTTACGGTGCAGCTGTACAAATCATTGTACAGGAGTTGCCCACAACACTCTCAGGTCGAAGGTTCATCTCTGTCAGTCTCTGACTCAGCAATCAGATTTGTGGTAGAAACTGCTCAAGCGCTTGTTCCCAGCTGTCTTCATCTGAATCCAAGGACTGGATCATTACAACATCATAGAACAGTGTATTAAGTATCCACTGACCATTAATTTCATTGATTTCAAGAAAGCAGTTGATAGTGTGCAACAAGAGTCTCTCTGGCAGATCCTGCGTCTATACGGCATACCAGCAACCTTCTTTACGATTGTTAAAAACTTATACAGTACCTACAACCAAGCTGCTGTGTCAAGACTGAGAATAGTCATACAAACTTCTTTGAAATTACTACTGGGGTAAGGCTTGCATCCTATTTCTGTTCCTCTTCCTCATGGCCCGTGACTATGTTTTACAACAAGCAGCATGTAATGGGACAGGCATCTCTTGATTTGACCAACATAGCCTTGGTGACCTAGATTTTCCTGATGACATTACTCTGCTCAAGGAAGATGAGATGAAACTACAACAGGTGACAACTGCTCTGCACAGAGAAGCAAAGAAAATTGGGCTTAGGATAAATGCAAAGAAATTGAAGGTCATGCATGAGAACTCCACAACCGTGAGACAGTGAATCATACTCGGGTCCCAGTAGCTGGAGAAAGTGGAGAGGTTTACTTCTGGTCGCCATACCTCCAGAAGGATATTATGGAGTTGGAAAAAGTGCACAGGAGGGCAACCAAAATGAATAGGGGCCTGGAACACCTTCCTTACCATCTGAGGCTGTAATGGTTGGGCCTTTTCACTCTTGAACGACGGTGTCTAAGAGGTGACCTGATTGAAGTTTATAAAATCATGCACGGTGTGGACAAAGTAGATAAGGAAAAACTGTTTTCCCTATCGCATAACACTAGAACTAGGGGACACTCCATGAAACTTTTGGGTACTAGTTCTCAAACAAATAAGAGAAAGTAATTTTCACCCAGAGGATTACTGGTCTATGGAACTCCCTGCCAGAAGAAGTGGTGACAGCTGTCAATCTTGACAGCTTTAAGAAAGGATTAGACAAGTTCATGGAGGACAAGGGTATCAACGGCTATAATTATGGATACTGAAGGACAACCTCGGGGTTGGAGAGATAGGCAGGATATCTCTCAATACCATTTCCAGGGAATCCTAAGCAAGTGAAAGCATCTCCTTGGGAATACCCTGAAGGAAATGGTGAGCCACTGTGTGAGACAGAATGCTGGACTGGATGGGCTGAGGCCTGTTCCAGCAAGGCTGTTCTTATGTACTTATTTAGGTAGTTGATCACCCAAAATGGAGATGCAGAAGTGGACGTCTTGGGAAAGGAACAGCAATCTGCAGGAGAATGAATAAGATCTGGTCCTTGTCCTCTATATCACTGAAAATTAAACTCTGTTTTTAAAAAAGCTCTTTCGAAGCATTGCTGATGTGTTAGCAACAATTTAAAATAAATGAAAAACTTCCTTGTCCTCCCTCTTTTCAGGTGAGCAGGAAGGAAGCTTTCCATTTCTCAAGATTGTTAACTCACTTAAGCAAAGGCACATCTTAAATCAGCCACTTTATTTTGATCCCAGTGATCACACATGCTAGAGCCAAACCAAAAAGGAGCCACCAAGAGGAAAAAAGTATCCTTTTCAGGGACTCAAAATGGTGACAAAAGCATCAATCATGGTAGGTTAGTTCATCACCATTTCTAATCACATTCTCAAAGACTCTGGGAAAGTGGGGAGGGGGTGGGGAACAAGGAAAAATAGTGCACCTTAATTTCTGGAATACGATTGTTTAGAGAAATAGGTTCTTATACACAATCACATCACCACAGTGTCCTGTGTAACATTTAATCAGCTATGGCATTCGTGGACTTTTATTGTTGTTCAGGTGATTCCTACCCTTTGCGACCCTATGGACCATTGCCCGCCAGGCACCTCTGACTTCCACGATCCTCCTCAGCCTGCCTAGCGCTGTGCCAATTGCATGTACAATACCATCTAGCCATCTCATATTTAGCCAGCCCTTCTTCTTTTGCTCTCCACCTTTTCCAGCATCAAGGCTTTCTCAAGTGAATCCTGTCTTCTCATTTGATGTCCAAGGTACTTTAGCTTCATCTTTACTATTTGACCTTCCAAGGAGTAGTCAGGAGTGATTTCTTCTAAGATTGACCTATTTGTTCTCGCTGTGCAGGGGACTCTCAAAACTCTCCTCCAACACCACATTTCAAAGGCATCTATTCTTCTGCACTCAGCTTTCCTAATGGTCCAATTAATGGACTAGATATCATTTTTTCTTGATTTTTTTTTTAAAAAATTGAAACCTGTAACAAAAAACCTAATTTCCACTTTCACCATGAACTGGAAGAACAAAATGTTAAACAAAACTGTGATATTGATTGATTCTCAAGTAAGAGAGAAACACAGGCAAACAGACTAGCATTGGCAAAGTAGATTTCAAAACACCTGTCCTTCTCCCTGTCTTGTTTAATTAGCCTTATTGGAAGCATGAAAGACATCTCTCTGTGTCTCTCTAGTTTCTTGGAAATGAGGAAAACGAAGAGAGCTGTGCAGTTAGAAAAAACAAACGGAGGTGCAGGTGATACCTTTATCAGAGTACTAAAAATCCAACCAGCAGTGAGCCTTAATGAATCAACATAACTTCTTCAGGCCATACAGTGATTGTGAATAGTTAAACAATAAATGAGAGCAGTGATGCACTCAAAAAAAAATTACTACCACTTCTGTGGGCAGGACCAAATCTGTGGGTGAAGCTAAATCTGTGGGTGGGGCCAACACAATGGGCTATGGAGGTGGGTGTGGCCAGCCAGATGGGCGGGACCTGTGGGAATTTCCGCCGCCAGTTCTCCTGAACAGGACAGGACCTGCTTCAGTGCCCCACTGAATGAAAGTTCAAAAGTCATGCAAGATTTTCTTTTTCTTTTTTGCTGATCATACATCTTAATGATGAGTTAGGAGAAAGGCAGGCTAAGGTGTTGTTGTCAAAGTAGACCCTTGGTAGCTGTTGACTAGATTTCTCCTCCCAACTTCCTGGACAAGGGGCCACTAAATGAATATCTGTATTTACACACTTAAACACACATGCATGTACAAATACACACACACCTTGTTTTAACTCAAAGTTTCTATTTGGCCGAGGAGAAGGTGATAGAGAAATGTAGCAAGCTCCCATCAGAGAAATTAAATTAAATGTAGTTTACTCACTAGGCATAGTCAGTTGAAGCCAAATAAAAGTCAATTGAATAGTGACAGAAGCGCAGGCAAAAGCCTTAATGACGGCATCAGCTCCAGCGAGACAAAAAGGGGGTTGGTCCCAGGAGCAGTAGCATCTGGTTGCTGGTCAAGATCCCCGCCGGGCTCGGTGGTGGCTAGAGTGGCTTTTGAGGGTGGTGACGAGCCCTCAGGTGCCACTCGTTTGTTGCAGGCTGGCTGCCGGTTGAGAGCCCCACCGAGCTTGGTGCTGGCTGGTGCGGCTTTTGAGGGTGGTGACAAGCCCTCAGGTGCTTCTCGTTTGTTGCCGGCCGGCTGCTGGTCGAGAGCCCCACTGGGCTTGGTGGTAGATAGAGCGGCTTTTGAGGGTGGTGACGACCACTTCAGGTGCCGCTCGTTCTTTGCCGGCCGACTGCCGGTCGGGAGCCCCACAATAGAAATGGGCAACCTCTGTTTGTGTGTGTGTGTGTGTGTGTGTGTGTGTGTGTGTGTGTGTGTGTGTGTGTGTGTGTGTATATATATATATATATATATATATATATATATATATATATATATATATATATATATATATATATATATATATATATATATATATATATATATATATATATATATATATATATATTTGCAGAGGTTGCCCGGCATTGCCAGGCTGTTTTAAATGGTGTTGGAAGGTTTTTTTTTTGGTTGTTAATGTTTCTAAAGAAGATGTTAGTCTATAATTGAAATTTTTAAAATTTTCATTTATACACATTTTTTTGGGTGGACTGTTATAAACTGTGATCAGTTTTGTTTGGTGTTTTGGTTTTGTGGATTAAAAAAAGAACAAAGGATGATATACTTTAAAAAAATATTTAACCAAATAATGTTTTAGTATGTATTTTTTTAATAGTTGTACCGTAGGTAATAATTTCAAACATGTGAAAGTACATGTTTTTTACAATAAATGTTTTTAAACTGTGTTTAGATGTTTTTGGTTTTTATTATTATTATTATTATTTATTAAATTTATATACCGCAATTCTCAGCCCAAGGACCGACTCAATGCGGTTTACAAGATAGGAATTTTATTTGATTTAAAATTCAGCACAGGATTTTTGAATAGTTTTTATTTTATTTTATTGACATATGTTTGTGATTTGTTTGAAATTGTGATTTTTGTGTTATGTTTTTGACTTTTTTTTACTCTTGGGGCCTTTTGTGTGGGGCTGTTGTGTCTTTTTGAATTGATTTTACTATTGTGGCCAGCAGGTGGAGCTGGTAGGGGTTATCTTGTATTTTGACTGTTTTTTCTCTCGTGGCCTCTGGGTGGAGCTTCTTCTGGTAAGTAGTCTCTTTCTTTATTCATTTCTTTTCCGGTTGTTGTGGAGTGAGGTCGTGTGATGGTGAGTTGGCTGTTTTTCTTTATTTTGTGTGTGTGTGTGTGTGGGTGGGTAGATGGGTTTGGATTTTGTGGTGTTTGGCTGGGTGCTGTGTGTGTTTGGAAATTTTTGTTTTTGTTTACTTTGTATTTTTTGGTTTTATTTTTGTTTGTTTTGGGGTATTTTTGGATGTTTTTGATGTTTTTTGTGTTATTTGTTTTAAGGATTTTTTATTTAAATAATTTATTTATTTTTCAAAGTTTTGTTTGTTGTTATGGCTTTGGGGGGGGTTCCTTTCCATGGGCTGGCCTTGGAGAGCCATCAGAGAGGGAGTTCTCCCCCCCAAATACTCCGTTTTTAAAGAGAAGTAACCACTTGGTTTCTTCTCTTTAATAACGGGGTGTCCTATGGGGGGATCACCTCTCTGCCATGTCCCCTGGCTCTGGAAGGGTTGGGGGACAGACCCCTTTTGTCCCCCCAAATCTTCCAGACTCATGGGACCCAGGAGAGGGGATCGAATCCAGCCCACCCTCTGATATTAAAAGGGAAATCTCAATTGGGGTTTCCCCTTTAATATCAGTGTAAGGGGGGTTGTGATCCCCCTCTCCGCTGGCTTCCTTGGGTTTGGGAGGGTTGGGGGGACAAAAGGGGTCTGTCTCCCCAACCCTTCCGGACCCAGGAGAGCCATCGGAGAGGGGGATTCCCCCCAAAAAAACTCCCTTTTTAAAGAGAAGTAACCGCTTGGTTTCTTCTCTTTAATATGGTGTGTGTGTCTGTGTGTGTGTGTGTGTGTGTGGAGGGGAATCCCCTCTCTGCCAGGTCCCCTGGGGTCAGGAGGTTTGGAGAGACAGACCCCTTTTGCCCCCCCCAACCCTCCCAACCCCAGGGGAGCCAGTAGAGAGGGGGAGCACCACCCCCCAGTGATATTAAAGGGGAAACTCCGATCGGGAGCTTCAGGCGCTGTTGGGGAGGGGGGCTTTGGTTCCCGCAGCTTGGCCTTGCTGAAAGCGAAACCCTTTTGCGGTAAGTAAAGTCAGTGGATGGAGTGCTGTTCGATGGCTTTGCTTACCTGGGAATGGGTTCACTTTCAGGGGAGGGGGGCAGTGCCTTTCCCCCCTTGACTTGTGATCCTGGTGTGTTTTTTATTTTTATTTTTCGCTCGGCAGCTTCCTCAGTGTTCTGCGCGGTCATGGCTGGGGCTTGTAGTTTGGCGTTTGTGTTTTCGGCTTGTGCATCTTTTCTCCCTGCGGTTTTCCTTTGATTGGCCGCGGTGCGTTTCTAAATGTTCCTTTTGCTCGTGCCTCTCAGCCTGATTGCCTCTGGTGCAGCGCAAGGAATGTTGGGAAATGAAGTTGTTTTCCTTTTTTCACATTTGTGGGGCTCTTGCCCCACTGGTGCATTTCTCAATCCTTTGTTGACCTGCTGACCCAGTTCAGGCGTGTGCACGAATGGTCGGTGTGGGCTAGTAGGGCCTGGCTTAGGATCCTATGTGAAGTTCCAACAGTTAACGCTTGATAGATAGATAGATAGATAGATAGATACAAATCATCAATGAGCTTTGTAATTCAATATCATTTCCTCAGGCCATAAACTGATCACAGAAAATCAGATCCTGTCCAGTCTATGTTACTTTTGTCTCATTTTCCTCCCATTTTCTTTTTTTCTGTTTGATCCTAAATCTGTGTTAATCTGGTATATTTTTAAATAAACCACATACACAAATGTTTTAATAATACCTATAAATGCAATAAACATGCTTCTGTCAAAATACAGGCCAAAGTCCACTTGTGTAAAGGTACACCTGCACAAGCTGATGATGTCATCAGCCAACAGCTTTTATCAACAGGGAAAATATTTCCTTCTTCCACTCAGAATTTTACTTTGGTAGGTACTTCTTTATATGTGGCAGGGATGTGTGCAAGTGCTTTAAATATCCAGAGTGCGCTACATTTTGTACCTTACTTCTGGGTAGGAAAGCATCTATGCAGTGATTAACTGTGAAAATTTTTACTATCCACTTGGTGGGCATGGCTATTTGTGGGCATAGCTATCCATAGGCATGGCCTCAAACCCCCCACCCCCAAGAAAAAAAAGAAACCTACCTTGCTCTTTTTTTGCGGAGATGAGGAGGAGGAGGAAAGAGGAGTCTCAGAGCAGCAGCGTTGCTGGGAGGTGAGAAGAGCAAGTTGGTGGGCTGGCCCTGGCTGGGCTCCCCTTCCCAGTGCCGCCAGAAATGAGTCCCTGCCAGCAGCGCTGCTGGGACGTGAGCGGGGTGGGTTGGTGGGCTTGCGCTGGCTGGGCTCCCCTTCCCAGTGCCACCAGAAACGCATCCCGTTTGCCTCACCCAGGGCCAATGGCACAAGGGAAGTGCGGAGATGAAAGTGCGCCTTCGACCCTGGGCGAGGCAAATGGGAAGCATTTCCGGCAGCGCTTGGAGGGGGAGGCTGAGAGGTGGTCGTTGCCGGCCAAGCGGGTGTGGCCTGGAATTCCTACTACTGGTTCGCCAGAACCGGTTAGAACTGGCCACAGTACAACACTGCATTTATGGTATGTGATAGGGAAGTTTCAGATGTGAGCAAAAGGGGAAAGGGCCAAATCATACTTCCTATTCCTCTCCTCCATATTCAATTGAAGCATTGTACATATATTTTAGGAATAAATAGTAAAAGTCTATTACAGGTATCTGCTGTGTAGTGTCTACATTGATCACTATTCCTGTTGGGATTTAATTCAGTGTGTATGTGTGAATGGATGGTGGGGTCTAGATACAGACCATGGGAACAGGGGGATCCTCGGCTCTTTATTCCTATTATGTTCTTTATGTTATATTTATTTAAAATGCCTGATTAGTATTGGTCATACATAGCACAATTTTAGAAGCAATGCAAACTCAGCATGTTCTATGGAGAAAGATCTTTATTTACCATAGTGCATGCATTCCCTTGCCTCTGTATTTCCAAAGAATGATAAACATAGGCTTCATTTTCAAATCTGATTGTTGAGTGCAGGCACCATTGAGGAAATCCTGTTGAAGGAAGTGAAAACAAGGGAATATGCATTCCCCTTAACAGCTACTTAACAGCTAGATTGAACAAATGTCACACCAAGGTTGATTATCAGTGACTCTTGTTTTTTTCCTATGATCTCCATTCCTGATTTGGAAATTCTCATGGGTTGGGGAGAATATTTGGGACAGTTGGAGCATCTCTAAATGTTGTGTATTGAGGCACATTTGCAAGGAAGCAAAGGAGCGCTCTTGCACGAGGAAAATGGCGGTTTCCAGTCATTCTAGCAAAAAGCCCAAAGTAGCGCAAAACCCCTGCAAAAGGGTGCGCTTGTTAAGCTAAACCAAGCTCTATAAACCAAGCTCTCCTGTTTTTCATTGGTTAACTACATATATCCCCAGCTATGATTGGTTAGTTACATCCGTCCAGTAGGTCACTACCTTGTATCCAGGAGCTACCACCAGGAAGACACTATACAAGTCCCATGGGTAAACTAAGGTGGGGCCGGACCGGATCTATACTTCCCATGCCATTCGGGTAATCGGGTAGCACTATGCCTGGGTCCCTCCACTGCTGCGCTTCATGGCAGCACGTATATTGCCCAAAGACGGCTAGGAGTCCGGAGGGACTGACTACGTTGGGATTGTATAGCCATCTCGGGATCTGGGACACCTTGTAAGCTCATCTCTATTGTGACTGTTAAATAAAGCCTGTTGCTGTTTGCTCATTGTTATCCTGGACTCGTGCTTATAAGGGCCGGATCTAACACTATAGTAGATGTGAAAACAGCTACTGAACGTAAGATGAGCTGTGGGTGATAGGTTTCTTTTAAGTACTAATACTTCTAAATTAAAAAATGAACTTGTGCAAAGTTTTTTCACTCATCGTTTGCAACACAAGAAGACTGAATATTGTGTGAAGCACAGCTAGGCCTAGGATTTAAAGGCAATTTATAGCTCCAGTGGCTTGTAAGATAAGGTAGTGTGCTGGGTTTATTTCATTCCTATCAGGGTTATGAATGGGTGAATGAATCCAGAGAAAATATAAACCAATTCAACCTGTCCTGAAACTTTACTCTGAATTCTAACTCATCCCTGGTGTTTGTTCAGGCTAAATGATCTTGACTGCTCCCAGAGACCACAAGAAGGATGCCTGTCAAATAAAAAATTTATACTGCTCTCACCAAAATGGGTTTTTCAGTTTCCATATATATCAATAGTAAAAGAACAATAGCTAATTTAAATATTCAGCATTATAGAAGTGCTTTAGTAGCATTACCAGTAGTATGCTGCTTAGATTATAAATAATTGTAGCCACAAATTATAAGTAATTGTAGGATAGAATGTTCTACCTTATTTTTAAGAAAGTAGTAATCATCAAGAAAGTAAACTAGGGTTAAGTCTAGGCTAGACTCTTCCTAAGTCAAGAAACAGAAACACTATTATGCAAAAATGACTCTTCTGAGATCTTACACTACTGCTTTCATGCAGGAGTCCTTCTGTTGGCCTGCCTCATTTATAGGAGCAAGTATCCATCCTTTCCCTTCCATATTCCACTTTTGCATATGTTTAAGTATGATACTGTATGCTATTGTTTTAGACTGCAATGATGTTCCATTCTGTGAAAGTGTACTCTGAAGCAGAATGGAACTTGGCATTGATCCTCAAAGAAAATGTATTAATTTCATAAGTGTATTTGTAACATGTTCCAAATATCCAACTGCTGCTTATCCATGCTTGATTGGAAATCTGTATTTTTCTCCTTGTAATTCAGTAAATTATAGTAGATTGTCATTTTTGTATGATCGTAATAGTGTCACCGAATCTTCCACACTTAAAAAAAAAAATCTCCTTTTTGGGGTGTGGGGAAGTAGATGAAGAATTGGTGCCAAACAAGATACAGTATTGGAAGATAGTCTTTGGGTTGGAATATTACAAGTTCAACCCCAAGGAGTTTAGCTCAAATTGTTGATTCTCCAGGACAGATTGAGCCAGCAAATCTTGGCAGAAGAGAACAGGTGGGGAGACAAAAAACAGCACAGCAAGAAAGAGTGAAGCAATTATTGCTGCTTAAGAAATTGCACTTTTAAAAAAAGCTACAGAGAGCAAGAGGGAGAGTGTGAGAGAGAGCTGAGGTTGTACCACATCTGGGTATAGAGAGCCAATGTTGCTGCATGCCTTTTTCCTAATCCTGTATAGTGTTGATCGAGTTTACTTTTATGAGTGGTTCAATGTGCATTCCAGCCTCTAGGCTCTCAAGCAGCAGCTCAGTAAATACAATAAGCAATAGTTCTTCTAGGCTAGAGAGATGGTTATGAATGCTTTATTGCTGATTTTTCAACATGCTATTCCAAGAGAATTTTATTTTGTTTTTCCCTTTTTCATTTTTTTAAAAAAACCATTATTTTAAGAAATCAAGATCATTTCAGAGGGTTTGCTGGCACAACAAAGTCATTGTTCAAATGGACAAACCTTTTTACCAAAGGATGTGTAATTGTACAAGTGGGCCCAAGCAGGCTCATTCATGAAGAAGGCCTCCTCCTCCTCCTTCCGTGTCAATATCAGCCGTGAAACTGCCAAAGTGAAGCCACCTTTTGGAGAATTCATTCTGTAGTTCTTTTCACCTGACCTAGTCTGAGAAAGGTTAGCTGACACAAAGTTGCCTGGGGTATGCCCAATTGTGGTTTAAAAAAGACTGCAATCTTCCAGGAGACTCTTTCTGCATACCCCAAGAAGGCCTGCTGACATTAACTGTTATTGGTTGACTTATTGATTTATTACACGTGATCAGGAGGTGTTGAATCCATTTTGGCTATCAGTGGTGGAAATATTGCTGCAAAGATGGAAAAATAATTAGCCGCGGAGTGAACTGCAGAAACCCTTTCCCCTAGAAAAGTAGTTTTGCATTGCCTCCTGAAGCCAGGCACTGACTTCCAGAACCTGCTTTGAACAGGTATACAGTATACAGAGGAATAAAAAGCGTCACCTGAAAAATTAATGTACAGTATATAACAATTTATACAAAGATATAAATTATTTTATTTCATGCTATACATAGGTTTAGAATAACTCTAAGCAATCACATAAAAAAAAATACCAGATGGGGGAAAAATCCAGATGCATTTCAACCTGTACAGTTCCTACAGGATTTTAATTATTAGGTGCCAGCAAACTGTCAATAAACCCTGCTTTTCACTGACTTTGCTCAAATTTCTTTTGAAAGTAGTCTGAGGGGAAATATGCAAAACAAGTAAATTTCTGATTAAAAGCTATGCACCTTCTACCAAAAGTGTGTGTGTGTGGGGAACCCCTACAGGTTTTAACTAAGTTTTGAATGTCAAGGCCAAAGTTAGTACAAGGAACAACATCGTCAGGAAACTCACAAACTTTAAGCTGCTTACGTCAGTTTTGGCCCTGAACGTCTATGTGGCAGAGTATGTTGTTCCAATATGGCGTGCATCCATACACACAAACAAGTTGACATTGCTGTTAATGAAGCAATGTATATAGTAACAGGATGCCTCAAACCACACCAGTTGAGAAAATAAATCCTCTTGTTTTTGTTGCTCACCTAAGATAAAGAGAGAAGTAGCAGTGGACACAGAGAGAACTAAACAAGAGAATGATCCTTGACACCCTCTGAATGGATACGAGCCTCAAGTCCTCCGGTTCAGATCCAGGAGGAGCTTTAAGGCAAGAACAAACATTCTTTAGGATACACAAGAGAAAACCCAAATTGGAAGAGGGAGGAAATAGCTTACTAGACAAAGAATAACATTAAAGGATCCTCCTTTATTTCATGCTAAATAGCTGAGGAGGCTGAGGGTTGGATACTCAAAATACAAGACCAACATGCTCAAGTGGGGGCTGCTGATAACAACAAGCATTGTGCCATACCTGTCAAGTATCCCATTAATCCTACCACCATGGTGTTTTTTTTTGTAATTCCCCAATTTTTTAAAAAAAATCAGAGGCATATAAACCTCCCATATATTATTCTGTTATATCTTTATGAGGTGTGCAGCTCATACCAGAGAAGAGGAATGTTGGGCTCCCACTGGTGGAGAAAGAACCACCCCATAAGCACAACTGCCTCCCCTCACAGGGGAAAAAGCAGGCAGCAAGCCAGGCTTACTTCAACAATTCTACTCTATATTCCCCCCTATTCTCCCTCCTATTCGACTGCATTTCATATTATGGTGATTTTTCATGGAACAGTTTTTTACACTTTAATCAGTTAATTTCTCCTGTCTTAGTGTTTTTTGCCTCAATTTCATTTTTTAAAACTCTGTGTTTAGGAGAAAGCCGTGGAAGTATCCTGTTTATGCTGTATGCAAATATACTTGAAGCCGTTTGGCTCATTGACTTCCCTTTAACACCCTCTTTCCCAGGAGAGAGAGGGCTTCAAGTATTTTTGCATACAATATAAACAGCATACTTCCATGGTTTACTCTTAAATACAGAGTTTTAAAAAATGAAATTGAGGCATAAAACGCTAAGACAGGAGACAGTTAACTGATTAAAATGTAAAAACATTCGCCCCTCCTTGCCATTGGTTGTAGTTAAGCAGGGCACTAACTGTCTTATTGGGACCCAATGGTTTAGGCCCCTGGGAATCTGTCTTTCTGGCATTCATGCAATAGACGCTGACCCAATCTGGGACGTTTGTACTGCACATCCTGAGGTGTTCCAAAAGGGTTTAGGGTTATACAAAGGACCCTCTGTGGACTTTGTGCTTGACCCAACCATCCGGCCCATCTGGATGAAGCCACGCCGGGTACCCTTTGTTTTAAAGGAGAAGATAGAAGCCAAGCTGGACAAACTGGTGGGGCAGGGCATCCTAGTGCCAGTGGACTCTGCAGAGTGGGAGACACCAATAGTGACTGCTTTGAAAAGTAATGGGGAGGTCAGGATATGTGCTAACTACAAGTGTACCATCAATAAAGCTATTTGCCCGAACACATATCCTGTGCCCGTGGTAAGCCACCTTCTTGCCTCCTTGCATGGAGGAAATTGCTTTGCAAAACTTGACCTTGCCCAGGCTTACCAACAATTGACTGTGTCTCCTGCTGCTGCCATAGGCCAGACCATAGTAACACATAGGGGGGCATTTAAGGTAACTCGACTACAATTCGGGGTGAATGTGGACCCCGGAATATTTCAATCTCTTGTAGAACGTATTTTAAAAGGTTTGCCCAGTGTCCTGCCATATTTTGATGGTCCTGATCACCGCTAAGGACACCGTCGAACTAGCGGCCAGGCTCGATCGAGTCCTCTCATGTTTTTAGAGGGCCGGTCTACATCTCAGAAGAGACAAATGTGTGTTTTTGGCACAGGAAGTGGAGTTCCTGGGGTACCAAATTACACCCCAAGGTATCATGCCCTCTGACTCCAAGGTGGCGGCCAAGCGAAATGCACCCAGGCCAAAATGTAAAGCCGTATTGCCATCATTTCTAGGATTGTTAAACTTCTATCACACTTTTCTCCATCACAAAGCCTCAATTGCCGAACCATTACATCGGCTTCTTAAGAAAGATACTGTTTGGCACTGGGGCCATTGCCAGAATTTAAAAGGCTGCTATCTTCGGATGCTATATTAACTCATTTTGATCCTAACAAGGAAGTTGTACTTGTGTGTGATGCATCCCCTGTGGGGGTGGGAGCTGTGTTATGCCATGTACTAAATGACGGGAGGGAAGCCCCTGTAGCATTCTATTCCCGTTCACTCTCAAAACCTGAGAAAAATTACGCTCAGACAGACAGGGAGGCATTGGCAATTGTGGCTGGCACTAAGAAATTCCACGATTACCTTTATGGAAGACCTTTTACCATTGTAACTTACCACAAGCCCCTCCTTGGAATCTTTTTGAATGGGAAGCCCATGCCTCAAATTTTGTCCCCACTGGTCTGATCTGGAGGAGGCATGCGGATCAATTGAGACCCAGAGTACTGGACCCTCAAGACGAATACAGACACTCAACATTAGGGTTGGCCCCCACCCGTTTAAACCCAGGGGGCAGAGATAATAGTCAGCAGCCAGCCAACATTGACCCAGAAGTGTCTTCTAGGAACCGATTTCAAGGGGATATTGTGGAATGCTCCCCTATTCCAGCCAGGTGTACCCCTACACTGTCCCAGCCTAGCACTCTGGATTCCTTTATTGATGATGACCAATATTGCTTGGAGTTTCCCTCCACTCTTAGTACACACAGGAGGGACCCTGAGTTGTCTTATTCATCCACAGAATTAGATTTTGGTTTTGAGCGATACCCTGCTCCTCCATCTTTTGTTAGAGCTTTTGGACAAGTGCTGGAAAATATGAATGGGATATACTAAACAAATTTAATTATTTATTTATTAGTTCAGATTTATATTGCCACCCACTCACCATAGCGACAAACCAAATAATATGGAAAAAAATTATTTCATGTAAAATGAAAGGAACAATATGCAAAGATATGAAAGAAAGTAAAAAACACCAAAAGAAGCACCCGGAAAGAAACCTGAAACAAAAGAAAAATGAAAAAATTAGCTGTGCGCATCTCTCCTAATGGCCACATAGAAGTGTTCTCTTAATTTTGAAGTAGCTAAATTTCACTTATGTTTGATCATAAGACTTTTCTTCTTGCATTGTGCAGCCATGCCAAATTGCTGCACAACTACAGAATTAACTCAAATGGGGTGAAATACAGAACGATGTCAAAGTGAATGAACTCAAATATCAGGTTCAGCACAGGAAAGAGAATACTGTCCACATAACCCATTTCCAACATTTAGGTGAAGCTCCTGTAGACACCCTTTTTCTCTTTGCTTGATAACATCTTACTGCCATAAATGAGCAAAACTACATGAGAGCCCTTGACCAGTATTAAAATTGTGTAACGGACCATAACTCCTATAAATGAGGCTCTGTAATATTAACAATAAATAAGGAATTTGGGCAGGGGCCTTTAAATCTGTCAGGAATATAATATCTTCAAAATGAGGAGACAGGGCTTTATAAAGAAGACATAAAATTAAATTGAAAGTTTATGTTTATTAGCTCATACATTATGTGAAGAGTTACCCAGAAACACTAAGGGCAGAAACTCCACACAAAGGACCAGCTGCAGAGTGTCTTTATATCAGGGATTCACAACCTGCGGCCCGTGGCCCGGATGCAGCCCGTGGCACCATTTCATGTGCCCCCCCCCACTGCCTCCATCACACCAGGAAGTGCCATGTGGTGGAGGAAGGGCAAAATGGCCATCCAGTCCCTGAAGCTGTCAGAGGGAGTGTGACCCCAGCTTTAAAAGGTTGAGAATACCTGCTTTGTATAGTTTACAGAGGCAGAAATAAAGCTTCTAGAGTTAAATGTAAATGTTATTTGCATTTCATGATGTCTATACATTTAAACTGAAAATATGCTAGTTTTTCTATTAATTTGATTTCCCCCAGAGTAATTATTGAAAAATCATTTCATTCATTGAAATTTCATATTATTCAATCCCAAAAAATGGCAAAAAATTGCTCTTCTGGAGTACAGTTCTGGCTGACTTTGATGTCCTGGAAATTGCAGTCAAAAATATAATTTATTCTTTTATTTATTTATTTATTTGCTTCTTTGGCTGTACTACTTCACATCATTTTCATCTAAATATTATTTGATCTCAGTCTTATTTGTCTTCACTGCCATTTAACCACATTGGTTGTAGCCAAAAAGCTGCAGCCTTTCGAATTTTTTACTTTACTTTTGTGCCTTGTGATGTAGAAGAATGAAGGCTCATGAGATTATGATTAGAAAGTTTGCCTGTGATTTCAGCTAAGGGTATAGTTACTGATATGCTAAGGGTGCAATCAGACAGATGTCGAGGTATGTTCTGATCACACCAGGTGAGGTTGCATTGCTGGGAGGATCTTTCTTCAAGAGAGCCTTCCATCTCTCAGGAAATGGCTATAGCCTACCCACAAAAAGAGTAACTCTACAACTGGACCAAGAAGGTCAAGTTTGGGAATGGATTGGGGTTGGGCTGGATCAATATTGCCCATACACCATGCGGTTTCCAGGGGAAAGCTCATATCAGACCACGGCATGTTTGTGTGTATCATAGAGCCATACACAGGGGCTATCGAGTCCAACCCCCTTCTTGATGCAGGAATTCAAATTGAAACAGGTCTGACAAATGGTTGCCTCTCAAATGCCTCCAGTGCTGAATCACTAACCACCTCCCAAAGTAATTAATTCCATTGTTGTAATGCTCTAACAGTTGAGATGTTTTCCCTGATATTCAGTCTTCATCTGTTTTCCTGTAACTTAAGCCTGTTATTATGTGTCCTGCACACTACAATGATGAAAAATAGACCCTTCCCCTCCTCTTGATAACTATCTCTCAAGTACTTGAAAAGTACTTCATATCCCCCCTCAGTCTCCTCTTCTCAAGGATAAACAGGACCAGTTCATTCAGTCTTTCTGCACAGTGTTTGGTTTCCAGTCACTTGATCATCCTTTCTACCATCCTCTGAAACTGTTCCAATTTGTTGGCATCTTTCTTAAAGTTCAGTGCTCACAACTGGACACAGTACTCTAAATGTAGTATCTCTAGCAATGGATATAGGTTGACTAGTTTGGAAGACTATACTTCTGTTAATGATGCCTAAAATAGCATTTGCTTTTTTTTTCCAGCCACATTGCACTGTTGACTCATATTGTGAGTGCACCTTGATATGGCTGACAAAATCACATGTGTCAGCAATGAAAGCCATTCAGATTGTAGGGCAGAGAGACCAAACTGGAACTATTGGCCACCTCCCCTGTCAAAATAATCAATGACCACAGAATGTCAGTGAGAAGGTTGGAGTACAGCCTCTTCCTGTCACATCTTTCAATGAACAAAATCTGGTTCATGTTTTATGTACATGTAATGGCAATTATGTAGTGTTCTCCTTCACATTCTTTCCTTCAAACAGCTGATTGTACAGCTAGTTGTGTGACAGATTTCATAGCCAGTGGTTGCCTGCTTGTATGATTGTGAGTCAGGCAGGACAAGAGGAAAGTTTACACAGTTGCCATTATGCAGTCATCTAGGTCAACAGAATTCTGGCAAATATGTAGGAAACTGTCCTTGTCATTGAAAGGAAAAGTCTTCTGGAGTGTGAGTCTTCATTTGCTATCTGAAGCGGTATTGCCTTGTTACTAAATCCAAATCAGTCTTGTGGGAAGAGATATGCTGAAGAGAAGGCTAGATAATATTCTTACTGGTAGGAAATAAATATGTACAAATTGACTCATTACCAATCCAATACCTTTCAACCATACCTTTTACTTCCTTTTTTTGGCCAATTGTTCTGAGTGTTGTACACCTTCATTTCATTATACATTGTGAATGACTTGATGATCGGAACTGAATGAAGTAAAGTTGTTCAAAGCAGTGCACCATGAAATGATGGTATTTCAGAGCAAGAACCAGTGCAGAATTCCAATAGATTTACTGGAGGATTGATGAAGATTCAATTCCTGGAGGATATGTGCCTTTTCTTTTCAGAACAGTTAAAGACACAGGGGGTACACTTCACCCCATTCTTCCTCTGTTTCATATAGGCAGACGAAATAATTTTACCCATTGCAGAAGACTGGGTCATATGTGAATCGTTAGAGTGGTGCACAAACAGCTTTTAAATGAAGAATTAATCCAATTAATAGGCAAAGTAATTTGCAGCTATGTTTTTTGCCAGAGTGATCTTATTAACATTAATTACCCTTTGCTTTGATTTTAACTTCTTTTTTCAATATAACCACAGTGTCCTTCTGTGCAACTGCATTTAAGTTAATTTATTTTGTTTGTGCCTGAATCATGGATAGAATAGGAAATGTTCCTATCATAAATAAAAGAGGAAAGTGCAACTTTCTAAATGAGCTTAATTATGCCCAGAATTTAAATCTGTGTGGCATCAAAGGCACCAATGCCTAGCTCTTCATATTATTTCTGCATTTTACATCATCTCTACTGGAACTGTCCAATAGAACTTGATTGCATTGGATACCATATTCCCCCTGTTGTTTTTCAGAGATGAGAAAAGTTACTCTTTTTGCAATAGATTTCTAGAAGGGCTTAGCCAATTTTGCTTAGCCAATGCCATGCTTGATCTGGAATTCTGGGAACTGTGTAGTTCTAAAAAGTACCTTCTCCCATATGAATAATAGCCTATGGAGAATTTTTGTGAACACCAGTGGGCAGTGAAAAAAATAAACAAAGGAACTCTCCAAACAAAAGGACCTTCCACGAGCTGACCTCAAATTATTCAGAGTGCAGTCGTTACCTATTTTTAACCAGCTATGTCCAAAAAATTACAATTTTAACAAAGCACTTTAAGAATTTGCTGAAACTATCCATAGATGAGTCTTTGCACCCACCTGGAGAAAGAACGTGCCAGGTGATGAGTTGTGCCAGTTTCAGCCAGCTCCTGAGAACATTCCTACCCATGAGAGACCCACCTAGTCATATCAGAAAATATCTTTGAATGAACTGCCCAGGAATGGTTAGTGTTATGATAAATTTATTTCCCATAAATGTCAAGCACATGAATTTGATTTTAACATGACAAGGTCAGAGACACAGCTTTGCAGAAGGAGTTCTCAGTAGGGAGAGTGATGAGTGCTTAACCACCATATTCATGATCAAAAAATGATATGAATTGGCTGAGGATGGCCTTAAATTAGAATTCTGATCCCTAGGCTTTACAAGACTTGTTGAAATGGAATTTTTTAGACAATGTAAGACTCTGCCTCATGACAAAAATGAGAATAGTAGATGCATTTTTCTCATTTGTTGATTCTATAATTTCTGCAGATTGTTTCTGCATAGTACTAATGTAGGGGAGTGTCCCTGTGTAAGCCTAGGTCACCCTTGCTTGAAAGCCAACCATAGCCAACTCTAGGGTTTAGTGCTCATCTCTGTTTATAGACAAAGAGCCAGCGCTCTCTGTGTCTGCAGACATTTCCGTGGACATGTAGCAGGCATGACTAAACACCAGAGTGCACGGAATGCTGTTTACCTTCCCATATGGGTTTTCTCCCATGCAGTCAGTTGAGATTCCTTCTTGTAAAGATGAGGTGTGTTTCTGTAGGTGACATTTTGGTCACGTAGGCAGCTGAGATATTATGGTTCAGACCAGTAGAACACAACCTTGCATCCTTTCCTCTCCCCTGAATATTCTGGGTTGGTTTTTAAATTAAAAATTTGAGATTAGCTCTAGAGCAGCCTTTCACCTTATTGTTGGGTCAATAACTGGGAAGGCAAAAGAAACAGGAAAGGGTTTTTTCTTCAAGAACTTCTCTTTCTTGAGAGAAAAGCAGATGCCATTCAGATGGAGAGAGGGATCCAAGGCCCTCAGCTTGTGCATAAGGAAAAAGAGGAAGGAGGAAATCCCATTGGGTATAAACAGTGATCTCTTGGATCACTTACAGCCCCTGTGTGAGCACTGTCTGCTATTTCAAATGTAATACTGCCTGCGAATCAAGTTGCAGCAAAGCCAAATTGTTCCAGCTTGACTTGCCAGTATCGTTATATTTGCATTTGATTTTTAAATGGCCTTTGTGGGGTGAAAAGAAGTCCATGCTCTTCTTTTAGAATCTGATTGAGGATAGCAAGCTGTGCTATCTGATGTTCTGAGCCTGTTTTGTATATTTGTAGATAAACATTTCCCCCCTAAAAACACCTCAGGCTTTTAGTGCTCTCTCATCCAAATGAAATGGAACCCGAAAAGTTTCTCGTGGATTCCTTAAGTGGTGAGTTATCTCAGTACTGACACATTGAGACTGGAATATAAGTGCATTTCTGAACTATCTGCTGCATGGGAAGGAAATAATGGAACAATAAGGTATTTGAAGAAGGAGTCTCTTCTCTGACTGATAAAGATTACTCCTTGTGTTTTTATTTTATTTTTTAAAGGATAACATTAATTTTGTTCGCCATTTGGTGTGTGCCAAGGCTGTTGTTGTTTCGTTTTAGAGCATTCACATTTAAATTTGCTGGCCTCTCTCTTTCTACTTGTCATTTTAATTGCTTCTGTTTTGTATCTTATCATTCTTTGCAAAAGAATAGCTGAGCTGTAAGAGCACTTGATCTGTAGCCAAGAAAACGGAGGAATACTCAAGTACAGGAGGCATAATTACTGTTGCCGACACCTACGGGCCAGTGTTTCGAGTTTTGGCTGGGGTTTAATTCATTCTGTTGATCAAAGTGCCCAGCTTCAGAAAAACATCTGAAGCAGAGGGGTGTGCCAAATATTTGGCCTTGAACATTTTAGCAGAAAAGTAGTACTTTCAAGGGAATGAAACTACTTGGGGGAGGGAAGACCAGTTCTACTTGGAAGAGGTGCTATTCTCACTACCCACACTGTGGGCATGGCTAATTGTGGGCATGGCTATCTGTGGGCATCCATCTTGAAGGTTTTGACCCCCCTTTTTTGGTATAACTAAATTCAAGTTTAATATAAACTGTTCAAGAGACAGGCTCAGCTCATTTGCAGATATTTACTTTCAGAATATGTTAAGAGTTGCTTCACTGCCCTGATACCTTCAAGACTCTTAGAGTATTTCTAATGCTTCACCACATGCTGTTGACAAGTATGAGCATCAGGATAGATATCCTGTTGCTGGGCTGCCTTCTCTCTTTTGTCCACTAGCCCCATCTTTTCACTAGGCCTCTTGAATCTCTGCCCAGCATTGTTCCCACTGTTCCCTCCCCAATAGGAGGGTTTGCCCGGTATTTTAGTTCTGGCTTGGTGCTCTGCCTCCTCCAAAGGCACCCTCAACTGCACCAGCTTACCAGCCCAGAGGTTCTCCTTGAAAATATAGGTCTACCCCAGTGGTATTAGTTCTTATGTTCTGAGCATCCCCTTCTTCCACTGTTGGTTCTCCATTCATCTCATCATCTTCTCCTTCCCATTCTCTCTCCTCCACCAATCCTAGCTTCTCCAGTCTTTCTCTGATCTCCTTTAATTCCTTTCTTACCTCCTCCATGGCTTCAACTCTTACCCACCCTCATATTTCTATTTTTCTTCCACTGCAATGAAACTACTGGTCCCTTGCAAGACACCATGACTCCAATCAGTAGGGGAACTAATGGTCTCAAAGCCCAGACCCTTGTCTCCAGGGGGCAATGGGCTGCCTTCTCCTCTGGGGTCTCCTCCTCTACCGATAGACTAATCACTTTTGTAGGTCTGAGTGTGCTTTAAATGGTTTTATTTCTCTTTTACTCAATCTGCTTTTGCCTGAAGTCTGACTGCCTCATCAGTGGCTTCTGGTTGAGGTCTTGATATTGCTAAAACAACAAATCTAGTGTTGGCCTAAGACTTTTGTAGAGTACTGTATATTACTCATTCCCTCAAAATAATGAATTAATACATTATTGGAAATGGTTACTTCTGAAAGGACTGTCATTAGCACAAAGGCAGTCCCATATCTATTCCAAGGAGTTTCAGGGATTAGGATTTGGACAACTCCCTGTCTGACAAGGAGGGTTGCTACCTGTCACACCATGGACAGGTGGTCTAACTCATGGTAATTTGTCCTGAGTTAATATTTTAAAACTATCAGAGACCTTGAAAGAATGTTGTTTTCCTGAATCAGTCATTTGGATTATTTCTATCTCTTGCCAAGGCTTGAATGCAGTGATGCAACCTCTGTTACCTTGTTGCTATTCAGCTGAGAGGGAGGAGGAGGGCTCCTCTGCTTCATCAATGAGTGATGCTGTGTGACACAATGGCATCACTGCTTGGCATCATGAGGGGATAGGGAGATATGCCTTAAAGACCAGCCCTGACACAACACCATGCTGTTTCAGATGGTCTACCTGCCTCACCCTGTAGGCCAGAGTAAGGTTTCTAGTTGTCTTGTGGACTGGATTGGAATGTTGTGCTCTGGTTCACTGTTTGACAAGTTGCGGGGAAGGGGTCAGGTAATTTCCCCCCCTGTCCCATTCTGTTTCCTGCAGGGCACAAAGTCATCTTGGGAGCAGTGTAGTGTTAAATAGGTCCCAATCTGGTGAGTCGTGCTTGGAGAAGGGTAGTAGCCATTGGGCGCCATATTAACCACCATTGGGCGCCATTAGGAGACTGAGCCCCTGGTTGGTTGCTATGAAACATGTGGTTCAGGCACATGGGCAGCCCTCTGAGGTATCCTTTGGGTATGACCAGCTTCAGATCCTAGGACTCAAGGGTGTTGAGGACAAGGGATGGTATATACAGCAGGTCAGGGTTTTGCCCAGTCCACTTAGGCTATGTCCTGAATGGTCCACCTTCTGCTGGCCCCAGTTTCGTGCATTACTGCCCCCCTCCCCCGTGTTAGAGATTTTAAATAGTAAAGTTCTGGCCCTTTTGGTGTCTCATATATTGTGCCTAGTTTCTTTATTTTCTAGAGATAATAATAATAATAATTTTGTGTCAGAAATTATTCTGGGTGGAAAGGATTTTTTCTGGAGAGACTCTGCTCAGGGGATGCCCGGATGAGGCTCCTTTCATGTCTCCAAGATCTTTTCCCACCAAAGTGGTTCCTATTTATCTGCTTGCAATTCCTTGCTTTTGAACTGCTAAGTTGGCAGGAGCTGGGACAGAGACGGGCACTCAATCCGTCACACAGTACCTGGGTCTCCAACTGCTGACTTCCAGCTAGCAAAGTGAGCTTCTTAACTACTGAGCTACCACAGCCCCTTTTCTAGATGATTGGCAATTATAACATGTGACTTGGAAACACATAGAACACATACGAACATAATGGCAAGAGACTAAGGGAAAACTTTGTTAATGAACCACTTTTAAACCATGAAAAATCCATATTGTTGTAATAGCTTTATTAGGCCAGCCTCTTGTTGGGATGTGGGAATAGCAAATCTTTGATTCTCCTTTTTGAAAATATATTCCCTGCACATGTACCTAGCAATATCAGGCCTCTCTCCATTTTGCCTGAAACTCATAGTCTCATTTGCCAGTGAAATACGACAACTACTATGCAGTGACAGCCATATTAACAACAATTAATCTTAAACCAAGGTTTATCATTAAGGATTGGTTGGTGTGGATTAAGTACCTTCATTATCACTTCAGTTTATACTTCTGTTCAAAGCAGATTTTATGCAAAAAAGTATGAAATAGTGAGATTGAGTATACACTACGTGGCTTATTACTGACCCTCTAAGAGTGTATTTTGGGATAGCAGTTTATAATATAATTGCAAAGATGACAGATGTGTTCTGCCACTGGTATTATGCTAAAGCCATTTGGTGGTAAAAATTTGATGCTTTGGCTATAATTAAATGCCTTTCTGCAATATCCTAGTCCAAATATAAATAAAGGAAAGAAAGAAGAAGGAAGGAAGCATTGTTGTAATTTAGTAAATTTGTTAATTTAATATGCAGTGGTATTATTGTATTTCCTGTGGAACCATAATGTTTCTATATACCTGTACTACATCTAGTGTAAGAAATATGAGGAAATGAAACAACAACTTAAATTTGTTTGTTGCCAAATAGTCACTTTTACAGAATTATACATATCATATGGGGACAGTGGCCCATTTGTCACAATGACTTCTACTTTCCTGTCATTAAAAAGAAGGACCAGACCTCTTTGTACAATATGCAAAGCTGAATTATTTAATTAGGTGTAAAAATTCCTAGTCAGGATGAGATTTTGAGTTCCTTAATTACCTGCTGGACCTCTGCAACTAAACTCCGATTTGGTATTGAATGCAGAACTGTTTAATCAGAAATACCTATGAGAAAGAGAATGCGCACTGCAATTGACTCATTGGCATTGATAAATGAATCAGAAAAGAAAGTTGTAAAAACATCATGGCAGATTGGATGTGGAGTCTAATCTTTTGAAGAAGAAATGAGAGAGATCTCTCTCAACACACCATCTGGATGAGATGGGGAGAAGTGGTGAGTTTCCTATGAACACAGAGAAGGAAGGGGTAAGGGAGGGAGGGAAACATTTGGTATTGTGTTTTTTTAAAAAAAACTGTCACTTATCAGAACTAGCACTTTGACGTGTTCAGGGTGTCATCTTCCCTGTCTAAATATTTATTTCTTTTGCATTGCTCAGTCTAATGCAATCCGACTACAGTGTGGAATGTTGCCATATCCTTTCAGGCCTGGATTTGTCTCGCCGTTGCAAGTGATACAGCCTCAGTAGGCACATATTGTGTGTGATAAGGGGTGTCTGTGCACAAGCTTTGGTTACAGCAAGGCTTGGCAACTTGCTCAGGGTCACCAGGGAAATGCGTGGCATGCTGGAGGGCTGCTGCTAGCTAATTCAGATATTTTAATTGCACATAATTAACATCATTTGCATATCATTTTCTTGGACATGGTATATGGCAAACTACAGTTGGCAGTGGTGTTGCTTGTATTCAGCAATGCTGTATCCCGCTTATTAGAACTGCTACCCTTGGAGGTTCAAGATCTTGCAGGTTGTAACTAGATTTACTTAGAAAACATAGGATGGTATTAATTAAATTGCATGCTGACCTCTTAATTTATGTAAGTGCTGCACTTTCAAACTGATTTCTACAATCTAACTACTTTTAAGGAAACCTGGGATTTCAGTTGGTGTATGTGGGTCCCATAAGCAGCCATAATATAAAGGTATTGGTTTGGGTTCCCAAGCTCCTACAGGATTTCTTTCAATGTGTTGGGGATCTACTGAAGAACATTAAAGAAGGCCACTGTCATTGATTTTCCGGAATTAAAGACGTCCCACCATAACACAGCCCCCAACAACTTCCTGGAGATCTTCAGAGAAGAGTGGTCATATTTTATTTGTATTTCTTTAAAAAATCACCACAACTAATTATGTCATTAGTCTTACATAGTAGTCTCATAAAAAACTTCAGCCAATAGATATTTACTGTTTAAATTTGAATATTTCATTAATGAGGTACAATCGTATACAGCAAGCTCTCCCAATGTAGTTAAAGCTGGAACTCCCATAACAATTGTCATTGACCATGCTGGCTTGGGGTTGATGATGATGGTCATCCAAAACCCCTAGCGGATATCCTCATTGTGGAATATTGGTATACAGGTTTATATGTCAGAGATTCCAAATTGGTAAACCAGATATATCAACGGGTTGTTGAAGCCGTACGGGAGATATGAATGCATGGTAACAGCAGGATTGTGTTTTAGGGATGGGTTTTCAGATTTTTCTGGCCAACAAATACCATAGTTGACAGACAGACAGATGCCTTACAGACACATAAATGCAGCGCACCTTGGAGAAAGACCTCAAATAGAAGGCTTTGAGTCCAACTCCACCCTTTCTGTTATTTTCCCAATTCTAGTTGGTAGCTTTGTTTCTAAATAGGAAGTTAGAGCTGGGCATAAGTAGTCCTCAAAGCCTTCCACTTTAGGCCTTTCTCACAGATGAGCCACATTTAAGGTACAGTATCTGTAAGGTGTCTGCCTCTCAAATAGAATTCCTAGAATGGAGAATTATGGAACTGATAGTACAAAACGTCAGAGGGAAAAGTGCAGCAGGACTGAGAGAAATGTAGTGAGATTGAAATGGAGAGATTTTTTTCCCTTTCTAACTAGATGCCTGTAGGCCATGCAATGTGCAGATAGATGGAAGACTGCAGCACAACACAGCTTTCAGTGAATGAGGGAGTGTGTGTGCAAGCAATATGTACAATGTTAAAAATGTGCAAAACAATATGCACTTTTAAAAAGTCAAAACAGGGCACAGTGGATTTCCTCCCATTAAAAAATAGTGCAGGAAGAAGCAGGCATATATTGGGAATGGAGGTGGAAGGAGAATGAAATCCGTGAATAGGCCATCTTATATATTACATGGGTCGCCCTGGTGGTGCAGTGGTCAAACTGCTGTACTGCAACCAAAATGATGTGAGTTCAATCCTGGCCAGGACTCAAAGTTGACTCAACCTTCCATCCTTTCGAGGTCAGTAAAATGAGCACCCAGCATGTTGGGGGCAAAATGTTAATTAACTTGTGAACCACCCAGAGAGTGCACTAAGCGCTATGGGGTGGTATATAAGTATGATTGCTTTGCTTTGCTTTATTGAAATATTTAAAAGCCAAATTTCTGGACCAGCATTTCCATGAAGATAGATCATCGGTGGAGCAGCAGCCTAAGCAGTGAAATCCCTCTGTTGAAAATCACTTGAAATTGGCAGCATTTGGCTCAAAATACTTTATTCACTAACATTCTTGACAGGGCAAAGGTATCAAATGGAACAGTAAGGGCAAAGGAATATATGAAGGTGGTAACTCAGGCAATTCTGACCATACAACGAGCTCCACATTCTCCACTTTGACTGGCAGCATAAGCTTCCTACAGTTTCAGGCAGGATTCTTTCTTAGCTCTGTTTGAAGAGCTCTAGCATGACCTGGAGTCTCACATCCAAATACTAAGCATGCTTGATGCTGCTTAACTATCTATTTCAGAAGAGGTAGGTTGGTGTACAGTGTGTAGAGGTAGGGTGTGATTGTGTTATACAAAGATAGCATCTAGGAACCTGCCTTAGACGAAGTCACAGCCTTTGCCCATCTCACCCAGTCTTGTCAAAACTGACTAGGAACAGCTTTCTGGGGATACAGCCAGTTCTTCAAGTCTGATCTGGAGATTCTGGGATTCAGTCTGAGTTCCCTAATGACTTGCAAATACAGGCCAGCCATACACCACGTTTTGGTAGATGATAGTGTTGGCTACGCTTAGAGAAATGGAATTCCAAAGATGGAGAAGAAGGTATTGAAAGTTCTTGTGTAAGCGTTAGGAGCTGGGCTGGTATACAGAAAGGCCTTTCAAGAGGCTGCTTTAGATGTCAGGGGATCAAATGAGAGGAGGTAGTTTAGTGATAAAAACAAAAGCATTGTTATTAAAAGGGAGGAAATAGTTTCCTCATAACAAATTCAAGCAATCCAGATTAGAATTAGAAATGGAATTCATACTCAATATATAATTAGTTGTGGATCACCAAGCCACAAGCATCGATTGTCACCCTACAGCATACCTGTCAAGTTTTGGATTTGGAAATAAGGGAAATTTCCTGGCAAATAAGGGATACTTGACATCTATGCTTATCCTGTGCGGCAATAGGGCATTGCAGTCTAATTAATAAAGGATGACGGCGGGAAAGAGGCTAAAATAAGGGGTTTTCCTGGCCAATAAGGGATACTTGACAGCTATGCCCTACAGCAAAAGTTTGATTTAATTGTTAATTCAACTAAGCTAGCTAATTCTCTGTCTTTTCTAAGGCTTTCCAGTTTTCTAATTTTTGATGTTGCTTTCAACTGCTTTGCATGTTCCACTCACAGCTGGTAAAATGATTAATATGAGTGTTGCATGGATTCCTAAGTATTATACCTTTGACACAGTTAAGATACCTTACAATACCAAGTTCTACCAGCATTTCAAAAGTTTCATTAGATAACATTTATTACCATTTATCTCATTTTTGAAAAAGCAGTTGTTTTAAAATAGTTTTTCAAATGGTATCTTTTTGCTGAAAAGTAGCTGTCATTGCCTCTAGAATTTTTTGTAATTCTTGCATAATTTACAGAGTGCCAAGTAAGTCCTGCAGTTTTAAAAGAAGGGATTCTGAAGTTTAAATCTTATGTTTGTAGAACAGGAGTTAGCAGAGGAAATTCCTACTAATCAAAGTCCTTCACTTATCTACTTGTTTAGCTTTCTGTTGTTGTTTTGTCATTAACATATAGGATTACTGGCTGAAATACACATGAATACTTAGGTTGGATTGCTGTGCTGCCGGAACATAATTGTAGTTAGGTTGTCCTCTATCTGCCATGAAGATGGAATGGGATGACAAACCATTCACCCTTGGAAAAGCAGGAGCCAAAGGACTCTGCTTTCTCCTTTCCTTCCAACAAGGTAAAAGGGAAAAAAAATCTGGGTCACTTGTTCTTCCATAAACAGCTCACCCAACCTGGAAGCAATCAATCCAACATTAGAAGAATTTATTATTGTTCTTGTGGGATGTGAAATCACCTCCAACTTATGGCAGCCATGTGAACAAGTGACCTTGGTGAGGTCCTATCTGCTGAGTTGTTGCAGATGCCATAAATTAATTATAATCAACTTTATGGCAGAAATCCTGTTGCTCAGTGCAGTAATAAATTGCAATCAGAGTAGGTCTGTGTGAGTCGATGGCATGTATGAAGGAGTTGACTCAACAAATCCTCAATGATTCAGTTGGCCTACTGTAATGCAACTTATTATGCTAGGCAACAGGTTTTTAGCCAATGTTTCTTAGTGAAATAGTTACCAGGTTCCCCCTAATCCATCCCATTATCTGACAATTGCTCACTGCCATTCCAGGCTTTACCTTGTTACATCTTACAGTTGAAGTTTCAGCACCCTCTGTGCTATATGCTTTGATTTCTAGTGGATAGAAAGAAAGTCATTAAATTTCTGTTCCTCAAAATACACACTATATTGATTTACAGTTGAATTTTAAGACACAGTGTTTTATGCATGAAAGTTTGCATCAGGTTACAATGGCTTTAAAAAAAAGTTTTCAGGCTAAATTAACATGACTTTATTTACTGTCTATAACCCTTCAGAGTTTGTCCTCCCTACCTTTTCACATTACCTCAATATCTGTGAGAATGATATTGCTTCATGAATGTTTCCATGATTATTTGTTGTATCTCTTAATTCTGGTGGTTAAGAAAACAAGCACCAATTCTTAATGAAAGTTTTGAGGTGCTTAAATTTGAAAATTATCACCTCATATTTTCTGGCTTAGAATCAACAACGCTTTAGGGGATGCCAATGTTCAACAGTGTGGCACAGCAGATAGAACACACTGGGTGAACTAAGAAGACTTGGATTGTGCTCTGTGTTTAACTCTTGAAATAGATGGATGGATGGTAAAAGAGAGTAATGTGACAAAAGGAGGTTCATCCCCTTGTTGATATGGTTTATTGATTCAGAACTCCTATTCCACTGATGCCAATTTGATTGGTGAAAATTTTGGGGTTTGAATAAAAAAAAAGAAAGGTGCTGCCATGGTTCCCCTTCCTCTTTTGAATGAAGCAAAGTAAGATGATGTGCCAAACCAGGATATATGCCAAACTACAAATCCACACAGATTGTCAAAACTTCCAGCATGCAGATATAGCTGTCAGGGGGAAAGCATTAAAACTGAAGCACGTCCGGAAAGGATTATTTCTCCTTTTTCATTAGGAAAAAATAATCTCTATTTAAAAGTTAGTAACTAATATGGCCCATGACCGCACATTCATCTGTACACATAATAATGTGGTTTATGATTAATACCCAAGATTTCTCACTTACATTATAATCCAATCAGCAGCAAATCTTCCCTCTTAAATATAAGGGATACAGTAGACTTCAATAGTATATGTACTGTCTCTTGTTATTTTTCATTGAGGCAGGTCAACTGCATGTTGGAAAGCTTAATCTTTTAGAGGCTGGCTGTGCTTCAGACCGACAACTAAGCAGAAATGATCTGTTGTGGGGATTAAAATGTCTGCCTTTCAACTTGTAAGAGCAGATGTGTAAGGAAGGTGCTACTGAGGCATGAACTGGGACAACTGTTAGTCAGGTCTACTCCTACAGCAATGGTGGTTGACAGAGGCCCTCTGGAGCTCTTTGAACTGCCTCTCATATAATCCCTCACCACTGAATATGCCGCTGGGAATGGAGAGATTATAATTGCTGACCCCTGTCTAGGGGAAGTCCCTTGTGAGATGCCACATAGAGGTGGATTTCCTCTCTGAAGCTCATTGTAGATCAGACTGGAAGGTATCTTCCTTTCTTCTTCTTTAAGTGCCCTATCTGATTCTGAATATTGGCTATGTTCATGGCAATCAGCCATGAAGATTGTTCTGGGAACAATATAATGCAATGGCCTTCTATTTGCCTTCTGTATTGCAGCATGACACTCATACCACTGATCCAGTTCTGCAAGTCACTTTCTGGTCCTGGGCCCTTTTGGCACACAAATTCCTCCTCAGCCCCAGGTCCTCCATCAAGATGGATTCAAGTGGGATGTAATCCATTGGAGTATCATCACCCTTCCCTGTGGACTTTGGCAAACAAAGTCCTTAATCATCAGGGTTGTCAGGTTAGTTAATTGCCACCTGACAATGGTGCTGAGTTGCTGGCAGTATGGTCTGCTCTGTTGCCATAGCAGGATAATCTGGCCAAACTGGAAGGTATCAGAGATTTCTGATTTTGCATGGAAAGATCTCCCATACATTTCTGAGACGATCTGAGAGCCCTCAGAATAATGACCTGCCCTTTTTTCCTGAAGGATTTCTTTCTACCTGTGAGAGCAAGTGAAGCCAGAGCTGCTCATATGACGGAACAGAACAGAACAAAATACAGTGGGGTGCTCTGAGTGGAAGACTCGAACAGACAGCAGGAGTTTGGCCCCATCCTGACTCCCAGTTTGAGCCCAGAAGCCTCTTTCTTTTTCCCTCTTGTGTAATGCAAGGGAGCTAGGTAGGTCCAAAACACTGCAAAGAGGAAGGTAGCACCAGTTTTCCAGTTCTGGTTTCAACACAAGCTGGGAAAGAATTTGAGGACGTCTGAAACCCAGCTCTGCTGCAAAGCAGCTTTTTAAAAATGAATCCTAAAAATCATCTCTGAGCGCAATGCAGGGAGAATTTTGCTGCTGTCTCTCAAGCTGTAGGGCAGGGGTGCCCAAACATGGGCTGGCCACGTGGCTCAGCAGGCCAGTAATGTGGTTCCTCCCACCAGAAGCAGAAGTAAAATGTGCCCGTACATGTACAAAATGTGTTTATGACAGCTGCAGGCACATTACAGCAGCATTTTGCACACACACAGGCACATTTTACCCCCGCTTCTGGGAACGGTGAGAGTGGCATGGACCAGACGATTTGGCACCTCAGGCCAGATTCAGTCCATGGGCCATAGTTTGGGCACCCCTGCTGTAGGGTCTTGAATTAACCTTGAGAAAGGCAAAGTTCTTGGCCATTCATCTTAAACCTATTTAACTCTGTGAGTGCCAGTGGTTAAATACTGTATTCTTAGAGGATGGGACTTTAAGTGGTAGAGGGCATGTGAACAGTAGGTATAATTTCAGTACTTAAGGGTTTTATGGATACACGTTGCATGGAGTGTGGGCTATGGAAGGAGAAAAATCCTCAAATTTGGGCTTCCAAAGGTTTCTTGAAGAAGTGATAAAAGAAGCAAGGATAATAGTAGGACTTTCAAAATCAGTGGATATTCCATAAGATTTGTGATGATTTTGCAGGAGGAAAATATGATAGCCAAGGTTTCTCTGAAAATTCCCATATATTGTGAAAATTTTGGGATTATAAAGATGGCAATATATTGGATTATATCTTCCTCACCAAGTCTTTCTTGGTGTGGAAAGGTGATGGTTCAGTTATCTGGCTGCTGGCTGCAAGGCAAAATTTAAAAGAGAACAGCACCTTCCTCATGTTTGATTGACTACGGGCTTGTTCATTGGCAATTAATTATAACATGGGAACTTTGGGAAGTACTGTAGGCAGAGATGTATTTCAAGTCCTCTACACAGCTAATGCTAAAATCTCAAACCCCATAGATCAATGTTTGATCTACTTAGTTGTCTCTGTATCCCACAGTCCATCTTCTTTGTGCCATGGAAAAAAGCCCCTTATTATGGATTTGCATCTTATTCAAGCCGTGAACAGATCAGCTATTCATCAATGCCACCTTTCATTAGACTTATTTAAAGAGCAGGATGCATGCCAGAGAGGCCGCTTTTTACTCGATTCAGCTTTGGGGTTTGATTGTTCCCCTAGAGCTGATTGCCAATGCTTTAGGAAGATTGCAAGATTTAATATTCTAATTCCTCTTTCTTTTTTACTTTCTTTTGTTTTTGAACCAGACTAATGTTGCTCCCCAATCCTTTAGTCTCATTTTCTGCAGCTCCCCCACCCCTTTGTCCATTTCTATAGAACTGGCAATATAAGATAATTGTTTAATCTTTATGTTCATTTTTTTTAAAAAAAAACTATCCGTTGACATTAATGCCATCATGACCTTGCATTTTCCAGTGCCAGCTATTTATCTGTTAGATAGTCTCTTGACTCTATAAAAATACTGTTGCTTTATCATTATTGAGATTCTGGTTCCATATTGGCAAAATGCTAGACCAAATATTGCTGCCCTCATATACTTTTTCCAGTTAGAAATTCCCTGTCCATTGAGTAATGGCCAACGTTTGTTAATGGAAATGCCAGCTTGTTCGGCTCTGAAGAGTGGTTGCTCCCCAGAAATACCATGTAATTTTTCAGGATGGGTCAACTTGGATAAGACAGGACTGAATTTTAGGCAAATGTCTTAAGTGATGAAAAGCTGCCATCTTCCCAAATTTTGTAGGTACACACCAGTCACATAGTTCTCAAAAATACTGCATCTTGAGTGTCATCTCCACTATCCTGGCTTCTTGTTTTTAACAACTGTGGAAGGATTAGGAGTGATAATGCTGTTTCACTGATGCTGCCAATTGAAGCCTTAAGTACCACTTTTCCAATCGATGGATTTGAATTTGTTTCGAAGGATGTTGGCCTACATCCAGTCTTGTACTCTTCCTTGCTTCTTCCTTTCCCTAGCTTTCTGTGATACTGCTTGAAAACGCACTCTGGAAGACTTTTAGCAGGTCTTGATGTGGTATTGGGTGGACTGGTGGGGGACTCATCCCTCCTGATATACATCCATGGATGGCATCTGCACTATGCAATTGCTCTTTGCCACACGCTCCTACCTTGAAGTAGAGTCAGATCAAGCTCTGGACCAATGTTCTCTCTCTTCATGGCAGGGAATGGGGAAAGCAGGTGGACTGCTTAAGCTCTGCAGTTCTCTATCTCCTGCCTTGTGCATTAGGTGGCAAACCTGGTGACCCACCCATCTGCCCTCAGGTTCAGTTGGTTGTGTAGCTGGTCACTTTGGGGATATTTAGGAAATTTTGGTCCACACAGAGATTGTGTGGTTTTTGTTTTTTTGCCTACCCTGTACTGGCTTTCTGGAAACTGCGGTGGCTCAGTGGTTAAGAAGCTCACCTTGTTAGCTGGAAGGTCAGCAATTCAAGACCCAAGCACTGTATGACAGAATGAGCGCCTGTCTCTGTCCCAGCTTCTGCCAACCTAGCAGTTAGAAAACAAAAAATTGCAAGTAAATAAATAGGGAGCACTTTGATGGGAAATGATCTTGGGAACTTGAACGGAGCCTCATTTGGGCATCCCCTGTGCAGAGTTCCTCCAGCAAAAATCCTTTCAACCCAGAAAGCACTTTTGTGTGCTTCTAACATGATTTTAAAAAACCTGGCTTCCTAGGGCTTTGGGCAGTTGGCTGCGTGGTAGCCTTCTTAATTGGTCACACTTGGTGGGTATTGCAGAGTGATCTGATATACTTTGAATCCAGGGGGAGGGGGTGATAGTAGGCTTCCCAGGTTCCAGACCATCTAAATCCAGGCTTGGGAGGAGGTGGCTTCAAGTTGTGTTTCGGTACCGCTTGACTGCAGGACTGTGCATCAGCCGGGGGACACTGCAACTCATTGATGGCTGATCAGGGGTGGAAGCCTGTTGGTGCCATTTCCCCGGGCTTTGGACTCACCTGTATTAGATGAGGCAGGGTCAGTGCAATCCTCTGGCTCCCAGTCTCTATTGCACATTACTTGAGGCCTGTTTGCAGATCAGGGAGGGAGAACATTTTGTTGATGTTTCACCAGCTGAACTTTCTCTAATAATGTGTGGCCCTAATTAATTCCAACCTTGTGTCCTGGTCTTTATTTTGGTGTGGAGAGGGCTAGGAAATGTGCTTTCAGGCAGTGGCGGCAGTTCAGCCATGGGTCTGAATGTAATAGACAATACTTAAATAATTGGCTTCTACAATATCTGTTTGCTGGAAACCCTTTTTTAGACCTTTAATCCATTTCATTGTTAGGATACTGTCGTTAAAAACAGTATGCTATCTGAAGATATCAGCAGATGTTGGCATTAGCTAAACTGCTTAATAGTGCAATCTCTTTACGTTTCCTCAGTTTTAAGCCCCCCTGTGTTCAGTGAAGCTTTTATATATTCTGCTTATGCCCATTTTTACAAGTCTTCCTCTACAAATTAAATTACTGATTAGAAAAAAAATGCAACTAGCAAAAAACTGTGTGCTTTCTTGCAGGGGAAAAGGTATGTTTGCTGTTGTGCACAATGTGAAAGAAAGGTAAAATTTCCTGATTCCTGTATCATTTTTGAATAAAAAAGGCAGCTTGCAAAAGCGGAAAATTGTCATTTTGCAATGATAAGCTGTTTTCACGGATACAATTGGTAGTTCAGAACAGTTCTAATTTTCCATTCTAAATATGTTGTAAGATTATAGGGTGTGTTCTGAAATCTGTGCAGCAATTTTCTCTGCGCTGCATAAAGTTTTTGGAATTATTTTGATGGTGGCATGCTTCTATGTATAGTTCAAAGTAAAATGAGGAATAATTTCTTTCCTTGACATTCAAAATATGCTAGTTTGCATCTGCATTTTTCTTCTGATTGCATTAACAATTTAAGATATTTCTAGTATCTGAAAAATCCAAAGCAACTAGTTTCATTTCAAGTAGGCGTTCCTATACCAAAGTTAGAAGAACCACACTAACTGCAATTTCTTAGCTTCTTTTTTTTAACATGGTGTTTCTGTGTCTGTCCTTTGTAAATCTTTTTGACTAATGAATAATGTAACTAGTTAATTTACCCAAAGATTCGCTGAAAATGTAATTATGAATCACTTATTATCTGAAGACATTCATGTGCTGGAGCAGTAAGATCAAACAAAAGTTGTGTTGTGTTTGGTACTCTGCTGAACCATTGGCATAATCTGCTTTTTTAAAAGGTAAGAGAAAAATCCACTGGGTTTTATACTTGAGTAGCTCTTTGAAGTTCGTTCCATATCTAGAAAAGTGTAACTGAAGACACAATACAGGCTATAGGATGTATTTTTATTACACCCTCCTCCTCCTCCTCCTTCTTGCAATAGCAATGGCAATGGCAATGGCAATGGCAATAACAAATATCAACTCTAACATGAAACCTTTAAAATCAGGTAAATAAATAAAAGCCATTGAAATCAACAAAGGTTGTGGTTAAGAACAACAAATCAGGGCAGATTAAACATTAAATGCCTTTCTAAGATGTCATATTTTTATTCCTTTCTTAAATTTGATCACAACTTGTTCCACTATCTGAGAGCTGCACTGGAGAATATGTGCTTTATCAGGTGGGCGTCTGGAGCTGTTGGTGGTTTTGAGATGCCCTTTCATGCTTACAGTTAGCTAGAGTGACTCCTGTGTGTTTGTTTAAAGATGTCTTATTTCTGAACCGGTGTTATCAGAAATAATATTACATGTCTACAAGTTTTATATGATACCAGGTGTATAGAAATGCATGGATTCCAACTGTCCCTCCTTACCAGGGAAGAAAGTTGTTCATTTGCTTCTGTCTCTGGTTTGACTGCAAGACCTGAGATGCCCAGCTGAAGCCGATGCTCTGTTCATCAGCCTTCCAAAACCGATTCCTTAGAAGCCAGTGATGTGCAGGAATTCTGCCAGGAATCCTGGCGGATCTGGTTCAGCCCTCACTGGTTGCATGCAAAGAGACAAATGGCAAAAATGTGTGAAAAATAATTCAGTGACAATACACATTGCAGGCGCACCCCCCAAAAAAGGACTCAGACACCGGTATATGTGGATAACGGCATTGGGCCACATTTATTGATTCATGCCCTAGTCCGAATTATAAATTTCAATTGGTACTCAGCCAATTATAATTCTTAAGGCAAGCAGGCCGCAGTAACACTGGTAAGGTTCCTCCCAAAATTGCCAATGGCAATTGGCTACAAGGTATCCATTTGTATCAATTTGTTTGTTAACAACAAACAAATTGTTGACCGTAGTCAATAAACTATCTACTGACCCCACCCTCTGACGTGTATCCGTAAAATCACGGGGTGATGCATGCTGAAGAGCTCCTGCCATCACCCCATTGCCTGGTTCGTCGTTGACCGGTCAACGTTAACCAACTTGTACCTATCTAGTGTTGGCCAGTCAATTGCGAACCTGCCGGATACCTGTGGGTCATAAATATTTACCTTACCAGTGATACTCGCCCATGTGACCAAAGTCAATAGCAAAGCCCCTATATCAAACCATAGCAACAGTGTGGGATGGGCAAAAAAGCCAGAACCAGGAAGCCAATTGTAGGTTCCAGCCAAAAATTCCCACCCGGCCCCGAAGCGACCAAAATATCACACTGTTCACTAGGGAGGGGGTGGAGGGAAATACTTCTCCTCTCCGTCGCTTCTACAAAATGGCAGCTCGGCTGCCTGGTGGCCACCCCTTTTATAGAGGGGTGGCCATGCCCCCTAACTACCCGGATGTCTGAGTCTGGGTGGGTGGGGGACCCGCAAAGAGCACGGTGGCCATTTTGGCGTCGCACTTTCATTGCAGGCGCACCCCCCAAAAAAGGACTCAGACACCGGTATATGTGGATAATGGCATTGGGCCACATTTATTGATTCATGCCCTAGTCCGAATTATAAATTTCAATTGGTACTCAGCCAATTATAATTCTTAAGGCAAGCAGGCCGCAGTAACACTGGTAAGGTTCCTCCCAAAATTGCCAATGGCAATTGGCTACAATGTATCCATTTGTATTGTTTGTTAACAACAAACAAATTGTTGGCCGTAGTCAATAAACTATCTACTGACCCCACCCTTTGACGTGTATCCGTAAAATCACGGGGTGATGCATGCTGAAGAGCTCCTGCCATCACCCCATTGCCTGGTTCGTCGTTGACCGGTCAACGTTAACCAACTTGTACCTATCTAGTGTTGGCCAGTCAATTGCGAACCTGCTGGATACCTGTGGGTCATAAATATTTACCTTACCAGTGCTACCCACCACACGGGGAGGCTTAATAAAGACTCACCGCCCCCCCCCCAGACCGTCAGCTCGGTCAACAGGCCTGCTTGCAAATCTTCCAAAAAGAGGTTCATACCTCTGGGCGACAGATGGACCCCATCCCCTGTGTAAAGATCATAATTTTGGAGAGTAATGGTGGGGTGTCGGATGACCCGCCCCAAACCCTTGTCAGCAAAGAACCGGGCCACTGCCCTGTTCACCGAGCGACGAGCGCGGTCAAGGGCCTGGAGGTTGATACCCCCCTGTAAGCGTGACGCGGTATGATGTCCGACCATAGCAGGGTTGTGGCAGGCCACACATAATGCATATAAGCTAGGTCACTGCAGATCGTATGTTTTAAAGAAAGGCCAGTGACCTGGCCCAAGTCATTGCCCCCGAGGTGCAGCACCAGGACATCAGGCAGTTCAGCATCCCTGATGGAGAAAAGGAATGGCAACAGTTCCCGCCATAACATTCCGCGCTTACCATACCACCTGATACATGCGGATGCACGTAGTCCAAGCTGGGGTCCCCACTCTGTCGCCGCAGCATACTGCGCTGCCCAGTGCACATAGCTGTGGCCCACCAGCCATACTGCCACCGGTGTGTGGCGACACACAGGGTCTGTAAAATAAAAAGAGACAGGACAGTGACTTATCTGGTACTCATACTTGAAGAGGGCGAACATATAATTCAAAACACTTCGATCCCCACCTCCCCATATGGCATATATCAGCCTCAGAGTACCCAAATGCAGCAGCAGTAGAAGCAGCTCCTATTCTAAAAGAATGGGTGCCGTAACGAGCCCCGGGGAGGCCAACACTGGACAGTGCCTTACCGGTCACCTTCCAAAATTGAAATTTAGTAAGGGGAGACCCATCTTGGTGGCAGAAAAACAGGCCAGGGTGCATACCACGCATTGCAAGGAACTCTTGTAGGGCACCAACCGGACAGATGTCTGCAATGGAACATCGTAGCAGTCTAACACCACTGCCTACACCGTGCTGATCAACCTTCGAGGAACGTATCCTCAACTGAGCCCACTCATTGGAGACATAGACATCTTCGAGTTCCAGTGCCCTACGAGCCGCATCCGCCTTAGACAGTAGCACCAGCTCACTGATGCGGAGCGCTCCAAAAAAGGCCACCGTGGTAGCCGCATGAAACAGAGCTGCCCCATACCTGTCAGAACACAGGTCATACCAGCCTCGTGCAAGGTGGGTAAGAACCCCTGGAGAAATAGGGTGGCGATTGTCCGGGCGACGTCCCCGTTCCCGTGTCCACCCCTCCAAAACATGTCGTATACGGAAATCATTCGTGTTGTCAGCAGAACCCCTCACTTTGGCCATGAATGCCAGTGCTGACAGCCTGGATGCTATGGTGCGGGGAGCTAGGCCCTGACTGTGTAGGTAGACCATAAATTGAAGAAGGTGTGCAACTGGAATGGGCCACACCTCGGGCAACCAGAGTTGCGCACAAAAATTCCTAAATTGACTGAATGCATGGTGATACGCCTTACGCGTGCGGGGCGCCAGCGACATGCCGATCGCCCGGTTCACCTCTCCTTGCCAAACGTCCAAATCACGTCCGGAAGCGGCAAGGGGAATTCCTCTGTGTCCGGAGCCAAGGCGCGGAACCGGGGGATCTGCAGGCGGGACAAAGCATCAGCAATATCATTATTAATACCTGGTACATGTCTGGCCCTGAAGAGCACATTGAGGCGTAAGCAGCGCAACACAAACTGGCGAACTAACTCCATGACCTTGGGTGATTTAGATGTCTGGGAATTGACAATGTGCACTACCGCAGCATTGTCACACCAGAAATGTACCACTGAATTGGCCCACTCCTCACCCCATAGCATCAAAGCTCCCAGTATCGGGAAGAACTCAAGGAATGTAAGATCGCGTAGACGATCCGTGCCCCTCCAGGCTGGAGGCCATCGGCCGTAGGTCCACCTCCCCTCAAAGTAAATCCCATAGCCCAGGGACCCCGAGGCATCCGACTGAACCTGGAACCTGGGAGAAACCAAAAGGTCAGATCTCCAAAATGACACCCCGTTGAAATCCCTCAGGAACTTAAGCCAAACCAACATGTCAGCCCTCATGCCCTTGTTCAGTTGGACCCTATGATAGCGCCTGGATAGGCCAGTCATGGCGTCACATAAGCGTCGAGCAAAAGCTCTGCCAGGCGCGACCACCCTGCAGGCGAAGTTAAGGTGACCATGTAGAACCTGGAGCTCAC
This sequence comes from Bradypodion pumilum, assembly GCA_035047305.1. NCBI lineage: Eukaryota > Metazoa > Chordata > Lepidosauria > Squamata > Chamaeleonidae > Bradypodion > Bradypodion pumilum. Next base: position 245,815,713 of record JAWDJD010000001.1, on the reverse strand, counting down.
GAAGTGACACCTTGCATTTTGCCAGTAAGGCCAAAATCAATGCAGTGATCCGGGTAACCTTATCCATGGGTAACCTGGATGCCTGCGAGACCGTGTCAATTTCAATACCCAGAAATGTGAGCTTAGTGGATGGGCCCTCGGTCTTTTCGGGCGCTAAAGGGACACCGAGTTCCTGCATTAGCGTCTGAAATGTATTGAGGAGACGCGTACACGTGTCCCAGCCCCGTTCACCCCCGAACAAGAAATCATCAAGGTAGTGGGCTACAGACCTGCGAACAAAGGCCCACTGGAGGAAAGTGCTAAAACGTTCAAATGCTGAACAGGAAATAGAGCAGCCAAAAGGCATGGCTTTATCAACATAAAATTTTCCTTGGAATTTAAAACCCAATAACTCAAAGTCACCCGGGTGCACAGGCAACAAACGGAATGCTGACTTAATGTCACATTTTGCCAGAAGTGCACCCGGGCCACAAGAGCGCACCATGCGCAGGGCCTGGTCAAATGATGTATACCTGACCGAACAAAGGTCATCAGGAATGGCATCATTGACCGAATGGCCCGCCGGGTATGACAGATGGTGAATTAAACGAAACTCCCCAGGGGTCTTTTTGGGCACCAACCCTAAAGGGGAAACCTTCAGATTGGGAAAGGGTGGCATAGGAAAGGGGCCAGCAACCCTACCTGCATTAACCTCCTTAGCAATACTTAGGGCAGCTACCTCCTCCCTGCCCTTCAGGGAAAGTAAATTAGGGGCATCTTGGGGGCGCCGCTCCCCTTTAAATGGGATGCGAAAGCCCCGCTGGAAACCCTCGAGGAGGTACCTAGCATCCTCCCCCCTCGGGTAAGTTGAGAGCCACCGCTCCAACATAGCTACGTTAACCGGGGAGGGGGCCTTTTGAGTGACCAGCTCCATCGGCGGCAGGTCTGCCCGCTCCTTGTCCACCTCTACCGATGCTGACACCGGCACAGTATTGACACGGGGTATCAGGAGAGGATCCTGGACCGTCCCTGCGACACCCGGTGCAGCCCCGGGGGCGGAAACCCCCCCGCCCAATGTTACGCCAGTATGAGACCAAGCTGCACCCGGGTAAGCCAGGAACTGATGCCCACCCGCCCCGACATTACGAGGCCATGGCCACTGGAACCTATCCCCGGAAGTGGAGTGTGATGTGGGCACATTAGCTTGAACCTGATCCTCACTGGGTGCACCCCCGTGAGCCGCCCCCACTGGGGGCTCCGGCCCATGGCAGGCGTCGGAGCTCGTGACCGAAATCGAGCTCTGAGGACACATCCGACCACTACCTGTCTGTAGTGCCTGGTGAACGGGGAGCTGCGAGGCCGCGGCGGGCACAGGCCTGCGCGCCTCCAGCAACTCAACCCGACTGGCCGCCTGCTGAAGGGTGGTGGCTGTCATGGTAGCAGGCTGGCAAAAGGGGGCCCCAGATGGCAATGAAGCCCCCCCATGGGGTTATTGGTAATCCCTAGGGATGCCTCCAGTGCCGCCACGTGGGCCAGTAATGCATCCACTGTCGCAGATCCCCCTGCATAAAGGGGGCCAGGTGGGCCAGACGGCCCACTGGGCAATGGTCCAGGGCCCCTGATTTGAGAGCCCGGCCCCAAATAGGGCCATGCCCAAAACTCCGGCCCATGAGGGGCCAGGGGTAAGCCCTGCTGTGCAACCGCACCAGGCCCTCCCCCCTGCTCAAAGGCCATGGCCGGTAATTGCGGGCCGGGGGCCGAAGCCCCAACCGCGCCAGGCCCTCCCCCCTGCTCAAAGCCCATGGCCGGCAACTGCGGGCCGGGGGCTGGAGCCCCTGTAGGGCCGGTCTGAGGCTGGAGAGCCGCGGGCCATGGCCTAAGCTGCCCCATCCCACCGGTCCTGGTGGGTGCCTCCGGTAAGGGGTCCTGTTGGGGGGGCGCAGTCGCGGTCCTCCGACCCAACTGCTGCCTCCTATTCGGGCGAGCCTTAGTCGCCATAGCCTTCTTCTTAGGAGGCATCGAGCAAGCACGATCCCTTTCCAGGGATCAGAAACCCGATGGCTGGGAAGCCGAAGATAAGAAGCAAAGATCCCGCTAAGGTTCTGCAGCCAAAAAAGGCTTCCCTAGAAAAGACGAAGAGCGACGGAAAAAACTTCTCCTCTCCGTCGCTTCTACAAAATGGCAGCTCGGCTGCCTCGTGGCCACCCCTTTTATAGAGGGGTGGCCACGCCCCCTAACTACCCGGATGTCTGAGTCCGGGTGGGGGGCCCCCGCAAAGAGCGCGGTGGCCATTTTGGTGCCACGCTTTCATTCTCTCCATTTTGGAGGTAGCAGATGCTCCAAGCCTTGGGTTAAAACTGCTCCACAAAAGTTCCTGCAGGTTTTGCTAGGTCTCATGCAAATAAATGAATTAAAGCTGAGTTTTGTTTTACTGTGTATAAGATTTAGGGATAAGGTTCACACTTTCTGTTCTGCTCTACAGATTCAGAATGGCTAAAAGTGATCTGTAAAATGTTGAAGTAATCTGTGGGCTTTCAGGGGAAAGGTGCAGTATATAGGCTATAAAATGTATATGACAAGCATGGAACAAATCTTGTTTTTCAAATATTTCTGAAGAAATAAATGTAAATCCTATTGCCGTGAGAACTGTGTCCTTTATCCTGTGATGAAAAAGCATGTAACAAACAGGAAGCGCACAGCTGGGGCTTAATTCTTAGGCTAGGCCATCTCCCCCTCTTTCTACTCATAGCAAAACCCGCTGCGTCTTACAGTTTGTTTCTTTTCATGCTGAGCAAGGAAAGAGTTGATGCACGGAGATTTCAGAATAAAGAGAAAGAGAACAAGAATGACAACTCTACCTCATAGATTTCTTACTTGGCAGCATTTAAGAAAATGTGTACACAAAGCTAATGGGGAAAAATTAACATATCCATCTGTTTTGGGATTCCGTTCCAGTGTGAATAAATTAGACAGGGAAGTACAATCATTGTAATGAGCACAACTATTTATATTTTAGCTTCCATGTCAATAAATATTTTCTTAAAAGAAAATGAGTTTTAATTTTATTAGCTAAATCCAGTAAAACTTTAACAGACAATCAATCCCCATGAGCTGAGGTGTTCAGTGGTACAAGTGGCTGGGCAAGAGGTTGTACAACTGATTTTGCAACCATTTGCCCACCTGGTTATACCACAAAAACTAATGTATGCTGCCCTTTTGCAAATTTGGAAAATTGCAGCACTGATCATCATCATCATCATCATCATCATCATCATCATGTTTAATTTCTATACCGCTTCACTCGACCCAGCAGGTGACTCAAAGCGGTGTACATAGTCACAATTAAAATACAGTAACACAAGAAAATATAACTTGATACAATAATACAGTAATAATACAATAATATCAGCAAATTACAAATATACAAGTTAGGGAAAAAGAAATACAATATCAAGTACAAAATACAAAATACACGCCCCATACAGAGACCTTTCCAGTCATGCCACCTAGGTACTCCTACTTCCCCGCGGCCAATGTCGGGCTGGGGAAGGAGCCCAACCAGCTTTGCAAAGAAAACATAATTAGACAAATGTCTAATGTTGTTTTGCTTTTTGTTAAAAAAGTAGTGTTTACACTAAGTTGGATGAGACATACATATGAATAATAAATTTAAAAGTAAATAAAAGTCTCTATGTAAAAATCACAACATCAGACTCATTCTCATCATACTCCTTACGTGTGGGACTCTAAGGATTTATTTCTCTCATTGTTCTGACACAGTTACGAGTCAACGTAGGCAGGGTGCCTAAGCTGTGTCTTTTTTTGATAGTCACAGTTATTGATATGTGTGTGGAAAAGGACCTCCTTGTATACACTCTTGCTCTACACCAAGAGAAAAGACAATTTTGCACATCAATAGTACTGGATATGCAAATGATAGAGATTTTGACAAGGATATAATACTGCTCCTTCTCCTGCTCCTTCCTTGAGGCAAAGAATCACTTCAACCATCATAGGGGAACTTGTGAGAGAAGCAAAGCCAAATCTCTATACAATATAGGGATATAAATCCTTGATTGCCTAGTCCATATGCAAAAGAATAACAAGTTACAAAATTATTTTCCAGTGTCATTGTCAGTGCCTGAGAGAAGGGTGATAAATTTATTAGAGTAATAAATACAAAGCAGTGGGAAAAGCTCATCTTGAGTAACTTTGAATATCCATGATTTCAGTGTATTGAGTAATCTCTTCACCAGTGGAGAGAGCAACACTGGCATTGTGTGCACAGTTGCTTTGGCCAGTTCATCCCTTACTGGTCAGTGTGGATAAATATAAACAGCAAAAATCCCTGCGATCTTGTGTATTTTAATGAAGTAGAGTTGCTTAGCCACCACAGAGCCTTTCTAAGGAGAATGATTGCCCTCTCACCCAGGCATACAAATCTGTTGTGTGCCAAATGCCATGATAATAAAGACTGACCAAGACATGCAGCCTGAGTGGAAAGATAAATATAGAAGAAAGAACTCGCCACGATTAACGTATGTGTAAATCCATATACAGTATAGCAGTATTGTAAGAGACTTCCCTTTTTAAAATGACATGAAAACTTATCCACACACAATACGAAAGCAGGTCTTTTTTTATTAACTGAGTTGAACTTTAAAAATTATGTTATGACCAAAAATCAATAAAGAGAAACTGATTTAAGTTCATCCAAGTGTGAAGGGGGTTTATTACCAGTGCTACATCACTCTAATGATGTACTCTTAAAAATTTGTTTTTGTGATATATTACATCCATTATTGCTAAAAGGATAAAACTGCAAAGCAATACTGGACATTAGTAAATCAATTTAAAGAAAAGGAGGGGGGAAAGGGCAGATAGTAAAAAAAAAAAAGAGAGAAGAAGAACCAGTTCCATTTGTGGATTTTAAATGTTGTGCAATTGTATAACGTAATGCAAGTTGAGCTCTTGTGTACCCTTCAAATGGCTAATAGCGGTTTCACTCAGTAACATGGTTGTTGCAACTGTAGTATAGCATATTCATCCATTGTGTTTGTAGTGAACTTTTGCTAAAACCTCCTCAGAAGTTGCCTCAAGGCTGTTTTTCTTTTTTTGTGGTAGAAGATACCACATGACATTTAAAAACTGAACAAAGAAATTAATGTTCCAACTCAAAATCATTGATATATATGTAAAAGAATGAACCTGGATACTAAGTAAAACTGGTTGTATAGCATGGAATAGGAAAGAGACTCAAGTTAAAGCCTGAAATAGAGGTTAACGAAAAAGAAGCCTGAGGAAGGATTACATATTTTAAATATGCCTTTTCCCTCCCCCTGTTATTACTATTTATATTCATAATGATGATGATGATGATGATGAAACTCAGTTTAACCACTGCACCATCAGGACATACTTATGTATGATTAAAAGGCATATCTATTCAAAGTTAAAAGAAATTAAGTAACATTAATATTTAAAATTAGTATTTAACATTAGTGTGGCTGCAACCAGTGGTGGGCTCCAATTTTTTTTACTACCCAACTGTGGCCGTGGTATGGTGGGTGTGTGGCCATGCGGGAAAGCCCCGTGTTGCACCCAAATTAGGACTGCTTTATTTCAAAAATTTGGATGGGCGTTGGCCAGTCTGAATTTCTGCTACCGGTTCTGGCAAACTGGTGCGAACCTGCTGATGCCCACCACTGACTGCAAGTTCTTGTGATACAGCATCAGTGGTTTGTGCCACTGAGGTGCCTGCCAGAATTGTTCTTCTGATCCTGCTCACTGTAGCACAAAACCTAGCAGTGTTGAAAGTTTAAAGACCTGCTCATAAAAAAATGTACTTTCCCCATAAGGGCCAAATTGTGTGTAATGATGTATTCAGATTCAGGTAACATAATTTAAGTTTTCCCTGATATTCAGCCTCTATCTGGCTTCCTTTAGTTTGAGCCTGTTATTACTCATCCTGCCATATACACAGTGCCATATATACAATGTTTCTAACTGTGGAATGCAAATATCTCAGTACTGAACACTGAGATATTTTTAAGCATTTTGCCCCTGGGTGAAACCCAACCAGTTTCCGCCAAATTCTCTCTCTCTCTCTCTCTCTCTCTCTCTCTCACACACACACACACACACACACACACACACACACACACACACACACACACACACACACACACACACACACACACACACACACACACACACACACACACACGCTTTCTTAGCTTGGAAGGCCTTCCAATCATAATGGTACCAGAATTCACTCCATCTCATGCCTTCATGAAGATGTAAAAAAAAGTGAGACACGCCTGAAATTGTGGGATGCAGGGCCCCCTTGATCAATCCAGAAAACCCCTGTGATCTACACACAAAATCAGAACCGTAGGGACAGGCTGATGCATGTTTTCAGTTCTCAGTTAACTCACTGTACATAAATAAGTAAAAGTATTTAGCACTGTACCTTAACATCATGATGCTAAAATATTTAGTAAGGCTCTCAGTTGCAGAATATCCTTTCCTTGGATGACTGCCAGCCCAAATCCTGAATATCTCTCCTGGGACTGTGTACTACAATGAAAGGAGGAGGGATGGCATATTGAAATGCTGCGCCACATTCAAATGCAAAGTGAGCAAATAAACAAAAAGCCTGCTCGTAATCTCCATACATAGAACAAGACTGTCCTAACTGAGACAGAATCGATCTCTCTGACACACTAGATGTGCAGCTGTTTTTGTAACTCACACATATGACCAAGTAATGCTGTAATGTCCCATAAACAGCCACAACTAACCATAGGATGCTATGCAAACCTGATATTCAAATTCTGTCTTCTGTTTCTCATTACATTGAGGGGGGAGGCTTAAATTAGGATAAATTGGGGTGTTTTTTTTAATTATGAGGAATGTTCTTATAATTTCCCCCCAAGAGGAATTAAAGAATCAATGTTGCAAACAATGTAAATCTATTTAAGTTATTTGCTGTCTTAGCATCCATGTGACTTGTGGGATAGCATTACAATGCTTTCCATGACAAATAGCTCTCCGTTTCTAACCTCCGTTCTATAGCCTTGAGGTCACTGTACTCTACTATATATGTAGATCAGGCAGGAATGGGATTCAGATGTGCTTGTCTTTGGCACTATTGTAGCGGTTAACCTGAAATTTCTCAAATGGGTAGTGTAATTCTGAATGAGAAGGACTATGAAAGAGTAATGCTGGTGCACTATGTAATTTGTTCTATAGTCTCTTAAAGTAGGGTTGCCATAATTCTCTCCCACCATACCGGGACAGCTATGTGACATCATTGCATTCTTCAAACTGTGCATGTGTCATGGAGACCACAGGTCTAAGACCCTGCAGAATCCCCATCCAGGTCTGGCAGCCACCATCAGTTTAAAAAAAGCTGTAGTCAAGAGGTTGTTTCCCATATGATTCTTCTTGCAAAATATGATTCTTGATGGTTCTATTTTTATTTCTTTTCCTATCTCTGCCCCAGCACCTGCCAACCTAGCAGTTTGAAAGCAAGAAATTACAAATACTTTAGATAAATAGGGGCCACTTTGGTTGGAAGGTAAACAGTATTCTATGCACTCTGGTGTCTAGTCATGCCTGCCACATGACCATGGAAACATCTGCAGATGCAGACAGCACTGGCTTTTCAGCTATGAAGCAGAAATGAGCACTGAACCCTACAGTTGGATACAACTGGCTTTCGAGCAAGTGTGACCTTTACCTTTTTAAAATTTCTTGGGCCACTCTTTAAACCACCCTTCCTCACCCTGAGGTTCACCCCCTCCCTTTCACACACACACACACACACCCATTGAAGTAGACTCACCCTCAAACTCCACACAAGGATCCCTTGGAAGAAAGTTCTAAGGAGGGGCCCGGAACGGCTATGCAGCCCATGGAGCTTCCGTTTCCCACCGGAAGGAGAAGCGCAGGAGACAGGAAAGGACTTGTTTTGCAATGGACAACTCTTCACTTTCTCTCCTCCCGCTCTAGGAATAGCGACTCTATGAAATTAACCCTTTGTTTCCGGGATTTTAACATTTTTTTTCTTGAACTGGCCGGGACTGCTTCAACCCGGGTAAATCCCGGGGAAATAGGACATATGGCAACTCTATTTTAAGGATAATTTTAATACCCTACTTTGTGAGGACTTCATATAGAATACAGGATAAAACAATACAGCCCATTGGTTTTTATGGAACTTTTAAGGTAATATGACACAAGCTGTATTTGATTAATTTCTCTCTGTACTATCAGCTAATCAACTGACAGTAGGTAATTAAACATTATGACAGGTGAAGACAGAAATATAAGGCAACCTTTCTCCTTCTTTCCCCCCTAATATTTCATCATCTCAATAAGAGCAATGTTATATTATATTTCAGTCCTGCTTCATCTCTGGCATAAAATCATGACCTTGATGCCAAGTATACTTTTTATGAACCCTTATGAAAGATGGATCTTTCACAATGTTGTGAAACATTGTCAGATGTTAAGGGTGACTAGACTGTTGCCATATCCAAACAAAAATAAAAAAAATCACACACAAAATAGAAGACGAAAATGTTATGGTGCCTTAAATAATAACTATTATATTTAAAGGTGAGCTTTCATGGATAGCACAATCTGAATAACCAGATATATTCATGGAAGCTCACATTGAAATATAACTGGAAGTATTTTAAGGTGCTACAGTGGTTTTGTGTTCTACTGTCTGTGTGAGAGTGTTTTGTTTTAATTTTTGTCTGACTATGTTTGCACAGACTGAGACAGCTGCCTTTAAAAAAAGGTATAGCAAAATATTTCATTTTGTCCAGCTCACTTGTCACAATAATATAGCCCACTTGGAAAACCGTTGAATCAAATCTTATGAAAAGGCTTGGATATGATCTCTTTGTTTAACATGTTTGTTATTGATTGCATTGTTTTTGATACAACCAGCATTAGCACATGTGTTGGGTTTGGGGAATTTCCCCCCTACATGCAGCCTTCAATCCGGTTCCAAGTTACTAGTTCTTGTCTGAAGCTAGTCTATACCTATAAATCTGTGCCTTAACCATTGGAATGTGTCAAAGGATCCTGCACCCAGCCCTTCTAGCCCATACCGAGCATTCATCCACTCGCCCGAACCAGTTTCGCAGGTAACTGTCGGGTTGAATTTTGCACCAGTGAGGCAGGAGCCCCGGAACGCAAACAAAGAAAAAGGACTTCACTTCCCAAAATCCTATGCGCCATGCCGCACCACAGCCAATCAAGCTGAGAGGCGGGAGCAAAAGGAACATTCGGAAACGCGCCGTGGCCAATCAAAATGGAACCGCAGGAAAAAACCGCCACACAAACGGAACACACAAACCTATAACTACAAGCCCCACAGTCCTGTGTGCCACAAGCACACAGAATGCTGAGAAGGCCACTGCGCGAAAAATAAAAATCACAATGTGAGGGCAAGTCCGCCGCAGGCAGACACAGCACCTCACAGCCACACAAACACCTGCCGGCCTTCTTTCACGGAGAAACGAGGAGGAGAGGGACACCCTCTCCTCCACGCTACCCCGCCAAAGACACGGCGAGACCACCACCGGCATCAAGAAAAGTTGAGCCGGGGTGGAAAAAAACCACACACACAGGGGGGATTCAAGGGGGGGAAGGTACTGATGCCTCCCCCCCTTGAAAGCGAAACAATTCCTCTGCAAAGGAAAGGCAGCAAACAGCCCTCCGGCTGCTGCCTTTACTTTCCGAGTAAGTCTTTCACTTTCAAGGGAGGGCGAAGGCATCAGTGCCTCCCCCCCACACTTGAAAGCAAACAATTCCTCCGCAAAGCAAAGACAGCGATCAGCGCTCTGGCCACTGCCTTTACTTTACAAGTAAGTGTTTCACTTTCAAGAGGGGGCCAAGGCACTGGTGCCTTGGCCACCCCTTGAAAGTGAACCCATTCCCAGGGAAGCAAAGTCAGCGGACGGCGCTCCACCCGCTGACTTTGCTTTCCTTAAAAGTGTTTCACTTTCAAGAGGGGGCCAAGGCACCAGTGCCTCCCCCCCCTTGGAAGAGAAACAAAACTAAAAAACACAAACAAACACCAAAATAATTAAAATAAATAAACCATTAATTTAAAAAAACACAAAAAACAAAAACATCCAAAATTAACCAAACCCAAAAATAACAAACAGAAAAAACACACAGAAAAACACCAAAAAGGAAAAAACAAACAAACCCACAAAAGAAATTAAATCAGCCAACTTACCAGCATGTCCTACCTCCATGATGGCCGGAACTGAAATGAGGAAAGAAAGAGACTACTTACTGGAAGAAGCGCTACCCAGAGGCCAGTAGAGAAAAAAACAGTCAAAGTAAAAGAAATACTCAACAGCCCCACCCAGAGGCCACAAGAGATAAAACAGTCAAAAACATAACATTACATCACACATTCACACAAATCACAAACAAATCACAAAATAATAAAATAAAAACATTTCTAAAATCCCGTGTAGAGTTTTCACTAAAAAAAACCACACCCAAAACATCTAAACACAGTTTAAAAACATTGAATGTTTAAAAAAAACATGTACTTTTACATTTATAAAATTGTTATCCAAGGTACAACTATAAAAAAGCACATACTAAAACATTATTTGGTTAAATAAAATAATTGTAAAAAATTATATCATCCTTTCCTCTTTTTTTATTTCACAAAAACAAACCCAAAAAAGCTGATCACAGTTTATAACAACCTGTGTGTATAAATAAACATTTTAAAAATCAAAATGACAGACTAACCTCATTTGTACAAACATTAACAAAACAAAAACCTTTCAACACAATTTAAAACAGCCCAGCACCGCCAGGCAAAATCTGCTAGTATTATATAAATCTCCCTCTTTTTTCCAGCTGGAGAGAAGGAGAACAAATATATTGCCTATGAAAAATAGATGTGGGAAGACTAATAAGTATGGGGAGAGATAATCATATGTTGAGCACCATCCATGTATAGGACACCTTGAAACTTATATAGCGTCTATCTATTTTGAGGTTCTGGCTATTTTCTGTTAAAATCAAGACATGAAAAAACTTATATTGTTTAGATGGCATTGATTGCTTTTTCCAGGTCACTGGACTCATATCTTCTAAAGTGGACTGGAGAACTCTTTTCACAGAGTTTCTTTCAGTGATGCCTCATACTGGGACATGGAATATGTGATACATTTTGCTCTATTTTTATATGGAACAGAATATATGTGTCAATACATACTAATATTTTTTACTAGAAATGGAGGTGTGACTCTAAATCAGTGCCAAAATCACAGGTTCAAAAAGAGTGGATTAAAGAGTGTAGGTTGAAGAACAAAGTTCTGGAAGGATGCTTGAATGATGGAAGCCCCCGAAAGGGCTAGTGAAGTTGTGAGCAACAAGGAGAGAGGAGTGACATGGTCTAGCATGTTGTTGAGTAAGGAGATACAGTCCCATCACACTCTCATCCAGTACCCACTTTCCCTATCCTCCTCATCACATCAATCAATAATGAAAGGATTTACCATAATTTTAGACACATCCATAGAGTGGCAAGGTATAGAACAGCGTTGGTAAACCTATGGCATTTCTACATCTCACCAGCACTTCTAAACACTTCATAAAATTGAAGGAAAAAGAAGTGAATATAAGAGTTTATAATAGACAGGACATGAGAATGGAGAACCAACCATATAAATTTATTCTTACTATTCAGTTTATACCATTTTGGTGAGGCTTAAGCAAGGTGTTCCATTCTTTCCTCAATTTTGTAATGAAGCTACTGTGTAGTGATATACATTGTGATCACACAACACAACAACCCTGGTTCTCCATTCTCACAACTTGTCAGAAACGCATATGCTTCTAGCAGGCATGGATAAACAAAGTACTGTACAGAATTTCATAGCTTGTTTATTTTGTCACTAGGAAAGACTAGATGCTCTCTTCCATGAGCAAATCTGTGAAGGAACGCTTCTTCTTAAAGCTTAGTGTTATGGTTTTTTTAAAGAATATCTGAAAAGAGTTTTTTGTGTATACAGGTAAATCTTCACGTACCACGTCGAAACCTATTATGGATCAGTTGCCAGGGAGAAAATATGAACATGCATAAATTAAACTAATTCAGTACAGTACAACCATATAAAATATGGGTTCACAGAGGTAAGCATTTTCACATACATAATAGCATAGCTGATGTGCTCTAAATTTCCCGCTGAGGTCACACTCACATAAACATTTCAGACTGCCTTAACTACTTCTTGGGAATTTCTCTACTTAAGTTAATGTGCATTGCTACCATGTACAATCTATTATTTTCCCCATGCTGAATGTCACATATCCAGCTTCTCACACCTATGTTTCAAATGATGACTTGTGCTGTGATTTGTCTAGACTTTGATGATGTTTCATAGGTAATCCTCTGACATATTCTGTTTCTATGTCCATCTCAGGTCCACACTGTAACTCACACAAATAGACGACATATTACCATTTCAGGGATGTGATTCTGACGTACTCTCTGACAAATGTGGTTTGCCAACAAAAAAAAATGTGCTTATGCCCAAAGCAAAGCAAGCTAACTTTCAAACTATGTAGGGTGAGAAAAGTTCTTGCTGTGATAATCACACAAAATCAGCACTCGAGGAATGTTCTGCTTAATGATACTTAAAGTATCATTTGATTCCTAGGGCCAGTTTCCTTCTCTCTTATCCAGTGATGGGGACAAAGTGGAAATTGTTTTGCCTTGACAAGTTCACAGCCAATGAAAGGTGTAATATCTTTGTCTTTTTTCTCACTGAATGTTAAAGTGCTTCTTCTTCTGCATCTAGGCCAGACGTGAAACTACCAAAATGAAGCCACCTTTGGGTGTTCATTCTGCAGTTCCTGATATTGTTAGTGTTGTTCCTGTTAGATCTTGATAGTGTTAGAAAGATTAGCCGGCACAAGGTGGCCGTTGCGTGTGGTACACTCAATTGTGGTTTAAAAATGACACAATCTTCGAGGATGTTCTTTCTATGTATCCATATTAAAGTTCTATTGTTTATTCCTTTTAAAAAGTAAGGGAACTTCATTTCTCCCTCCACAGGGATAGAATCAAATTGGAAATGTTTAAAGGAAACATTTCCATAGTCTTGGTTAAATGGCAAAGACCATATAAGAGAAGTTTTCCTTGCCCATAATTACATTCATTTAAAAACAAACCTTACTGTTGGAAAGTGTTAACTTGGATCTCTTCTCTGTAGGTTATAATTAGATGTACAGTACCTTCTTTTTAACACAGAATAATATACATTGTGTTGAAAACAACAGGCAACACAAAAGGAGGATCCCAATGGAGGAGTTGTCTGATAGTGTTGACAGGGAGTTTTTGTAACATAAACAGGACATGTGTAAAGTGTTGCTCCCTGAAGTAGAATCTGTTGGAGAAATGTTTCTGTCTTCACTTTAAGTTATGGATTCCCCCCCCCCCCCCGCCACCTCTTTTTATGCCAATTGCCTATCCCAGCCCACCTTGAAACAGGTATATGAGGTTGTTGTTTTCATTGAAAAATTGGAAATGGGAGTGGGTAGGTGGTGCAGGTAAGCTGTTCCTTATTTTAGTACTGCTCTTGTACTTTTCTAGTTTGTTATACATGCCTCTTTAAAATGCCTTTAAACCTCTCAATTACTTGATAAGCTTATAAAAAGTTAACAGCAGATTTATAATTTTATTAGCATTTATGGTACGAATATAAAAGTCATCCCAAACCCAAATTTAATGCACCCTTGGAGTCATTTTTATCTTATTTTGTGCAGCGTGGACTTGTTGAAAAATGCTGCACGTTTTTCATTGAGAGGGGAAAAGTAAGGTTTAGATCCAGCATTTGAGAATTTAAAGATCTTATTCTTTTTGTTCTTCTGACTTAAAGCCTTTTCTTTCTTTGAATACAAACTGCCTTACCTGTCTTTCTTCCTGAGAGTTTGCATATATAAAGATATGGAAGGAACAGTCCTGTTAGTGAGCCAGAATTCACGTGAAAGCAGCAGTTACAGCTGGACAATGAGAACATTTGAGAACGGTTAATCATAGGTCATTAATTGCCACTCGTCATTGTTCAAGTTTTGCTTGATGATATTAGACTCACTACACTTAGCAATTGTGCCATGTTCAGTTCATGGCCATGTGAAAAACATCTCTTTCTAATTTTATTACATGTAGGATTAGGGAGTGTGACAGTCTCTCAGTGTCAATTGTCTTATCTTTCTCTCATTCCCATTTTCTTCCATTCCTTGCTTTGTATGAGGTTGCAAGGCTGCGTTTTTTCTACCCACGTTGGTTTTTGTTCAAATTTTTACTGTCTTTTTCTAAGGCGTCTGTTCCATTCATTTACATTTTTCACCAATAGCACACACTTGCCAAGCAGTGATGAAAGCGTGTTTATGTGTAGTTATTCAATACATGCTTTTAAAGTGGTAATTACTTTAAAATGTACCTATTCCTTTGTACTTATTTTATTTCTCTGAAATGTCCTGTAACTCTTACTAATCTGTGAATTGCTGAGATGAGGTCATTTCTTCTCACTATAGGTCTGTAGACCCTACTGCCAGCGACTCAATGCCGAGTGTCAGGTGGTGGTTAACTAACCTGGCAACCTCAAGGACTAACGGCTTTGAGTGCAGAAGTCCAGAGGGAAGGATGATGGTCTCCAAGTGGATTAAATCCCACTTGAATCCACCTTGATGGAGGGCAGCAGCTTCATCAATACTGGCCTGGGGCTGATGAGGACTTTGCATGCCAAAAGGGATGTTCATGCCACTCTTTGCAGGCGCACCCCCCAATAACGGACTCAGACACCATTGAAAGTGGATAACGGCATTGGGCCACATTTATTGATTCATGCCCTAGTCCGAATTATAAATTTGTATTGGTAAAACGACCAATCATAATTCTTAAGGCAAGCAGGCCGAAGTAACACTGGTAAGGTACCACCCAAAATTGCCAACGGCAATTGGTTACAATGTATCAATTTGTATCAATTTGTTTGTTGACAACAAACAAATTGTTGACCGTAGTCAATATCTAACTGATGACCCCACCCTCTGACTCGTATCCGTGAAATCACGGGGTGATGCATGCTGGCTAGCTATCGCCATCACCCCATCGCCTGGTTCGTCGTTGACCGGACAACGTTTAACTAATTTATTCCTATCTAGTGTTGTCCAGTCAATTGCGAACCTGCCGGATACCTGTGGGTCATAACTGTTTACCTTACCAGTGCTACCCGCCCATGTGACCAAAGTCAACAGCAGTCATAGCAGAACCCCTATATCAAACCATAGCAACAGTGTGGGATGGGCAAAAAAACCAGGACCCGGAAGCCAATGTGGGTCCCAGCCAAAAATTCCCACCCGGCCCCGAAGCGACCATAATATCACACTGTTAACTAGGGAGGGGGTGGAGGGGAAAAACTTCTCCGCTCCGTCGCTTAGCTAAAATGGCAGCTCGGCTGCCTCGTGGCCACCCCTTTTATGAGGGAGCTGGCCACGCCCTAAACTACCCGGATCATTCGTCCTGTGGGGGGGGGCCGCAAAGAGCGCGGCGGCCATTTTGGCGCCGCACTTGCATTGCAGGCGCACCCCCCAATAACGGACTCAGACACCATTGAAAGTGGATAACGGCATTGGGCCACATTTATTGATTCATGCCCTAGTCCAAATTATAAATTTGTATTGGTAAAACGACCAATCATAATTCTTAAGGCAAGCAGGCCGAAGTAACACTGGTAAGGTACCACCCAAAATTGCCAACGGCAATTGGTTACAATGTATCTATTTGTATCAATTTGTTTGTTGACAACAAACAAATTGTTGACCGTAGTCAATATCTAACTGATGACCCCACCCTCTGACTCGTATCCGTGAAATCACGGGGTGATGCATGCTGGCTAGCTATCGCCATCACCCCATCGCCTGGTTCGTCGTTGACCGGACAACGTTTAACTAATTTATTCCTATCTAGTGTTGTCCAGTCAATTGCGAACCTGCCGGATACCTGTGGGTCATAACTGTTTACCTTACCAGTGCTACCCGCCACACGGAGGGGCTTCAAAGAAGGCCTGACGCCCCCCCCCCAGACCGTCAGCTCGGTCAACAGGCCTGCTCGCCAATCACCCAACAGGAGATCCATACCTCCTCGCGACAGATGGACCCCATCCCCTGCATACAAATCATAATTTTCTAGTCCAATAGCGGGGTGACGACTGACCCGTCCCCAAGCCTTGTCGGCAAGGAACCGCGCCACCGCCTTATTGACCGCGTGCCTAGCGCGGTCAATGGCCATGAGGTCAACTCCTCCTCTGTAAGAATGGCGCGGGACAATGTCCGACCAAACCAGGGTTGCGGGAGGCCAGACGTAGTGCAAGTAGGCGAGGTCCTCGCAAATTGCATGCTTGAGCGACAAACCAGTGACCTGACCCAAATCGTTGCCCCCCAAGTGCATGATGAGAATGTCAGGCGGGGCAGCACTTCTGCCTGAAAACAGAAAAGGCAGCAGCTCCCGCCACAACATCCCAGGCTTACCATGCCATGTGAGACTGGCGTGTTCACCCAGTCCCAGTCGGGGTCCCCACTCTGTCGCCGCAGCGTAACGCGCTGCCCTTTGCACGTAGCTGTTGCCCACCAGCCATACTGTCACCGGTGTAATACGACACCCAGGGTCTGTAAGGAAAAAATGAGGGAAATGATGTAAGGTGACTGGGTTGGTACTCACGGGGGGAGCGGGCGCACATAAAACTGTAAACATCGTGAACCCCACCTTCCCATGCTGCGTATGTCAGCCCCGGAGTACCCAAACGCAGCTGCTGTAGAGGCTGCCCCGATACGGAATGAATGTGTGCCATAACGGGCACCTGGTAGGCCCACCCTGGCGAGGGCTCTGCCTGTCACCTTCCAAAACTGAAATTTAGTGAGGGGAGACCCATCCTGGTGACAGAAAAACGGGCCATGGTGCGTGCCACGCAGTGCAAGAAACTCCTGTAGGGCACCAACCGGGCAGATGTCTGCCAAAGAACACCGTAGCAGTCTTACACCACTGCCTACGCCCTGCTGATCAGCCTTAGAGGAGCGTATCCTCAACTGGGCCCAGTCTTTGCTAACATATACATCTTCGAGTTCCAGTGCCCTACAACTTGCATCCGCCTTAGACAGCATCACAAGTTCGCTGATGCGGAGCGCTCCAAAAAATGCCACCGTTGTGGCTGCATGAAAAAGGGCTGCCTCATAATGATCAAAACAGAGGCCTGGCCAGCCCCGGGCCAACTGGGTAAGAACCCCTGGGGAAATAGGGTGCCGGTCGTCCGGGCAACGCCCACGCTCGCGCACCCACCCCTCCAAAACATGTCTCACACGGAAGTCAGAGGTGCTGTCCACATGACCCCCCACCTTGGCCATAAAAGCCAACGCTGACAGCTTAGATGCTATGGTGCGAGGTGCGAGGCCCTGGGAATGCAGGTGAACCATGAACCGCAGCACATGGTCCACCGGGATAGGCCAGGTCTCTGGCAGGTGAAATTGGGCGGAAAATGCCCTATAAGAATTAAAAGCTTGTTGATACGCCTTACGCGTGCGGGGCGCCAGTGACAGGCCGATCGCCCGGTTCACCTCTCCCTGCCAATGGTCCATATCTCGTCCGGGAGTGGCGAGGGAAATTCCTCCGCATCCGGGGCCAAGGCACGGAACCGGGAGATCTGCAGGCGGGACAAAGCGTCGGCAATATCATTATTAACCCCTGGGACGTGCCTAGCCCTGAACAAAACGTTGAGGCGCAGGCAGCGCAGCACAAATTGGCGCACTAGGTCCATAACCCTGGGTGATTTAGAAGTCTGTGCATTGATGATACGGACAACCGCAGCGTTGTCACACCAGAAATGCACGACCGAGTTGGCCCATTCCTCGCCCCACAGCATCAAAGCCCCCAGGATAGGAAAAAATCCAAGGTATGTGAGATCACGCAGGCAACCCGTGCCTGCCCATGCCGGTGGCCACCCACCATAGGCCCACTTCCCATTGAAGTACATCCCATAACCCAGGGATCCTGAGGCATCAGACTGGACCTGAAAACTCGGGGAAGCCAGGAGGTCAGACCTCCAAAATGAGACCCCATTGAACTCCCTCAGGAACTGTAACCAGACGAACATGTCTGCCCTGATACCCCGGGTAATCCTGACTCTATGGTGGGGCCTGGATAACCCTGCCATGGCATCACATAAGCGCCGGGCAAAAGCCCTGCCCGGTGCGACCACCCTGCAGGCAAAATTAAGGTGACCATGTAACACTTGGAGTTCCCTCAGCGATGCCTTGCGCTTGGCCAGCAAATCCGAGATGAGGGCCACTAACCGGGACACCTTATCCCCCGGTAACCTAGACGCCTGCGCTACTGTGTCGATCTCCACCCCCAGGAATACTAGCTTGTTAGATGGGCCCTTGGTCTTTTTGGGCGCTAAAGGGACACCGAGTTCCTCCATTAGCGTCTGAAATGTGTTGAGGAGACGTGGACACGTGCCCCAGCCCCGTTCACCCCCGAATAAAAAGTCATCCAGGTAATGGGCTACAGACCGGGACCCTGACCTGCGCACGAACGCCCACTCCAGGAAGGTACTGAAACGCTCGAATGCAGAGCATGATATGGAACAGCCAAAAGGCATGGCCTTATCAAAATAATATTCACCCCGGAATTTAAAACCCAGCAATTCAAAGTCGCCCGGGTGCACAGGCAAGAGGCGAAAAGCCGACTTAATGTCGCACTTAGCCAGTAGCGCACCCGGGCCACATGAGCGCACCATGCGCAGTGCATGGTCAAAAGACGTATACCTGACTGAGCAAAGGTCATCAGGTATAGCATCATTGACCGATCTGCCGGCTGGGTAGGACAAGTGATGGATAAGGCGAAACTCGCCCGGAGATTTCTTGGGAACCAAGCCCAGGGGCGATACCTTAAGGTTAGTGAACGGGGGTGCAGGGAAAGGGCCGGCGACCCTGCCCGCATTGACCTCCTTATTAATGCTGGCAGCAGCCACCTCCTCCCTTCCCCTAAGGGACAAAAGGTTGGGGGCATCCTGAGGGGACCTGTCACCCATGAAAGGAATACGGAACCCCTGTCCAAAGCCCCGAAGCAGATAATCTGCATCCTCCCCCTTCGGGTACAATGCGAGCCAACGCTCCAACATGTCCACATTAATTGGGGAGGGAGCCTTTCGGTGAACTAGCTCCATCTGCGGCAGGCTTGCCAGTCCACTGTCCGCCCTTCCCTCTGCCCCGCGTCCCTCCAGGCCTGGGACAGGCAGAGGCTGCGTGGGGGCCCACACAGGTGGGACACTCATGCCTGTACCTGCAATTTTTCCTATTGCAGGAACCATTGGACGAGAAAGTCCAGCACAGCAGGCGGGCTGGAACCCCCTGCCCCGCCACCTGGCGGGGAACCTGAGCTGGAGCCGCTCGCTGGACCGCATGTCCACAATGGTATCTCTCCCCTGGCGCAGGGCGCGTGGGCGTCATATACAGAAGCCAAAGCCTCTGGCACGGCTCGTCCCACCTCATCTCGGGGTGCAGGGGAATCCGCATGCGAAATTCCTCGTCATAAGCCAACCACGAGGGGCCCGGAAAGTCGACCATCGCCCTATAGATGTTGTCCAAATATTGGACCATCGGAATAGCCAAATCTGGCCGCGCTCTCAAGTACACTGCCATGTAAATTAAATAAGCCGGCAGCCAGTTGGCCCAGGTACGTGGTGGCTTGCGACGACGTGCCTGCTCCTTATCCTTCTCATCCTGCCCCTCCCTCTCCTCCTTGGTGGTCTCTCTGTTTAAGAGTGAGAAGATATCGACATACTCCCCCCGCCATATCTTTTCCCTGGTGGCTTGCGCTAGGTGGTCACCCAGTGGCAAAGAATATCCCGCCGTTGGCAAGGCCGAAACTGGGACCGCAGCCAGCACGGGCATCTGAAAAGGGGCCTGTGCTGGCCCCGCCACCCCCAATAAATTCCCGGCAGGGTAGGGAACACCTGTAACCCCAGCAAGCTGTGCAGCAGTCGACATCGCCGAGTGGGGCGCCGGCGGCTGGGCCACCGCACCACCCGCGCGAGGCCAAGGCCATTGAAAGGCCCCCCCAGTAGTGGCAATGTGTGTAGGTGTATTGGCTTGTACCGGATACTCACATGTCGCACCCCCACAGGCCGCCCCCACCGGGGGTTCCGGCCCACCGGGGGCGTCGGAGCTCACGACCGCTGTAGAGCTCATCATCGGGGCCTAACCCACACCTGCTTGCTGGCCGGGGAGCTGCGAGGCAGTGGCTGAAGTTGCGCCACGCGCCTGCAGCAGCTCGACCCGTCCCGTCGCCTGCTGCTGCCCGACCGACGGCGCCTCAAAACTAACCCCACCGGTAGCCCCAGCGTGGCTGGCCCGAGCCAAAGAGGCCTCAAGGGCCGCCACACGGGCCAGTAAGGCCTGCACGCTAACCTGGGGCCAAGGGCCGGCCGGCCCACCTGTGAGAGGCGCGGGTACAGGGCCCTGTACCCCAGGACCCGGGTAGGGCCATTGTCCCGCACCGAAGCCCGGGAGGGTCGGTGCCGGCACCTGCCAAGGCAGAGGGCCAGACCACCCCCCAAGGCTAGAAGGCCCCGGGGGGAGCTGCGCCACCGCTGGTGCAGGCCCAGCAGAATGAGCAGATCCAGAAGCGGTGTCCACCGCGTGTGGGGCGCGGGCCGCACCTTCCGGCCAAGGGGTGATCGACCCCATCCCGCCGGTCCCGGCGGGTGCCGGCAAAGGCGGCTGCTGGGGAGGCGCCACCGTGGTCCTCCGACCCGGATTGCGCCTCCTGCTCGTGCGAGCCGCACCCGAAAGTGCCTTCTTCTTCGAAGGCATCTCACTCAAGGCAAAGGAAGCCGAAAGAGAAGATTCGCCGCCAAAAAGGCTTCCAGGTAAGGAGCGACGGAGACACAGGGAAAAACTTCTCCGCTCCGTCGCTTAGCTAAAATGGCAGCTCGGCTGCCTCGTGGCCACCCCTTTTATGAGGGAGCTGGCCACGCCCTAAACTACCCGGATCATTCGTCCTGTGGGGGGGCCGCAAAGAGCGCGGCGGCCATTTTGGCGCCGCGCTTGCATTGTTTCCATGTTCCCAAGCATTTGGTACGTTAAATTCATTGGTATGATGAATGGGAAAATGAATCTGCATTGACACAGCAGTTTAATGAAGCCATGTTTGGTGATGGTTAGGATCACAGAAACTGACAAAATGGCCTTAGGTATATCTGCACCTCTCAATTTAGCCTACCTTATAGGATTGTTGTTTCATAGTTTCCAGTGAGCCAAGCATAGAGAATTTTGAGGGGTGGGGGAGAGTTTAGTGTACAACATTTGCTAGAAGGATATTCTGAGAGAGTATTGGGAGAAAACAGCCTTTAGAAGGACAGATTCTGGGTTGCTTCAATTCTTTCTATCCTTCCAAAAGCAGACAAATAAATTATTTAGTTAGGACATAAACTTCTGAATCCTGGGAGGTTTCTAGGAGCCACATACAGAACTGGCTGAGAAAGTGTCTCTATTTATATTCCCAGCAGGTCCACCTGCTTTCTGCAGCTATTGCACAGTTACAATGTAGAAGGATCAATACTGGGATTTGCTGTCAACAAACAGAGGGGACACCTCCTGGTACTTCCTGTCTTTAAACAACTAAAGTTGTTTTGTACTTCTTAAATGATATTGATCCATGGGGGTTAATGATAGGTTGTATAAGCACTGCCTTTGTGCTCTCCTTTGGACAAGGATGCCATGGAAAATTACAATCTCTACCAAAAATGCTCGAAGTCCGTTGTTATTTCAGAAACCTGCTGCCAAACTCTTGCTCTGAAAAGTGGTAGGAACACACTCTAGCCCTCCTGGGTGGAGGACTGGATTTGGATGTATTACTAGAGTGGCATTGAGGGTGACTAGTAAGAGCCATACCTGTCAACCCGCGACTCCAGATAAACAGGACCTGGCACATCGCTTGTGCGCAGGTCGCGTTCCACGCATGCGTGGAAAGGTTTTACCCCTTCCATGCATGCGCGGAAGCGCTACGCCGCTTGTGCAGCCCTTACGCAAGTGACGTAGCGCTTCCGCGCATGCGTGGAAGGGCTGAAACCCTTCCATGCATGCACGGAATGCGTTTCCCCCGCTGCCAAATTTGGCAGCGGGGGCCGGGTTATAACGTCAATCGACGTCAATTTACGGGGTAATCCCGGCCAAATCGGGAAGGTTGACAGGTATGGTAAGAGCCCTCTAGTCTGGCTAGGTTATCCTGCTATGGTAATAAAATATTTAATTTAATTTAATTTAATTTAATTTAATTTAATTTAATTTAATTTAATTTAATTTAATTTAATTTAATTTAATTTAATTTAATTTAATTTAATTTAATTTAATTTAATTTAATTTAATTTAATTTAATTTAATTTAATTTAATTTGTATGCCGCCCCACTCGCAGAGCAACTCTGGGCGGCTAACTAAGAAAAACACAATATTACAATTACATTACAAAATATCAAGTCATAAGCATTTCAAAAACATTACAGCGAATATCCCAACCACCATCATAAAACTTCAACCCATCCCCACCAGCACCAATTAAAAATCCAGTTAAAACTTTAAAAAGCATGAGTGATTCCTACTTTAAATAAGCCAGTGGGGGGTGGTAGTTACTCCCTCTCCACCTCCCCACACCTGCTCTGCCAGCCAGGTCTTCAGCCCTTTCCTGAAGGGCAGTAGCTCCGTCTGCAGACACAGTTCAACTGGCAGGAGGTTCCATAGGGCCAGAGCGGATACCAAAAATGCTCTTCTAGTGCTAGAGAGGCGAGCCTCTCTAGCAGTTGGTATTTTTAAAGAGCCCCTCCAGTCTGCTTTAGTGGGACGGGCAGATGTCCTCAGGGTGATGCGGTCTCTTAAGTATCCTGGCCCACTACCATGTAGGAGGAAGGGAAGACAGCTCGGGTGTAAGACAAGGCGGGAGGAAGGGACACCCAAAAACGAGGCAGGCAAATTCAAAAGATGGTGACTCTAATATGTATTCAAGGTAAACTAAATAGACAATTAGCAAACACCCAATCACTGTATGCAAATATATAGACGGTGTGTAACAAAATGTGACACTGTTAAAGAGTTCTTATAAGCCAGACAATCGCATACATGAAGACTATATACATCCACAATATCTAATGAAGTTCCTCATGGGTTGGACCTGCGAGAAGTTCGATAGAAAATACAGGTATCAGTAGTCTTTGTGTATACAGTAATAGCATGTAGTTCCTCGAATGGTAGAAAGCAACTCCTTCTTGAAAGTAGAACAATGTCAACGTGGAAATATACAGTTCATAAGATGCAGCTACCAGTACAAATCTCACGAATCTCAATATCCATCCGGTAAAAAGTGGATATTTCGAGAACTTTATCAAGAGTATGTAAGGATCTAAACGCGCTTCTAAACAACCTCTGGTAGGAAATTCATCTTGGGTTGAAGCGTAACGCCCGCACCCCATCACTACACGAGCAGCCGCATTTTCCTGAGCGTCAGGCGGTAGTTAACCAACCTGACAACCCTGAGGTGAAGTCCACAGGGAAGGGTGATGGTCCCCGAGTGGATTGAATCCACTTGAATCCATCTTGATGGAGGGCAGCAGCTTCATCAATCCTGGCCTGGGGCTGAAGAGGACTTTGTGTACCAAAAGGGCTCAGGACCACAAAGTGACTTGTGGAACTGAATCAGTGGTATGGGTGTCAAACTGCAACGCGGAAGGCAAATGAAAGGCCACAGCATTATATTCTCAGGACAGTCTTCATAGCTGATCGTCATGAGGACCACCTATATATTCAGATATGGCAGAATAAGAAGTAAGAGCCCTAGTGGCACAAAGGTTAAATTGCTGTACTTCAGCCAAAACATTGTGAGTTTGATCTGGACAAGGATCCAGGTTGGCTCAGCCTTCCAAGGGCAATAAAATGAGTACCCAGCATTTTGAGGCAAGATGCTAATTATCTTGTGAACTGCCCAGAGAGTGCACTAAGTGCTATGTGGCAGTATATGTTACTGCTGTTGCTCTGTGTCTGAGTATCTCTGGGAAGCTGCCCCCCCTCCCCCTGCTTAGCTGCCCCTCTAATTATGTCAGCTGAATAAGCTTTCCGAGCTTTTCCTCCACAAACCAGAAACCAGAAGGAGAGAGAGGAGTGGAGCATGCCTACCTAAACGTTCAGGTTAGAGCTGTGTCCTTTGTGTGGAAAATCAGTACACTCAAGAGTTGTAGGACGCAGGAGTGCTGCTCACAGAATATGGAAATACCATTTCTAGGACCAGAGCAGGGGAGAAGTTACTTTAAAAAAAATCTAGAACACCCACAATGCCCCGGCTACTATATCTTGGTCTAGAATGTACATCGAATGGTTGATACTAGATTGAAAAGAGTCTTAAAATCAGATTTAGTGGTTTTCTCTGGGACACGTAGCAGAGACTCAGTCAGCTTATCTTGGAGCAGCACATAGTAGTCCATAGCTTGGCAGCCAGGCCTTTTCTAGCAATGACTCTGGGATTTGCTCTCTGATCTGACTTACATTAGCTACAGATGAAAGAGCTCTTTTATGAGTGTCACCTCGTGGACTCTTGGGACAAGCTGTGTTCATCTTTCCTTCCCTCAGGGCTTGAGTTTCACAATGGCATTAAGCGTCAGCCTCTGGAGCAGATTCTTGCTGTTCCCGTCACACGCATTTACACAACGCAGGGGGCAAAGGAAACTGCTCCACTCACCTGAATGTATTGTGACATCCCCCCCCCCCTTCAGACTGCTACTAGCCTGGCTGAGAGTTACTGCCTTGAGAGGTAAAGGCACCTTGGCATATTTTTGTTCCCCTTGAAAAGCTGAGGCATACAAAATCATATCAAACACTCAGAAATAGAAAGCTTTGAGGAGGCAGGTAATAAAACTATTGTTCGATCTGGCACACATGTCATTTGATATAAACGTTAGCCCACAATATAAAATTGCCATTACGGCAGTCACAGAACTCATAAGGACGTCTCAAACCTTCACATTTATTTCCATGGATATTCCTTCCTCTTAGAACATTCTCATTATACATTCAGTATGCTTCTCTGCAAAAATGGTTGTATGATTTTCACCGATACAATATTTTCAATGCCTCAATTGTTACTGCATATTATTTTTGCATGCTGCATGCACAGTTGGACTCTAATGCAAACAGTTCCCTGTTCTGAATCACAAACCCATGACAACTTGAAACACAGTGAAGCCAATTCTGTAATATTGAGTGTATGCCTGCTTTCTTTTAATGGAATTGCATGAACGCTTCAAATACTTGTTACATATCTGGGAAGCATGCGGTATAGTGAATCTGCAGCTTTTTACAGCTGGAGTAATACTATAGTAATAATTATGGTTTCTCCCGCCATTGATGTGACAGAAAGGGAAGCATTTTCATGTTTTAAATTTGAGGATTAGAATTCTAAAATAGACACTTGCCCACACTATACAGCTTCTCAATCTACTCCTTTGCAACTTATAGGCCTATGTTTTAAGGGTTGGTGTGGGCTCACCCTCTCACAGCAAAGCTGAGCTTTCACCATGACGTTGAATCAGACAGTGAAGTCTGGCACCACCACTGTTTTATTAACAAGCAAGAACTATATACAAGGTTGGTTAAGGATAGTTACTTCACAACATGTCCCAGTCTTTCAGCCTCCAACTCCCCTTTTTCTGTTGTAGCAGGAGCCCATCTTAACTTGTCCTTCTTGGTTGCAACAAAATGAGGACAGTGGGGCCAACACTGAGAAGGTTCCACCAACTGTGTCACTCTGATGGGCCACTCCAATTCCCTTTGGTCCTTCCAGTGCTTTCAATGCCTCTGTTACTCTTTCTTATTCTCAGGACCACAGAGCACCTCAGCAGCCCTTTGGTGATGAAGATGATGTTATTGGATCATTTATACCCAAAAAGGCCAGTCTCACCAGCAAGGGTAGGTGTTTGTGAGCCTGGCCAGCATTGGTCCAGAATAGCACTTCCACACCTGTCCAGGGCGCTTCCTTGTAGAGGTAGACCCACTCCCCTGGTGAGAGGAACATTCTGGAGGAATAACTTTGACTCTGGTTCTTCCTCTGCCCAGATCCCCAGTGAGAAGACCTTTACCTCTGCTTGGACTTCTACCTCTACTTGGATTGGTGTTTCTCTTTCTCCTGTGGCCTCCTTTGCATCCTCCCAGTCCTAATCTCTTAGAGCTCTTTTCTTGACCCCACCTCAATACCCCATGCAGGTTTCTTCTTCTAACTCTCTTCCTCCTGGAGTCACTCCACACCAAACTTTATGGGCGAACTCCGGGTCTGGTATCCCTGGAGTCAGGGGTGAAAGCCCACCACCCAGTGTGGGTTTCCCACTGGTGTATAGCTTATAGTCAAACTCGCTAATATGGTTCAGAGTAGTACTTTCTTAAGTAGCAAAGGACATTCATTTTAGCCTGTGCCTTCTCTTACATCCATATCTTGCATTTCAGCACACTCTGTTTCAAGACTGATCATTGGAAGGTAAACATGGACTCAAGTGGCAAGTCCGATTGTCAAGAACCTCTGAAGATACTTTCCTATGGAGAGTGAAAAAAGGGTTAATCACAGAGAACACACCTTTTTCTTAATGTCTATTTTGTCCTTTAGTTCACAGTGTAACTTTTCTTTGTGTTTTACAATATTCTTTATGTTTACATTATATATACAACCAACCTAATAAGTTTCTTTAGTTACTAACTTAGTTCAAAAATATTTTAAATAGTATCCAGTGACAAACCTGCCTCCCCTGCAAATTTCTGATATTCTTGTATAAACTCCCACAATGGCTCCTGGAAGGTCAAATTTGCTTCAGGCTTTGCTGTAGGCCAATTTGGTGCATTAATTCTGTTTTCCGTATTCTTTGGCAAGGGAATATTTTCATAGACGAGTCTTCTGCTGCAGCACTGTTCTGGTTGAGATATTCATTTCGATGGAATGGACTTTGAATTTAAAGTATTATCATAGGGCCTAAAAAATCCAGCATAGGAATTATAAAGACCATAAAGTCAATGGGGAGATTATGATTTCCAAGATAATGGTCTCCAAGAATGTTATGGTTCATGAGATTTCACATAATTTGGACCAAAGGAAGCCGGTGTTGTAGATGTTTCTGCTTCTTCCAGTGACTTCGATCCTATTTTAAGTACCAGTATTTAAGCAAATGGGCTTACAGTTAAGAGAATATGACGGTTAAGTAAGTAGGTGTAGATCTTAATTTACGATATAAATCTAGTTTATATCGAATGGAAGGGGAAATTTGTTTATTTTGATGAATTTGATGAAAAAGCCTACTATATGTCAAACTCTTACAATACTTTTTGCATACAGTGGTACCTAGCTTAAAGAGCATAATGTGTTCCACAGGATTGCTCTTTAAGTGAGTTTGCTCTTTAAGCGAAACACCATTGTAAGTGACCAATTGTGACTTCTTGTGTGTGTGTGTGGGGTGGTTTGCGAACCCCGATTTAGTTGTTAAGCGAGTTTTTGGTTACTTTTAGTTGTTAAGCAAGGCAACCACTCAGAGAAAATTCTGCTCTTTAAGCGAGTTAGTCTCTAAGTGAGGCGCTCTTTATGCGAGGTTTTACTGTATTCTTATCACAAATGCTCATAGGGGGGAACAGACAAGAGCAATGCTTATCTGTACTGTTTCAAATACTTGATATGTTAGGTCAGCAGGATTTCTGCCCATTCAGGCCCACGTCTTGTTAGGATTTTGTGCCTGTGTGTGTGTACGTTTAGCAGAGCATGCGGTTAAGCAGGACACAGCAGGGCATGGGGGCGAGATACACGCAGGCACACAGTTTAAGTTGAAAGAAAAGATTTGTTTATAAACTGCAACTGAAATATGATATCTTCTCTCAACAAAGTTCAGTCACAAACATATAGTCTCTATAGAAGTTGGCAACAGCTGAGTGACACAGAACTTGGCAACAGTCCCACAAACAGAAGATAAGCCGACACTGGCCCAGGCAGGGCTCAGCGTCTTATCAGAACAGTTAGAGATGGAATGGTTACGCAGAAGTCCAGGCTTAACTTCAGATTTCTTTCTTCCTCTCTCTCTGCTGCTCCAGGAAGCTTTCAGTCACAGTAGACCTGACACAAAGATCTTTGCTGTTGTTCCTTGCACATTGTCACTGGGTTACACTTCTTCGAGGTTCAGCTCACTCTCTTCTTACTCTTCTTGAACCCTCCTCTTACTCTCCTCTTGCTCTCCTTTAACACTCCTCAGAGTAGACTTCTGTAGCCATTGCTTATATTACCCTGAGTTTGCTGACTAACTCTGCAACCATTATCAGCTGTGACCAAACATTATCCCTGTGCCATGGTCGAACCACTATCTGGTGACCTTGGAGTTCCCAGGAGTAACTCCTAACTGCGGGGAGGTGGGGTCTATTATTCTGGCCTGCCCTTGGCACCTGATGGAGCCAGAAGGATTCCAGAAGGAGCAGGGGGAGTTTCCTATGGATCGGCTGCATGATACTACCGAGGCCTTGGTCACCCTTTGGAACAAGAGGGCTGCTACAGCCTTGGACGTTATCGCGCTGCTACGGACTCTCTGCACACATGGGCCTCGGGCCACCCCTAGGTACTCTGAGGAGCTAAGGGAGTTTAAATATGTAAAGAAACGCCTAGAGCGCTGCACACTATAAAACTACTTGCACACTATAAAACCACTACCTCTTTTTTAGATTCTTGCCCATCTTGGCTATGGAACTCTGTCAAGGATACAAATAGTAGAATGGGCCAATTATGTTAACATTGCTTCTCTTCAAGAAGGCCATGTGCAGTCCTGTAAAAAAAGAATAAGGTCCATTCTTAAGAAAAATAATTTGGGGATGGATGGTTTGAAAAACTACAGACCTATCTCAAATATTCCATTTCTGGGTAAGTGATCAGCTGATCAGCTGTGGGCATCATTGAAATCAACTGATAGCCTGAATATATTACTACAGCATGGTAGTAGAACAACATTGATCATCCTGCAGGATGGCCTCCTAAGGGAGGCAGATGGGGGAGTGTAACCTTGTTGGTCCTCCTGAAACTTTTGGGGGCCTTTGATACCATTGATACCAGTATCCTTCTAGAAAGGTTATTGAGTTTAGGGATTGGGGGCTTAATTCTCATTTGGTTCTGGGCCTTCCTTTAGGTCCAATCTTTGGTCACCACCAAGCTTGGGGATGTCATGTCTGCTGTTTGTGAACTTTGCTATGTGGACCCACAGGGGTCAACCATCTCCCTAGTGCCTTTCAATACCTACATGAAACCACTGGGAGAAGCCATGAAGAGATTTGGGGTTTGCTATCACCAGTATGCTGATGACAAACAGCTCTTTTTCACCTTCACTTTCTCTACAAGTGATGATGTACAGTTCCTTTAATAATGCCTAGTGTCAGTAATGGACTAGACAAGTGTGAATAAACAGAAACTGATCCAGATAAGACAGAGATCCTACTTTTAGGAGAATCATTGGACCAATTAGAGAGAAACTTACCTGGCCCTGATGGGGGTTACACTCCCCCTGAATGATTTAGTCTGCAGCTTGGGAGTACTCAGAGACCTGGCACTCTTTAGGTAAATGGTAAAGTTAAAGGTCACCCTTGCTTGAAAGCCAGTCGTATCCAACTCTAGGGTTCAGCGCACAGATCCGTTTACATCCAAAGAGCCAGTGCTGTCTGCTTCTGCAGACATTTCCGTGGACATGTGGCAGGCATGCCTCGACACCAGAGTGCACGGAATGCTGTTTGCCTTCCCACCAAAGTGGAGCCTATTTATCTGCTTGCAATTTCTAGCTTTCGAACTGCTAGGTTGGCAAGAGCTGGAACAGAGACAGGAGCTCACTCTGTCGTGCAGGTCGGACTGCTGACCTGCTTGCCTTCCAGTCAGCATCTTAACCACTTGAGCCATCACAATCCCCTTTATGGAGGGGACACTTTATAGAGGCACAAATATCGGCTGTGACCAATAGTGCCTTTTATCAACTTTGCCCTGTTGCACCTCTAGCTGGAGAAGAAATGACTACAAAGAGTGGTTCATACACTGGTAATCACATAGACTACTAACAACATCCTCCCTATGTAAAGCTGCCCTTGAAAACATTATGGAAACTTCAGCAGGTCCAAAATGTGGCAACCATATGGATTTCTGGGACTGGTAAATTCAACCATATATCCCCAGTCTTGGTGCGTCTTTACTGGCTCTCGGTTAGTTTTCATGGTGCTGGTTATGACCTATAAAACCCTGAACGGTTTACAGCTTTGATACTTCTCAGAATATTTCTCTTAGAAAATGGTTACCTATTTTATCCACTCCTCTCAATCCATTGTTGCTAAAAGTGGCTCCACTGAGGGAGGCCAAAAAAGGAACAATAAGAAATTAGACTGATTCTTTATATATAAGACCCTGGAATAATTGGTTTTATTCTGAATGCAAACATCTTAACATAGTTATCCAATGTAAACTCCATGAATTTAGGCCTAATAATATAATATCAACCTTAAGGGAATTGTTGAATTTAAAAGCAGCCTATAAAGATCTAAATATCTAATTAAAGAAAGGAAAAGAGAAGAATTATATAAAGTTTAGAAACATTTGATAATGGCCATTACAAGTGAAGATAGGCTACTCAAATTTGGCCTATAGTAAATTCCTCCTTATATTCACATTATGCTATTTTGTTTTATATCTCCCTTCAAATGTAAAAAGGAGATTAGAAGGAATTATTTTATAAAAAACAACAAACCCAAGCAAGGGCAAAATTAGTTTCACTAGAAGAAAGCCCTCTGTGGGACCCAATGAATGTGCAAGGTATTGGAACTTATATAAAATCATTGCACTAGGGCAAAGCACCAGACCCAAAATTGGTTTTAAATTAATTAATTAGGGCTACTATTTGATTGTGGTCATCCATCTTAGCCCCAGCATTCAGCTGGGTCAGTGTCATAGCGATCCAATCCTGAGTGCTGTTGACCAATTAGCCTCTTTTCTTTTTTAGGCAAATTATATATTTATAGCCTATTAGACCTATTGAAAGAATGGTTAGAGGTCAAGACTATCATAGGTCAAGAACATTGGGCAGAGGGGTGGGGCAAACTCTGCACTGAGGTGACTGCACGGGTGCCCACAGGAAGGGCTCCGAGTGCCACCTCTGGCACTCGCCCTAGGTTCACCACCACTGAATTAGGGTGTCGCATGGAAACAGTCCAAGGGTCATGTGCAGTCCTAGGGCCATAGGTTGTCCACCTTTCAGTTGCAGAATGCTTCCCATCGTGTGTGTGTGGTGAAGCCTTTACTACAGGCCCTTGTACAGTATGAAACAGATATTTTTTTTTACTTTTAAGTTGCCTCCTGCATGAAACAAAATCTCCAGAAGTTCCAAGATGAATGAATAAGTTGCAAACTTACTAGTTTTCTTTTATTTATTTCCTTTAAAAAAATAATTGTACAAGAACAGTGGAGGAGACGGATGACTGTAATGCTATCAATTACAGCAAGGTATTATCTAAAATATTCAGAGTGGCTGTGGTGTACTTTTGCCAGAGCAATATAGATCGTGTCAGCTTAGATAAATTTCTTCTGACTTTTCTGCCAAACATTACAGGCAACTGTAAGCTTGCTTCGTCTAGCCCTAGGGCAGACTTGGTATGTTTCACCTACAAAGGAGATACGGTTGCAAATTTTTGACAGGGAGACTAATGTCTGTTTTATTGTTATATATTTAAATTTGATTTGAGGAAAAGTGAGGGGGCTTTTTATTAAAAATAAGATAATAATTTCAAACTATTTTGTTACGAAGGAATTGTGCAGGGCCTTTATGAGTGCATTTTATCTTTTTAACACTAGCCTGATAGAAATCCTGGCTATAAATTTCAAAATTATTTGCCCTCCTGGCATTTTCTCAAAATGTAAAAACACTGTTCCTGGAGGCAAAGTGTGCCTCTTCTTCAGTATTGGAGGAAGGCTTTATTTCAACAAAACACTAGAGTGATCCTAGAGTTTACTTCTCTACCTGGTAATAGGTTCAAACCATACCTGTCAACCACGGCTCTGGAAAATACGGAACCTGCACAGAACGGTTCTGCACATATTGCCTTCTAGGCATGCGTAGAAGGCTTCTACGATCCCCTTCTGCGCAGATCACCTCCTACGCATGCGTAGAAGGGTTCTACGCAAGTGTAGAAGGGTTCTATGCAAGCGTAAAAGCCTTCTACGCAAGCGTAAAAGCCTTCTACGCATGCGTAGTAGGCGATCTGCGCAGAAGGGATGCACAGTACCTCTTTTCCCCCTGCTGCCAATTCCGGGGTTTTAGCAGTTGCGGGCGGGAAATGGCGCAAATTGGCGCCGAAAATCAGGACATCCCAGCCAATCCGGGAAGGTTGACAGGTATGGTTCAAACCAGCACTTATTCAGTTCTGTTCTGATCTCTGCTTTTTGTAGGGTCTTGGAGATACTCAGCTTCTCATGGTGTTTTCTCTTAAATAAAAGATTTGATTGTTCCATTTTTTTAAAACATCTTTTGTCATACGTATCACTTTCATTTTTCTCTGTTAGTCACTAACAGGCCTTTTTTTAAAAAAAAATCTAAGGCAAAAACAGTGTGTTCTATGTATAGTGGAATGAGTTACAAGTGGTTTTTATTTTGAGCAGTATATGTAACTTTAAATATTGTGATATTATAGTGGATGGGTTTGGAAACAATTACTGAACTAAGAGTGGAGCTTACAGCATAGTATGATATGTTTGTGCCTCTGTTGTGAACAAGGGTCTTAAAACATACTTGGCAGTTCCTAAAAAACTGCAGCCAAAGCTTGGAAAAGTTAATTTTATTATAATCCATGAAATCCTCTGGCTAGGGGGGCTTTAATCTTAAAAAAATAATAATAATGTTTGGTGTTTACATATTATGTAAGGAGGAGCCGGTATAGCTTAGTGGGTTTAAATCCCTGGCCATGGAGCTGGAAACCTGTGTTGTCCCTATGCCTCTTGGCTGTCTGAAACCATCTGCTGAAATCCATTGTGGTTCATGGAGTTATTTTCCTGTGTGGTCTTGGGATAGCTGCATGATCCCAGAATGCCTCTCAAAGGAGGGATTGTTAAAGCACTCATCAGTACTTTATCCTTAGAAAATGATGGAAGGGTTGTTATAAGATAGAATTGAATTGATCATGCACAGTTACTCTCATTATCATTGAGAGTAGTGGTACATAAAACATGATCATAATCATAGACAGTACAAACACTTCAGTCTTCACAAAAAGATTCCTTTGTTATACAGATGATTGCTTTAAACTAAAAGATGCTTGAGTACGTAATTTCAAAGGAAATTTCTCACTTAACAATATCCAGAAAACAGAATACTAGGTGGCCAGTATATTTATATGCAAACTTGATTTGAATTGTCAATTTTAAAATCATTGTTCCACACCAAATGTCTACACTGGCTTCTTAAATTGTGGCAGTTTGCCACAGACATTTGTGCTGAGTGATTTATTCCACTGGAAAAAGCATAATAAGATTTTGGCCATATAAAATTATTACCATATACAAGATAAAATTTATGAAAGAACTATAGTTGTTTCAGATGCCATTGCTCAACTAGAGGGGGGACCCTTGTAGAGCCAGCATGAATAATCTCTTTTAATCATTATCTTGGAGGTGTGGGGTGGCTTCTTGTGGAAACCTTGAACTCTATTGGGAAAGCTTTATTTCTGTTTCTAACCACAATCTATATTTGGTAATGAGGACAATTTTACTCTTGTCTACAGTCAGCTCTGCCAATTTTTCTTCCCCACTGTTATGTATGTCTTGAGTCATTTGGATTACTTTATTAAACAGATCTTTGCTTCCAAACCCCTGTAGTGCTGCACATATATGTTTTGCTAGTGTTTGTTCTCTCCTTTTGACGTACTTTAATGTAGACAAAGAAAAATATTAATCCATTATTCTTGTGCAGAGGTTAGCGTCTTAGTGAGTAGGCTATCCAGATCATCTCTGGCAGCATTGTAACTCGGTGGTTATGATTATACAGCCCAAGCAGTGAAAGCTGTGAAAAGAATATGGAGATTTTCTGACAAACACAGCAATTACGTATTAATTTGCACTTCAGCAGGACACTTAAGAGCTGGGTGTCTTACCTGAGTCCCAAACGCTTTAAATCTATAGAGAATTTCCCCTCCTCAATACAACCCTTCTGCCCTTTTTCTGGCTTTCGAAATGTCTCCTACTGGCAAACAACACTTGACAGGGAAGTCGAAGCTATTGAAATACTTCTCACTTGAGGATTGCTTTTGCCAGGGTTCAACAATTAAAAGTTTAGCACCACCACAGAATTCTGGCAGTGGTATAAAGTAATTCTGGAGGCATTAAACTTCCAAAAAAATGTGCAGCACTGTTCAATAGTACTACCACTTTCTTGTGTGAGCATTCCTTAGCACAGTCTGTTTTGAAGCCTTCTGTAAACTGGGGACGGATGGACCCACAATTAAAATGTTGTGATCCTTACAAAATACAAAAACAAGGGCAGGTGACACCTTTATTAGACCACTAAAAAGAACAATCATTTTTTTTTTACATATTCCAATCTTCAACAGGCTGAGAACCAATAGTTAGTGTAGGGGAAAAAACACATGGAAGTCCCAAATGTCATGGCAGAGGTCTATGTCACATCTGTTTCTTAAAGAGTCAGACAAAGGACTGCCAGGTATAAGTGTCTCCTCCACCCCCACTTACCAGTGTCTACTTTTGAAATCCCAGGTTCCTATATGGCTGAGGCGAGAGATGACATAGAAATGTGGAATGCCCTCATCAGAGAATGGAGAATCAAATTTGGTCTACCTGCTAGATGAAGCCAGTGGAAGCCAAATTAATATTATTATAAAGTGTTTGAAAGCAGATCTCCAGTTTGAAGTTCTACTTCTGGAATCTATTTGTGAAATCCAGTTCTGTTTCTGGCTCATCTTATTGCCAGACCCACCCCCAAATCTAGAGACGGACACCTGTGTTGGTTTTAAAATTGGGCCACTTTATTATTAACTTGTAACTTTGTTTAACTGAGTTAAGGCAAACGGGCCGTAATAGCACTGGTAAGGACTAATCCATATTTCCTGAACTTAATTTGTTACATTGTATCTATTTGTTTACTTCTTAAATCAATTATTGACCCCAGTCAGAAGTACTACTTGTTGACTCCAGCTTCTGACGGAAATCCGGTGAATTGTCAAAGGTTTTGTAAGTCTCCGAAATTAGCATTACCTTGTTCATGGTCTGCATCTGATTGACCAGCCCAACTCTCCCCCTACCTTGTGCTTCTGCTGGTCAACCAAATGCGTACCTGCTGGTTTCCTAGGGGTCACCTGATTGTCCTTACCAGTGCTAACTGCCACACGGGGAGGAGTCCTTTTTCGACTCACCGCCACCCTCTGACCACCTGCTCGGTCACCAGGCCCGCTTGCTATGATGCCAGAAAAAGATCCATGCCACGCCCGGAGAGGTGCACCCCATCTCCACGATACAAGCTGGGTTGCTCAATCCGTATAGCCAGATGCTCTACCACCGTACCCAAACCCTGCTCAGAAAAATATTGAGCGATAGCCCGATTCACAGACCGCCGGGCATGGTCAATGCGGCGGGGATCACCGCCACCCCGGAAACTAGCATGGGGGATGATGTAGGACCAGATGAAGCGGACTTGCGGCCAATGCTGTTGGATCAGGCCCAGATCCCTGCGGATGGATACCACCAAGTCCAGGCCGGTGACCTGGCCCAAGTTGTTACCACCCAGGTGGAGAACTAAAACATCAGGTGGCACACAACTCCAGGCAACAAGGACAAATGGGAAAAGATCACGCCAACTCATTCCTCTGAAGCCACGCCACATTAGGTACGCCACATCACCAAGCCCCAGGTGCATCCCCCAAGGGGACGAAGCAGCATGTCGAGCCACCCAGAAAACATAACTGTGCTCAACGATCCACACCCAGGCCAGAACAGCAAGCAAAACAGGAGCTGAAATAAACAGAACAGAAAACAAGTGCCAGCGAGAAGCTCATTGCAACATAGGGCGAACATACGAACAAAAGCAATCGGAACCCCACTGACCCATACGTCGTATGTCATCATCTGAATACCCAAAGACCACTGCCATCGTTGCGGCACCTATGCGGAATGAATGGGTGCCATACTTCACCCCCGGGATGCCCAAAGTAGCAAGGGCAGAACCCGTGACCTCCCAAAATTGGTATTTCGTAAGGGGCAACCCATCCTGATGGCAGAAAAGAGGTCCCTGAAGGGAGCCACACACAGCCAGGAAGGATGCCACGGCCAAAACCGGGCATATCGCCCAGATACCACAACTGAGCAGGACCACTGTAGTGCCCCTGCCCCGCTGATCAGCCTTGGAGTGGTATATGGCCAACGTGACAGAATCAGTGGATAAAGCCACATCTGCCAACTCCAGGGCCCTGCATGAACGGTCTGCCCAGGAAAAGGATACCACTTCACTCACCCTCAAAGCCCCAAAGAAGGCCATTGTGGTGGCAGCATGAAAGAGGGCAGATTCAAATTGGTCATTGCAAAGAGCTGGCCAAGCCTCAGACAGGCGCAATAGAACCTCAGGAGATACCGGCTGCCGCATGTCCGGGCGAGGGCCGCGTTCCCGAGCCCAGCCCTCCAGAACTTTGCGGATACGGAAATCTCCCATGGTTTCTGGATAACCCCGAACCCTGGCAGCAAAAGCCAAGGTGAAAAGCCAACCACCAATGGTATGGGCAGCAAGGCCACACCTGTGCAGGTGCACCATGTACTGGAGAACATGGTCCACCAGCACCGGCCATGAATCAGTCAAAGGGACGCCCTGACAAAACACAGCAAATGCCTGATAAGCCCGTTGATACACCTTGCGAGTACGGCTAGCGAGGGACAGGCCGATGGCCCTGGTCACTTCACCTCGCCAAATGTCCACATCTTTGTCAGAAGTGGAGAAGGAAGCTCCCTGCCCCCCGGCGCTAGTGCCCGAAACCGTGAATCTGTTGGCGGGACAAAGCATCGGCAATACTGTTATCAATGCCCGGAACATGCCTAGCCCTGAAAACAATATTATGCCTCAAGGAGCGTAATACAAACTGTCGAACAAGGGACATAACCCTAGGTGAATGGGATGTCTGGGCATTTACAATGTGCACAACGGCCGCATTGTCACACCAGAAATGTACTACTGAATTCTCCCAAAAATTGCCCCTTAACAACAAAGCCCCCCAAATGGGAAAGAATTCTAGGAATGTCAAATCCCGAAGCAGTTTGGAACCCTGCCATGCTTCTGGCCACCGGCCACAGCACCAGCGGCCATCAAAATAGATGCCGTAACCCAAGGCTCCAGAAGCATCAGACTGCACCTGGAGGTTTGGCATGAGGGAAAGCTCAGAACGCCAAAAGATCACCCCATTGAAATCAGCCAGGAATGTGAGCCAAACCCGAAGAAATGGCACGCATCCCCAATGTGACCCGAACCCTGTGGTACTTAATGGATAAACCAACCATGGCATCACATAGGCGCCTAGCAAAAGCCCAGCCAGGTGCGATCACCCTGCAAGCGAAGTTGAGATATCCATGAAGAGCCTGCAGGTCATGGAGCGAAACCCTGTGCTTGGCCAGCATGGAAAGAATGGCTTCCGAAATGTTCTCAACCTTGTCCCTGGGTAACCATGACACCTGTGCTAAGGTGTCAATTTCTGTCCCCAAGAATGTAAGTTTGGTTGCAGGGCCCTCAGTCTTTTCCGGAGCCAATGGTACTCCCAACTCACCCATTAGCTCCTGAAAAGAAAGCAAAAGTTGTTCACATATCCCAGAGCCCTGCTGCCCCCCAAAGAAAAAATCATCCAAGTAATGGGTGACATTGCTGACCCTGGACCTGTGCACAAGCCCCCAATGAAGAAAAGTGCTGAAACGTTCGAATGCAGAGCAGGATACTGAGCAACCGAAAGGCATGGCCCTGTCGACGGGCTTGAATGGAAACCGCAGCATAAATCAAATAGGCTGGAAGCCAATTTGCCCATGTGCAGGGAGGTTTTTGGTGACAGACCAATTCCTTATCATGATCATCCTCCTTCTCCTTGTCCTCCCCGCCCCCACCGGGGGTTCCGGCTGCCACGTAGCGTCTGGGCTCAGGACCGAATTAGAGTCCACAGGGCCGGACAAGGGAGGCAACAACCTGTCCAGGTCTGAGCAGTCAGCCAGAGGAAAGGCTGTCAAGCAGGCTGACTGCGCCACAGCAGCCTCAGACACAAGTGGAGGCCATGCCGTCTCTAGGCATTGAACCCTTTGATTGATGAGGGCCGAAAACTGGGGCCAATTGGTGGCAAATGGATCAGCCACCTGGCAGGCCGTTTGTCTGGTTGACCGGCGAGTGGCCGGCCTGGCATCAAGACCCACAGCACGTTCTAGCGCCGTGATGTGGGCAATCAAGGCCCTGGGGTCCAATGGCAAGGCCTCCAATGCAGACTGAGGCCCATGCCCAGGAAGCCCAACTGCCATCGAAGGGAGAGCAGAAAACCTGGGCCCAGCAGAGGCCCCGGCATGCAAATGGCCTGCGGAGCGTGTAGGGCCACGGACAATCCCAGGCCCTAAGGAGGCCCTGCTGCATTGCAGGCCCCGATCATTGGGCTGCAGGCCTGGAATGAGGCCCTGGTCACTGGCCCGAGGACCTGCCCTGCATACGGCAGGTCCTCTTTTTAGGCGCCATGTTGTGGTGCAATAAATGAATAGGCCCCAGAGAAGCATCGGGGCAGGCCCGAAAGGAGGTGCCTCAGGGTGCTGACTTAGGGCAAAACTCAGGATGGAGTTTTTATGTAGGAGTATTCAATGAGCACCAGGAAGGCACCCCCAGAAGCAGGCCCCAGGGAGGCACCCCCAGACCAGGGGATGCTTTATTTTGGAGTTTCCAGGCTGCCGCAAAGCACTGCGGCAATCAGAACGGCTGGGGAAAAACTCCCGCCCAGATCTACATCCAGGTACCATCACAGGCCTCGAATGAGGCAAATTGCCGAGCCGCGTCTGGGGCTCCCTCCCGGATCTGTGTCCAGGCCCACCTCTGGCCTCATATGAGGCCAATTGCCCCAAAGTGGGGTCTAGACAGCGCGATGAAATCCCCCGCTCAAGCGAGGGGCGATTGGGTGGGCAAGTGGAGCCAAACACGCCCTGGCCCAGCTGAAATAGTAACGGCCGGCTGGGGCGCGTGGAGCTCCTTGTAAAGGAGCCCGGCTCTGCCCCGGCGCCCGGCTCCAGAGTGGGGGCCGGCAACAACACGCGGCCACGAGATTCCCTGCAGCCGCGCGTCCATTCTTCACACTTAACTCTTCCACATATCTTCACATTCCTTAGCAGCTTCAGTGTCCTTGCTCAAATTTTCAATTCATTTTGGCCTACTGCAAATTAATCCCATCTTTTTTATACAAAGCTGTATATTTTAACTGCTTCTTCCCATATCCAGCCCCTCGAAGGAATTCCCAATTTGAAGCATACTTCCATAGCTCTGTGCTAGTGAAGTTTATTCTTTTATTTAGTAAAATATCTGTCTTTCAAAGAAAAGGTGTCTTATTTAAGAAGGCTGTAGAAAATGTACTAACAAAACAATAAATGATCATCTATGTTTATTTAATAAAACAATAATCAATATAATACAAAATCTAAAATTTTTAGATGGCACTTTATCATTTTATACCCTTAGCTAGCTCCTATTTTTAAATACCTTATCTGTTGTTATGTAAATAAATGCAGAGTTCCAGATTGCATATAAACCCCCTTGCCTGCAGCTGGATATCAGCTAGGGGAGCAAATTGTGACCTTATTCATAATAAACATAATATTTCGCACCACTCTATGGCAATATTTTTCCAGTTTCAGAATTGTGCAGAATTTTAAAAAATTGACTTTAAAAAAATAAAAATGTAATATGAGGTGGATTTGTGTGTGCATGCATGTGTGCAAAGACCCTTGTGAACTCCAAAACAATGTGTGTGTGTGTGTGTGTGTGTGTGTGTGTGTGTGTGTGTGTGTGTGTGTGTGTGTGTGTGTGTGTGTGTGTGTGTGTGTGAGTGAGTGAGTGTGATATACTTAGGTCGCCCTTGCTTGAAGGCCCTTCGTATCTGACTAAAGGGTTCAGTGCTCAACTCTGTTTACAGTCAAAGAACCAGTGCTGTCTGCATCTGCAGATATTTTTGTGATCATGTGACAGGCATGACTAGACACTGAACACTGTTTATCTCCCCCCCCAAGTGGTACCTACTCATCTACTTGCAATTTCTTGCTTTCAAACTGCCAGGTTGGCAGGAGCTGGGACTCAGGTCTCGAACTGCTGACCTGCCGACCTTCTAGTTATCAAGTTCTGCATTTTAACCTCCAAGCCACTGCACTTCCTGGTGCTCATGTACTACTCCTACATAAAAACTCCATCCTGAGTTTTGCCCTAAGTCAAGTTCAGTGAGACCGATTGCATCTCAGGCAAGCATGGAGGTTAAAGCAGAAATTCTTTAACTATCAGCAAAGTCCCTCAGTTGTAGATATCATCACAGTTACACAGGCATATCTGACAGAACAGGATTCTGGCCATAATGTATTTAACACAAGTACAACCACCTTTGTACAACCACCTTTGTACTGATCCAGTCAGCGTTGGCGCCAGTGGGGAGTAGGAAACATTGATATTTCTATTTAGAATGAAATTATTGGTTTATTCATATTTGGGTGGTGATGGGATGTTTTGGTTATGAGCATTATGGCTGACAATTTATCTCTACTTCTTCTGATAACTCTTCCCACAAAGTTCTGTGTTTCCTTTTGTCACATTAAAATCTCATGTGTGTGAAGATACTTTTAGCATAATATCAAACACTACTGGGCAGGCAGTTTGATACCCTTAGTTCCAAAGAAAAAGTAGATTAAGCCTGAGGAGGAGACAGGCACTCAAGGTTTAAAGCCACTATGCACAGTCTAGCTCATTTACTCGTCTGCCGACTACTACCAGAAACATGCAGTAAATGTTGATGGAAACTGTTAGCAGAGTGGTATGCAGTGGCCAGCAAGAGGTTCGCACTTGGCAAGGTGTTCTCTTGTGCGAAAAACAGGCAGACAGATCTTGGTGCAGAAGAAAACTCAAAGTAGGTTTACTCAGGAAGTAAAAAGGTGCAAGTATATACAGTGTAACAACTGTAACACAAAACAGATATAATTCTCTTGGGCTCCTCAGTTGACCTTTCTGAGACAGTTCAGTTGTGCTATATACAAGTCCATACAGGTCAATAGCAGTCCAGTCCAGCAGAGTAGATGAAAGCTGTAATTCCATCGCTCTGGGGATGGGAGACAGGTGCGCCGCCGCTGCCACACCTGAGAACTAATTATTCCCCCGGGGCCACTCCTTTGGCCCGGGGAAGGGTATTGTGCGCTTGCCCGGCTTGTGTTGTTGTGTGGGCCTGGACTTTGCATTTTCTATATATTCTATATATTGTATTGCTCTTTATTATATATTGTACTGTTTGAGATTTTGGTTTGTATTTATTGCTTCTATGAATTGTGCTGTCATTTTGTTTATGCTATGCTGTATGCAACCGCCTTGAGTTGTTTTTGGACGAGTAAGGCGGTATACAAATATGACAAATAAATAATAAATAAATAATAATTACAGACCAAGCCAAAGAGTTCTACAGCATCTGTCCTCCTGGTGGAGGCTTACCCCAAGTAGTCCTTCTTTGTCCAGCAAGCATAGATGACATATCAGGCAAAAGCCATCATCAGGATCAGTGCAAAGATTCAGTCCTCGTAGCAGGTTCTGGAAGATGCAGGAATCTTCGTCCAGACTGTCAGCAGAGGAAGTTGAGCATTGTAGCTGCAAGTCTGCAATCCTGCTCTGACCTAAATACACTGGCCCATGGAGCACACCAGGGAAAAGTCCCAGCACATGTGTGCCCCTGCAGTAGGGTTTTAAAGGCATCACAGACACAATATGCCTTGCAACCAGTTAGGGTGTGAGGCGAAGACTTACATCCCCTAACAATAATGAAGACTTAATTTTGGCCAACAACAAAGCCAGAAAAGTGGCTTCATTTTGGCATTCCAGGGTTTGATCTGAACATGAAAGAAGAAGTGCCTTTATCTACCACTGGGGAGATGCAGGTTGTCAACCTCAAGAATCTCTGTTTGGGGTGAATAGCTAAACTTTGAAACTACTTTGACGGGAACAAGGTTACACTTTGTTGAATGTCAGTGGAAAATGATAAAAGAACTAAGTATTGCAGCATGCCAGTGAGATCAAACCAACAGGACAGGAAATTTTACAAGACACATACCTTGAGAAACCATTACATAGATAGCACTCTAGATACCTTCTGGGTGATGATGTCAATAAGCACAAATTGCACCTGTGAGCTGTAGTCGGGCTGAAATGGAGGGATTTATATGTTCAGTCCAAGATTATTTGCACTAAACAAGACCGAAAATAATTATGAAGCAAATTGTAAAGTCATTTATGTAGAGCCAGTCACAGATCTAAATACAGTATACAGTCATGTTATAGCTGAATGCCCTAAATTACCATCCATGGATTATATGTGCAGATATAAAAAAGTAGCAAAGAACACTTTTCAGCAGAGGAATTACTCACATCTTTTCTTTCATTTTATTAATTCCAGCCCCCTCTAGTATTAGAAAATGGGAAAAGCAAGTTATCATGGATAAAAACAATGATTTTAATAAGCCAGATATTATACTTCTGTATGGCAGCAAAGAAAAACATACCTTATAGAACTTGCAGTTCAAACCACAAGCAACCTCAAAGGTATAGAAAGTACAAAGATGGCATTATAGCAAATACTGTATTGAAGCAGGTCATCTTCAGTCTCAAACTGGAGTATTCTGGACAGTA
Organism: Bradypodion pumilum; assembly: GCA_035047305.1. Taxonomy (NCBI): domain Eukaryota; kingdom Metazoa; phylum Chordata; class Lepidosauria; order Squamata; family Chamaeleonidae; genus Bradypodion; species Bradypodion pumilum. The sequence continues at coordinate 245,772,690 of JAWDJD010000001.1, read as the reverse complement.
TTCTGTCCTGTGTGTCATCTTGAAAGCTGAAGTGGTACAACTGAGCCGTAGGCTAACCTTTACTCACAGTGTGATCAGGTTCTCCTGTTTCTATCATTGGAAAGGTAGGAAGGAAAAGGGTTTCGAAGAAGCGATGCTGTTTTTGGAGCCCCAAGGAAGACTCAAGACTGATTTTAGATTTTAATTGGGAAGTGAATCCCTTTGCTCTTAGAACTCTTCTTTTTTCCATAGCGCTCTTCCATAGTTCATTAAATCATTAAATGAATTTAGCAGGTATTAGTTTTGAGCTTTATTAATTGTGACTTGTTTTTCATTATGAGATAATTGTCAGTCATGAAACATAAATGCGGCATATCTGACTAGTTGCAAAAGTTTCCAAGAGGCAAGCAGAGGAAGGGGCCAGAAAGGTCAGTTCAATCAGAAACTTCTTTTGGAACAGTTCTGTTACACATATCTAAACATTCCAGAAAGGATAATGTATTTTTAGCCATCAGATATTTGTTTAAAAGACTGTGTGGAAGAGAAAAGAATCCAGGAAACAATAGAAATATATATTGTATTATTTGTGCACTGTATCATGCTATCATCTTGGAATAACATGGTTTGGACTGTGACCAATGCGATGATGGAAAAGGCTTCTGCATTCTAGAGATCACTTCTAACTTCTTTCAAAATCAATTTACCTAAACCAATGTTAGAATGTACTTAATGAAAGAGGAACTTTCAAGCAGCTCATACTATAGAGCAGGGGTTCTCAACCTATGGTCCATGGGCCGGATCTAGCCCATGGCACTAAATAATCTGGGCCGCAGCATCAAATATTCTGGCCCCTGCCCTTGTTCAAACCACTTCTGCTATAATCAGCCATGGATTCATTTATGGCCATTGTAAACGCATTTACGACAGCCATAAACACATTTGCAACAGCCATAAATGGGTGGGGGGGCACAACCAGTCCGGCCCCCTCAGCTGTTTGAGGGAGTGTGACCCAGCCCATGACTTGAAAAAGTTGAGAACCCTTGCTATAGAGTGAGCATATTCCACTGGACTTAACAGGAGGATGGGAAGGTAACACAGGAAAGGAGACTGGTGGAGCGGCTGTCAGCCTGCATAGTAACTAAATCAAGGCAGGCTACAGATCTTTGGAAGAAGTGGGGCTGAAACTACATGCAGCATATGGTCAGGAAAAGGAAAAAAGCAAAATAAAACTTGACAAGATAAGGGTTTAAGGAGAGGGAAAGAATGATGGGGTTAAGCATGGTCTACTTAATCCTCTCCACTTTGTTTTCCATTTAAAATCACCCTTCCCAATTTATTCTTTCCCCACAGCGGAAATGGCACTATTAAAAAAAAGCTGGTGTGGTTTTCACTTCTGTGGTGTTTTATCTGTTTTTTAATGGGGTAAAGGAATAAAATATTGCCTTACAGTGATTCTTGACTGTATTGCTTTTTATTGCCTCTCATAGAGACTAACTTCAATTTCACCCTGAAGAAGTTCCTAATATAAATGGGTAATAGATCAGTAAATCAGATGGAACTGTAAATGGAGAACAAGAGGAAGAAATGGCGGTATAGAGTAATTCAGAAATGATAATATCAGTGGCTGCCAAAAATCAAAAACCTATAGTGAGACTGGATCCACAGAAATGAATACAGCATGCATAGTGAAGTCTTATGTAATGAACTACAACTTATTGCCACAGCCTTTTTGGAATTCTGCTTGAGTGCATTATGTTTCTTTTAAGCACATTTGCTGTTTAACTTGACCTTGTAAATATTAATTATACAGCTGAATCAATGTAGTGATTGCTTGTCACTGAGACAACTCAATATTCAGAATTGACACAATTGTGTGGATTTGGTACCCTGGCAAATACAGTAAAACCTCAGTTCATGATTTTAGTCCGTTCTGACAGTTTTGTCAGAAACCGGATCAATCATGAAACGAAACACATTTCCTCATAGGAATGCATTGACAATTTTAAAAATGTTCCCGACCTCCTACCCGCACCCCCCCAAAAATGCCGGATATGTGGTAAAGGAAAATATAAATGGGGGAGCTAAGCTCCCTACCTTTCCCTACCTTTCCCTACCTTTCCTGGGCTTCAGTGCTTCTTCTATCAGGCAACGAACAGGAGTAGTTTGTCCAGCCGCCAGGGCTGGCCATGTTCCAGGGCTCCCCCACTGTAGATGCTGCAGCCGGGCGAGGTGAACCACTCGCTTCTACCCCCTTCTGTGCCTGGGTAGGTGCAGCGAAGGGGGGAGAGGTGATCACAGTGGGGTGACCTTGCCTTGCGCATTCACAGCACCTCTTCCAGAGCTACCACTAAAAGATGTCCAATGCTTTAGTGGTGGCTCTGGAAGAGGCACCATGAATGTGCAAGGCAAGGTCGCCCCACTGTGATCATGCCACCCACAGAGTCCAAAATGGCTGCGGGTAGTCTTATATACCCCCCAGGTACAATGAACTCTAGGGAATTTCTGGGCATATGGCGAAGAGCTGGGACGTCATTTTCATAGGGTTTGTCATAGTAAACCGTATGAAACATAAACCAAGGCGGTCCTGTACCAGGGTTTTACTGTACTGTACTTCATTGTTGGGATATAATCTTCAGTCATTTCATTCCTGGGATCTAAGATCACTGCAGATGGCAACTGTAGCCATGAAATAAAAAGACGATTGATTATTGGGGGACAAGCTATGAGAAACCTGGGGAATATAGTGAAAAGCAGAGACATCACCTTGAAAAAAAAATTCGCATAGTCAAAGCAATGGTATTCCCAGTGGTAATGTATGGGTGTGAGAGCTGGACCATTCGGAAGGCTGAGCGCAGAAGAATAGATGCCTTTGAGATGTGGTGTTGGAGGAGAGTCCTGAGAGTCCCTTGGACAGCAAAGAGAACAAATAGGTCAATACTGGAAGAAATCAATCCTGACTGTTCATTGGAGGGACAAATAGTGAAGATGAAGCTAAAGTACTTTGGACATCAAATGAGAAGGGAGGACTCACTTGAGAAGGCCTTGATGCTGGGAAAGGTTGAGGGCAAGAGAAGAAGGGGGTGTCCAAAGATGAGATGGATAGATGGTATTGTGGACACAATGGGCACAGAGCTTGGTGGGCTGAGGAGAATGGTGGAGGACAGAGGTGCCTGGAGGGAAATGGTCCATGGGGTCGCAAAGGGTCGGAATCGACTGTGAGACTGAACAACAACAACAACAACAACAACAAAGGAAAAAATACTTATCTTTTTGTTCTTCTGTAGGAGCAAATTATCTTGTAGATATTGGCCATATTTTTAGTGGTATGCCTCAATATGCCAAAGTACACATGTTTAGTGAGGGCAATAACACTTGTAAGTATTCATTACAACCACATTTAATAGTTTCACTGTCTGGTTTCTTTGGTCTCAGGATGCTGGCTAAAGTCTTGTTATGCTTCTATGGATATACAGGTAGGAGGATATATATCAAGATTAGCCCTCCTTGCAGAGTTAAAATTTTACTTCTTGTCTTAAGGCGAGGAAGCTTATCCACTCAGTAGTGTCCAGCTACTCCCAGGGCTCCATGTTGAGTTGTTTGTGTGTGTAATTGTGCAGTGTGGGAGCTTCAAAAAAAGCCAAGATTAGGGGATGTGACTGGGGAAAGTATTGATGGGTATATGCACTCTTTGGCCTCGCTGGACCATTTGGAGCTAGGAAAGCATTTAAGGCATTATTGTTAGGCTTCTTATGGGATAAACTGTGACAAGCAATAATGCCAGGTCTATAAAAAAGAATTGGTGGTGAACTTTCTACAAGTCTCAGCACCACAGGAAAAACTCCCTACACACCATATTGGATAGGTAACATTATGTGGAATGCAAGCCTTAGCCGGAATTGTAGCAACATATTCAAGTGTTGGGAGCCTCTCCTCAAGTGGGGAAAAAACTGTGATGTTCCTCTGGTTCTGAATCTTGTTATCACAAGAAGCCACCTACTCGTTGCAGGTTTGTACTCTGAAATCTCAGTGAATGAGATGCTGCTGACTTGGCACAGTAGAAAAGTGGTACCAAAAATTTGCTCAGAGTTACACAACAGGGAGGTCTATACACTATAAATTTGCTCAGAGGTACACAACAGGGAGGTCTATACACTATTATGTGATGTGAGCTCTAGCTATATCCTAAGATGAACACCCACTTTTGCAAAAGTGGCACCCGCTGTAAATGGAGAGGGTTCTTTTGTATTCTATTGCAACCCACTAAACATCTCGAGAACCTGTTAAAGCAGGGATTCTCACCCTGCGGCCCGTGGGACAAATGTGGCCTGTGGAACCATTTCATGTGGCCCACCACCACCTTCACCACACCAGGAAGTGCCATGTAGTGGAGGAAGGGCAAAATGGCCGTTTTGCCCCCAAAACTGTCTGAGGGAGTGTGGCCCGACCCCCAGTTTAAAAAGGTTGAGAACTCCTGTGTTAGAGAAACTCTTGGACCATATATATATATATATATGGAATCCTGGATGTGATAGCACAGTATAACTGACTTCCACGCCACCAGGATGGAATAAAAAGAGCTTTTTTAAATTGATGTGATAGGGACCTGCAATATACAAATATTGCCAACCAATCAAAGTCTGAACAGTTTAAATGCAGCAGCAGCCTAAAAGCATTTTTAAAGGGGATTACAAAATCTTACAGAAATTAAAGATGTCTTTTCTTGATTCATGAAATAAAAGATTGTCTGTGACTCTACTTTTAATTAAGAGGTTATGTCTGCTGCTACTATTACTTGTAAATCTGTGTTTTAAATGAGTGAGAAACCTCTGAATGTCCAGATGATTGGCACTTCAATTTCCTGAGGTTGCAGCTGAAATGGCCAATAGCAGAGAACTGTGCAAGTTGTAGTCCCAAACAACTAGTGGACAAATTGCCCTTATTCAGCATTTTAGATCACGTAGGTCAGGGTTGGGCAAAATACAACCCTCATATGTTGTTGGACTGCAACATCCCAGTGTTCTTCATCGGTTGCTCTTCTGACTAGAACTGATGGGAGCTGAAGACCAACATCTTCTGGACTTTTCCCATTTCCCTTTAACTGTTTGATTATCTTTAGGTTTCTCTTTCTTATTTGTGAACCACCGGGTATTGGGCTAGAAATGTGAGACATAAATTTTGAATGTTTTAATGCTTACAGTTAGTATAGTAAATGCAACAAAGGTGATGGCAGGCAGATTACAGAAAATGCAGAGGTTGGGAATGTTTGTTTCCTGATCCTTCCTTCGTTTCATGACATTAAAAGCTGCTCAGAAAAGAATTGTAAAGCAATTTTTGTGCTGAACAATGAAATGGAAATTAGAGATCTCATCGATAGAAGCTGATGTTTTCCTTCAACAAAAATCCAATTGTGTTTCTTTGTGAAATCTTACAAAAGGTAAATAAACCAAAAATTGTAGTGGAAAGAAATCTTTTGCACCATACTTTTAAACTAGCTGTTTCTCTTTTCGATTTTACTTTGGCATCTATTTTGTTATTAATAATTAGCTTTTATTTTAAAATCTCATATATTTCCTTGTCTTCTCTCAACTTCCACAAAGAAATAGTTATTATAAATGTTTCCAATTCATGGGGCAAAATTTTAAAGATTCCGACTTAGTATTAGTCACAGATTGGCTTCCAGCTAGCCGAAGCTTACGTGGTCACTATTTGAAGTCCAGTAAGTGCAAGACAAATGTTAATGTACAGTAGTTGGAAATTTTTATCTGAATCTTTCTAAGCCTACTCTTTCTTGCCTTTTTCATTTATAAACTCTGACTGCAACCACTAGTTAAGAATAAACCAGAAGAAAAATCCCCCTAAGCAGTATTGCTGTAGACATCTGCAGTATCTTCAGTACTAATAACTGCAGGATGTGCTCCAGTCAAACAAGAATGAAAGAGACTGTGTTTAAATACCATTATATAAGAGGAACTTACTTTGCTGTCAAGATGATGGGCAGGGAAGTGAAGACAGACAAGGATGAAAGAACCCCCATCTGTTGTTCAGCTGTCAATGAGAAAGAAGAGTCAAAAGGTAGATTTGGATATATAAACAAACCATCCTCATTTCACTAGTAAGGCATAAATGATGAGCATTTCCAATTTTGACTTACTTGGTCACAGACATTAAGAAGGAGGCCCACTGCCATGTGTGTTTTCTCACCTTGGGCAGTGGTGGTCCTGGTAGGTGAGGTGAAGAGGAATCTTGACAAATAGATACTGTATAACCTATCTTTTAACTTTTAGCTTTATGATTGAGACCTATTAAAGGGCCATAAATCAACTATAGACCTTCTGTTCTGTCACTATTCTCCCACTATTTAATCTCATTTTAGTGAATTTTCCTCTCTTTTAGAAGGTACACATTCCTTTAAACAAGAGGCATTAAAAACAGACAAGCTAAATTGCATTGTTGGAAGGCCTTCCATCCATTTCACAAAGCAAATTGCCTCTGAGTCCCTGAAGAAACACAACCCTACATAATACTGCCAACCTCCCTATAGAAATTTTCCTTGCCATAAAACAAAGAGCTCTTTATAGTCCTAACAATATAAGGTCCTTGGGACAAACATCTTGCGATGATTTAGTTATTTTATAAACCAGTTAACACACTTCTGGCATTCATACTCATTCTCTGTCTCTTTTCATTGGTGCCAAAGTACAATTTATGTATGCATAGAAATACAACTAATGCATCAGAACATACAAAGGGAGTTCAATGATCTAGAACTACACAATTATTCTATAATTCCTATAAAAAGAAAGTACTGTAATGAAGATATGCTTGCCTCTAGTGCTTCTTCTTTTATCTGCTTGTTTGTCATGCTGTATGCTGATCTAGTTTTGTAAGTAGTCTAATATTTTTTAAGCTTCTCCTTCTGTGAGTGACAAATAATTGGTTATTCTGCCTTAACTGTAGGATAGAGGTGAGGAAACATTGGATCTCCACATGTCTTGGGCACAATACACACAGTCTACTTATTATCCATGCTGGTCAAGGTTCAGAGAGATCATGTAGGACAGGGGTTTCCAACCTTTTTAAGCCATAATTTTTATTAAGCTTTTGAAGGTACAACTACAATATGGGTTTTTGAGCCTATTTTAGAGAGCCAGGGCGGATAGAGCTTTGGTTCCATAAGAAGCCCCGAAAAATCACCTTCTCCACTCTTTTGTCTTGGCCAAGACATCATTCCATAATGTACGATAATGTTCCTTTAGGAATCATGTTCAATTCTATGACCCTTACAGAACACATGTCCTAGCTAGACTGACTTTTGAATATATATTTTTAGGAAAAGGAATTAGGTCTTAGGTTGAATCCAGTGATTAAAACAGGGGTGGCCGAACTACGACCTGTGGGCCAGATCCAGCCTGTGATGACAAATCATCCAGGCCACAACACCCTCACCACTGCCAGAAGCAGAAGTAAAACATGCAAAACGTTGTCATAAATGCACCCATGGCTGTCATAAATGCATTTACAACAGCCGTGGGTGCAGTTATGGCAGTGTTTTACACATGCACAGGCATGTTTTACTTCCGCTTCCAGGAATGGCGAGGGTGGCAAAACGCTGTCTTAAATGCACCCACAGCTGTCGTAAATGCATTTACGACAGCCGTGGGTGCATTTACGACAGCATTTTGTGCATGCGTGGGCATATTTTACTTCTGCTTCCGGTCGGAGGAACCATGTGACAGTGGCTCAAAAAGTTTGGCCACTTCTGGATTAGAATGTTTTGAAATGCTTTTTGTGACAGTGTCGGCAATCCCATCGATAATTTGCTCTTGGAGTAGACAGGATTTGTAACTACTGCTTTTACTGAACTTTATCTTCACAATTTTCTACAAATAAACAAAGTCATCTTATTATTCCCCAAGAGAGTACATTATATGTTTCTATAATTGGTGTATTATTTCAGTGGCAGATGCTACATCTCTTAATCTAAAAGAGATCTCTGAACAGTAAAACTGTTTTTTCTTTTATCTTTTTGTTGCTTACACTACATAATTATTGCCATATTTTTACTTTAAAGACATCTGTTTGATGGATCCTAATTCTGAATTCTCCTTTTATTGAAAGTTATATGCGCAGTGTTCTTTAAGCTGTAGTGATTGTAAACACAAAGTTGTAAAGTTGTGGTGATTGTTTTCTGTTTGCTTCACAATGTCATCTGTCAACAGAAGCTCTAAAGAATTATACACTCAGCACGCCTTTAGAAACATTAGGATAGCAAGACACTGTGCCAGCTGTTGTCAGTTTAAAAGTAAGAGACCAAGAGCAGGGGCTAGTATGACCAATTAAAAGAAAACAATATGTGAACCACTAGTGGGCATTAATCCCAATGCAACATCAAAATCAAAATAATCATGAGTGCTGCCATATTCCTAATTATAAATGGAAAGTTAGATAAACAGTAGTTCTGGGGTTATGAGATACTGTGGTTGCTACATTCCACTGCCACTTCTGGATGGTTCAAAACCTGTGTCTCCCCGTGAAGTCACACTTGTGCCTTCTTCTTTAGTGGGATAATTGTGAAGTCTCAGTTGTGCTTTGATCTTTAGTGAGATAGTTGTGCCATCATTGTGGAGATCCCTCCATTATAGTATCTACTTTACATCCCACCTCTGTGAGATGAAGTATCTGTAAAACACGTTGTGAAAATTCTTCTGTAAATCAGTTTTTTGTTTTTCTGTTTGGCTGTAGTAATACATGAGTTGAATACAATTGCCAACATTTCCTACCTGATCTGGCTGGTTTGTACGCAAAACAGCCAATGATTGAAACCTATCATAGATTTCTCTAGCCTGTAGCAGAACCTCATGTACTCAGAAGCAGCAAAAGGTTTTATGCTGGCTTCCTGAATGGATGCAGGTCATTGTCAGGTGCAGGTCTCTGTCAGGTGGAACGAGTCCTAGGGTAGTGGATAATGAGCTTTGTTATCCTTATGTGTATAAATGCACAAAATGTACACACTTGAAGTATCTCATGAAATGGATTCTACCTCCTGGCCCTAAAATCTAATGGCACAATATATAATATTTCAGTAGGATACTGTACTTCCCTTCGCCTGCCCACCCCCCACCTCCACCCCCCGAGTAATTAACAGAGCTGTTTCTTCTGGAATGTGATAGAACTTTTAAAAGTCATTTTTAAAAAGTTATGCAGAGCAACCCAGATCAAACTGGCCTGGAAAATACTGACTTTGTGTATTATTGCACAAGTCACATGCACTCTGCATTGCCTTCTGGCTGATTTAAAAACAATTTTGAATGGTTGTGGTGCACGGGATAATGGAATCACATGGTCATGGAGTCAACGTGTAAATTGTTTCCCTAGTATGTTGATGTAGGCTCCTTCGACATTGTGGAGATTTTTAAGACTGTTTTTGAACGCTCCCTTTATAAGAAATGTATAAATATTAAATAAGGAACAAAAATGCATCAGACTCCTGTTGTTCCTATTCCAGGCTTGAAAAGAATCCCGAAGCTTGTCGCATGTAGATTAACTCTAAAAATAGTCAGCTCTGTGATTTCAGCTGAGTTGTGTGCCTTTGCCATTCTAGGCATGAGCTAGCACAGTGAACAGAGCATCTCATTTCAGCCAAAAATTCTTCTAAGCTACGGAGTTCTGCCCAAATAGTTTCTTCTTGCCTGAAAAAGTGTGCGATAAGCTTTTACTCTCTCACACTCTCTGCTCTCCCCTCTGTCACATTTTTTTAACTTCTAAAATATTTTTTTGCAGTGGTTCATTTGCTGCATTTCTGATCTAAAATCCTTGGTCATGACCTGTGAGGCTTTTGTTCACCTCCATAGGTTCAGAGGAAGAGAGCCAGCGGAAGAGAAACACAGATATTCTGGCATTTTTCAGTATAAATACTATACTGAATGTGTAAATGACTGAGACACAGTGCCTACCATGACCTTCTGAAACCCATTCAAGAAACGGGAACAATGAGCCTATCCCAGTAAGCAAGCTCCAAAGCCCTTTCCAGAAGAGCCAAACAGATACTTGTTGTTGTTGTGTCGCACAGTCGATTCCGACCCTTTGCAACCCCATGGACCATTTTCCTCCAGGCACCTCTGTCCTCCACCATCCTCCTCAGCCTGCCCAGCTCTGTGCCCACTGTGTCTACAATACCATCTAGCCATCTCATCTTTGGACATCCTCTTCTTCTCTTGCCCTCTACCTTTCCCAGCATCAGAACCTTTTCAGGTGAGTCCTCCCTTCTCATTTGATGTCCAAAGTACTTTAGCTTCATCTTCACTATTTGTCCCTCCAATGAACAGTCAGGTTTGATTTCCTCCAGTATTGACCTATTTGTTCTCTTTGCTGACCAGGGGACTCTTGGGACTCTCCTCCAACACCACATCTCAAAGGCATCTATTCTTCTGCGCTCAACCTTCCTAATGGTCCAGCTCTCACACCCATACATTACCACTGGGAATACCATTGCTTTGACTATGCGAATTTTTGTTTTCAAGGTGATGTCTCTGCTTTTCACTATATTCCCCAGGTTTCTCATTGCTTGTCTCCCCATAATCAGTTGTCTTTTTATTTCATGGCTACAGTCGCCATCTGCAGTGATCTTAGATCCCAGGAAAGTAAAATCTGTCACTGCTTCTACTTCTTCCCCGTCTATTTTCCAGGAACTGATCGGACCTGTTGCCATTATCTTGGTTTTCTTAATATTAAGTCTCAAGCCAGCTTTTGCACTTTCCTCATTCAATACAATCAAGAGGTTCTTTAGGTCTTCCTCACTTTCTGCCATTAGGGTGGTATCGTCTGCATATCTCAAATTGTTGATGTTTCTCCCAGCAATTTTGATCCATCCCTGCATTGCGCATTATGTGCTCTGTGTATAAGTTGAATAAGCAGGGTGACACAATGCAGCCTTGTCTTACTCCTTTTCCTATTCCAAACCACTCTGTCATTCCGTGTTCTGTCCTAACTGTTGCCTCTTGGTTCGCATACAGATTTCTCATGAGGCATATGAGGTGCTCTAGTATTCCCATCTCTTTAATTACTTGCCACATCTTATTGTGGTCCACACAGTCAAATGCCTTAGTGTAGTCAATAAAACAAAAGTACACTAGTTTCTGGTATTCCTTTGTTTTCTCCATGATCCAGCGTATGTTGGCAATGTGGTCTCTAGTCCCCCTGCCTCTTCTGAAAGCAGCCTGCACCTCTGGTAATTCTCTCTCCACATGCTGCTGAAGTCTATCTTGTATTATCTTGAGCATCACCTTGCTGGCGTGTGGGATGAGTGCAATTGTTCGATAATTTGAATATTCTTTGGCATTGCCCTTTTTTGGGATTGGAACATATACTGATCTTTTCCAATCCTGTGGCCACTGTTTTGTTTTCCAAATCTGCTGGCATATTGAATGCATTAGTTTGACGCCATCATCTTTTAGAGCTTTGAAAAATTCAACTGGGATACCATCATCCCCACTAGCTTTGTTGTTTGCAGTGCTCTTTAGGGCCTTTATGACTTCGCTCTCCAAGATGTCTGGCTCAAGTTCAATTTCTTCATCATTGTGATTATCAGGAGTGTTGAGGTCCTTTTTGTAAAGTTCCTCTGTGTACTCTTTCCATCTTTTCTTAATTTCTTCTGCATCAGCTAGCTCTTTTCCGTCTTTGTCCCTTATCATGGTCATTTTTGCTTTAAATGTTCCCTTGATTTCCCTGATTTTTTAAAAAGATCTCTAGTCCTGCCTCTTTTGTTGTTTTCCTCCATTTCTTTGCACTGCTCTTTTAGGTAGTTTTCCTTATCTCTCCTTGCTTTTCTTTGAAATTCTGTGTTCAGGTGATAGTATTTTTCCCTTTCTCTTTTGACTTTTGCATTCCTTCTTTCCTCTGCTATTTCAAGAGCCTCATCAGACAACCACTTTGCTTTCTTACGCCTCCTCTCCTTTGGTATGGTTTTCTTTGCTGCTTCCTGCATGATGTCCCTCATCTCCGTCCATAATTCTTCTTGCACTCTGTCTACTGAGTCTAAGCCATTAAATCTGTTCATCACCTCCACCGTGTATTCTTTAGGTATGCTGTCTAGGTGATATCTGTCTGGTCTCCTTGTTTTCCCTATTTTCTTTAGTCTAAGCCTGAATTTTGCGATCAGTAGGTTATGATCTGAGCCACAGTCTGCTCCAGGTCTTGTTTTTGCTGACTGTATGGAGGCTCTCCATCTTTGGCTGCAGAGTATGTAATCAATCTGGTTTCGGTGTTGGCCATCTGGTGGTGTCCATGTGTAAAGTCGCCTCTTGTGTTGCTGGAAGAGGGTGTTTGCTATGATCAGTGTGTTCTCTTGGCAGAACTCTATCAATCTTTGCCGTGCTTCATTCTGCGTTCCAAGACCCAACTTGCCTGTTATTCCATTTACTTTTTGATTTCCTACTTTGGCATTCCAATCTCCTAAAATAATTTGGACATCATTTCTTGGTGTCTGTTCTATGAGGTGTTCTCGGTCCTCATAGAACTGGTCCACTGTGGCTTCATCTGCGCACGTGGTTGGTGCGTATATTTGGATCACCGTGACATTGAAAGGTTTGCCTTGAATTCTAACTGACATCATTCTGTCATTTTTGAGGTTATATCCCATTACTGATTTTCTCACTCTTTTATTGACAATTATGGCTATCCATTTCTTCTAAGGTTTTCTTGTCCACAGTAGTAGATATGATGGTTTCCGGAGCTGAATTCACCCATCCCTGTCCATTTTAGCTCACTGATGCCCAAGATTTCAATGCTTATTCTTTCCATCTCATTTTTACCACTTCCAGTTTACCTTGGTTCATTGATCTCACATTCCATGTCCCTATGCAGTATTGTGCCTTACAACATTGCATTTCCCCTCCCCCTTTCCTGTCCCTCCCCTTTCTCCACTCTGTTGTGCTAAGCATCCTGTATCATCTAGCCTGTTCCTTTTTTTTGCCTTTGTTTTGGTCAATAGGGTTCTCTTGACATGTTTTGTGGTATGGTTTGCCGGTTTCTACGTCATGCATTTTATCACAGTTTTAAAAGTTTAAAACATTTTAAACAACATATTATCATGCATATTTTCACACTTTACAACACAGTCTCTATGTCAGTTGCTATATCAAGTCAGTACAAAGTCTCTATGTGAGTTGCTATATTAAGTCATCTACATTTTTGTGTATCAGCTACTAGATGACAACTACAAAGTGTGTTGTATGTACAGTAAAGGTTTAATATGAGTGTGTCAAATGAGCATTAAATAAAGGTTAAATATGGCACTGCAGTGGCTCAAGTGGCTAAGACTAGAAGGCGGAGGTCAGCAGGTCGATTCCCGAGTACTGCAGGATGGAATGAGCTCCCGTCTTTGTTCCAGCTCCTGCCAGCCTAGAAATTGCAAGTAGATAAATAGGGACAACTTCGGTGGGAAGGCAAACAGTGTTCTGTGCACTCCGGTGTCTAGTCATGCCTACCACGTGACCACGGAAACGTCTGCAGAAGCAGCCCCGCTGGCTTTTTGGCTTTGAAACAGAGATGAGCACTGAACCCTGGAGTCAGATATGACTGGCTTTTGAGCAAGGGAAACCTTTACATTTACTGTCAAATGAGCATTCCCTCCCCCTCCACAAACATAATAAGCAATGTAATACTTTAGCAGTATAGTTTCTGACACACCCAGTGGGACATGCAATCTAGTGTAACCTGGTTTGGTTCTTCACAAAACTGCCACATCCTTCCCGAATGTCCTTACCCCTACCCCAAACTCCTTTACGGACATGTTTCACTCTAATTCTTTGCTCTGCCTGCAGTGTTCAATCAGCACAAATGCAGCAGGAGTCTATCTAATAGCAGGACTTCACTGAGACAGGCGGTTAATGGGAACGGTAGCAAGCCCTGAGGTATGTTTATACAGCCAGTCTCGCTTCCTCTACTCCAGTGATATATTAACTACCTCAGAGGTTTCCCAGATGTTTCAGGGGATAAATAATGGCAATGGGAACTCATGTTTAACCTTTACTGTACAGATTTCACACTTTGTCGTTGTCATCCGGTCTCTCTTTGGCTCTCCTGGAAAGGGCTTTGGAGCTTCCTTACTGGGCAAGGCTCTTTGTTCCCATTTCTTGAATGGGTTTTGGAAGGTCACGGTAGGCACTGTGTCTCAGTCAGTTACACTTTCAAGTAGTGTCACAGCAAACTCGCTCCTCAGTTGCAAAGCCTCAGAAACAAAGCCAAGCAAACGGTTCTCATGATAAAGGCTGCCACCAGCTTATTTAAAGAGAAGACATTTTGCACACCAGCTTGAGATACTTTTATATTTACAATAAGGGGCTGCACGGGCTCAGTGGTTAAGAAGCTTGCCTTGTTAGCTGGAAGACAGGCAAGTCGGCAGTTCGAGACCCGGGTACTGCATGATGGATTGAGCATCCGTCTCTGTCCCAGCTCTTGGAGACACAAAAGGGGGCTCATTTGGGTGTTCCCTGAGCAGAGTTTATTCTGTAAAAAACCTTTCAACCCACAACAACAACAACAATTTACAAATAGTTATCTTTTCACCTCTCTCTCTCACACACACACACATACGCATGCACGCACGCGCACACACAAGCAAGCAAGCAAGCAAGCACGCACGCACACACACACACTCTCTCTCTCTCTCTCACACACACACGCACACACACACACACACACACACACATTGTGGAAAATGCAGAAGAAAGCAAAAAAAATGTGCTCAGCATATTGTACAATGGCATTTCATTGCTTAAAAAAATCTTGGCTAATACAGGTAAAGAGAACTGAATATTATTCTCAGTGCAGAAGAGTCTGCTGTCCTTGTAATGTGTAACAAAAATAAAAATAAAAGACATGGAAAAGACTAACAGATTTATTTCAGTGTGAGCTCTTACGGATTACAACCCCCTTCCTAAGACACACACAGCATAATAATAATTTGGCCTGATATTTATATCCAGAGAAAACAGAGAGGCAGGATGTACCCCATGAATGAGATGGGGGAAAGAGGGTGGAAATTACATTGGTAATGGGCTTTCTAAATGACAGTGCCATTGTTAACATTGGTAATGATGAGTCGAAGTGCTAAATACATGGGCGTCCTGTAATCAGCAATCAGAGGCTTTTAAAGAAGTGTGCTCAGGTCAAAGTTATGTCAAGAGAAAGAGCATTTTGTTTATAGCTATATCCTAGATGTTGATGAACCAATAGTGTTAATATAAGTGTAAGTCTCCTTTAGTTGTCTCTCTTACATATTTCTTTGAAATTCCTTTTCTCTACACAGTTACCTTTGGGATCTGAATGTCATGGGGTCTGGAGTAATCTGAAACTGTGTGTGTGTGCGCGTGTGTGTGCATGTGTGCACTTGTGTGTGCACGCATGTGTGTGTGCATGCATGTGTGTGTGTGTGTGGTGCAGTTTTTGAAATGAGGTTTGTATCTGTTTATTCTTTTGTGTAGCAATTGTCCTGTACACGCTATCCATAATGCAGAGGGACATCACTAGTAAAGGATGGCACAGCTCAAAGTGGCAGATCAATTGACAAACAAGCCCTTGACAATGGGATTAAGGATGATATTTTCAGAATTTGAGGATTTTTCATTCCATAATTCATCCAGAACCCGCGACAGAATTGTGGAAGTGAAAGCCCAAAAAAGAGAAGGAGTCAGAGCAGCCATCTCTGTGTTCATGCTGTTTCTGCTTCTTCTTCCAATGGTAAGAAAAGCATGACTCTGCAATGTGGAAACCCAAAGGATCTCCTCAAATTGCAAAGGAGATACAGTGGAACCTCATACAACAATTGCTCAGTATGACAAAGAAATCACATAACAATTAGGTTTTGGGGGGAAATGGCGTCCAATATAACAATTTTCCCTATGGGAAAAAATCATACAACAATTTTTCAATAGGAAAACCCACTTAGCAAAAAAAAAAATCATTGTACGAAGCATCCCATAGGGAAAATCACTATACGATGCATATATCGTATAGCTATTGTTTCGTACAACAACGAGCCCCGTGGAATGGATTAAAATTGTTGTATGAGGTACCACTGTATAGTTCTTTTCAAGGAGTCCCTATATAGTCTTAATGGGTATCATGATTTGGCCCTACCCCATGGGACTCTTCAAGTCACAGAGATCCTTGGGACACCCACAGGAATGACTTGAAGGTAGAGAGGGCTACTCTAATGCCTTCTGGGTTGGACACGTTACAGCAGAGTTGCCCAAATATTTTGGGCCATGGGCCGGTCACATGATCCAGGGGGCTGGTCACTATGGGGGCCAGATTCGGCCCCTGATTTATTTATTTATTTATTTCAATTTTTATGCAACCCACTCAGGTAAAAACCTGACTCAGGGCGGCGTACAACAGTTAAAAACATATAAAAACATGTTAAAACACCCTCATCCTCCCATTCATCCACCCTCATTACTCCCACCCCATTTAAAACCAAACTAAAAGCTAAAAAGGAGGGGGGGATGCAAAAACACAGAAGGAGGACACAACTGGGCTAGTTGGGGATGAGCCATCAGGCCGGGGCGGGCCGTATTCCCATTAGGCCCCCACACCTGCCCTGATGCCAATTAATCCTGTCCGCAAAGCCCTCATTGCTCCCAGAAGCTGAAGTAAAAGCACACATATGGGTGCGTTTTACTTGTGCTTCCGGGAGCAACGAGGGCTTCGTGGGCTGGATTAATTGGCATCAGGGGCCAGATCAGGGCCCCAGGCCATAGTTTGGGCACCCCTGCATTACAGTCACATAAATCTGCCTAGAGGATTCTGGGGAAATTATGGCACTGAAAACCTCCCATTTCTGAAACTCCCACCCATCCTCAAGTGTGGCTAACATTGTTGGGTCCTTTAACTGTGTTGCCACATAACATCTGGGGACCCAGCTGGCATCTAATTTTGTTGCAGGATCTTATTCTTTCGCTGTACCTAATACTTTGATGAATTTTTTATATGCTTGGAAATGATTGTCTGCTTTCCTTCTGGAGTTATCTCAATTAATAGTACAGTTAATCAAAGTGAGACAAGAGTATAAATAATGGCAGAAAAGATAGAGTAAAGAGCAAAGGATGACAGAAAAACGCCATTAGAAGGAAGAAAACTCTGCTGAGTTTTTTTTACAACATTATGATGTGATTTTATAATTGCTTATGCTGTAGTCTATTAATTACATAATCTGTTAATTACATAGTCTGTTAAAATACTTACATAGAAGTGACATAATGACTTATTTTTTCATAACTTAGGGAGCATGCTTTTTATTTTTATTTGTAACACTTCACAGTTACAGTCTAATTTTGCTAGATGTACAGTTTTGCTAGAGCATTTTTCTTAGAGTACTTACTTAAATTTTCTGTTTAGTTCATTAAGTTTTCATAGTTATATTCCTAGAACATTATATTGAATTTTCACAGCTACTTTTTTTAATATATTCAATAGACTGAAAACAATATACAGTACTACATTTATATCTATTTGCGTGTGCCTGTTTAATAAATGGGTAACAATAAAACAAATAATAAACAAAATAGGCTTCGGCCCAAATTTCCAACAGCTTTTTTCGTGTTCAGGGAATGAAGAAGCAGACGAGTGAAGTAGTGAAATTCAGCTCTTTAATAGTGGGGTTTGAGCACAGTTTGGATGGGGGCAAAACTCAGACTTATATACACTATAAACAGTAACAGTAACAATAATACAACAAGCCCATTGGCTAACAGAGTGTGCACATTTTCGATCCAAGGCAGACACAAGGCAGAGTTGTCCCCTTTCCCCTATCCTATTCATAATGGTCATGGAAGCATTGGCGACAGTGATTAGAAAAGACGATCAAATGAAAGGAATGGAAAAAAAGAAAATTCGTCTGTTCACTGATGACACTCTATTGACAGTAAAGGATCTCCTGACAAACCTAACAAAGGTTAAAAAGCATCTAAATGAATTTGAAAAATACACAGGGCTAAGGGTTAATTGGGGAAAAATTGAAGCAATACCATGCAATTGTAATGAAACAGAAAAAGAAAAGCTAAAGGAACGATATCAAATCAAAATCAAGGAAAACATGCGGTATCTTGGTATAAATATATCAGAGAATGTGAAGGACTTATATAAGCTAAACTTTGACAAATTGAAAACTGAAATTAAAAGTATGATAATTAGGTTGGAAAAACTAAAATTGTCTCGGTTTGGGCGAGTAAACTTATGTAAAATGAAAATCATTCCCGAAATAAATTTCTTCCTAGGGGATTTAACAATAAGCTTCAATCAGAAGGAATTAAGCAGATGGCAAGGGATCGTGGATAGATATTGCAATGGAAACAAAAATCCGAGAATAGCAAAAACACTGGTATTTAAGTCAAAAAGACAGGAGTTTGGGAATCCCCATTTTAAAACTCTACCACACAATTTTTCAACTAAGAATAATAACATTGATATTAACACAAAATGATCAAACAAGTGAAGAACCAGACAGGGTGGAATTTAATGGATTTAAAGGAGAACTATTTTTAGGGAATCCAATGCCTAAAATTAAGATAAACAACAAAACTTTGTATGACTTATATAAAGCATGGAGGAAGTTGAAAAAGAAAGCAGCACCAAACATCTCCCCAGTAATAGAACCCGCTGGTTTAAGAGATTGTCTGTTAGTCAATATAAAGGAGATAAGAGATATATTACAACAGAATAAAATATGGTTAGTAAAAGATGGGATAAACAACTGCAGAGAAAGATGAACAAGGGAAAATATATATGAGAAACTAAAATTAAGCTGGTTACAAAAATCACGGTTGGAACAATGGGATAAAAGGATCAGACTACAAGAGCCAGCAATAAGACACACTACAGCCTTCATAGAAATAGTATTAGAAGAGGTCTCACCACATTAAAGAATATAGCAAGTAAACTTTTCAAGGGATTAAATAGAGAGAAGATGGGTGTGTGTGTGTGAAATATTAAGGCAAATATTGGAAAACGATTTGAAAATAAAGATAGATGAAACTAGATGGAAAAATAGATGGAATCAAAGAGGAGTAAAGTCTCTCTCTATCAAGGAAAAATAACTCAACTATAAACATATATGGAGATGGTATATGACCCCAACAAGACAACATCGGATGAATAAAAACAAATCAAAGAATTGCTGGAGATGTGAGGAAGAGGAGGGATCATACACACATATGTGGTGGCACTGTAATTATGCAGAGACAGTATGGAACGCTGTAGAAAGAGAAATAGGAAAATTTTAGGAGTCTCAGTTTGGTGTATGCAAACCAAGACACAGGACACAGCCTCGGGCTGGGTTAACTCAGGTTTATTGCATCGTGGACAGAGGGAACATGGGGTAATGGCGGATCGATAGCTCTTTATATACAGTAGTAATACATTTGAACGTGGTGCCATGGTAGCCCATTGGCTACTGTCTGCGTGACGTCATTGCGGGTCACGCCCTTCTTGTCCAGGTGTAGGTGGTGGCGGGAAAACTTCCCGCGCTGTTGCCTTTGATGAGTTCGGACCAAGAGAGCTTGGACGCTCGCTGCTGCCAGCTGGTGGTCATTAGCTCGCGTCCTATTACAGGGTTTATATGATACAGCTGAAGGTTACATTGTTGCTATAGGCAAGGTTACATTGGCTCAGATACATTGTAATCCATGTGGAAGGTAAAACCATCAGAACACAACACCCCTCCCCCCTAGGACGAGACAAAGTCTCGAGCCCACACTTAAACACACTCCCCCCCCCCTAGGAGACAAAGTCTCTCAGCCAAGATGGCTTATTTCGAACACGCTGGGGTCTCGATGCGGGCTGCCTCTCCCCGGGTTTGCTACCTTCTGTTTGTCCCCTGGTTTCCTGTCCTGTAATTGGAGAGGGAGACTCGTTAGTGACTTGCCGCGGCTCCGCGGCGTTGTTGGGAGGTGTGCTCTTCCTTAGGGAGGAACCGGGGGCACTGGGGGCTAACGAAAAACCCCTCTTCTCGCTTGGATGGGTGGGGGAACACTCCTGAAAACCCCCCCGGCTCGCAAAATCAAAATCAAAATTACAATCGGGGGCAGCGGTCGCGAACTCCTCTCCCCCTTCCCCGGCCCCTGATAGGACTGGTGTATCAAAAGGGTATGAGTCGGGGCCGCTGCTTCTGCCTTCCCCCCTTGCTTGGGACTGTTGTCCGCTGCTGTCTCCCCCTTGGGTTAAGCGGGTGGGGGAGAACCCTAACGCTGAATCCTGTTGCTGAGCCCCACTGACTGGCCCACTCACTCGGTGCCTCAGTTGGTCTGCGTGCCTCCTCCAGAGGAGGCCGGTGTTAGTCTCGACCCGGTACGACACTGGCCCCGTCTGTTCTACAACCGTCCCTGGTACCCAGGCTGGCCCTGCGCTGGAATAGTTCCTGCAGTGAACAGGGTCACCGGCGGCGAAACCTTTCGAGACTGCCAACCCTATGTTTTTCCCTTTATCCTCGACTCTCGTCGGGTCTAGCCTGGACAGGATCGTGGTCAGTTTTCGCCGCATCAAGAGCTCTGCCGGCGAGTAGCCTGACGCTAAGGGGGTTACCCTATACGCTAAGAGGAACTGGCATACTTGGTGATTCAGGTCCCCCGGGCCCATGCGCCGCAGCGCCTCCTTTGTTGTACGCACCAGCCGTTCCACTTGGCCATTCGTGGCCGGGTGAAACGGTGCGATGTGACATGCCGAATGGCGTTTGCCTCCATGAATGCTCCGAACTCAGCGGAGGTGAAGCAACTAGCGTTATCGCTGACTAAAGTGTCGGGTAAACCGAACGTGGAAAAGACTCTCCTTAGCTGGCTAATTGTCGTGGCGGAGGACGTGCTCTTTACTGGGATAACCTCCAGCCACTTGGAGAACGCATCCACCACCAGGAGAAACATGGTTCCTCGGAATGGGCCAGCGAAATCTACGTGCACTCTGGACCATGGCCCCCTTGCTGTGTCCCATTCCCTATGCGGAAGACGGGCCGCCTCTGGTCGGGATCCCTGGCATGCTTCACAAGTGCCGACCATGTGCTCAATGTCCGCGTCCAGCTGTGGCCACCAGAAGTAACTCCGGGCCAGCGCCTTTGAGCGAACTATGCCCGGGTGGCTGACGTGCAGCAGTTCGAGCACCCTCGGCCGCAGGGGCGTAGGGACCACCACCCGTTGGCCCCACAAAAGGCACCCCCTCTCTAGGGACAACTCTAGCTTTTTCCGAAAAAATGGGTCGAACTCTGTACTCGGGGACGATGCCGGCCACCCCTTTTGTACCCATGAACTAACTTTCTCCAGCGTTCTGTCCTTGCCTGTCGCCCTAGCAATGTCGGTTGGTACTATTGGGGGTGCGTCTAAAACCTCAATTAGCAACACCTGGCGGTCTCTTTCTACTCTCGCCTTTTGGTCGTCCGACAAGGGCAAAGGGGATCTCGAAAGTGCATCAGCATGGCTGATCTCCTTTCCGGGCCGGTACTCCAACTCATGTTGGTATGCGTTGAGAAAAATAGCCCATCGCAGCATTCTCGGGGACAGGATCTGCGGCGTGGGCTTGCTTGCCGTGAAAATCCCTAACAGTGGCTTGTGATCGGTCACGATTTTGAACGGGCGGCCATACAAAAGATCGTGAAATTTTTTGGTCCCCGCTACTATTGCTAACGCCTCCCTGTCGGTTTGTGCGTAATTGCGCTCCGCTTGGGACAGGGACCTTGAATAAAACGCTACCGGGGCCTCCCTTCCGTCATCCAACACGTGGCAAAGCACCGCCCCCACCCCCACCGGGGATGCGTCACAGACTAGGACCACTGGCCGTTTGGGGTCGAAGTGCGTCAGGATTGCCTCAGATGTTAGGAGTTGCTTTAGCTCTTTGAACGCCCTCTCGTGCTCGTCACCCCACATCCATGTCTCCTCCTTTTTAAGTAACCGATGGAGCGGTTCGGCCACGGACGCCTTCCGCGGGAGGAATGTATGGTAAAAATTGAGGAGCCCCAGGAAAGACTGTAGCTCGGTTTTGGATGTGGGGCGAGGGGCCTTTTTTATGGCTGCTACTTTGGATTTAGACGGCTTAATCCCCTCGGGTGTGATCCGGAACCCTAAAAACTCGACCTCAGTTTCGAAAAAAACACATTTGTCCTTCCTCAGTCTCAGCCCCGCTTTCTCGAACACGGTTAGTACTTTGTCCAATCTCTTTGCCAGTTCAGCCTCACTCCCCCCTGTTATCAACACGTCATCAAAATAAGGCAACACCCCCTCCAGTCCCTTCAGGAGGCGTTCCACAAGCGACTGAAAAAGGCCGGGTGCCGAGTTCACGCCGAACTGTAAACGCGACACCTGGAACGCCCCTTTATGTGTAACTATCGTTTGTGCCGCGGCCGTGGCGGGGGTCACAGGGAGTTGCTGATAGGCTTGTGCCAAATCGAGTTTAGCGAAACACTTTCCCCCATTCAGCCTGGCCAAAAGGTGGCTGATCACCGGCACCGGGTATGCATTAGGGCGGATCGCCTTGTTAATTGTACACTTATAATCAGCGCAAATGCGCACCTCCCCGTTAGCCTTTAGAGCCGTTACAATTGGAGTTTCCCACTCCGCGGAATCAACAGGAATAAGAATCCCCTGGCCCACCAGTTTGTCCAGTTCCGCCTCTATCTTGTCCTTGAGTGCGAACGGCACCCTGCGCGGTTTGAGTCTTATCGGGCGGACCTCCGGGTCTAGGTCGAAGGCTACAGGGGGTCCCTTGAACTTTCCGAGTCCTTTCTCAAAAACGGCGGGATGCGCATCGCAAACCGCTTGTATTGGGTCCACCCCCACTGTATGCACTCCCCCTATGAACAAACCTAAGGGCTGAAACCACTGTGTCCCTAGGAGGCTACAACTTCCCCCCTTAAGGACAACTAGGGGCAGTTCCGCAGAATGTCTCTTAAAATTGACTCGAAATTTCCCGACCCCCAACACCGGAATGCTGTTTCCCTGTACGTCTCGTAGCGTGGACCTCAATGTTTTAAGTTTGGGCCGCACGTGGGGGTCGATTTTCAAGAACTCTTTCTGGGGAATTATAGAATAGGAGGACCCCGAGTCAATTTCCATCCTAATAGGGGCCCCTTGTACCAATACCTCAACGAAGTAATGGGACTGTCCCGCGGACACGCTGAACACTGGGGCGTCGTCCTCGCTGTCATCCGAGACGCGGCCCACGCCATCCTGCTTCCTCGTGGTCTGGGCGCCATCTTTGGGCCTCGCTGGACGGTCCGGCCTGGCCGAACGGTCTTGTGACTGCCTCCGGCCCTCCTTCCGTTTTCTGCATGCCTTGGCGATGTGCCCCCGACGGCCGCAGGTGTAACACTCGGCCTTCCTGAACGGGCATCTCGCGCGCTCATGGGCCGCTCCGCAACCCTCGCAGCGTCGACCACCCTTTCGGACCTTCTGGACCTCCTCGCCGTCGCTGCCTTCCGTAGACGACTTTGAGGCCCGTCGAGTTGCGTGCACCGACTGTCCGGACTTCCCGTGCACCGAATTTTCCGCCTTGCCGGCTCTAGGACGCCACTCACGCCACTGGTGCATCTCGTCCACTCCAGCATTCGTGGACTCTGCGGCTTCCGCGGCCTCTACGACCTCTGCCAGCGTGGGTGGCGGCTCCTTGTTCATCAAGCTGCGCTGCACCTCCTTGTCTTTCAGGCCACACAGCACTCCGTCCCTGAGGGCCATCTCTAGGATGTCGCCCCATTTACAGGGGGCGGCGGCTACCCTCATGGCGGCCACGAATGCCTCGACCGACTCGTCCGGCGCTTGGACTCGCCTCCAAAACGCGCTCCGAGCGGGAAACATTGCCCTCGAGGGACGGAAGCGCTCTCGCAGCAGCTTCATGATGTCGTCCGCCTTAAATTCGCTCACCTTCTTCGGAGCGATGATGCCCACCAGCGTCCGCTTGGTTTCCATCCCGAGCATTCTGGTGAGGATGGCCCTCTTCCTCTCCTCGTCGTCTCCTTTGACTTTGAGTTCCACCAGTGCCGCCTGGAAGTCCATCTCCAGCAGCTCCCAGTCTTGCGGTTTGGTGATGTTGAACCCGCTCTGTGCCCTGGCTGTTCCGTTGGGATCCATTATCCCACCTTCGTCGCCAATTTGGTGTATGCAAACCAAGACACAGGACACAGCCTCGGGCTGGGTTAACTCAGGTTTATTGCATCGTGGACAGAGGGAACATGAGGTAATGGCGGATCGATAGCTCTTTATATACAGTAGTAATACATTTGAACGTGGTGCCATGGTAGCCCATTGGCTACTGTCTGCGTGACGTCATTGCGGGTCACGCCCTTCTTGTCCAGGTGTAGGTGGTGGTGGGAAAACTTCCCGCGCTGTTGCCTTTGATGAGTTCGGACCAAGAGAGCTTGGACGCTCGCTGCTGCCAGCTGGTGGTCATTAGCTCGCGTCCTATTACAGGGTTTATATGATACAGCTGAAGGTTACATTGTTGCTATAGGCAAGGTTACATTGGCTCAGATACATTGTAATCCATGTGGAAGGTAAAACCATCAGAACACAACACCCAGTGAAACTAACTGCAAAACTAGCGTTACTGGGTGATTTCGAGGAAAACAAGTTAGACAGAAACAAAAGGGAATTATTGTCAGTGACAAAATCTATGATAGCCAGAGAATGGAAAAACAAGTTTAATTTTAATAGAGAAATTTTATATAGTGCGATCTGGCAACTGGCATTAAATGACAAATTGACAGTTGAGTGTAAAGTTAGAAAAGGTATAACCAACAGCAATACCTTTTGGGACATTTGGAACTCATTTGTGGTTTATGCTACAACCAATGAAAAAGGTATAAAAGATTCAAGAATGTTCTGGGAACAATAAAATTAAAGGACGTAATGGCAAGTTCCGAATTTGTTTAGCACGGGGGTTTGAGAAGTTTATTTGGGTGGAATTGGTGAGTGGAGTGTGGGGGGATTGGAGAGGACATGTTTTGGTGGTGGGATAAATGTGATTTATGCATATGTTTTTTTTTCTTTGTAAAAAATTAGTAAACGTTTTTTTTAAAAAAA
The DNA here is from genome assembly GCA_035047305.1 of Bradypodion pumilum. NCBI lineage: Eukaryota > Metazoa > Chordata > Lepidosauria > Squamata > Chamaeleonidae > Bradypodion > Bradypodion pumilum. The sequence goes on along the minus strand of JAWDJD010000001.1, from coordinate 245,747,659 downwards.
AACGTTAAAAGATGCTCAGCCAGTCTACTGAGTGTTGTAAATGTAACCATATAGGATTCAAAAGACATCCATAAGAAAAGTTGTGAGAGAAAAATGATTGAGGGCAACAACAAGATGTTGACCTGACCGAACTAGTGCAACACACCATACCACACCACACACTGCCACATGGAAATTCCCTTGGCTTTATGAGTGCCCATCATGGCCCTACATTTTGTGCCTACAGCTCTTCAGTGTTCTGGTCAGATCAAAAGTGCAATTTCCTTCAAATCTGCAACCAAATTTCTGTCTGCCAAGGGTATGCATGTTCACCTCTCCCATAATGCTGATACATGAAAGCTGATACTTGAAAATTAATATTTGTTCTCTGAAAACAGCTGTTACATGAGAGTGTTTTCATAGGAAAAGTGCCACCATATGAAAAGTGATATTTAATATGATTAGATATTAAGCAAGGTCATTGCTATTTTGAAATAATGCAGAACAGAAGAGAAAAGTAGACTAGTCTACTATCTCTTTTACTAAAGGGAAAATATTATAGTCTTTGGGGCACATTAGCTTTGTGAAAATAGAATAATGTGATGACACAAAGTATTGACTAATTAGCTGTAAATTAAATGCCTCCCTGCAGAAATGTAAGTCTTGTTTCCTTTGACCCCATGGTTGTTGCTTAATAGCTTGCTGTGAGAAAGAACTACTATGGACTAGGCTATTTAACTGGATGTTGTACAGCAAATTGGAGGGCATACCAGTTGATTTCTCACTTCTGTGCCTAAACAGAAAAGGGTAAAGTGGAGTGAGGAGCAGCTGTGGCAGTGAGATAGATTCATAATTCAGATTTAACTAAGTCAAGATCAGTCCTAACTTTCAGCATAGTTAAGCAACAGCCTCAGGCAGCAGATTGGGGGAGGCATTAAAGAAGATGAAATGGTTAGTTATGTCCTTTGTGATTATTTTTTTGTCACTATGTATAGGGAGAGTTATGGACTGCAGTGGCTTAGTGGTTAAGACACTAAACTTGATGACTGGAAGGTCGGCAGGTCAGCAGTTCGAACCCTGAGTGTTGCACGAGAGATTGAGCTCCCGTCTTTGTCCTAGCTCTTGCCAACCTAGCAGTTTTAAAGCACGAAATGGCAAGTAGATAAATAGGTACCACTTTGGTGGGAAGCTAAACAGCATTCTGTATACTCCGGTGTCTAGTCATGCCTGCCACATGTCCACAGTAACCTCTGCAGATGCAGACAGGGCTGGCTCTTTGGGAGGCAGGGGGAGAGGAAGGAATCATTTCAAAGGGAGGGTTTGTCTTCCATCTCCCAACTCCTGTTTCTTAGTTTCATGATGTTAGCATCTTCTCATTTCAAGTGTGCTTTGTTGCACAAATTAATTTTGAGGCACTTGAGTTGGAGTGACTTCAGAAAGAACGTAAGGCAGCTGGTAGGAAAAATAAAAAGAGTTAATAAAGGTAGATGCAAGTGAATGGAAAATGTATGGAAGGGTCACAAAAAGAAAGAGGGGAGAAAGGCTGAACTTTTGGAATGGTAACATTTAACTGTTCTGTGCAAATGTTCAGGTAATTGCAAGATGTTAGCAGAAAGTCTCTGTGAGCTATCACAAAAGGACTGGATAAGGCAGGGGTTCCCAACCTTTTCAAGCTGGGGGCCAGGTCATGTTCCCTCAGTCAGCTTCGAGGGCCAGATGGCTATTTTGCCCTGGCTGCATAATGGGGGTGGCCATTTTGTCCAAACAGCTTCAAAGGGGTGGCCATTTTGTTTCTCAAATGCCCTTGGAGGGGCACATGAAATGGTGCCGCAGGTCAGATGTGGTCCACAGGCCTTAGGTTGGGAACCCCTGGTATAAGGCCTTTGAATGTTTTCTGGATAATACCACTTTCACACTCATAGCATTCTCTTCTCTCAGACTCTGAAAATGTTTGCAGTATTCGGTAGATACAAAAATGGGGAAAGGGGGAAAGAGAAGACAGTACTCCAGGATGAATGTGCTCTGCTAATAGTATGAATGAACGGCTAAGGTGACAGTAATACAAGGAAAAGAAATATGATTTATCTGATATAATTGGGCTGCAATTCATTTTTTTATTCCTTTCTGGCCCTTTGCATACTGATCACAGCTGTGGCTAGAACTATAGTTGATGCTCCTTGAGGGAATGTGTGAATTTTTAGTATCGTGCTTAAATGAGTACCTCTGATGTTAGACCCATTTGCCCAATTGTCCAAGGCAACAAATTGGAAGTGACATTCTGAAACATGTTCACAGGCACAAAGGTTGATAATCTGGTTGATTATCGCTATGGTAGTGGTAGAAGTAGTAGTTATTAACATCAACATCCCGACTTTCTCCAAAGAGTTCAGGCAAGGAAGATTATCTAACCCTCCACAGAGAAAGGGAACAGATATTCCCTGCAATTGATTTATATCTCTGCACAACTGTGGGATTTCATCTAAGATGTACATGTCAGCAATCAGGCTTGCAAAATTAAAACTCATCTTTCAGTGAAAATTCATAAAGCAGAGCATGTAAAATGCAAATTGTATAGCAGGGGAAAAACTATCTGCATGTGCAGCGCAATTGTGTAAAAAAATGTGATACAGTTTGATCCTAAAAGATAGCATCTGATCTAAAGTCTTTCACTTAGCTTGTACCTGAGCTTGCCCCATCCTAATCAGAAACAGTAATCATTATTTAATATTGCTTCATACTGTATTAATTAGGACTGGTGCTTGGTCAAAGAAAACAAGACCCAAATCCAGAACCACCTATGTGGCTGTTGCAGTTACTGTACAACAGTAACAGTTTCTTCACTAGTTCCACTAACCTCCACGTTCACAGTCTGCAGCATGGTTTGATCTGGCTGGTTTTTGCCAGGGATGGATTACAGGAAGGATGTCATGGTTTGGCATTAGTTTAGAACAGTGTTGGGCAGTCTTGGCCCTTCAGCTGTTCTTGAACTTCAATTCCCAGAAACCTTGATCAGCTGGTGTGTTGACTTGGGCTTCTGGGAATTGAAGTTCAAGAACAGCTGGAGGGCCAAGACTGCCCATCACTGGTTTAGAACTAGGAATGTGAGTCTCAGTCTCTTGCTCTCAAAGAGAAACTAATAAAGGTAACTCATCCCCCTCCCCATTTACTATGAAATTTCTATATGTGAGAACCCCTGGAGTAGACTATACTGCCAGTGACTCAATGTCACATGTCAGACGGCAATTAACTAACCTGACAACCCTGAGGACTAGCAGCCTTGGCGAATTCCACAAGGAAGCGTGATGGTCTGCAAGTGGATTAAATCCCACTTGAATTCATCTTGATGTATGGCAGCATAATCAATACTGGCCCGGGGCTGAGGAGGACTTTGTGTGCCAAAAGGGCTCAGGATCAGAAAGTGACTTGTGGAACTGGATCAGTGGTATGGGTATCATGCTGCAATGTGGATGGCAGATGAAAGGCCATGGCATTATATTTGCAGGGCAGTTTTCATGGCTGATTGCCAATATTTGGAATCAGATACGGCACAAGAAGAAGAAGAAGAAACCCTATCCAGCACAGATTGTCTTTTGATTCAGCAGGATTGTCTTGGTCTCATCTGAATTAAATCTAAGTTTGTTTGTCCTCATCCAGCCCATTACTGGCAATTGATGCTGGTTTAGAACCAAGCCAGCTTCCTTGGAATTAGACTGAAAGGAGAAGGTGGTGGAGGAGGAGAAGTGCTATAGCAATTGGTCTTCAGTCTTTCAAATTAAGCCTGTGAATACTTTCCAATTATCAATCACACTGTATGCTGAAATGTAAGATACAAGACATGAGAAGAGCTTGTGCTAGGAAAAACAGATGTCTTTCATTGCTTAAGCACTACTTCAAACTGCAAGCAAAATATAGTCCCAATTGGACTCTCAGACAGGTGTCTGCAGTCTTTACATATGCTCTGCTTTGTGTTTGAACAGTGAAGTGGGCTGCGCTGTTGCTTATGCAAAGGACAGTGAATCTTCCTGTGATCTTTCACTGGCTTCTTGCTCAAGCCAAAACAGGGCTGTGAGCCATCTCTTTAAAACTAGCATTCAAGCTTAAAAAAGTGCATTAATATTCAAGGCACTCAGCATGTAACAGATAACTAGTGCTTTGCTATCATTTTGTATGCCTTGTGATTTATTGATTTATCGCTACTAGATTAAGTGCTTAGTTAAGCCATCAATAATGTTACCACTGCATGATGTATAAATACTAAGTCTACAAATTGTTGAGCTTGTTCCGGGTTCTTCTTTACTCTTCAGAGGATTGTTACACAGAGCATGTGGAGACCGGACATAGAGCTTGCTTGTTGGAGCACTGTGGGCTCACTCAAAATTATGGCATCCATATTTGATTTCTGGACTGTGCTCCACCCTCTTCTTTTCCAAAACGTTCCACTCGTTTTCTGGCCAGTGATAGGGATCTACTCAAAGAGCTCACTATGTAGCCGGAGTAAATAGCTACCAGTAATTGCCCACAAGTGGATCCATGGGCATTTGAGATAACAACTCTGTGATGGATGTAATGGGGTATGACATTAAAATGGATGACGGAGAAATCCCTTCTACTTTCATCTCTTTTAAATCACTCCGCTAACTGATGCAGTACAACTCTAGATGTAAAATAACATGTATTCACTTGTCTGTCTGACCCATTTGCCATTTGGAGATACAGTATGTATATCTCCAGCCAGTGCCTGATGGAGAAGTTGAGACAAATGAACTGTCCAGAATAATTTGGAATAAAGTCATAGGGGAAAGATGCAGTGTGTGTGCGCCTGAGTGGTAGGTAGAGGTGTCAGACATACAGTTCAGGTTTCAGAATCACAACTTCATCATGAATGTCTAAGACAGGAGTTCTCAACCTTTTCAAGCTAAGGGCTGTATCACACTCCCTCAGACAGCTTTGGGGGCCAGATGGCCATTTTGCCCTGCATGCCACATTTGGCACTTCCAGATGTGGCAGAGGTGATAGGGGCCACATGAAATAGAGTCAGGGGCTGCAACCGGCCCCTGGGCCATAGGTTGAGAACCCCTGGTCCAATATAACTACATTCCTCAAAATTTTACATCAGAAACGTATATAGACAGGTACAGTACACTACGGAGATGTAAAGATCCAAGAAATTTAAAAGAAATTATGCAAATCACTACATGATTCACATCTTAGAAACATAAAGCCTTAGGGTTTGGTGTTGATCCTAATGATCTGTATTTCTAAGATGTGAGTCATGTGGTAATTTGCATAATCTCTTTTATTTTTAAAAAATCTGCCATGAGCAGCCTTCACATTCCCTAGTTGGGACACGCTCATAGTTTTAGAAAGGTACAAAATGGGGGGAAAAACTGGACTAGAAGAGATTAACCTTATCTCCACTGACAGATGACTTCCCTATTATTCTCTTGTCTGTTTGTACATAGTATTACAATTTTCTAGTAATATTTTCCTTACGTTTCATTGAATTTGTGGCTACAAGAGGGATCTAAGGACAGAAAACCTTGGTAGCTGGGCTATCCCAGGACAATCTGTATATTCATTTAAGTCAATATTACCTATGCAGACTTAAATGAGACATCAAGTTTTTCCCTTTCCTTATTTGAAGGTTGCAATGGCTGAGTCTAGAACCTTCAAAATACAAAACATGTATTTTGCCTAAAAATGAGTTAACTGAATTCCTTATTTCAATCATTGTAGGCATTCTCAACAAGGGTTTGGAAATCTACATAAGGTCCCATAACTCCAGTTGTAAGGGAGAGAAATTGTTGTTCTTTTGCTGTTAAGTTCCCCATTATTTACATGGCATATGCACACAGCTATTGTCATTTGCCCTTGAAAAGCAAATCACACCATATGCAAAATTTAAAGGAATTCAAATTTCCATTAGATAACAAACCTGTGGGCCTGAAAAGTGGAGAAATTCCATAGAAATCTAGAGACAGTTTTCTCAAATCTGTAGGAACTGTATTATGATGAGAAAGTCTAGTTGTGAGAATGAGAACTTTTTAGAATGTTAACCTTTATGCTCTATATACAGGGTATCCCCAAGTCACCATATATAGGCAAAATTGCATACCAATAAATAACTTGGAAGAAGATTCTGTGTGTGTGTGTGTGTGTGTGTGTGTGTGTGTGTGTGTGTGTGTGTGTGTGTGTGTGTGTGTGTGTGTGTGTGTGTGTGTGTGTGTGTGTGTGTGTGTGTGTGTGTGTGTGTGTGTGGAAAGCATACCTGTCAACCTTCCCGGATTGGCCAGGATTTCACGGTTTTCGGCACCGATTTGCGCCATTTCCTGCCCCACGCTGCCGAAACCCTGGGATTTGGCAGCGGGGGAAAGGAGGTACTGCACAGCCCTTCTGCACAGGTCACCTTCTATGCATGCGTAGAAGGGTTTTACACTTGCGTAGCCCCATTCTACGCATGCGTAGAAGGCGACTTGTGCAGAACCGTTTGCGCAGGTCCCGTATTTTCCGGAGCCGCGGTTGACAGGTATGGTAGAAAGGGGTGGCCAACATGTAGAGAAGATTTGCTAAATATTGTGTATAATTTTGGGATGAATATTTTGTACATTTAGCTAAATTTTGCCTATGTGTTGCAATTTTTCGGACATTCTGTATATCATTCTGTGAAATGACTTTTTTCTAAAGCTGTGGGAGTTCTAAAATGAACCTTTTGGTGCTCCTGAGAAAATAAAAATGAGAGTGTCATCACATGGGAAAAGAGACCACAATTGAGACTGCCTGTCCCATCACATTCTAAGCTGCATGTACCTACTTTAGAAGAGAAGCTTGACTTCACAGTTGACTCCAATAAAGAGAGGTACATTGATACATTTATTAATGTGTCATGGCTGTTTTATCTTATGAAGTCAAACTCTGCTAACCGAATGCTTAAATTTGCCAATTTAGCTGGCTGTCAATGTTTCATCTAGAAATGATAGGAAAAACCTCTTGCTTTTTAGAGTTTACAAATGAGGGTATATTTGCCGCAAGACAGAGGTTATGGTGCCAGAGAAATTCATTGTTTAGGATAAGATTTAACTTGTTTTATCAGGATAAAGAATAAAATTTGATTTATACTCCATGGCAAGATTTATACTCTGTGGCAAGAAGGAGAAAGTCAAAGAATCTAGTTTCCAGCCTCTTGCTTCTGTGAATGGTTCGCAGAGCAATGATACCCACCCTGCAAGGCACACCTCACTGCCATCAGCCTTTGAGTTCAACCACATTTTACTCAACACCCTAAAGTCAAAGAAAACAAGGGTGCAACCAACTTAGTATTTCAAAATTTACAGCAGGTGTTCCCAACCTATGGCCCACGGGCTGGATCTGGCCCTCGGTGCCATTTCATGTGCCACCTACCCCTCCAAGGGCATTTGAGAAACAAGGTGGCCACCCTTTGAAGCTGTTGGGACAAAATAGCCACCCCCATCATGCAGTCAGGACAAAATGGCCATCCAGCCCTCAAAGCTGACTGAGAGAGAGTGACCCAGCCCCCAGCTTGGAACGGTTGGGAACCCTTGGTTTATAGAAATAGTGAATCACAAGATTGGCATGGTACTAATCAGGGATATGCCATTCCAGGGTGCCCCCCTGGTTGAACTGCAATTCCCAGAATTCTTTAAGAATACCCCAGGCAAAATCCTTGCGATTTCCAGGCAACAGAGACATTATCTGCAGAGATGATCATTTCACTCACTTGGAGAAGACTGTGGTTCGTTGAGAATGCTAGCCAACGAATGAGATGGCTGGGAGGGGGAGCGGAGTGCCTACTCGTGGCTCCAGGGAACAGATAATACCGTTTTCCAGAACACTTAAGGTAAAGTAAAAGTAAAGGTTTCCCTTGCTCGGAAGCCAGTCGTATCCAACTCTAGGGTGCAGTGCTCATCTCTGTTTCTAAGCCGAAGAGCCAGCGCTGTCTGCTTCTGCAGACGTTTCCGTGGTCATGTGGCAGGCATGACTAGACACCAGAGCGCACGGAACACTATTAACTTCCCACCAAAGTGGTCCCTATTTATCTACTTGCAATTTCTTGCTTTCGAACTGCTAGGTTGGCAGGAGCTGGGACAAAGACGGGAGCTCATTCCGTCCTGCAGCACTCGAGAATCGAACTGCTGATCTTCCGCTTCCCAGTCAGCGTCTTAGCCACTTGAGCCACTGCAGTCCCAGAACAATTGGTAGCAGTGAAATCAGCACCACAAATAGACCTGAATTTCTAGTCTTTCCAAACATTTTCTTCAAATGTTGTGTTTTGGCAGAATACATAAAGCATTTCTTGACTGTGAAAAACTATTCTGCTTTCACTTCCAGAGGTACAGATTTAATAAGCCATGGGAGACTGCCTCTTCAAGAAACAACAACAGCAGAGATGAGTGACTGCCTTCCTGGGCTGTAGTGTCTCTGATCACAATAGAACTAAACAATAGAAAGCAGGGGTGGTGTGTGTGTTTAAAAAAATGTTTTTGTTACTACTAATATCACATCAACAGAGATAAATGCAAAATAAGGGGGAAAGAAAGAGGGATTCTCTTACTGAAAAGTAATTCTAATCTGTTGTGTGTATATGTTATACAAATAAGTGAATCAAATTAGTTCAGGTAACAAGAGTGATATTAGCCATTTGTGGAGAGGTGTTCTAAAGTCGGGCGCTACCTGAAGTGAAGGATAAGGTTTATTTATTTATTTAGTCACATTTTTACTGACACCCTCTCGCCAAGGGAGATACCCACCTACAACTCTGCAGACAAAAACAGCAGCTGAATTTTGTGATGGGACAGCTCTCTCCTCCACACCTGAGGAAAGCCAAAGGTGGGCTGAAATGTTATCTGTATCTTTGACCTCCAATACCTCACAGCTTCTCCCCAATATTTTGCCACCTGAGGTAGCCATTTGACTGCTCCTCATGGTGGGTCAGTCTTGTATCTTGAGAGTGGGATTGTTTTTGTGAAGGCTAATGATTCCCTGCTACAGAAACTGAGACAAGGGATGCCTTTCTCATCTTTAGAACTGAGGAAAAGGAACTGTATGTTCTTCTCCACATCATGAGACTGGTGAGGAATATGCACATGTTTTTGATAGTTTTCTCACATCGTTGCTCCTCTCAACAGTAGCATATCACTGGTGACTGTTGTAATGGTCTGCGGGAGTCGAGGTGCTGAACTCAAGGAAGGCATAAGAGATGGAAGTATGATGGAAAAGGCCAGCCCCAAATCCTCGGGTGGTCTGTATTTATTGACTACTGTGGGGGTTATCACGCACAGCCCGCGTGAGACCCCCGTGACAGAAGGCATGCTACGTGGCACTCGGCTGGTTGGGTTACACTTACTAGCCTGCGTGCCCAGGTTGGTCATAAGCAGATCAAACAGCGGATTGTGGCGAGACTTATTGTTCCCGCCTTATCTAAGTCCTAGGAGACTCCATGCACCTATGCATAGCTATTTGGTCTAGCTGTGGTTGGCGTCTGCTCAGCCCTTTACGCGGACATGAGCCAGATACCGTATGCTGTTTACGAGACCTTGTATCTCTTTCCTCGTGACATTTGTCCTACTCCTCTCAGTGCCCTCAGCCAAGGAAACATGGAGTCACTATGGCTCCCTATTACTATTAGCCCATACCCAATTTCCTTTCCGGTAAAGCCCGGTTGCTCTTCAAGGCGGTGTTCTCGCCGAACGAACCTATCGGGAAAGGTTGCTGTCCAAACAGTGACCTGGGCAACCCACAGGTGACCTCTCCAAGGAAATAGTTGGAAAAGTATTTGATCCACTCAAATTTTGTTGAGTCATGTAGCACTTCATTCTAGTGGCTCACTGGCTCAGTGAGGATTTGGTGCGTCAGCTTCTCTGTAACATCCTTTGATTCAAGCAGATCTATTCTTGTTCGAGTTAGTTCACTGTAGTAAAATGCAATGAGAATAAGCCCATTTGAATCAACGGAATTTAAGGAGGTGACTCACTAAATCCCTACTTAGTCAATGAGTCTACTCTATTGTGACTCCACTGTGATTTAACAATGCTAATCAACAGATTTTCAGCTGGTAAACACTATCCCTTCACCTCAGATAAGAATAATTTGCATAAAAAGTGGAAAATATTGGCCAGCAGCCCATGATGTGGGCAAAACTAGATGCAACTGAATTAGCATTGACACTAATTCTCTCCACTCCTTCCCTCTTCTTTAATTATTTTGGATCAGAATTAGATGGGAAAGTAAGATACATTACACCAGTGTGATACTGTTAATGGCCTGGCAATATACCCTATTAGCCATAAATTTTCTGTGCAATAACCACCTCTCCTTCCCTGATATTACATTGCTAGTGGTCATTTGAGAACCAGCCACAACAAAAGGACTGCAGTAGACTGTGTTATACGGAAGTTTGCCATGGTTTATCATTAGCAATAGAAAAGTATTCCTTCGATTTTAAGTCTTGATACCAATAGTGTTTTTGCTCATGGCAAGAAGCAAAGTTCTCACATTCTAGAACTCACACATTTGTGAGACATATGGCATTTTAGAGAAAGTGTGCACAAGACTGCATGTCTGTAAAAATGCAAACAACTAGGTAAAGGTCACCCTTGCTTGAAAGCTAGTCATATCCGACTCTAGGGTTCAGTGCTCATCTCTGTTTATAGCAAAGAGCAGTGCTCTGTGTTTGCAGACATTTCTGTGGACATGTGGCAGGCATGCCTAGACACCGAAATGCACAGAACGTGGTTTATCTTCCCAACAAAGTATTACCTATTTATCTACTTGCAATTTCTTGCTTTCGAACAGCTAGGTTGGCAGGAGGTTAAATTTGGCACTGTCATATATGCATAAAATTAGCTTCTGCATTATCTTGTATTCAAGAGATGGAAAGAGGTTAACTCAAGTTGTTTATGCATATTGACACTGTTCTTTCATCTTCAGGCAGTGAAATCAGAGAATTAAACCCACCCAACATTGATCACTGGATTCTACTCCCTATGGGCTACCCGTGCTCTCTGTCCCTTCTTTAAAAGAAGTAAACATTATCATTTGGAACAATAGCTAAAACTTCTGTAAGGGTATATTAGAAGAATTTTTATCTCAAATATACAAAATCTTAGAAGCAGACAACCTGATCCGATGTCTTTTCAGTGGTATTTAAGAATACAAAAGATCAGATATCTTGCTGGAATGGAGACCAAGGGATTAAAATTTCCATTAGACACTAAATCTGTGGGCCAGAAAAATGAAAAAATTTCATAGAAATCAAGAGGAAGTCATGATGGATTTTTTTTTAAATAGCCGTGTTAGTCTGTGGTTCAGCCATATCAGAAAACAAAAACATTGCAGCACTTTAAAGACTAACTGCTATGTTTTTACGGTGAGCTTTCATGGATCAAGTCTACTTCTTCAGACATAGGAGTGAAATTTCCAGACATGGCTTATATATACCAGATATGGAGGTATAGAGTAATCAAGCAGAATGACAGAGATAGTAATCAAGCAGAATGACCAATAAGCATGCATATCAATACAGCTTCCGACAGCTGGCAGATGATCTCTGGTTTGTTATTTAGATTAGCTTTAAATGTCCCCTTTTCCATCTTAAGTGTGGGGAGTTGCAAAACAGAACATATGCTGATGAATTTAACCTCTTACTGTGTGAGCACATCCTGTTCAGCTGGGCATGTTGTGAAAGAGAATATTGCTGGAAAGTTAGTGAAGGTGGTATAATACACCAAAATATAGTATATAAAATATATAGCAGCATATAGCAATCTATGTATCAAATTTGATAATGTCCCAGAAACCCTCAGCCAATATTCAAACCTCTGTGATGGGTGTCCAACAGATGAATGTATTTGATTTCTGCTGTCTCTCTTTGGATCCTAGTCTTGTAATTTCTCTGTTCCAGAATTGCAACTTTCAGGTCTTGGATAGAGTGTCCAAGTAGATTGAAGTGGTTTGAAACAGGTTTCTCTGTGTCGCCATTCTTGATGTCTGATTTATGTCCATTAATTCTTTTGCGCAAAGATTGTCCTGATTGTCCTACATAAAGCACAAAAGTGCATTTTTGGCAGAATTGCATGACAACAAATATCTTGGAATGTGTTTGTCATGAGTAATTTGGGGATGAATATTTTGTACATAAAGGTACATTTAGCTACATTTTCCCTGTGTGAGGTAACTTTTGGGACATTCTCTATATTCTGTGAAATTATTATTTTCTAAAGCTGTGGGAATTTTTAAATGAACCTTTTGGTGCTCCTGAGGAAATAAAAAATAAGGATATCATCAGATGGGAAAAGAGACCACAATTGGGACCCCTGTCCCATCAGTAGATCACATGCTAAACTATATGCATCTACAGTAGACCCTCACATAACGACGTTGCTTGGTTCCCCAAGTAGCATCGTTATGCGGAAAATGTCGTTTTGCGGTTTCCTATGGGAGATTTCCCACAGAACAAAAAAAGTCATTATTCGCACAACGATGGTAAAAAAAACCAAGCAATGGAATAACAACGTTTTTCATCATTGTGCGGGAGATTACGTGGGGGGCATTGGTAGCATCGTTATTAAAAAATGACGCTATTCGAACGCATCATTAGTCATGGTTTCACTGTACTGTACTTTACAAGAGAAACTTGACTTCACAGTTACTGCTGCGACTCCAATAAAGAGAGGTACATTAATACATTTATTAATGTGTCATAGCTATTTTTTCTCATGAAGTCAAACTCTGCTAACTGAATGCTTAAATTTGCCAATTTAGCTAGCTGTCAATGTTTTATCCAGAAATGATTGGAAAACCTCTTGCTTTTTAGAGTTTACAAACCAGGGTATATTTGTTGCAGGACAGAGTTTATTATATCAGAATTGTGTGTGTGTGTGTGTGTGTGTGTGTGTGTGTGTGTGTGTGTTCTGATATGCCTGAACCACAGACTACTATTCCAAAAGAGTTTATTATGTTGTCTTTTCAGTGGTATTTAAGAATACAAAAGATCAGACTTCTTGCTGGAATGGAGACCATAGGCCTCCCTTATTTAAGCCAGTGGTGTTCACATGCTTCCCTTTGGTAGATAAAAGGAAGCTGTCCAACCCTTGTCTTTTCAGTGCACTGCACACATCTACTGAGGTACTTACGAGTATATAACTGACGTGGAGCACAAATTAAAGTTCTGATAAGAATTCAGTTTAAAATGTGGTGTGCAGCTTTAGGAAGAAGCACTTATGTAAGGGCAAAAGGCACAGAGCTCCCTAGGAAATAAACTCCGTTAAAAGTTATAGCATGCTGAGGCCACCCTCCCCGAACAACCATTATTTTGATCTTTCCCTAAGGGCCTCTGGAACACTTGCAGATCCTTTATTTGTGGAAGTGTCAGTTGGACCATTAGCATGCCCGCTATCTATATCAAAAAGAGAAATTACATTTGACTGGGATGACACTAATTATGGTAGAGAGGTTCAAGTAGAGCCCCCCTGCTGGCAGACTCAGCTAATAAACTGTCTGTGACTGACAGAAGTTTCTACCATTTTAGACAACTGGAATTTCATAACGTCATCCTGCTCTTTCTCACCTCCAACCCACCACGAATGTTGGGAAGAGAGAATTACATGGATAGGCTAAATCCAGACTCCGGCATAGAATCGCTCCCTACTAAAAGCAGCAGCATTTTTAAACATCATCACATTCATTCGGTTTGCATTATAGGGATCTCATAGGCAAGATTAATGTCCCCGAAGGAACAATTACTCTTAGATAAAGAAGGGAAATGTGTAAGATGGTAGGAGGAGGGAGAATCATGACATGTTTCTGAGATATCTGATCAAACCATATTAGCTTACAGCAGGGATTAATAATCACAAAAGTAGTGTCAAGTCCATTCCTGTGACACTGGCAACATTTCAATAATTTTACAGTACATTTGAATTGTAGTGGCAGTCATGCGCTTCTTTTCCATTAACTTTGCCTAAGATATGTCTTGCATCTGCACAGAGAAGCAAAGTGTCAAGCTTCTCCTTCATGCTTGGAGACATTGCCTGAATTGCAATGGTGGTCTGAATAATTGTTATTAATTAAAGCATTCCTGTTTCGGGCTCCATTGGGGTTGAAGCAAAAGTGTGAGTGAATGCATTCAGGCACCCTTGCCTTTCTCATTAGAAGGAAGGGCAAAAGAGTGAGCACAGTTCCTTGAGAGTTCACTGGGGCCTTGTGAGATTTCCACTGTCTCACCAAGTCACCAGCTCCTTATGGCCAGATTGTTATTATTTCTTTTTAATGGAAAGCCAGAGGTCAGAGGGACACACATTGCTGCACAGGCTCATTATTGTCAAATTAGATTCAGTGACTTTCACTGCCGCTTACTAGGAACAGACAAACGGCTTCAAGGACCTTTTGCAATGGGTAAATTCACACATGGTGTAACTTGCCACTGACTGGTGGGCACATGTTCTGACATTTCTCTAATATATATGCAGGAATGTTTGGTCACAAGTCCTGCCTTAACAAAACAGTGCTTGAGATGGGTCACATTTTGTACAGTTGTATACATGCACTGGTGACTCTATCAACCTCCCTACACCCACCCTCCCACCCACCCACCGAAGAGTTAAATGAAATGGCCTTTGAGTCTCTTTGGTGCATTTATGTCATGAAGAGTTATGACCTTTGATAGAAATGGACAGGGGACAAGAAGCAAGTGTACTAAAGGAACTTCTTTTGTCTCTGAGAGTTTTTGCACACCTCAGAAATTATTTCCAGCCTGCTACTACAAAATATTACTTAGGTAGAATATAGAGTTGATTATTAGAGATAGCTAGCAATAGCAATTAAAGCACTCTGGGTGGTCCACAAGGTACCGTATTTGCTGGTGTGTAAGACCCACTCCCCCCATTAAAATACACTGGAAAAATTGAGTGTGTCTTGAGGTGTATGGTGGGCTATTTTGGTAATAACAGGGTGCATCTTATATTCCGATGCGTCTTAGGTTGCCCCTGCTCAAAAAGGTTGCCCGTGCTCATATCTGACTCTAGGGTTCAGTGCTCATCTCTGTTTATAGCCAAAGAGCCAGTGCTGTCTGCATTTGCAGACATTTCCGTGGACATGTGGCAAGCATGCCTCAACACCAGAGTGCACAGAACGCTGTTTACCTTCCCACCGAAGTGGTCCCTATTTATCTACTTGCAATTTCTTGCTTTCAAATTGCTAGGTTAGTAGGAGCTGGGACAGAGACAGGAGCTCACTCCGTCATGCAGTATCTGGGAATTGAACTTCGACCTTCTGATGTGTCTTATACGTCAGCAAATATGGTAATTAGCATTTTGCCCCCAATGTGCTGAGTGTTCATTTTACAGACCTCAGAAGGATGGAAGGCTGAGTCAACCTTAAACTCCATCAGGATCAAACTCACAACATTGTGGCTGCATCATAGAAATGATAACAGATCATCATAGAAGTGGAAACTGATAAACACATAACTACAGCTTCCCTGTAGAGCTACGAGCCTCAACTAAGAAGAGGAAGTATGCTACTCCAGATAAGCACAGGTTTAAATCCCTACCTTGTTGTACTAGATAATTTTTCTCACACTAGGTCAGGTGAAAGGAACTACAGAATGAATTCACCAAGATGTGGCTTCACTTTGGCAGTTTAAAGCCTGGCCTAGAAACAGAAGAAGAAGAGGAATTCCTACTTTATTAGAAAGATAATCTCCTAATAATCAGCTGCTCACCAATTTTCTCACTCTGTCTGCTGAATATATTTAAGATTAATATGATGTCCAAAGAGTTGATGGGGAAGCCACATGCCCTGCCCTGAGCTGTTTGAGGAAGGTGGAATATAAATTAGAATAACAGCCTGGATTCAAGTACTGTATACATATCAGCTGAAATCCTGTTTATAGCATAAGCCCAAACACAACTTTCTGTGCCTTTCTCCTGATAAACAAACCATGGTTGCTGGCTTAACGATTGCCCAGCAGATCTCAGCAGTGATGCTTTAGTTGCCAGGGAGGAACCAATGTCAAGTTACATTTTGGCTTATGTGCTGTGAACAGGATTTTAGCCCACATTTATGCATGAACTCATACTGTAATCAACCTTCCTTAAAAACTGGCTCTCTTCTTCGTCAGGTGCGGTATCTGCTCCGGATATTGACTATCATCATGATGACAGTCTTCCTGTTCTTAACTCCTCAGAACAGTTCTTCTGAGATCATCCCACATCAGTCTCTCAGGTTCTTTAGCCATGAAGTCTGTCTATGTCCAGGGCCTCTCTTCCCAAGGATCTTTCCTTGCAGAGCGAGTTGGAGTATTCTATATTTTATGTCATTCCTCATAATATGCCCAAGGTATTGGACCTTTCTTTGTTTAATGGTCTTAAACAATTCTTGTCCTTTATCCATCCAGTACAACTGTCTTTTTCCACCCCTTTAATCCTAGTAGCTAAGGCAGAAGGAGCAAAAAAAGTGTGCAAATGGGTGAGTGGTCTATTGTCAGCCAACACTCTTTGCTTCAGTTACTGTACACCAAGGCACTGAAAATGTTTAAAATATCTTAATATGTAGTAGCTGAAATCCTGTTGTTTCACTATGCACTCAGAAGGCAAATGGCAAACCATTCTGTCCTTCCTCAACAGCAATTAAGAAGTCCCTACTGGGATTCTTGACAATGCACTAAACCCAAAAGAGTGTGGTTTCTGAGCAGCGACTTGTTAATTGCCACCTAGGAATGATTAAAGACTAGAGATAGTGCCTGACCTGATCAAATGGACCAGCACCTGTGACTCCAGCACAGAATGAGCAAAGGGTGCAGGAGGACTGAATCTGGCTTGCCTTCTCTCTTGAGCCAAGATGGATTGATGAGCTCCATGAGGTGGAGAAGAAGGTGCTTGAAATGGAAAAGCCCCGGTGGGGGAGAGAAGCAGTACATGTATGTGACAAAATGCCCTGAGGATGCTTCTTTGCTAGGCTCCTGAGCTGGGACACGTGCATCTTCTCTTACTTGCCCCCTTGAACACTCTTTTCTGCATTAGTTCAAGCAGTCACACTGTATGAACAGATGCAAATGAAAAAGCAGTGAAAGCCCTATTAGTGGAGGGGGAAAATAGGGCTAGAGAGAGTTTGGACAGAATTGCATTGACTTTAATGTTATGCAGTCAATGGAACATAATGCGAATCTGACCATCCCAGTCCTGAAGGAGTTCCTTTGTTATTTCCTAGCATAATTGCTCCTTTGGTCTCTAAACATTTCATAAGCATGCTTGAGATTCCAGTCTTTGCTGTGAGGAGTGTCCAAAGAGGAGGAAAAGATGTTGATGGAGTGAAAAGCCTAACAGACAAGACAGCACCGACTGACTTATTTGTTTGCTGGAAAACATGTATTGTGCCTGAAGCTCAGACATTTTGTGGCAGAGGGAACACAACAGTTGGATAATTTATCAATGCTTCATGCTCTTTCTTAGGCAATTAATGTTGTAAAATTTCTGTATGATATTTCCCAAAACTATGAGGGCCTTTCAGTTGCTCCACTTATATAAAGTTCCTAGGCTGTTTTAAAATACAGCACAGGTGACCTGCAGCAAAGGTTGTTGGATATTCCACCTTGGCTTTGTTCCAATACTTCTTAATATTGTCCTTGACTTTATTATACTGCTGCCCTTGACTAACTTGTAAGGCATATTTTGGTCACCTGCTTAACGCCTTGTCAGGTTTTCCAGTATTTTAAGAATGACAGGGGCCTCTGGAAGAAGAAAAAAAATAACCACATTGTTTAAAAGCATATGAAGTTTCTCACAAGCTTTAGCTCTTTCCCTTAACACTTTTTAATGAAGTGGAATGATTACAAAAAAGAAGATATTTTCCTCTGTTAATTTGTTATCATTGAAATATAAAGGGTAGCAGCCTTGCTTTCTAAAACCAAACTCTGCTTTATGAGGCATTTTGTACACAAAATGACCTCCTAAAGAATTCCTATACAGTACCTGTACTTTGAATGATCTCAGACTAAGAATGCTGATGGGTAGAGTGGACAGTACATGCAGGGTGAGAGATGTGTTGATTCATCACCTTCACAGCTATAACTCAAATGCTCGTTTGGTTCCTGATACCCTTTTTGTTCTCCCGAATTAGAATTGGTGGACACTGAGGATAGTGGGGTTTCCCTATGCATAACAGCCTGTGTGAATGCTGAGAGGTACAAACTATCTCCCATATGATACAATGCACACGATGCCCCTCAATGTGCACTGAGGAGGACCTTATGTTGGCAAGAGGAAATGCTGTTGATGTGGCCTGATATTAGGCGGATGTAATCTAGTCTTTTAAAATTTTATTTTGTTTTTAGGTGTGTTAATTTCAGCTTTGTATGTTATTATATGCGGATGGCGCATCTGACACAAACAAAGAAAGAAAAAGTACCAAATGGCAGAAGAAAAGAAAAAATGATTTGTCAACTGATTTAATATGCCACCTCTCCTTTAAGACCAAGATCCAAAGCAACATGCAGAGAATTAATCCAAATATCCCAAAGGACTGAGAACAGCCTCTTTCTATGGGTTACCTGTCTGTAGCTGTCTCACCTCCCTGCCTTATTGAATCTACTCCAGGAGCACTCTGTTTCTTGATGATACTTTTTTCTGTGAGATGAGTGTATTTCTCTCTCATGGAGATGTGTGCAGTATATTTCTACAATGCAAGAGTGTTATTTCACAGAACCTTTTGAAGCATCAGGGTCCATCAGGATTTCTGACCTCTAAATTTTGATCATTTTAAGATAAAGTCTTAAAAAACATGATTTCCAGTGGGCAGTACTTAGCTTGCGTGCTCAGTACACTGCTCAAAATTTCTCCTGGCTCCAATATTTATTTGATACCAAATGTTTTCCTAATTATCATTCTCTTTTTATGGTGAATGCTCTGGTCAAACATGGTCAACAGCCAGAGTGAAGGAACAGAATTGCCAACAGAATTTTGTCTATGTCGTTTGCCTGCCATGTAACTGGATTTTAGCTTTTTAGTACATTGTGGTTAGGATAAATGGCTAGTTTAATGGTGAAGTTGCATATCCAGAGGGGAAGAGTTTCTTTTCTTTCAGCCGATTTCTTGAATTCAACACTACCACAGGTAAGGAACTGCAATTTATGGCACCACTTCAGGTGAGGAAAATCCACTATAACTCAAGGAAGAAAAGTTATAGATGTTGGCATAAATGCTGTGAGGTACACCATTGGTTTTGAGATTCTCTTTCAATCAAGTGAAAGGATTGACTTTCACTGATATCCTAATCAGTGCTGCAGCTTGTCTTCTTTAGTCATATTTTGGAACAAAATTGAAAGGATTGAGTTTACCTGAGTAATCTGGTTGTTCCACATAGGCAAAGAATAATGGACAAGATAGGGTTTGAAAGGCACTCCATAGTTTGGACATAATTAGGCACAAATAACCAGCAGCTTGTAATCTATTCAATTTGCAATTACAGACGCATGATTAGTAAGTAGTACAGTAATGATAATTTAATGATTAGAATCCTACTGGTGTATGTTTGGCTGTGGATAATTGTGGCTAATTTCATGCAGCACTAGGATGCATCTTGGGTATAGTTGGTCATGTGACCAGGCATATGACTGGGAATGTACCGTGGCACCTAATTAATCAGCTGCAGTTAGCCATTGCAAGTTACACAAAGCTTACATAAACATTAAGCTTTACAGGCGTACCCCATGCTACGGCAACTTTCTTCTTTGCTTCTTTCCCTCAACTTTTCCTAGCATTATTGTCTTTTCCAGAGAATCTTATCTTCCCAGTGATATGCCTGAAGTAGGACAGCCTCAGTATCAGCATTTCTGCTTCAAGAGAGAGTCTAGGCTTGATTTGATCTAAGAACCACTTTTTGGTCTTTCTGGCCGGTGGTATTCAGCATATTTGGAACAAAATGATTTTTTCCCCTGTCAGCTTTTTTCATTGTCTAGCTTTCACATCTGTATGTAGTAGTTGGAATGATAATTTTAACTTTGATCTACAGTGACACATGTTGGTGATCTTGTCTGATTCCTTCATTGTTTCCTTTCCAAGTCTCAGCCTTCTAATTTCTTGTCCATTTGAATTGTTGATTGAACCAAAGTATATGAAATCCTTAACTATTTCAATTTCTTCATTGTCAGCTTTAACTTTATGTAGTTCCTCTGTAGTTTTATGCTAAGACCAGCAACAAAATAAATAAATAAATTAGCGTATTTGCCGGCATGAAAGATGCATTGGAGTATAAGACACACCCCATTTTTATACACTTTTTAGAGAAAAAATAATTTTCATGAATTTCCAAAATTAACTCCAGGAACCGAGGAAAGTGGGATTGGGGGGGGGGGGGGATCTTTTAATTCAATTTCTTTCCCCCAACCCCATTCTACTCACTTAGTGGTAGAGTGAGGGGAAAAGAAGAATCCTTTAAGCCCATTTCTTTTCCTCCATCCCGTTCTCTTCATTTGGTGGTGGAGTGAGGGGAAAGTAACAATCCTTTAAGACCATTCCCCCCCCCATCCAGCTCACCTCACTTGGTGGTAGGATTGAACAGGGAAGAAGGATCCTTTTAGGAGGTGGGGGGGGGATCAGCCGGGATTTAGTCCAGGCAAGAGAGCTAGCTGCCAAACTGCACCGGGCCGGGGGGGGGGGCTGTTACCTGCATATAAGACAAAGTCCATTTTCTGGGTGTATATTGAAGGGGGAAGTGTGCCTTATATGCCGGCAAGTACGGAATATGTGGAGATAACATGACCATGGGGTATTGCAGAAGACCACTTTATTAGTAGAATATTTCTTCAAACAAATATGGTCTCTCACCCAGTGTTGGAACCACTTCCACATCTCGATGACAGTAAATCTGGGTAATATGGATGCCACCAGCCTTTTTAGGGGCTGGGATAGAAAATCTACCAATCTCCGTAGTAGAGATTCCACCTTGTTCTAAACTTAACAAGGCAGTTTATCGACACTGTTTGAATGGTGGGATGAGGGTTTCAACTTGTTGCCTTGCCTAAAAAGCTTCTTTCCAGCATTTCCCCCCACTAGCTCATCAGCATCAAAATCTTGTTTAAATGTTAAGTATTCTTTGAAGCTTCCATCTTGCCTTTCTTGCTCTGAGAAGAAGTGAACATCCCATAGAGCAGCAGTACTATCTTCTCCATAATTCCTAGCATACAGTACCTAGACCCAGCCTTCACAACAACAAGGATTAGCTGATGTGAAGCTATTTATTTTGCGTAGAAACCGGCAAAGCACGCCAGGGAGTTTGCCAAGAGAACCCTATTGACCAAAGCAAAGGCAAAACAAAGGGACAAATCAGAGGAAACAGGAAGGATGCTCAGCACATTAGATGGACAGAAAGGGATGGGCAGGAAAGGGGGAGGAGAAATACAGTGTTGTAAGGAACAATATTGCATAGGGACATGGAATGTAAGATCTATGAACCAAGGAAAGCTGGAAGTGGTAAAAAAGGAAATGGAAAGAATAAGTATTGACATCTTGGGAATCAGTGAGCTAAAATCGACAGGTATGGGCGAATTCAGCTCTGGAAACCATCATATCTGCTACTGTGAACAAGAAAACTTCAGAAGAAATGGAGTGGCCATAATTGTAAATAAAAGAGTGAGAAAAGCAGTAATGGAATACAATCTCAAAAATGATAGAATGATGTCAGTCAGACTACAAGGCAAACCATTTAATATCACTGTAATCCAAATATATGCACCAACCACTAGTGCAGATGAAGCCACAGTAGACCAGTTCTATGAGGACCTACAACATCTTATAGAACAGACACCAAGAAATGACGTCCACATTATCTTAGGAGTCTGGAATGCAAAAGTAGGAAATAAAAAAGTGGACGGAATAACAGGCAAGTTTGGTCTGGGAACACAAAACGAAGCAGGGCAAAGACTGATAGAGTTCTGCCAAGATAACACACTAGTCATAGCAAACACCCTTTTCCAGCAACACAAGAGGAGACTCTACACATGGACATCACCAGATGGCCAACATCGAAAACAAATTGACTACATACTCTGCAGCCAAAGATGGAGAAACTCTATACAGTCAGCAAAAACAAGACCTGGAGCAGACTGTGGCTCAGATCACAATCTACTGATTGCAAAATTCAGGCTCAGACTGAAGAAAATAGGGAAAACTAATAGGCCAGATAGATATGATCTAGATAACATAACCAAGGAATACACGGTGGAGGTGAGGAACAGATTCAATGGTCTGGACCAGATAGACAGAGTACTAGAAGAATTATGGACAGAGATGAGAGACATTATGCAGGAAGCAGCAAGGAAAACTATACCAAAAGAAAAGAAGCGCAAGAAAGCAAAGTGGTTGTCAGATGAGGCTCTTAAAATAGCACAGGAAAGAAGGAACGCAAAAGGCAAAGGAGAAAGGAAAAAGTACAATCACTTACATAAAGAATTTCAAAGAAAAGCAAGGAGAGATAAGGAAAGCTACCTAAATGAACAGTGCAAAGAAATAGAGGAAAACAACACAAGACGCAGGACTAGAGATCTCTTTTAAAAAATTGGGGAAGTCAAGGGAATGTTCAAAGCAAAAATGACCACGATAAAAGACAAAGATGGCAAAGAGTTAGTGGATGCAGAAGAGATAAAGAAAAGATGGAAAGAGTACACAGAGGAACTTTACAAAAAAAGACCTAAATACCCCGGATAATAACAATGAGGGGGAAATTGAACTTGAGCCAGACATCCTAGAGAGTAAAGTCAGAAAGGCCCTAAAAAGCACGGCAAATAACAAAGCCAGTGGAGATGATGGTATCCCAGTTGAATTCTTCAAAGCCCTAAAAGATGATGGAATCAAGCTACTACATGCTATATGCCAGCACATTTGGAAAACGAAACAGTGGCCACAGGATTGGAAAAGATCAGTATACGTCCCAATCCCAAAAAAGGGCAATGCCAAAGAATGTTCAAATTATCGAACAATCGCGCTCATCCCACATGCCAGCAAGGTGATGCTCAAGATAATACAGGATAGACTTCAGCAGCATGTGGAGAGAGAATTACCAGAGGTGCAGGCTGGTTTCAGAAGAGGCAGGGGGACCAGAGATCACATTGCCAACATACGTTGGATCATGGAGAAAACAAAGGAATACCAGAAACAAGCTTACTTCTGTTTCATTGACTACACCAAGGCCTTTGATTGTGTGGACCTAAACAAAATGTGGCAAGTAATTAAAGAGATGGGAATACCAGAACAACTCATATGTCTCATGAGAAATCTGTACATGAGTCAAGAAGCAATAGTTAGGACAGAGTATGGAATGATGGAGTGGTTTGGAATAGGAAAAGGAGTAAGACAAGGCTGCATTCTGTCACCCTGCTTATACAACTTATACACAGAGCACATAATGCGCAATGTAGGGATGGAGGAATCACAATATGGGATCAAAATTGCTGGGAGAAACATCAACAATTTGAGATATGCAGATGATAATGGCAGAAAGTGAAGAAGACCTAAAGAACCTCCTGATTAGGTTGAAAGAAGAGGGTGCAAAAGCTGGCCTGAGACTCAATATCAAGAAAACCAAGATAATGGCAACAAGCCATATCAGTCCCTGGAAAATAGATAGGGAAGAAGTAGAAGCAGTAACAGATTTTACTTTCTTAGAATCCAAGATCTCTGCAGATGGAGATTGCAGCCATGAAATAAAAAGGCGACTGATTCTTGGGAGACAAGCTATGAAAAACCTGGGGAACATAGTGAAAAGTAGAGATATCTCACTGCAAACAAAGGTCCGCATAGTCAAAGCAATGGTATTTCTGGTGGTAATGTATGGCAGTGAGAGCTGGACCATTAGCGAGGAGAACAAATAGGTCAATATTAGAAGAGATTAGCCCTGAGTGCTCCTTAGAAGGACAAATAACAAAGATGAAGTTGAAGTATTTTGGGCATCAAATGAGAAGAGAGGATTCACTTGAGAACGCCTTGATGCTGGGGAAGGTGGAGGGCAAAAGAAGAAGGGGGACGGCCAAAGATGAGATGGCTAGATGGTATTGTAGACACAATGGGCACGGGACTGTGTGGACTAAGGAGGATGGTGGAGGACAGAGGTGCCTGGAGAGTGATGGTCCATAGGGTCGCAAAGAGTCGGAATCGACTGTGCGACTGAACAACAACAACAACAACAACAATTTCCAGAATGTTTTTCAGACAGCAAGTTTGGAGTTTGCTTTTTGCCACATACATACTTCCTTTGCTTTCCTTAATGTGGTGGACTATGGGATTAGCAAGGCACTTTATGAAACCCTGGCCTGGCTGAATGAAGTATCCATTGCAAACACTGGGGTCTTCCAAGTAGCAGTTTTGGGCTTCCTGCCAGCTTTGAACTTTCAGTGCTTCTTATTTTCTAGAATTTCACTATTCCTTGCCTTCCCCTGATGGACAGTTAGATGAATATAGTTGCAGAGAGGGTAGTCTCTTTTTGAGCCTCAAAATTCTCATAAATTCAGATCAGAAATAATTAACAGTGTTTTCTCTAATAATTTTGTTTTGCTAAAAATAAGAGTTGAGTTATGTTCCAGAGTAGAAAATATCCATTAGTAGTTTAATTTAATCTTAGTTAATCCAGTGGGGATGGGCAAGTGTCATCTTCCAGAGTCTCCCAATATGCTGGAGGTGCTTTGGAGAAACATTAGTGTGGGTTAATTTTAATTTCACTCTAGCTCTGTTGAATAGAGGATTTTAATGCCTTTAAGGGGATCTTTTTATTCTTAACCACTTGCTTCATTTATTCCATAGTGGGAATTTACTGTGCGGTTTTTGTTTCTCAAATGTTTGGCAAGAGTTTCCTTTTCTTTTTTTCCAGATCAGCAATGCAATGTGGGTAGAATATTAGGGTGTGGTTTTCTTTAATGAGGCTATTAGTCTAATTACCCACAACAATTTATACTATGGATTATGTGCCAATTACTAATTGACTTTGAGGGAGGTTTATTATATAATTTGAGATTCTCAGGGTAACCCTTTTAATTTTACAGCACAAGTAACCACCAAGTTACCCTATAACTACATAGTAATTGTAGTGCACTCAAATGGTAAATAATTGCACATAATTTATGGATCTGAGCCTGGTGAAATTAAATACTGATCATGACCACCCCACAGTTCCACCAGTAGAGTTAACTCTTTTGCACAAGCTGAAATTGTGAGATAAAAATTCTCCCACAATTAATAAAATGTAATTAAAAAAAACACAGAACACTCAGTTTGGACAGACAGCTCTCCTCTTCTGATCCACAGTGATTGGTGCCAGAATTGCAATTGGTTTAAGTGGGACTAAGCCTGGTATTAGATGAGCGAACAGACACTAATTTCAATGCATTAAAGTATGGTTAATTATATCACTTGTAAGCATTCAAGCACCCCTCTGGACAAGGCTCTCCTCCCACCCACCCTGCTGTTCACAGGCGAAAGAAAAGCCAAAGCCCACAGGAGTACAGGTCTTGTCAGAGTTGCTATGGAATTCTTTGTCCCTCTACTGAAAGCAATGTGTTGTGCAAGCTAAGTAGATATGTGGTTCTCCAAGGAGAATGCCAGCTTTACAAAGGAGCGAGGGAAGAAATATCCTCCATGCTTTGAAGCTAGGAAGCATAATTCAGTAAGGACTGCAAGTGGGTTTTGTCTTATCAATGCAACAGATGTTAAAGAAGCTCCTTAGTGAATTAATTCTCCCTTTATGCACACACTCACTGGCATGCAAAAGAACCCCTCTGTTTTGTTTGTGATTATTCATCTGGATTTGGGTTGCATCTATTTTCTCTTTCTTGCTTATCAGCCACTTTAGAGATGAAAAAATCTATCGCTAGGTAGAAAAATAACTTTTTTCCTTTCTTAGCCAGCTAAATCTAGGGATGGAGAGGCAAAGGGGAGGAGGAAACAACGGGCTGCATTATAGTAATAATTGTTTCTGTGGAGGGCCAATTCTTTCATTTGGCAAAGTGAAGAGGCTTCTTCAGGGAGCAGATTTTGAGTATTATGAAACTGTTAGTGGTTCCCTTTGTTGTTAGTATGTCTTTATCACAAGGGAGTTGCTTTTTTTAAAAAAATATTATTATTATTCTATTTTCATTGCCTCAGAAGAGGCCCTTGTGAGACTTTCTGCATAATATGGGGGGGGGATATAACAGCTCAACTGACTTTGCACATGATTGACTGGTACTTGCTTGTTTTATATTTTCTTTGGTACTGGAAAACAGTAGAAATGGATGGGATCAGTTTGTTATATAGGAGTGAGGGAAGATATAACTTCTGAAATTCTCTCATTTACACAGCTATCAAACCCATAGAAATCCTGTCTTCTTTTGTATTTGGCTGTTCCATCATAACATTAGTTGCTTAGTCAGTTCCCTGCCTTGTTAATCCTGGCAATGTTGACTGTTTATTTGATACCATGAATGGTCATTGCACTCATTTCCAAGCCAAACAGGAAGGAATTTGCTTTTAGACACTACAGTGCTGATCTAGAAATAGCTGTAAATTTCCCCTCCATCCCACCTAGTGAGAAAATATCGCCATTCTTTTTATACACCACAAAGAACTTGCCAAAGAAAATGCTGCTTCTTGACAACAGCATCACCTGTAAGGCTGCTATTACACTGGCACACATGAAATGGCAATGGGCATGGTTCTTTGTAGAAGTTCTAGTTGGTTTCACTTTGGTTTCTTTACTGTGTATGTGAACTCACAATCTTTAGTGGGAAAATCCTTGGTCTGAAATGACATGGTATACAGAAAGGGTGAGGTTTTTACCCAGGGAAAAAACACTGGAGATACACTGATGAAGTTGACAAACGGCTCAACAGCCCTGAGTTCAAATTCATATTGAGCCCTGTGGAGATCATGCACTGAGAGTGACGGCTCTGTGTAGAGAAGTAATTCTCTAATAAATTTCAGTCTACAGTGGTATTCAGAATTCTGAAAGAACAAATACTTAAGGCAAAATAAGTAGATATTTTAAATTAAATCTGACAAATTTGTGTATTTCAGCTATTTGGGGAGGGGGGGCTTAAAGTATGAGCTTCAAGTTTATTGGTTAATTAAAACAACAATATTCTTTGCAGGCGCACCCCCCAAAGAAAGACTCAGACACCGGTATATGGATAAAGGCATTGGGCCACTTTTATTGAATAATGCCCTAGTCCGAATTATAACTTTCAATTGGTGTATTCATCCAATTGTAATTCTTAAGGCAAGCAGGCTGCAGTAACACTGGTAAGGTTCCTCCCAAAATTGCCAATGGCAATTGGCTACAATGTATCCATTTGTATCAATTTGTTTGTTGACACAAACGAATTGTTGACCGGAGTCAATAAACTATCTACTGACCCCTATGACGTGTATCCGTCAAATCACGGGGTGATGCATGCTGAAAAGCTCCTGCCATCACCCCTTGCCTGGTTCGTCGTTGACCAGCCAAAGCTATTACACCTGTACCTGTCTAAGTGTTGGCCAGTCGATTGCGAACCTGCCGGATACCTCTGGATCATAAATCTTTACCTTACCAGTGCTACCCGCCACACGGGGAGGCGTCTATGAAGACTCACGCCCCCCCCCAGACCGTCAGCTCGGTCACCAGGCCTGCTTGCAAATCTTCCAAAAAGAGGTTCATACCTCTAGCCGACAGGTGGACCCCATCCCCTGCATAAAGATCATAATTTTGTAAACTAATGGTGGGGTGTCGGATGACCATCCCCAAACCCTTGTCTGCCAAGAACCGGGCAACAGCCCTGTTCACCGAGTGGCGAGCGCGGTCAAGGGCACGGAGGTCAATACCTCCCCTGTATGAATGACGCGGTACAATGTCCGACCATAGCAGCCTTGTGAACGGCCACACATAATGCAAATAAGCTAGGTCACTGCAGATCGTGAATTTTAAGGACAGGGCAATGACCTGAACGAGGTCATTGCCCCCGAGGTGCAGTACAAGGACATCAGGCAGTTCAGCATCCCTGATGGAAAACAGAAATGGCAACAGTTCCCGCCATCTCATTCCGCGCTAACCGTACCAACGTATGCGTGCGGTTGCACGCAGTCCAAGCTGGGGTCACCACTCTGTCGCCGCAGCATACTGCGCTGCCCAGTGCACGTAACTGTGGCCCACCAGCCATACTGCCACCGGTGTGCGGGGACACACAGGGTCTGTAAAAGAGGAAAAGAGAACAATGACTTAACTGGTACTCATACCTGAAGAGGGCGAACATATAATGCAAAACGCATGGATCCCCATATCCCCATCTGGCGTATATCAGCCTCAGATTACCCAAATGCAGCCGCAGTGGATGCAGCACCTATCCTAAATGAATGGGTGCCGTAACGAGCCCCGGGGAGGCCAACACTGGATAGTGCACTACCGGTCACCTTCCAAAATTGGAATTTAGTAAGGGGAGACCCATCCTGGTGGCAGAAAAACGGGCCAGGGTGCGCGCCACGCACTGCCAAGAACTCCTGTAGGGCACCAACCAGACAGATGTCTGCAATGGAACATCGTAGCAGTCTAACTCCACTGCCTACACTGTGCTGATCAACCTTTGAGGACCGTATCCTCAGCTGAGCCCACTCATTAGTGACATAGACATCATCGAGTTCCAGTGCCTTACGAGTCGCATCCGCCTTAGACAGTAGTACCAACTCACTGATGCGGAGCGCTCCAAAGAAGGCCACCGTGGTAGCCGCGTGAAAAAGAGCCACCTCATACTTATCATAACACAGATTATGCCAGCCTCGTGCAAGGTGGGTCAGTACCTCTGGTGAAATTGGGTGGCGAGTGTCCGGGCAGCGGCCACGTTCCTGTGTCCACCCCTCCAAAACATGTCGAATGCGGAAATAATTCACACAGTCAGCAAAACCCCTCACTTTGGCCATAAATGCCAGCGCCGACAGCCTGGATGCTATAGTGCGAAGAGCCAAACCCTGACTGTGTAAATAAACCATAAATTGTAGAACTTGTTCCACTGGAATGGGCCACACTTCAGGCAACTGAAGTTGCAAACAAAAGGATCTAAATTGAACAAAAGCATGTTGATACGCCTTACGCGTGCGAGGTGCCAAAGACATGCCGATCGCCCGGTTCACCTCTCCTCGCCAAATGTCCAAATCTCGGCCGGGAGTGGCGAGGGGAATTCTTCTGCTTCTGGAGCCAAGGCACGGAACTGGGGGATCTGCAGGCGGGATAAAGCATCAGCAATATCATTATTAATGCCTGGTACATGTCTGGCCTTAAAAAGCACATTCAGGCGTAGGCTTCGTAACACAAGCTGATGAACCAACGCCATCCCCCTGGGTGATTTAGACGTCTGAGCATTGACAATGTGCACTACTGCCGCATTGTCACACCAAAAATGGACCACTGAGTCGGCCCACTCCTCGCCCCATAGCATCAAAGTTCCCCGGATTGGAAGGAACTCAAGGAATGTAAGATCGCAGAGGCGATCCATGCCCCGCCATGCTGGAGGCCATTGGCTATAAGCCCACCTCCCCTCAAAATAAATCCCATATCCCAGGGAGCCGGAGGCATCCGACTGTACTTGGAGTCTAGGGGAAACCAAAAGGTCGGATCTCCAGAAAGAGACCCCATTAAATTCCCGCAGGAATGTAAGCCAAACCAAAAGGTCAGCCCACATGCCCCTGGTCAGTCGGACCCTGTGGTGGGGCTTTAACAGGCCAGACATGGCGTCACATAGGCGCCGTGCAAATGCTCTGCCGGGTGTCACCACCCTGCAGGCAAAGTTAAGATGGCCATGAAGTACCTGAAGCTCACGAAGTGACACCTTACGTTTGGCCATCAAGGCCAAAATCATCGCGGAGATCCGGGTGCCCTTCTCAATGGGTAACCGGGATGCCTGTGCGACCGTGTCAATTTCAATACCCAGAAATGTGAGCGTAGTAGATGGGCCCTCGGTCTTTTCGGGCGCTAAAGGGACACCCAGTTCCCGCATTAGCATCTGAAATGTAGTGAGGAGACGCATGCACATGTCCGAGCCCCGTTCACCCCCGAACAAAAAGTCATCGAGGTAATGGGCTACAGACCGACACCCGGACCTGCGAACAAAGGCCCACTGAAGGAAAGTGCTAAAACGTTCAAATGCCGAACACGAAATAGAGCAGCCGAAAGGCATGGCCTTGTCTACATAGAACTTCCCTTGGAATCTAAAACCCAATAGCTAAAAGTCCCCTGGGTGTACTGGCAGTAATCGGAATGCCGATTTAATGTCACATTTTACCAGGAGGGCACCGGGACCAAAAGAGCACACCATCCGTAGGGCTTGGTCAAACGACGTATACCTGACCGAACAAAGGTCATCAGGAATAGCATCATTGACAGAGTAACCCGCCCGGTACGATAGATGGTGGATTAAACGGAATTCACCCGGGGTCTTTATAGGTACTAGCCCCAGAGGGCTACCCTCCTAGCCTCTACTTCTTTGGCAATACTCAGGGCAGCTACCTCCTCCTTACCCTTCAGGGAAAGTAAATTGGGGGCATCTTGGGGTCCCCACACCCCTTTGAATGGGATACGGAAGCCCCACTGGAAACCCTCCAGGAGGTACCTCGCGTCCTCCCTCCTTGGATAAGTTGAGAGCCATCGCTCCAACATATACACATTAACTGGGGAGGGGGCCTTTTGACTGGCTAGCTCCATCAGCAGAGGCTCTGCCCGCTCCCTGTCCACCTCTACCCCGTGACCCACCAGCCCGTGGGCACGCGGAGGCAGCGTGGGGGCCAGCGCAAGAGGGACACTCATGTTTATATCGGCACTGTCGCTTATTGCACACGCCATTAGCTGAGAAGCTCCAACACAGCAAGCGGGCTGGAACCCCCTGCCCCGCCGGCTGGCGGGGAGCCTGTGTTGGAGCAGCTCGCTGCACAGCATGGCCACAATGGTACCTATCCCCAGGCGCCGGACACGTGGGGGTCATGTACAAGAGCCACAATTTTTGACAGGGCTCATCCCATCTCATCTCCGGGTGTAAGGGCACCCTCATTCTAAATTCCTCATCGTAAGCCAACCACGATGGGCCAGGGAAATCCACCATATTGGATAAATGTTGTCCAAGTATTGGACCATAGGAATGGCCAGATCAGGCCGGGCCCTAAGGTATACCGCCATATAAATAAGATATGCCGGCAACCAGTTGGCCCAGGTGCCCGGTGGCTTACGACGACGAGACAGTTCCTTGTCTCTGTCATCCTGTCCCTCTCTCTCCTCCTTAGTGGGCTCACGGTTCAATAGGGAGAATATATCCACATACTCCCCCCGCCAAATCTTCTCCCTCGTGACCTGGGACAAATGATCACCAAGGGGCAAGGAATAACCAGCCGTCGGCAAAGCCATCACCGGCACATTATGTATAGAAGGCATACGCAACCCCCGCCCTCAATGAGGTACCATTTTGAAAACATGGGGCACCGGGATAAACTGGTAACTGATGCCCACTCGCCTCAACTTGCCGAGGCCAGGGCCACTGAACCCCACCACTGGAAGTGGGCTGTGATGTAGGTGCACTAATTTGAACCTGATACTCACTAGGTGCACCCCCGTGAGCCGCCCCCACTGGGGGTTCTGGCCCATGGCGGGCATCGGAGCTCGCGACCGGAATCGAGCTCTGGGGCCACACCTGATTACTCCCAGTCTGCAGATCTGGACGAACAGGGAGCTGCGAGACACCGGCAGGCGCAGGCCGGAGCATCTCAAGCAGCTCAACCCGACTGGCTGCCCGTTGCAGCGTGGCGGCCGTCGAGGTATCCGGTGGAAACGAAGGGGCCCTGGCAGAGAGAGAAGCGCCCCCCTCCACAGGAGGCTGTGCAATACCCAAGGATGCTTCCAGCACTGCTAAACGTGCTAGTAGAGTATCCACTGCCACAGAGCCCCCAGCATAAGGCGGGCCGGTTTGGCCGGACGACCCACTAGGCAGTTGGAAAGGTACACCGAAAGGAGAGCCAGGGCCAGAATAGGGCCATGCCCAAAACTCCAGCCCATGAGGGGCCGGAGGAGGAACGGGTTGTATGCCCGCACCAGGCCCTCCCCCGCTGGCCTGACCCATGGCCGGTAACGGCGGGCCAAGGGCTGAAGCCCCTGAGGGGCCGGACTGTGGCCAGCCAGCCAAGCCCGGCTGCCAAGTGCCAGCCTGAATCGGCCCACCGGTATCGGTGGGCAAGGCTGGCACAGTGCCCTGCCGCGGGGGCGCAGCCCTGGTCCTCCGACCCGATGGCTGTCCCCCGTCCTGCGCAGGGCCAGGAAAAGTCCTCCCCCTTGGCTGCGGCTTCATCACCGGGGCCTTCCATTTGGGAGGCATGTCGGAGAAAGTAGGATCCCTTTCCAGGGATCGAGAACCTAGCGCCAAAGCACGCAGTAGCCAAGCGAACTAAGGCTCTGCGTGCGCTACTCCTCCTTTCCCAGCCGGGAAAGGATCAAGGGCTAACAGCTGAAGACTACAGGACAAACAGCGACGGAGAAAACTTCTCTTCTCCATCACTATTTCTAAAATGGCAGCTCGTCTGCCTCGTGGCCACCCCTTTTATAGAGGGGTGGCCACGCCCCCTAACTCACCCGGATGTCTGAGTCCGGGTGGGTGGGGGGCCCGCAAAGAGCGTGGTGGCCATTTTGGCGCCGCACTTTCATTCTTTCTACCACATGACTCTGAAGGCAGGTTAGATCAACTTATACATTCCCAATATAGATCCACAAACAAACTCCTGTAAATCAGTATAATCATTAGGTAAAGGTCACCCTTGCTTGAAAGCCAGTTGTGTCAGACTTTAGGGTTCAGTGCTCATCTCTACTTCATAGCCGAAGAGCCAGCGCTGTCTGCATGTGGCAGGTATGACTAGACACCGAAGTGCAAGGAACACTGTTTACCTTCCCACTGAAGTGATTCCTATTTATCGACTTGCAACTTCTTGCTTTTGAACTGCTAGGATGGCAGGAGCTGGGACAAAGACAGGAGCTCATTCCATCCTGCAGTATTCGGGTATTGAACTGCTGACCTACCACCTTCTTCCAGTCAGTGTCTTAGCCACTTGAGTAAATCAGCAAAAGAGCAGCTGAGCTCCAAAATGGAATAAGGACATGGAAGTCTAGTGAGCACCTTTGCACTGGACAAAATGGCATGTAAGAAAACCTAATAGCAATGTTACTACTGCTGTTAAATTTGGATTAGGAGTACTGTGTCAAAATAGTATTCCTTTTCCTTTGTTTAAAACTTTTGTTTTAGAAAAGAAATGTATCTGTGTAACAGTGTTTTCTTGTATACTATTTCCAGAATATAGGTGATTTTTTTAAAAAAATCATCCCCATTAAACATTAAGCTATTTTAAAAAAATTTGGTGCCATTATTTCTTAAAGTGCTGAAATAGGTAATCATTGCATTATCTGTTGGGTTTGTTGTTCAATTTCTGTCACTCTCTGTTACATTAAAACAAAACACTTTAACAATGATAAGACAATGGCATGAAACATGAACAATTCCTGGGAAAAATACATCTGAAAATCCCTTTGAGAGACAGTTGCTTGATAAAGAAGAGTTCATTGTGACTCATGAACATTTTAAATGTGATATAATAAAGAGAAGGAAAGAGAGAGGCTCATGACTAGCAACCATCCTCTGACCATCCATACAGTAATCCAATGTAGACAGAAAAAAGGGGTGCTGTAGGTTTTTGGGGTGTTGGAGGTTTGTTTAATCTACTGGTTTGACTCTCAGGTTCTGGGGAGTCTCTGGTTCAGTTTAATGGTCTGAGCCTGTCGCAGCAATGGACAGCCTGTCTCTGCTGGCATGGATATCAGCAATTTTATCTGATAACCCATTATGCCCAACAGAGACAAGTCTCTGCGGATACAAACCTATACACACAGACACCCTTTTCAAATAGGCTGCAGTCTTGAGTTCTGAAAAGACGTCCGACGGAAGGTAGAAGGACATATTTATGCATGCAGGCTAAAGTCCAATAGTACGTTCCAACTAGAGTAGTGAAACCTCTGGAATTGACTCATCATTTCCCCACTGATTCAGTTGGCCTACTCTAGTTGAGCTCTGGATTTCTGGTATTGAGTCTTCCTATATAAAAGGTCACATACAGAACTTAACCACAGGGTCCTTGGCTGAGCACTCAAAGAATAACTACCTTCTATAATAAAACAAAGAAAAGCAGTACAAACAAAAATTAGGACTGTTGTGTTCTGATGGTTTTACTGTACACATGGATTACAATGTATCTGAGCCAATGTAACCTTGCCTATAGCAACAATGTAACCTTCAGCTGTATCATATAAACCCTGTAATAGGACGCGAGCTAATGACCACCAGCTGGCAGCAGCGAGCGTCCAAGCTCTCTTGGTCCGAACTCATCAAAGGCAACAGCGCGGGAAGTTTTCCCGCCACTACCTACACCTGGACAAGAAGGGCGTGACCTGCAATGACGTCACGCAGACAGTAGCCAATGGGCTACCATGGCACCACGTTCAAATGTATTACTGCTGTATATAAAGAGCTATCGATCCGCCATTACCTCATGTTCCCTCTGTCCACGATGCAATAAACCTGAGTTAACCCAGCCCGAGGCTGTGTCCTGTGTCTTGGTTTGCATACACCAAATTGGCGACGAGGATGGGATGATGGATCCCCACGGAACAGCCAGGGCACAGAGCGGTTTCAACATCACCAAACCGCAAGACTGGGAGCTGCTTGAGATGGATTTCCAGGCGGCCCTGGTGGAACTCAGAGTCAAAGGAGAAGACGAGGAGAGGAAGAGGGCCATCCTCACCAGAATGCTCGGGATGGAAACCAAGCGGACGCTGGTGGGCATAATCGCTCCGAAGAAGGTGAGCGACTTTAAGGCGAGCGACATCATGAAACTGCTGCGAGAGCGGTTCTGCCCCTCGAGGGCAATGTTTCCCGCTCGGAGCGCGTTTTGGAGGCGAGTCCAAGCGCCGGATGAGTCGGTTGAGGCATTCGTGGCCACCATGAGGATAGCCGCCGCCCCCTGTAAATGGGGCGACATCCGGGAGTTGGTCCTCAGGGACGGCGTGTTGTGTGGCCTGAAAGACAAGGAGGTGCAGCGCAGCTTGATGAATAAGGAGCCGCCACCCACGCTGGCAGAGGTCATAGAGGCCGCGGAAGCCGCAGAGTCCACGAATGCCGGAGTGGACGAGATGCACCAGTGGCGTGAGTGGCGTCCTAGAGCCGGCAAGGCGGAAAATTCGGTGCACGGGAAGACCGGACAGTCGGTGCACGCGACTCGACGGGCCTCAAAGTCGTCTACGGAAGGCAGCGACGGCGAGGAGGTCCAGAAGGTCCGGAAGGGCGGTCGACGCTGCGAGGGTTGCGGAGCGGCCCACGAGCGCGCGAGATGCCCGTTCAGGAAGGCCGAGTGTTACACCTGCGGCCGTCGGGGGCACATCGCCAAGGCGTGCAGAAAGCGGAAAGAGGGCCGGAGGCAGTCACAAGACCGCGCGGCCAGACCGGACCGTCCAGCGAGGCCCAAAGATGGCGCCCAGACCACGAGGAAGCAGGACGGCGTGGGCCGCGTCTCGGACGGCAGCGAGGACGACGCCTCAGTGTTCAGCGTGTCCGCGGGACAGTCCCATTACTTCGTTGAGGTATTAGTACAAGGGGCCCCTATTAAGATGGAAATTGACTCGGGGTCCTCCTATTCCATAATTCCCCAGAAAGAGTTCCTGAAAATCGACCCCCACGTGCGGCCCAAGCTTAAAGCGTTGAGGTCCACACTACGGGACGTACAGGGAAACAGCATTCCGGTGCTGGGGGTCGGGAAATTTCGGGTCAATTTTAAGAGACATTCTGCGGAACTGCCCCTAGTTGTCCTAAAAGGGGGAAGCTGTAGCCTCCTAGGGACACAGTGGTTTCAGCCCTTAGGTTTGTTCATAGGGGGGGTGCATACCGTGGGGGGGGACCCAATACAGGCGGTTTGCGATGCGCATCCCGCCGTTTTTAAGAAAGGACTCGGAAAGTTCAAGGGACCCCCTGTAGCTTTCGACATAGACCCGGAGGTCCGCCCGATAAGACTCAAACCACGCAGGGTGCCGTTCGCACTCAAGGACAAGATAGAGGCGGAACTGGACAAACTGGTGGGCCAGGGGATTCTTATTCCTGTTGATTCCGCGGAGTGGGAAACTCCAATTGTAACGGCTCTAAAGGCTAACGGGGAGGTGCGCATTTGCGCTGATTATAAGTGTACAATTAACAAGGCGATCCGCCCTAATGCATACCCGGTGCCAGTGATCAGCCACCTTTTGGCCAGGCTAAATGGGGGAAAGTGTTTCGCTAAACTCGATTTGGCACAAGCCTATCAGCAACTTCCGGTGACCCCCGCCACGGCCGCGGCACAAACAATAGTTACACATAAGGGAGCGTTCCAGGTGTCGCGGTTACAGTTCGGCGTGAACTCGGCACCCGGCCTTTTTCAATCGCTCGTGGAACGCCTCCTAAAGGGCCTGGAGGGGGTGTTGCCTTATTTTGATGACGTGTTGATAACAGGGGGGAGTGAGGCTGAACTGGCAAAAAGGTTGGACAAGGTATTGACCGTGTTCGAGAAAGCGGGGCTGAGATTGAGGAAGGATAAATGTGTCTTTTTCGAAACCGAGGTCGAGTTTTTAGGGTTCCGGATCACACCCGAGGGGATTAAGCCGTCTAAATCCAAAGTAGCAGCCATTAAAAAGGCCCCTCGCCCCACATCCAAAACCGAGTTGCAGTCTTTCCTGGGGCTCCTCAACTTTTACCATACATTCCTCCCGCGGAAGGCGTCCGTGGCCGAACCGCTCCATCGGTTACTTAAGAAGGAGGAGCCATGGATGTGGGGTGACGAGCACGAGAGGGCGTTCAAAGAGCTAAAGCAACTCCTAACATCTGAGGCAATCCTGACGCACTTCGACCCCAAGCGGCCTGTGGTCCTAGTTTGTGATGCATCCCCGGTGGGGGTGGGGGCGGTGCTTTGCCACGTGTTGGAGGACGGAAGGGAGGCCCCGGTAGCGTTTTACTCAAGGTCCCTGTCCCAAGCGGAGCGAAATTACGCGCAAACCGACAGGGAAGCGTTAGCAATAGTAGCGGGGACCAAAAAGTTTCACGATTTTTTGTATGGCCGCCCGTTCAAAATCGTGACCGATCACAAGCCATTGTTAGGGATTTTCACGGCAAACAAGCCCACGCCGCAGATCCTGTCCCCGAGAATGCTGCGATGGGCTATTTTCCTCAACGCGTACCAACATGAGTTGGAGTACAGGCCCGGAAAGGAGATCAGCCATGCTGATGCGCTTTCGAGATCCCCTTTGCCCTTGTCGGACGACCAAAAGGCGAGAGCAGAAAAGGACCGCCAGGTGTTGCTAATTGAGGTTTTAGACGCACCCCCAATAGTACCAGCCGACATTGCTAGGGCGACAGGCAAGGACAGGACGCTGGGAAAAGTTAGTTCATGGGTGCAGAAGGGGTGGCCGGCTTCGTCCCCGAGTACAGAGTTCGACCCATTCTTTAGGAAAAAGCTAGAGTTGTCCCTAGAGAGGGGGTGCCTTCTGTGGGGCCAACGGGTGGTGGTCCCTGCGCCCCTGCGGACGAGGGTGCTCGAACTGCTGCACGTCAGCCATCCGGGCATAGTTCGTTCAAAGGCGCTGGCCCGGAGTTACTTCTGGTGGCCACAGCTGGACGCGGACATTGAGCACATGGTCGGCACTTGCGAGGCTTGCCAGGGATCCCGACCTGAGGCGGCCCGTCTTCCGCATAGGGAATGGGACACAGCACGGGGGCCATGGTCCAGAGTGCACGTAGATTTCGCTGGCCCATTCCGAGGAACCATGTTTCTCCTAGTCGTGGATGCGTTCTCCAAGTGGCTGGAGGTTATCCCGGTAAAAAGCACGTCCTCCGCCACGACAATTAGCCGGCTAAGGAGAGTCTTTTCCACGTTCGGTTTACCCGACACTTTAGTCAGCGATAACGCTAGTTGTTTCACCTCCGCTGAGTTCGGGGCATTCATGGAGGCAAACGCCATTCGGCATGTCACATCCGCTCCGTTTCACCCGGCCACGAATGGCCAAGTGGAACGGCTGGTGCGTACAACGAAGGAGGCGCTGCGGCGCATGGGCCCGGGGGACCTGAATCACCAAGTGTGCCAATTCCTCTTAGCGTATAGGGTGACCCCCTTGGCGTCCGGCTACTCGCCGGCAGAGCTCTTGATGCGGCGAAAACTGACCACGATCCTGTCCAGGCTAGACCCCACGAGAGTCGAGGATAAAGGGAAAAACATAGGGTTGGCAGTCTCGAAAGGTTTCGCTGCCGGTGACCCTGTTCACTGCAGGAACTATTCCAGCGCAGGGCCGGCCTGGGTACCAGGGAAGGTTGTAGAACAGACGGGGCCAGTGTCGTACCGGGTCGAGACGAACACCGGCCTCCTCTGGAGGAGGCACGCAGACCAACTGAGGCACCGAGTGATTGGGCCAGT
The DNA here is from genome assembly GCA_035047305.1 of Bradypodion pumilum. NCBI lineage: Eukaryota > Metazoa > Chordata > Lepidosauria > Squamata > Chamaeleonidae > Bradypodion > Bradypodion pumilum. The sequence continues at coordinate 245,709,173 of JAWDJD010000001.1, read as the reverse complement.
CAGGGGAGCTCAGCAACAGGATTCAGCGTTAGGGTTCTCCCCCACCCGCTTAACCCAAGGGGGAGACAGCAGTGGACAAAAGTCCCAAGCATGGGGGGAAGGAAGCAGAAGCAGCGGCCCCGACCCATATCCTTTTGATACGCCAGTCCTATCAGGGGCCGGGGAAGGGGGAGAGGAGTTCGCGACCGCTGCCCCCGATAGTGATTTTGATTTTGATTTTGCGAGCCGGGGGGGTTTTCAGGAGTGTTCCCCCACCCATCCAAGCGAGAAGAGGGGTTTTTCGTTAGCCCCCAGTGCCCCCGGTTCCTCCCTAAGAAAGAGCACACCTCCCAACAACGCCGCGGAGCCGCGGAAAGTCACTAACGAGTCTCCCTCTCATATTGCAGGACAGGAGACCAGGGGACAAAGAGAAGGTAGCAAACCCGGGGAGAGGCAGCCCGCATCGAGACCCCAGCGTGTTCGAAATAAGCCATCTTGGCTGAGAGACTTTGTCTCCTAAGGGGGGGGAGTGTGTTAAGTGTGGGCTCGAGACTTTGCAGCGCAGGAAGTTTTCCCGCCACTACCTACACCTGGACAAGAAGGGCGTGACCTGCAATGACGTCACGCAGACAGTAGCCAATGGGCTACCATGGCACCACGTTCAAATGTATTACTGCTGTATATAAAGAGCTATCGATCCGCCATTACCTCATGTTCCCTCTGTCCACGATGCAATAAACCTGAGTTAACCCAGCCCGAGGCTGTGTCCTGTGTCTTGGTTTGCATACACCAAAAGGACCAATATGCACAATACAAGCCCATACAAATAAGACTTTCCACCATGATGGTGGCCTTTATCATTTCTTCCATCTTATGAATTTAGATCCAGCTTTACAGCTAGGCTGTGAGGACAGCCAGATGATAGCGCAGATGGTGGATGACAAATCTGGCAAGGCTTGACGAGTGGAAATTGCTTGCTCTAATTGCTTGTCAAGTCCAGTACCTATGTGAGAGTTAAGGACTTAAGCTCAAGGCAAAACAACATGAGACCAAAATAAGGGAAAGACTGGTAGTGACAGAGAAAGGGTGATAGAGGACGGCTTGTTTACCCTCAGCTGCAGGTAGTAAGATGGCTTCCTGAAAGCCTAAAGTGGTTGCAACTACTAATACCTATGATGTAGACTCTGCAGCGTATTTTCACAGAGGTACGGTATTTAAACAGAGTAGCACATTTACAGATGAGATATAATTGGGGGGGGGGGGGAGGCCACCAAGAAAGAAGCCTGTTATATATCTATTATCATGTTCCCTTTCTAAACATCATGTAGAGGGTTTAATTGCTGGGCTAAAAGAGGGAGATAAGTCTTGGTGAACTTAGGATTCAAACTGGAGCTGCTTGTAATACTGTCCCGCTTTACTGCTGCTGCATTAAAAAAACGTAACAATAACTGGTCAAACAATGTTTTTGGAGAAATATTTCTCCTATGAGACATCATCATCATCATCATGGTCATCTCTACTCGGAATTGATGAGAATTTGACCATTTCTATATTGGGTGCCTTTAAATGATAGGAGGGTCCTTTGTCAGATCAGAGCCTTTTGAGTTGCTTTTTTTTTTTTTTTGAAAGGGGTCTAAATTGTCCAGGGTCAAAGAAGTGGAGATGGTACATTGTTTTACTGGGTCCCAGAGTCAAGACGTGTAGTTGTGAAATGTTCCTTTTATTTAATAGTTGGGTCAATTTTTGCACCCCCAGGTAATATAAGTAGTGATATAACACATCCAGAACTTTGTTGGTAGGAGAGACTAGGACATTATATGCCACCCGTCCTAAGTTTTTCCAACAATACTTAAGAGGAAAGTGGAATTTGAGAATTGGTATATTTTTGCAAGTTACTCCAGTGTTAAGGTGACATATATGTCTTGAATAAACAATTAAGAGCCATCAACTTTTTTTAAAAAAAATCTAAAACATCTTTGCTCCTCATTTGTTGATATGGATGGATCTAGTGGCCTGTGTTTTTAGATTTTTCAGACTAGGAGAGACTGTCACAATGGCTGCCTGTAGTTTCGTATCTGCCGCTAACTACTAACCACAAGGTTACTCTCTCAGCTCCCAGTCTGCTCTTGTCTTGGAATAACCACTTTACAGTTAACACTCATATAGATTGATGATGTGTCTTCATTATAAAGGGAACTTGCTGTGAAGTTGGGGGATGCTTTTATCACACCTTGAGCTGTTCACAATGAAATATGTGAGCTCCCCCCCCCCCTATTATTTGAGGACAACAGTGTAGTGTGTGAAGACATGTGTGTATGTTTTCTATTTTGTCCCAAGCCGAACAATTTACATTAATAAAGCCTCATAAGAAAACCCTTACAAACACATTACAATTGTGTACAGAAGATTTCTTTTTGTTATTTAAGTTGACACAAGAGAGTTCATTTCCAGTTCTCTTTTAACAAATAGACTCCTGAAATCAATGGGCCTGGTCTTGTGAGCAATGCCATGTGTATGTACTGCCTGATTGGCAAATCAATTGTCAAATGAAAGTCGTGCAAGACTCAGGCAAGACCTCATGTAGAGAAACACAAATTATAATCTTTTCTGGAGGCCTGCTAAATAGGATTTCATTTTCTTTTCTATTTTAGAAAAAGGCTCTTTTGCACACTTACACAATACAGAGCAGCTGCAAAAACTTACAAAGAAAGAAGGAGTTTCAATGCGTGGAGGAAAGCTGAACAGTGTATATGATGTGGCAGGAAGTAGAGCTATTCAAACAAACAAAAATATCTTGGTTTGAGGAAAAATGTTTCAGAAACTTTTACCAATAATTTAAATATTGAAATAGCATTATTTGATTACATTTCTCTAAGGTACAGTATTTGCAGAACATGGTTCTTTTTCGTCTGTCTTTGTTTCTGCTTTTCTCCCTTGTTTAATTTTAAAAGAGCAATTTCATGATGCATGCACTCTTGGAAATAGAAAAGTAAAGTAAATCAACCTGTGATTTAAACAAGGTATGGCATATTTGTTAGTTATTATCTGGAAGCAAGCAATGTGAATTTGTAGCTTCTGCAACACCATCACTTTGGTTCTAAATGCAAAGTTAGAATAAACAGAGGTACTGTATTTGGAGAAGAGGTGCAGACTCATACCTGGGCTAACCTAGCAAAAAGTGACTCATGTATCCTTGAAGCAGTCGGAATATCTGTATTATTGTTTCCGGTATCAGGAATATGGGATGTGAGGAATTCATTCTGGGTACATTTGCAGCAATAGTCACATTATGGTAGCAGAGTTTTAAGTTTAATTGTCAAGAGTTCAGTAAGATTTTGTATTCTAAGACTTCAGAATTTCATTTCACTTTCTGATCATGACATGTTCTGGCAAGCTGGTCTCGGGTATAACATCACTGCACATTTGTTCTCCATTATAACATTGTCACACATCACAGTGGTTGCCAAACATAGAGAATTCTGCTATCTCTGATGTATGGATGTATACCCGTCTTGACATCTGTGATAATGCTTGCACAGACTCTATTGAATGTTACTTAGCAGTTACTTAGCACTCTTCTCTTCACGTGCCACATCTATATGTATATGCAGATAAAGTGGGATGATGCCACGCATGGAAACAAAACTTCCTGCAAGCTCAAAATACTATCCAAGAGAGAGAGAGAGAGAGAGAGAGAGGAGTTCTGCCCCAGGCATCTTCTTCTACTTCTAGTTTTCTGCCTTCAGGGAGATTTTTTAAAAAATGTTATTAAAAGAAGATGCATTAGAAAAAATGGCACACATATTAGCGAACTGAAATTAATTTATCACTTCTGTATTCTAGTGTATTAAACTTTAATATTGTAAAGTGAGTCAGTATTATTATAGCAGAAGGCACGTGGTGAAAGAATACCTTGCCTATGGCTATTGAGTTAAATTCACAGCTGAGAAGAAATTTAAATTGCAGACTCTGTGTCTTGCACATTTAACAATAACGGTGCACCATCAAGCCAGTTCTAATTTATGATTACCCATTTACAAGGTTTTAAAGGTAGAGAGTACACAGAAGTGGTTTACCATTCCCTTCTTTTGGGGTTACTTTGTGACTGTGCAGCTTACCCATGACAACACAGGCTGACTTTTTAGCTGGGAGGTATACTGGGGAATTGAACACCTTACTTCTTGCTCCACAGCCAGATACCTAAACCATTGTCAAGCCTGTCATGGATTAAGTAGTAGCTAGAGGTGCAAGTGCTAAGGGACTGTGGTGGCTTAGTGGTTCAGACGCTGAACTTGATGACTGGAAAGTCGACAGGTCAGCACTGTGAGACCCAAGTAATTTACGATGGAGTGAGCTCCCATCTCTGTTCCAGCTCCTGCCAACCTAGCATTTCGAAAATAAGAAATTGCAAGTAGATAAATAGGTAACACTTTGGTGAGAAGCTAAACAGCATTTCATGTGCTCCGGTGTCTAGGCATGCCTGACACATGTCCGCAGAAATGTCTGCAAACACAGACAGCACTGGCTCTTTGGCCATAAACAGAGATGATCACTGAACCCTAGAGTTGGATACAACTGACTTTCAAGCAAGGCCAACCATTATCTTTACTGTTTATTTATTATATTTATACCCCGCCCATCTAGGAGATTTTCCTACTCTGGCCAGCTTTACTAGAGGTGCAAATGCTGGCTGAATAGCTCAATAGTATGGATATCTGACTGTGGCGCCAAAGGTTGGGAGTTTGATTCTCCACTGTGTTTTCTGGGAAAAGAGCCAGCCTGTGTACTTTTGGGTCAGCTGCACAGTCAGATCATCTTGACCGCTGCCACTGGTGTTTTCAAATTTAGGCTGCCCTTTGCTATGTAAAGTTTGGCATCCTTCATCGTGCTGGCAACATGAGTATGATATTGTGCAGTAATATTGGTCAATTCCCTGGTGTTTAAATAATGGTTACACTATGTACCACATACAATAACGCAAAGGGTTTCTAAATAAATAAATAAATGATTTTAATTATTATTAATGCATGGCAAAACTTTACCAGGACTGAGACTTCTGTTGGAGTTTGATATTTTGGCTCACTTTTTTTAAAAAAAAATCTCTGCTACATGAAATGCCATGTAGTGTATTTTCTAATCTAAAAGAAATGAAAAACTACAAAGAGGAAGATTTTTAGCCTTTCTATTCAGATGCTGAAAAGGCAGGGAGACGTTTTCTTGAAGGGCCAAAAGACATCTGAACACGTTGTAGAGAAAATGTTTTATCAAATGTACATTATCAACCCTGTCGAAAACCTTAATGATTCTGACCTCCAGTAGGGATTCTGACACCATGCTTTGTTTAAGCCAGAACTCCTTTGAAATTATAAATAGGGCCCAGTGTTTTTCCACCACTGCAGGGATCATTTTCACATGGTTAGTTATATCTTACAGGGATTTATTTTTTCCAACCCAAGGGAAACAATGGTGTCAGCTTTTTGTCTGTGGACTTGCATATTAATTAGAGAAGGCCCTTTCTTTGTCTTGAATTTCAGACCCTGCATCTAGAAGTAGTACTGAATTCTTACATGTCTGGAATTTTATTGCACAGGTTCTTGCTGAGAAAATGGAAAGAGAATTCCTCCTCAGCTCTCCACATATGTTTTTTTTCTGTTCTTAAGGCATCAAGAAAGGGGGAGAAAGTACTTTGCTTCTTTATTGAGTCCTCGGTGAGTTTACTTAGGAGTAAATCTGTTGAATTCATTGGGATGTACTTCTGATGAGACTTGTATAACTATTCCATTATCACTGTTTCCCCCATTCCCGAAAGCAACAAGCACCAGTGTATCTTTAAATTGTAAATAAATGGAAGGGTATAATGTGATTTATTTTTAACTAGAGAGGTTGCCCGGCATTGCCGGGCTGTTTTAAATGGTTTTGGAAAGTTTTTTGTTGTTGTTGTTAATGTTTGTAAAGAAGAGGTTAGTCTATAATTAAATTTTTTAGTTATACACATTTTTTTTGGCGGCCTGTTATAAGCTTTGATGAGTTTTGTTTGGTGTTTTGGTTTTGTGGATGAAAAAAAGAACAAAGGATGATATACTTTTTCCAAAAAATTATTTAACCCAATAATTTGTTAGTATGTATTTTTAATAGTTGTACCATAGGTAATAATTTAAAAAATGTGAAAATACATGTTTTTCACAATGAATGTTTTTAAACCGTGTATTGATGTTTTTGTTTTTTATTTGAGTAAAAATTCAGCACAGGATTTTTGAATAGTTTTTATTTTATTTTATTGACATCTGTTTTTGATTTGTGTAAAATTATGATTTTGTGTTATTTGTTTTTACTTGTTTTTACTCTTGGGGCCTTTTGTGTGGGGCTGTTGTGTCTTTTTGAATTTTTTTTATTATTGTGGGCAGCAAGTGCTGCTGGTAGGGGTTATCTTGTATTTTGACAGTTTTTTTCTCTCGTGGCCTCTGGGTGGAGCTTCTTCTAGTAAGTAGTCTCTTTCTTTATTCATTTCTTTTCCAGTCGTTGTAGAATGAGGTCGTGTGGTGGTGAGTTGGCTGTTTTTCTTTATTTGGGGTGGTGGTGGTGGTTGGATTTTGTGGTGTTTGGCTGGGTGCTGGGTGTGTTTTGAAATTTTGGTTTTTGTTTACTTTGTCTTGTTTGTTGGTGTTATTTTTGTTTGTTTTTGTGTATTTTTGGATGTTTTTGATTGTTTGTTTTTGTGTTTTTTGGTGTCCTACGGGGGGATCCCCTCTCTGCCGTCTCCCCTGGCTCTGGAAGGCTTGGGGGGACAGATCCCTTTTGTCTCCCCAAAACTTCCAGACTCATGGGACCCAGGAGAAGGGATCGAATCCAGGCCACCCTCTGATATTAAAAGGGAAATCTCAATTGTGGTTTCCCCTTTAATATCAGGGGGGTTGTGATCCCCCTCTCCGCTGGCTTCTTTGGGTTTGGGAGGGTTGGGTGGAGAAAAGGGGTCTGTCTCCCCAACCCTTCCGGACCCAGGAGAGCCATCGGAGAGGGGTTTCCCCCAAAAAAACTCCATTTTTAAAGAGAAGTAACCGCTTGGTTTCTTCTCTTTAATATGGGGCGTGTGTGTGTGTGGGGAGGGGAATCCCCTCTCTGCCAGGTCCCCTGGGGTCAGGAGGGTTGGGGAGACAGACCCCTTTTGTCCCCCCAACCCTCCCAACCCCAGGGGAGCCAGTAGAGAGGGGGAGCACAAAACATTCCCCCCCAGTGATATTAAAGGGGAAATTCCGATCGGGAGCTTTAGGCGCCGTTGGGGAGGGGGGCTTTGGTTCCCGCGGCTTGACGGACTTGCTCTCCCGGTGTTTTTATTTTATTTTTTGGCCGCCGGCTTCCTCAGCATTCTGCGCGCTTATGGCGCGCAGGATGCTGGGGCTTGTAGTTATGGGTTTGTGCTTTGTGTTTGTGCTGCGTTTTTTAAAAATGGTTTTCTTTTGATTGGCCACGGCGCATTTCCGAATGCCGCGCCATGCGAGAGCCTCTCCGCCTGATTGGCTCTGGCACGGCGCAGTGCAAGGAATGTTGGGAAGTGTAGTTGTTTCCCTTTTTTCGCGTTTGTGGTGCTGTTGCCCCACTGCCAGTTTTCTCAATCCTTCGTTGACCTGCGGACCCAGATCGGCCGTGTGCACAAAGGGTGAGTGCAGGCAAGTAGGGCGAGGCATAGCAACGTATAGCCAGTTCCAACGGTTAACCCTTGGTTTTATAGGTTAAGATGAGTCCACTTGGTTGACTCTTTTGTCTGTAGAGGTCTAACATTATGCCCTCTCATAAAATAAACTCCTGGTAGATTTATCTGCCTGCTTTCTTTGTAGGGAAGATAATCAGAGTGATTAGATGTTTGTGTTTCTCAAAAAACATGTTCTGGGGCACTCTGGGGAAATGCTGAAAATCTGCCACCTCAACATATAGCTGCCTCCTTTGATACTTATAGGGGTTCACCATAACAGTGGGTAGCCACTGAGTTTCCATATGGAGAAAGCACATTTAGACACAGAATGGAAGGCGCTTTGATTCTCTTCCCTGCAAAAGATGTTGCCTCTTCTCTGTAGCATAGAAAAAACCAAACAGTGTTAAGATGAGCAAAACCACTGAAATGTGTTCCTTTTCAAAGATGGTTCCAGACTTGATTGCTTCCAGAAATTAGAATTCTCCATTTGTCTTGATGCTGTGCATCTGAATTCTTTAAATATGGTATAGAATTTTATTTCTTATCATTTGATGTGAACAAGACCAGTGTTCATGTTTAATAACAGCTGACTTGCTGTGCCCATTCCCCTGGTACACTTGTTGTTTGTACTAAGCTCCCTTGGGCCTGAAGATGGTTGTTTGGCTTCCAAATGAATAACAGCATTATTGATTATGAGCCAGTGTGTATCTACACAAAAGGGCATGGGTAATCTACATCTGGTTGTTGCCAAAATAAAACACACGTGGCTGAGTTGTTTCTTTTCCTATGCAATATTCCTGTCCTGTGGAACATTCATGACCTGTAGCTGAGATGATACCTGAAGAAAGCTGGGTGAAATTACAGTAATTAAATTGTGAGAACAGATGTATTTCTTGGGCAATGGCCACTGTAAAAGTATGAGTGGATGTCAAGGTTGTCCTCCCCCACACATCAAGCGTTGATGTGGGAGCCTGCAAAAATAATTCCAATGCACTTACCTTTCCTTCCTCCACAAGATACAAATCTCTCTACAGGCTTTGTGTTCTTGACACCATTCTCTCCCCTCCCCCTTAAATCTAGAAGGAATTGGATCTATGTCCTTTTAGGGTACTTTTCCATCCTCTCTATGGAGAAAAATCCAATTTCTTGCTGAAAGCATGTAACTCTCCCCAGGAATGCCCTGTGGTAGTGCCATTACTCTAACATGACCACTATAGCCCTTTTTCTAATTTAAGTAGGATTTTTGTTAGCTACAGAAAAATACAAAAGAACGGGTGAGTTTTCCTGGATGTTAAAACAAGCACAGTGTTGCATAGGGACCTTGGGCATGGCTAATGTGACATGTTTTTAAGCCTTAGGGTTGTAAGAAAATGAAACAATAAACCAATTGCTTATAACTGAATGTTTCCAACCTACACCTCACTAGGTTCTGACTCAGGTTTTCCCAAGCCAAATAGCCTGGTCCCTTGGTCCCTTGGTGAAAGCCGGCCATATAGCTTGCATTTTTCTTTGTCCAGGAATAAAGAAAGATAACTGTGAAGCACTTCCCAATTTAAAAGCCTCCCCCCCCCCCCCGCCCAGATTCTGACTTAACACTCCTCTTTTGCAAGACTTACTTTTGTAGTCTTAAACCAGAAATTCTCAACCTTTTAAAAGCCGCGGGCCCATACCTGTCAACCGTGGCTCCGGACAATCTGGGACCTGTGCAGAATGGTTCTGCGCAAGTCGCCTTCTACACATGCGTAGAAGTCGACTTGCACAGAAGGAATGCGCAGTACCTCTTTCCCCCCCACTGCCAATTCCGGGGTTTTGGCAGCTGCTAGCGAGAAATGGCGCGAATCGGTGCCGAAAAACGGAAAATCCCGGCCAATCCAGGAAGGTTGAGAGGCATGTACGGGCCAGGTCATGCTTCCCTCAGATAGCTTCAGGGGCCGATGGCCATTTTGCCCTTCCTCTACCACATGGCACTTCCTGGTGTGGTGGAAGTGGTGGTGGGGTCACATGAAATGATGCCACAGGCCACAGGTTAAGAATCCCTGTCTTAAACCCTTTCAGGACTGAGCCAATACCACCTGGCCAGTTTGTTCTGACCTGCCTTTTGGTTTTGCAACACAAAGGGTTTAATCAGACAGCTAAACCATGCATGGGCACGTCCTCTTTTGTCACTTCTTCCATGCATTCATGGACACTTTATTCTGAATAATAACTTTTAATACTGAAGATAAGTAAAAACAACTTGCAGTTTCCAGAAGGCAATTTGGGGTAGAAAGTATAGTGGATCTGAGAGAATGCCCTTTTAGGGAGAACAAGTGTCCTTCTAAGAGAGTGAGCCTTTTTGAGCGCCTTTGAGGTGCCTTTGAGTAGAGTAAGTGTCTCTTTGAGGGTAAGTGCCTAAGAGAGAATGCCCTTTTTAAGTTAAAAAGGACTAGTGCTTTTCCAGGCCCATGCTTCACAAAATGGAGGAGACAGTCTTTTTCAGAGCCTTCTTCCACAGGATCTGACTAAGGGCAACAACAAAGGGTGGGACTGGCTCCACCGTCCACCGCCCCCCCAGTTCTCAAGTGCTAGGCATCTTCGGATTGGTTTCTTAAAGGAACATACTTAAGGTCTACCTGCTCTCTAAAAGTTCATTATTGTTCCATGCCAAAACATGTTTCCTGCCTTACATCTGGCAACATTGCTGCCAAAACTATGGAGGGAGCTATCACCACCACTGCCGCCTCTTCTCGTTGTTAGAGTTCTGAAATGGCAAAGCAACGGCACAGAAAAGGAGGAGAAAAACCCCATTTCCTATATTCTTTGTTTTTATCTTGCTGAAGACGATTCTTGCAAATGGCAATTGCATTTGGGCTTTTGGGTGCACTTCTGCCCTGGACCAGTATTGGGCAAGGGCAGATTTTAATTCTACTTTTCTGCTGCAGACTTCATCTCTGTGCCCTGAAAAGCTAGCAAACAGGCATGAACACAGAGGGCTAATGTTTATTCTTTCCTTCACAGGCAACACTATTTCAGCTAGAATTGAGCTTTTATGTATCATTATGAAATTCTTCCTATTTCTGTGCTTGATATTTCTTTGGTCAAGCCTTGCCACCTTCTGTGATGTTTTTCCCTTTGGGCATAAACTTTAACCATCCTATCCTGTAGCTTCAGATACTTAGAGATGTTCATGCCCTTATTTCTATGAATTGATTCAAGTAAATATTTAGTGTATGCCGTCCAATTAAAGACATCCTGTATAGCTGCTTTTCTTTTTTTGTGTAGCCGAATGCTTGTTAAGAGTGACATAATGGTTACTTATTTATGATGTGCAGAAGAATAGTATTAGTATTCACTTATAAGACAATAAAAATTAAATAAGGAGACATATAAGATACAGCACCATATGACTATATATTAAAAGAAGTAAATTAAATGAATTTGGATGTTGCAAGACATAATTAATATGGATTTCTGCATATCTCATCCAGCATAATTCTGTGACTCTAGCCAATCAGATGGCTCCATCCATTCTGGTAGATGGATAGTTCTGGCTCTCAGTAAACATAATCTGGCCTCCTTTGGTCAAACTATTAGTGCTTAGTAGTTTAAGAAACAGTACAGTTTAAGAAATTCTTTTCTTGATTTCAATCATTGGAAAGTTCATGGCCTGTGTTGACTGGTTGAAAGCCTTCATAATTAATATGGAAGTGCCATTTTTTTAAATTCTTTCCACTACCTATATACAGTAAAGGTAAAGGTTTCCCTTGCTCGAAAGCCAGTCGTATCCGACTCTAGGGTTCAGTGCTCATCTCTGTTTCAAAGCTGAAGAGCCAGCGTTGTCTGTTTCAGCAGACGTTTCCGTGGTCATGTGGCAGGCATGACTAGACACCGGAGCGCACGGAACGCTGCAGTGGCTCAAGTGGCTAAGACGTTGACTGTGAGGTGGAAGGTCAGCAGTTCGATTCCCGAGTACTGCAGGATGGAATGAGCTCCTGTCTATGTCCCAGCTCCTGCCAACCTAGCAGTTTGAAAGCAAGAAATCGCAAGTAGATAAATAGGGACCACTTAGGTGGGAAGGTAACTATATACAGTTGTTGTGTTCTGTAAAGCTGTGCCTTTAACAATGTACCTTAGCCATGTGTTAACAATGTAACCTTTCTGTGTGCAACATTATAACCTTCAGCTGTATCAATGCAAACCTGATAAGGGGACGCGAGCTAGTGACCACTAGATGGCAATAGCGAGCGTCCAGCTCTCATGGCTCAGATTCACCTGGTTCAGCAGCACGGGAAGATTCCCCGCCACCTCTTCACCTGGTCAAGAAGGGCGTGACCTTCTAGACGTCACGCAGGCAGCAACCAATAAGCTGTCGACGAGCCACATTCAAATGTATAGCCAGCTGTATATATTGAGCTACCCATCCGCCATTACCACATGTTCCTCCGGATCATCATGCAATAAACCTGTGTTAAGCCAACCCTTCGGCTGTTTCATTGTCTTTGGTCCCTTACACTAAATTGGCGACGAAGGTGGGATATGGCAGCCCACGGGACCAAGACATGCGCCGGTTTCGAAATCAGGAAACCGGGCGACTGGGAGATCTTCGAGATGGACTTCCAGGCAGCACTGATTGAGTCCGAAGTCACGGAAGAGGCAAAGAAAAGGGCCATCTTCACCAGGATGCTCGGACAAGAAACCAAAAGGACCTTGGTGGACCTGATTGCACCGAGGAGGGTGAGCGAATTCAAGGCCAAGGAACTCATGCAGATGCTGCGTGAGCACGTCCGGCCCGCCACGGCGATGTTTCCCGCTCGGAGTGCGTTCTGGAGGCGAGTCCAAGCACCCGGGGAGACGGTCGCCGCATTCGTGGCGGCCCTGCGGCTGGCGGCCGGCCCGTGCAAATGGGAGAATGCCGAAATCACCTTCCGGGACTGTGTGCTGTGCAGCCTGAGCGACGCCGAAACCCAGCGCACATTAATGAACCAAGAGCCGCCTCCCACGTTGCAGGAGGTCGTCAGAGCGGCCCAGGGCGCAGAAGCTACAAAGGCTGGGGTCCAAGAACTCCAGGACTGGCGGCCGAAGTCGAGCAAGGCAGAGACCCCGGTACAGGCGGCCCGGCGAGCTTCGAGGTCGTCCACAGAGAGCAGCGACGATGAGGACGTCCGGAGGGTCCAGAAAGAGAGCCGGCGGTGCGACGGCTGTGGAGCGGCCCACGACCGCGTAAAGTGCCCGTTCCGGAAGGCCGAGTGCCACAACTGCGGCCACCGCGTGCACATCGCCAAGGTGTGCAGGAAGAGGCGCGAGACCCGGAGGAGCCCAGCAGACCGTTCTGCGGGACAAGACCGCTCAACGAGACCCAAGGAAGGCGCTCAGGCCACGCGGAAGCAGGACGGCGTGGGCCGCATCTCCGACGGCAGCGAGGACGACGCCCCAGTGTTCAGCGTGTCTGCAGGACACCCCCGCTACTTTGTTGAGGTACTAGTCCAAGGGATTCCCATTAGGATGGAAATTGACTCGGGGTCCTCATATTCAATCATTTCCCAGAGGGAGTTTTTGGGAATTGCCCCCCACAAGCGACCCAAGCTCAAAGCGTTGAGGTCCACACTACGGGACGTGCAAGGGAACAGCATTCCAGTGTTGGGGGTTGGAGAATTTCAGGTTAAGTTCAAGAAGCACGCCGCGTCCCTCCCCCTAGTCGTGCTAAAAGGGGGAGATTGCAGCCTCCTCGGAACTCAATGGTTCCAGCCCCTGGGGTTGTTTATTGGGGGGGTGCACGCCGTTGGGATGCATGCCGTTGGGACTGATCCAATTCAGGAGGTGTGCAAGGCGCACCCCGAAGTCTTCAAAAAAGGACTGGGGAAATTCAAGGGGTCCCCAGTGACATTCGACCTGGACCCGGAGGTCCGCCCAATTCGTCTTAAACCACGCTGGGTGCCGTTCGCACTTAAGGACAAGATAGAGGCGGAACTGGACAAATTGGTGGGCCAGGGAATCCTTGTGCCTGTTGATTCTGCGGAGTGGGAAACTCCAATTGTAACCGCACTAAAGGCCAATGGGGAGGTCCGCATATGCGCCGACTACAAGTGCACCATCAACAAGGCGATCCGCCCGAATGCATATCCGGTGCCGGTAGTCAGCCATCTGCTGGCCAGGTTACACGGGGGAAAGTGTTTCGCTAAGCTCGACTTAGCACAGGCCTACCAGCAGCTTACGGTGTCCCCTGCCGCAGCTGCTGCGCAGACCATAGTCACCCATAAGGGGGCATTCCAGGTGACGCGCCTCCAGTTCGGTGTGAATTCGGCGCCTGGAATTTTCCAGTCACTCGTGGAACGCCTCCTGAAGGGACTGGAGGGGGTGTTGCCTTATTTTGATGACGTGTTAATAACGGGGGGGAGTTGGGTTGAATTGGCCAAGAGGTTGGGGAAGGTCCTGACAATATTCGAAAAAGCGGGGCTGAGACTGCGAAAGGACAAATGCGTCTTCTTCGCAACCGAGGTTGAGTTCCTAGGGTTTTGTGTGACTCCTGAGGGGATAAAACCATCCAAATCCAAGGTGGCCACCATTAAGAAAGCCCCCCGCCCCACCTCCAAGCCCGAGCTGCAGTCGTTCCTAGGGCTGCTCAACTTTTACCACTCCTTCCTCCCCTGGAAGGCAGCAGTGGCTCAACCGCTACACAAACTGCTAAAAAAAGACCAGACATGGAAGTGGGGCGATGACCAAGAAAGGGCATTTAGTGAACTAAAAAGTCTCCTAGCGTCCGATGCCATACTGACCCACTTCAACCCCAAACGCCCGGTAGTTCTGACCTGTGATGCATCCCCGGTGGGGGTGGGGGCGGTGCTGTGCCACGTGCTGGAAAACGGAAGGGAGGCCCCGATAGCATTTTACTCCAGGTCCCTGTCCCAAGCGGAGAGAAACTATGCACAGACAGACAGGGAGGCACTAGCAATAGTTGCGGGGACGAAAAAATTTCACGATTTTCTGTATGGCCGCCCCTTCACCATTGTAACGGACCACAAGCCCCTGCTAGGCATCTTTACCGCAGATAAGCCCACCCCGCAGATCCTGTCCCCGAGGATGCTCAGGTGGGCCATTTTTCTCAACGCATACCAGCACGCGTTGGTCTACCGGCCCGGGAAAGAGATCAGCCATGCGGACGCTCTATCAAGGTCTCCCCTCCCCCTAACGCCCAGCCAGGTGAGCAAGGGGGAGCGGGACCATCAGGTTCTTATGATAGAGGTGCTGGATTCGCCCCCCGTAATGCCCGCCGACATTGCCAAAGCGACAGAGAAGGACAAGACGTTAGCGGCAGTTAGCTCCTGGGTGCAGAAAGGGTGGCCGGCGTCCTCCCCAGCGGAGGAGTTTGCCCCATTTTTCAGGAAAAAGCTAGAGCTGTCCCTAGAGAGGGGGTGCCTCTTGTGGGGGCAGCGGGTGGTGATTCCCACTTCCCTTCGGCCGCGGGTGCTCAAACTGCTGCATGTCAGCCACCCCGGCATCGTGCGATCCAAGGCGCTGGCCCGGAGTTACTTCTGGTGGCCCCAGCTGGACGCCGACATCGAGCACATGGTCAGCACTTGTGAAAGTTGCCAATGCTCCAGACCAGAGGAGGCCTGCCTTCCCCACAGGGAATGGGACGCGGCTAAGGGGCCGTGGTCCCGGGTGCACGTTGATTTCGCGGGCCCGTTCAGAGGCACCCTGTTCCTTCTTGTAGTGGACGCTTTCTCCAAGTGGTTGGAGGTTATCCCAGTCACGAGCACCTCCTCGGCCCAGACCATTAGGCATTTGCGGAGGCTCTTTTCCACGTTCGGCATACCCGACACATTAATTAGCGACAACGCTAGTTGTTTCACGTCCTCCGAGTTTAGGGCATTCATGGAGATTAACGCCGTTTGGCACATCACCTCCGCCCCGTTTCACCCAGCCACCAATGGCCAAGTAGAGCGCCTCGTCCGCACCACGAAGGACGCGTTGCGACGCATGGGCCCCGGGGATCTGAACCTACAAGTGTGCCAGTTTCTGCTAGGGTACAGGGTGACCCCGTTGGCATCCAGATACTCCCCCGCAGAGCTCTTAATGCGTAGGAAACTGACCACCATCCTTACTAGGCTAGATCCCACGAGGGTAGAGGACAAAGGAAGGAACATCGGGCTAGAGGCCACAAAGAGTTTCAGTGTAGGCGCCCCCGTGCATTGCAGGAATTACGCCAGCACGGGCCCAGCCTGGGTACCGGGCGTAGTCGTGGAGCAAACCGGCCCCGTGTCGTACCGCGTGGAAACCAGCACAGGACTCCTGTGGAGGCGGCACGCGGACCAGCTCCGACGCAGGGTCTCTGATAAGCAGGGCACAGACCAAACAGAGGGAAAATCAGCGTTAGGGTTCTCCCCCACCCGTTCAGCCCAAGGGGGAGGGAAAGGGGGCCGTGGGTCCCCACCAAGGGGGGAGGAGGATGTTCTCGTAGATATCCTAGGGGATCTTTCTGAGGAGGAGGAGGAACCCGACCCCATACATATCTCGCGGAATGTCCCCACAAATGCGGATACCCCTACTAAGTTAGATTTTGATTTTCAGAACCGGGGGGGTTTTTCAGAGTGGTCCCCCACCCGTCCAAGCGAGAAGAGGGGTTTTTCGTTAGCCCCGATTGCCCCCGGTCTGCCCACAATGGAGTTCTTCCCTTCCCCTAAGGCCGCCAGACCACGGCAAGCCACTAACGAGTCTCCCTCTCCCATTTCAGGACAAGGGACCAGGGAACAAAGAAGCAGTAGCGCCCCCGGGGGGGGGGTCAGCCCTCTTCACGGCCCAAACACACATGCAACAAGCCATCTTGGCTGAGAGACTTCGTCTCATCCTAGGGGGGAGGGATGTTGTGTTCTGTAAAGCTGTGCCTTTAACAATGTACCTTAGCCATGTGTTAACAATGTAACCTTTCTGTGTGCAACATTATAACCTTCAGCTGTATCAATGCAAACCTGATAAGGGGACACGAGCTAGTGACCACTAGATGGCAATAGCGAGCGTCCAGCTCTCATGGCTCAGATTCACCTGGTTCAGCAGCGCGGGAAGATTCCCCGCCACCTCTTCACCTGGTCAAGAAGGGCGTGACCTTCTAGACGTCACGCAGGCAGCAACCAATAAGCTGTCGACGAGCGACATTCAAATGTATAGCCAGCTGTATATATTGAGCTACCCATCCGCCATTACCACATGTTCCTCCGGATCATCATGCAATAAACCTGTGTTAAGCCAACCCTTCGGCTGTTTCATTGTCTTTGGTCCCTTACACTAAAACAGTACAGCGATATTAATAGTTGAACTTAATTTTTGCACATTTTGGACCACATTTTGGCACGGGGCACCCAGAGATGCAGGGCCCGTAGCATTTGCTACTCTTGCTATATGGCTAATCTGGCACTGCTACCTTCCTGTTTGGTAGGAAACCTCTTGGCAGGAACAGGAAACTTGGGTGAGCTTGGCTTAGTTAGGCCTCAAAGTCTTACACTTGTAGGTCTTTCTGCAAGTGAATCATATTTAGGTGTCTGTAAAGTGTCTTTCTGTCAGGTAGAACTCCCTGAATGGAGAATAATGGGATTTATAGTTCAAAAGATAAAAAACAACCCTATTGTACATATTATCAATTACTAAACCATCAAATATTCCTTTTCATTCAGTGAGCCATACAAACTAAAAAATATATCAGCATATTGATTTGGCAGTAGGGGGAATTCAACTGCCACAGTAATATCTTGTGAAATGAAAATGATAATGAAGCTATCATTGAATGGGTTATTAAAGTTAATTGTATAACTCTTACACGTGACATAAAATTGCCTCCTAACATTTAATAGTGCTAGGTGGCAACAAGCTCATAACCCTGACTTAATATTTTTAGTGAGAACATAGTACATCATTGTATGAAGAGTATGAGCACCTCAGTACCAAACAGCCAACATGGACCTATCCTACGGCAGCTTTTTGAAACAGTTTGTCTTGAAATAGTGTAATTTTGTGAAAGATGTAATTTCCAGAAGGCTGATTAGAAGAAGTTTGCAGTCATTTTGAATACTGTAATGCTTTTCTCTGGAGCATGACATCACTACACAGAACAACTACTGTGCAGTATTTGAGCAGCTGCTAACTTTCCATGACACCGAGCACAGATACTTCTTCAGGAAATTCATAGCTAGAGCTTCTTGCACTCTCATCACAGTTTACACAGCTCTTTGAAACTCCATGGCATATTAGGTTCAATGCCCAATAGCATTCTTCATTTGTGTCAGAAGCAATCTAGCGGCACTTCCAGAGTGGAAAGATCATATGACAGGGCATTGTCCTTGCCCAAAGGATACTCAAACATGTTCACAGTCCTCACACTCTGGAGAAAATCTGTATACCCACCCCCACATGCCTAAGTAGCATGGATTTAGATCTGTGAGCACAAATATGATTTTCTACCCTGTCTCTTTTTCTATCCATGAAAACCCATGTTGCCAATTTTGTGGCTATTTAAAAAATATCTTTTACTTTGATAAATGACTGGGATGATTCATAAACTGGAGAGTGAAAAACCCACACTGAGCATGTCAATTTTATGTTGTTTTATTTTACCAATATACAATTTCATTTATTAGATTTATATCCCGCACTACTCAACAAAAATGTGACTCAGGTGGCTTACAATGGAGAATATACAATAGGAATACAAATTACAAATACAGTTTACATAGTTACATATCAGTAACAAGTCAATTTCCACAGTCAAAGCCCATATACAGCACAAGTACAAGAGTAAACAGAACAATACAGTACAATGGGGCGGCTCTCTGTCCCTTCCCCAGCCCCTAAATGGGGAATATACAATAGAAATACAAATTACAAATACAGGTTACAACGTTACATATCAGTAACAAGTCAATTTCCACAATCAAAGCCAACATACAGCACAAGTACTAGAATAAAGAGAACAATACAATACAATGGGGCAGCTCTATGTCCCTTCCCTATCCCCCAAATGCAAAGTGTAAAGGCACCCATATAGCCCCAATGTCTTTATCTACCCTCTGGCTGGACGGGCCAGGAGGGAGGCAATGGCTTCTGCAGCTATGTCCGCTTTCCCATCCCTGCGCCGATGGAATGAGCAGCGGGGAGAAGCAGCAGGGGTCATTTTTAAATCACAGAGCCGCCCACAAGTGCTCCCACTTCCCCGCCGACCGTCCAGGCCGGGTGGAAGGAGCACGGAGCCTCAGGCGGTGGCGGTGGTGGCAGCAGCATTTTTAAACAAGCTTCTTGGGTCATGGAATATATTTGTATATTGTTGCCATTTTGTTTTGGGCAAAACACGGGATAAAGCACATGTTCTTCAATGTAAGTCTTGTTTATAGCAACTTGTTTTTTCATAGTCGATATTACATTCCTATTATGTTTAATGCTTTATTTCCTTCCTCCCATCTCTTTTGCAGTTTGTGCTGGAACTGAGAACAAGCTAAGCTCTCTGTCTGATCTTGAGCAACAGTATCGTGCACTGCGCAAGTACTATGAGAATTGTGAGGTGGTGATGGGCAACCTAGAAATCACCAGCATTGAACATAACCGAGACCTCTCCTTTTTGCGGGTAAGTGCCATTTCTGTTTCTTTAAGGCAGGGATTCTCAACCTGCGGCCCATAGGCCAGATGTGGGCCATGGCACAATTTCATGTGCCCCCCCCCACTGCGTCCACCACACCCGGAAATGCCATGTGGTGGAGGAAGCTGTCTGAGGTAGTGTGACCCAGCCCCCAGCTTAAAAAGGTTGAGAACTCCTGCTTTAAGCTATATGTGAGCAGACATTTGGCGTTACACAGACTATGGCTGTGTACACATGATACTTTTTTTTACAGAGTACAAATCTCTGGTGGTATTTTAGAGTTGTTTTGCTAGAAGTACACCAGTTTTGGTTCATTTTTGGCCTCTGTGACTTCCACTCAGGTTTTGCAAGTTTCCATCATTCTTCAAGTACTTTACATTTATCTTGTTGTGGCCAGTTGTAATACTGTTCTGGGTTGTGTCTGTGATAAACATACACACAGCTCCTCTTTATTACTGGATCAGTTCTGAAACTGTGCTTCAATACTGATTTTTTTTTTAAAATGGGAATGCATGATAACATTTGTTCTTGTTGCTCTGGGCACTTAAGGATTTTGAGTTGTGACACTGGCTCACAAGCCTTGTGACAAGGCTCACAAGCCTTGTCGATTTTACCTGTCAGGCTACAAATCTGTGGACTTGGGGACACATTCCAAATGGTATAGAAACAGAAGGACTCCCCTCAAAAGCTTTTAACAAAGAAGGAAGTGTTGAGTTCTTAGAAGTCTCTCCCTGTCGGGGACATCATCACTCTTCTGCAAGCATAAATAGGAAGTGAGATTTTGGCCACTGGATCCATAGACTTATAAGCCTCAGCCATGTACCAAGGAAAAATGGGATATGTATGGGCACTGTGGAGTGAAAACAATAACATTCTAAAATTGAGGAGCAGGCCCCATTGTGGCAGGGGAAGGACTAAGGACCAGTTCTGCTGATGTTTCAACCATGTGGGAAAGTTGTTTAAAGCAAGAGCTGAATGAAACAGCACCCCTGTGATCAGAGCACCAGGTAAATTAAGTCTCCTCTCTTGGCCATTTTTACCATTTTGTAGACACTGGATGAGATGAGGGGAGGTGGTCTGCAAGGAGGAAGCAGCTGGAGGACCCTCTCTTCTTGTGTTGTATAGTGTGCCAGAAACATTCTTGGCAGGTGTTGGCAGTTAACAAACCTCTGATGTGGGATCAAGGGTAGTGTGATTGTATGATAAACAAGTCTCTGCTCATTGTCATCATTGGCTGCAACTCATATCCGAAAATGCATTTTTTCCTGAAGCAGGGAAAATGCAATTCGTGTGAATTTGTTTAAGTTGGATCCCAGCTTGCCATGAAGTGAACCAAACACTATGATCATGGAACAATCTCCTGTGACACATATGAAAGGAGACATGCAGGATTTAACACCGGGACTACAATGGACTGCTGCAGCCTTGAGGATATTATCAAGGTGTGCCTTCACAGCCAGTCCATCTGGCATGGCCTCTCCCACCTCCATGACCGTTGGGAATCAAAGTTCCTCCTCTGCTCATTTTGCCATTGGGCTCAATATGATGGTTTCCAGTGGCATTTCCTCCACTAAGGGAACCCACCTAAAGGGGTTCATCCACCCATAGCTGTTGGCCCCTTTAGGGAGTCAGGTTATTTACTGCTGCCCAACACTTGGCATTGTGTTGCTTCCTGTACAGTCTACTCCATTACCATAGCAGGATGTCTGGCCAGACTTCTACTACCTCTACCACTAATGTTGTTATGGCACATGAGTATATGCTGCTTAATTTATCCCATTGTTGGCAGAAAATAAAGAAATCAACAAATGTCCAACAAGAGAAACCTGCAGGATTGTCAGGACTAATGTTTCAAAGGTGGTGGTTGTCATTAGTGATGCTGCTGCAGTTTCATAAGCTTTATCATCCTGCTTTTCAGCAAAAGGATTTTTGGACCCATGTACCATGAATGCGTTGCTTTGGGAATGATCAGTATATGAAATACCAGTACTTATATTACATTCTAAGTATCCGTAAATTTAAAATGGACATAAATGAGCACCCCCCTCTTTCTTTCTTACGCACTCACACTCATGTGTGTACATGCACACTCATAGAGAGGTTCCCATGCAATCATTTGAACTGGTGTGTGTGTGTGTGTGTGTGTGTGTGTGTGTGTGTGTGTGTGTGTGTGTGTGTGTGTGTGTGTGTGTGTGTGTGTGTGTGTGTGTTCATTCATATATAGATATAGATAGATAGATAAAAAAACCTATTTCATTTCAGGAGGATGGTTGCAACACAAGCTATTGAAAGCTGAATCCAAATTTCCTATAGGTGTTATAAACTGAGGTTTTGTTTCTGAAAATAATTTCATGCTATCAAAGTGCAGACAATATTCTAATTGATACCAAAACAAAAGGAAGACATCATGGCTTCCTTCATTTTTCATATCAATTTGATACTACATGCTTCCTATTTCTTTTCTCACACATACTGAAAAGTCAAAATGCCTGTGCAGTTACAGATATAGTCTACTGGTACAGTTCTATCAATTTGTCATCTACAAGCATATGAACTGAATGTCCTACAGTTGGAACGCTCTAAGTTTGGCTTGCAGAGAATCCCAGTTCCTTGCCTGAGCCAAGAAATAAAAGGGTGTAGAAGATGCATTGACTGTAGCTGGAGAACCTACTGAGAAGTTTGCTGAATGGAATGAGATTGGATCCACATGCTGGCCATACCTCATTCACATCTCACAGAAATCTCCAGAAAAACTCATTCCTGCCCATAAAATACCTGGTGAGAGAGAGGTGGAGAGCCGCACTTGCTCTGTGCCCAAATAAAGGACACAAAGATTATGGCCGACCTGTCCTTGTCCATTTATGTGATTGTGTTTCTACATTCTGATTTCTCCATGAAGACCGCATTCCTGCCAAGGGTAAGATCAGGTCATAGACTGAATTGTGAAGATAAAGGGAAACCAGTGTGAGTCTCTAAAGAGCTTGGACATTATCTTTGATTTAGGCATTGGATTTTTGAATTTGTGAACTACCAATCACATAATTCTCCATTCTAGTTATTCTTCCTGACAGACACACACACCTACAAATACCTAAGTGTGGTTCACCTGGAGTAAAGGCAAGATAGAGGCCGAGCACTGTCCTAACTTTCTATTCAGAAATGAAGCTGAAGTGTACAAGGCTAAACTGGTTCTGAAATTAGTGTTCTAGTGGCCTCAAGACTTTGGTGATTTTATCAAATACTTTGAAGATGTTGTGACCCCCACCTGCTGGTTGGTTTAATATCAAAGTAATCCTCCACTTTTTAATGTGTGGGAGTTTTAGCGGGATAATTTGTTTTAATGGGGTTGTTCTTGTTTTAAGGGTTTTAAGATTGTATGCTGCCCAGAGTCTCTGTGAGTTGGGCAGCTATATAAACATGAATATAAATAAAATAAATAAATAAATAAATAAAATTAATGACTTGCAGCAGAAAGGGCAAGAAGGGCATATTTCTAAGGAAATTGGAACATAACTGTGCTTGAACTTGCTTACCATATATACTCAAGTATAAGCCAGGTTTTTTAGCCCCCCAAAAAGGGGACTCGGCTTATACTTGGGTCAGTGACCATGAGGGTCCCAAGACTCTCAGATTTAGATGTGCTAACAATTTAATTAATTTTACCATATTTTCATTTATTTTGATTACTGAAACTCACTAGCAGCTGCTCCATTTCCCACCTTCAGCTTATACTCGGTTCAATATCTTTCCCTGTGTTTTCCGGTCAAAATTAGGTATCTTGGCTTATATTTGGGTCAGTTTATACTTGAGTATATATTCTCTTTCTCTAATCACAGTCTGTGAATGTTGGATTTTAAATGAGTGATTCATGGAGGTTCTTCTACTACTCTCTTGGTGACTAGCAATTCTCTCCTTCTGTCAGCCTAGAAAGGCACAATACCATTTATATTTACACATTTGTGAAAAGACATATATAAGTGCCTGCTTGTCATATTTTCTATCAGCAATATGCTTTTAGTGCTTATTTTTAAAAGATTCTATTTTGCTATTTCTAAATAAATGGTTGAGTTACATATTATTTGCAGTTGATATACTTGAAGAAGTGGAAGCAGCATGTGGCAAACCCACAGAAATTTAGTCTTCTCTCTTATTTTGTAACAATAGTTAGTAAAAATTTCACGTATTTGTTTATTTTTACCTGAGACTGCCCCTTCACAGATGTCGCAAGAAAAAATAGCAAATCTGGCTAATGTGATAAATTAAAGCTATTAAAATGGAAAGCAAAATAGAGAAAAGACATTCTTGAAAGGAGTTAAAATGAAAATAAAAGGTGACATATTTATGCTAATAATTTGGCATTCATTAGCTTGAGTATGGTAATTATTCCATCTCTTTAAAATGTTATAATGGCCCCAAAGAGGTGGCAGATGGGACATAACCAAGAGCCAAACTTAGCAGGAATAGATATGAAACCACTGCTTTTTCTCATGTTCTTACAGTAGTATGTCCCTTGATTTGATTTGAAACTGACTGGAAATTAATGCTGATATACTTATATTATCTGCTAGTTATATAACAGCATTCATGTTTATGTCCATTATAGAGCAATATCAATATACAGTAAAACCTCGCAGAAAGAGCGTCTCGCTTAGAGACTAACTCACTTAAAGAGCAAAATGTTATTTGAACAGTCACCTCGCTTAACAACTAAAACCAACCAAAAACTCGCTTAACAACTACAATCCCTGCCACCAGAAGTCACAATTGGTCACTTACAATGGTGTTTCACTTAAAGAGCAAATTTGTTTTAAAAGCAGTCCCATGGAACGCATTATGCTCTTTAAGCGAGGTACCACTGTATATGTCTTTGCTGTTGTGATGATCTTATAGTCTAAAATTGATAGGAGACAGGAGAAAGAGAAAGGTGAAGTTAAAGAAAGAAAGTATACGCATTGAGCATATGTATAGGCTCAAGTGGTCAAGATGCTGAAGTTGATGACTGGAAGGTCGGCAGGTCAGCAGTTCAAGACCTGTGTACTGCATGATGTCTCTGACCCAACTCCTGCCAACCTAGCAGTTCAAAAGCAAGAAATTGCAAGTAGATAAATAGGTACCACTTCAGTGGGAAGGTAAGCAGCATTCTGTGCACCCTGGTGTCTAGGCATGCTTGCCACATGTCCACAGAAATGTCTGCAGATGCAGACAGCACTGGCGTCTTGGCTGTAAACAGAGATGAGCACTGCCCCCTAGAGTCGGATATGACTGACTTTCGAGTAAGTATGGCCTTTACCTTCTATGCATTTCAACCAGAATTTCAGCAGGATAGAAGGTGAAGGGGTACCACGAAACAATGGGTTTTGAGGAGGAAGTAGAAGGTAGGGAGAAGAATGGTGTCACATCACTGATCTGGGCTCAATAGGTAGCGATTTATGTTAGCTCTGTGTTTCTCACTTCAAATACTGTGACTGCTAAAATATTCCAGAAGCATAGCTGTTAGGCAGGTTCAATTCCAATATCTAGTGGCATCCTAGAACATTTGGAGTCTATACAAACATACAGGATAACTGTTAATGGAGGCAGAAATAAATGACAAATAGCTGGGCCCACGTCATTAATTCATGGTTTTGGAGTACTGTTCTAAATGCTACCCCAGCTTAAATATTAAAGGCGTTCTTGAATGAAAAGAATTTTCCTTGCTGGAAGGGCCACAGCCTCCCTTCCTCTGAAAGGAGTTCTACAGCCTGTAAATGGACACTGAGAGATGCCACTCTCCAGTGGTGGGCTCCAAAAAAAATTACTACCACACTGTGGCCATGGTATGGTGAGCGTGGCCAGGGGAAAGCCCTGCATTGTACCTGAATTAGGACTACTTTATTTCAAAACTTGAACGGGCAGAGCCAGCCAGAATTTCTGCTACCAGTTCTGGTGAACTGGTGCAAACTGGCTGATGCCCACCACTGCCTCTCTCACATCTCCACTAAACTAATAACAGTGTCCTCCAGAGCCCAAAGCCTCAGCAGGCTTACATGGGAGAATGCTTCTGTCCCAAATTATACAGGGTTTTGTAAGTCATCACTGGCACGTTAACTTGAGCCTTGAAAGAGACTCTTACCCAGTAAAGCTATTATTACAAGCAAATGATATTCTCCCTGTAATCAGCTCTGGTTGAAGTCTGGCTACAGCATTTTCGACAAGCTGATGTTTCCCAATATTTTGCAGAAAGAAACACCACGTACTGTACAGTGGGATCTGTTCTTGGTCATCCCAGAGTGCCAGATGCGTAATAACAGGCTCAAAGTAAAGGACGCCAGGATAGGCTAAATATTGGGGGGAGGGGGGAGATCTTAACAGTTAGAGCAGTACAACAGTGTGACCATCTGCTCCAGCACTGGAAACATTCAAGAAAGAATTGGCAACCATCTCTCAGATCTGATTTGATGCCTACATTGAGCAGGGGGTTGGACTTGTTGGCTTAAAAGGCCACTTCCAACTCAGTTATTCTATGATTCTATGTCACCATGGCTTGATCAGACATTTACAGAAATAAGACGATATGGTGCACGTTCCTCAGGTGTGTAGGAACACTGCTTCCTGGACATTACAGGTTCCACTCCAATAATTAGGTCAAATAACTAGTAATAGCAAGTGTGGAGGAGCCCTGACTTTTCTTTCATTATATATTGTAAGGAACCTCTACATGAAGACATAATGTTGTAAGTCACTACTCTAGCTTTGCTAATTTACATTAGGACCAAGACAATTGTGACTATTAAGGAAAAGAGGGCCCCAACTGGTGGTTTAAGAGAAATTGCTGTTGTTTAAGTTGGTCAGGATATCAACAAAGGTGATCAGCTGTTAGAAGTTCCTTAAGGAGTTATAATAAGTCATAGGTGCTGGTAATGACCTTTAAAGCCCTTCATGGCATACCTGTCAACCACGGCTCCAGAAAATACGGGACCTGCGCAGAACAGTTCTGCACAGGTCACCTTATACATGACCTGCGCAGAACGGTCCTGTGCAGATTGCCTTCTACGCATGTGTAGAAGACTTTTATGCTTGTGTAGAACCCTTCTACACTTGCGTAGAACCCTTCTATGCATGCGTAGAAGGCTTCTACGATCCCCTTCTGCGCAGATCGCCTTCTATGCATGCGTAGAAGGGTTCTACGCAAATGTAGAAGGGTTCTACACAAGTGTAAAAGCCTTCTACGCATGTGTAGAAGGCGATCTGCGCAGAAGGGATGCGCAGTACCTCTTTTTTCCCCACTGCCAATTCCGGGGTTTTGGCAGCTGCGGGCAGAAAATGGCGCAAATTGGTGCCAAAAATCAGGAAATCCTGGCCAATCCAGGAAGGTTGATAGGTATGTTTCATGGTAGTGGGCCAGGTTACCTAAGAGACCGCATCGCCCCAAGGGAGTCTGCCCGCCCCACCAGGGCAGACCGGAGGCGCTCCCTCAGTGTTCCATCGTCTAGAGGGGCCCGCCTCTCTAGCACAAGGAGGAGGGCCTTCTCCATGTCCACCCCAGCCCTGTGGAACCTCCTGCCGGTAGACCTACGGCTGCAGACTGAATTGCTGCCCTTTAGGAAAGGGCTGAAAACCTGGCTGGCGGGACAAGTATGGGGGGGCCGACGGGGTGCTGACTCCCGCCTGTTGGCTCTGCTAGAAGCAGTTGTCCCTTTTTACTGTTGGGTGGGAAGGGAGGGTCTTTTAACTGTGAGATGGTTTTAGATTGTATTTAAGAAGTTTTAAAGGGGATTTTATAGTTCTTATGTGTAAGTGTGCCACCCTGAGTTGCCCTAGGGCAAGAGGGCGGGATATAAATCTAATAAAATAATAATAAAATAATAATAATAAGTCCATCAAGGAGATCTTTAAAAAGTCGGTTGGAATGTAGTCAGTGGATGGTGGGAAGACATAAGGTGGGATAAGTAACTACCTTTCTTCCCCATGTTAAGGGATGTCCATCAACTGAACTGCAGTGGCTCAAGTGGCTAAGACACTGACTGGAAGGTAGCAGGTCAGCAGTTTGATTCCCGAATACTGCAGGACAGAGTGATCTCCCATCTCTGGCCCAGCTCTTGCCAACCTAGCAGTTCAAAAGCAAGAAATTGCAAGTAGGTAAATAAGGACCACTTCGGTGGGAAGGTAAACAATGTTTTGTGTGCTCTAGTCATGCCTCCTACATGACCATGGAAATGTCTGCAAATGCAGACAGTGCTGGCTGTTCAGCTATGAAACAGCACTGAACCCTAGAGTCAGCTTTCGAGCAAGGGTAACATTTACCTTTACCTTAGCAACCGAATCACACTGAGACAGAGAAGGGTATTTCAAGAAATTATGAGTGGTGAAAGACAAATGTTTCAAAATCATAGTTAAGATTCCGTTAGAATTTTTGCAAAACCAATACTACAGCAATGAAATTAAAGTCATGAGGAAGACCATTTATGGGCCATTTTCATGATGGACAATGGTTAGCATGAGGTGGAGTTTGAGGAACTTTGGCTTAAGAGATAAGCTTAGGGAAGGCTCACTTACTACAAATGGCAAGTGAGAAACATGATCCTCCTCAGCATTCATACTTATTCTACTGGCAACATAAATTTCTTTGTTTTATCTAGGTTGTCTCTAGTTCTGATGTGAAGCCATGTCTATGCCATAAAAATCAGGACCATGTATTTCTGAAACATACAAAGGATTGCCTTTTAGTTTTAGTGGTTAACATTTTTAAAATTGAATCATCATTGCGGTAGGTAGTTGGACAGATCCAAGTCTCACAGTTTTAATGACAAAAATTTAGGCAGGATAATTGGTACAGTATTTTCCATATCTGAATATAACTACAGTACCAGTGGGGTGTATTTGATGATAACAGAGAAAGTATGCCATGAAAGTTCTGATTTTTCATTGGAGTTCTGTTTGTATGTTTCCACATAAATTATTCAATTTAAAACAACAACAACTCGGTTCATCCTTCTGGCAAAGGGAACCTGTTAGATGAATGCAACAGTTTTTCTTTTCATTTGTCACAATATTCTGCATTTAGAAAATCTTTAAAAGTATACTTTCACAAGTTGAGAGACAGAACTGTAATGTTCAGACTGAGCATTGCAGCTTTGACCTAATGTGATAGATAATGCATAGGCCTATTCTGGGATGACAAGAATGCAGGATTGTATGGACACTGGCTGACTTGGCCTGCAGGGACTTATATTGGAACATTCCACAAAAATGTTTTTATTTTTGTTTAGCTTTGTTTTTAATTAATCTGACTATAGCTTGAGCTGGGGGAGAAAGTGACTCGATATATAAAGCATGGCTACAGAACCCTTTGTCCCCAAGGGCCATGTGTGATGATGGCATGAGGGCCCACATATGTGTGGACATATACATTTATGCATGTATATACAGTGATACCTCATACAACGTCCAAACTTGGTTCCACACATTTGGACTTTATACAGATTTGGACTTTGCATGAGGCATGCAAAATCCTAGCCGTGATGCCTCATACAACGTCCAAATCCTTGCCGCAATGCTTCATACAACGTTGTTTCTATAGAGATACATTGTACTGTAACAGCACAGACTTCAGGGCAAAGTCAAGGAAACAGACAGGAAACTGACAGAACTTTAAGAAATCATTGTCTAAAGGCTAAAAACATTTAAAAAAACATGTCAAACAACCCTGATTGTCCAAGAACCTGAAGAATGCTGCAAAAATCCCAGGAATGCTTCTAAAAATTCTGACGAAAAAATTCAAAAAATCCAAAGTTGTGCTCAAAACCATTCCTAAACACTCTTCGCCTCATGCAAAACCCACAAGAGCAATGCACGCATGTGTCCTGCCTTTTATACTGCCCAGGCACAATGCTACCTGGGAAAAACCCCAATGTCTCATACAAAGTCACATGACTTTGTATGAGGCAACTTTTTTCAAGGAATTAGGTGATGTTGTATGAACTCGATGTTGTACGAAGCGGACTTTGTATGAGGTATTACTGTATTATGTAGCACCAGTGGGTGGGGAATTCCTAGGATCAGAAATAGCAGGAGAGTTGGAGATGTAGGGGCCGCTTTTCCCATAAAGGAGGATAAGGTCCTTATCACCTTGGTTTGTGGTTTTAAAGACTGTGTATATAAAGATCATTCTTCTGTGTTGTATATGTTCTATTTTGGATTTGAATGTTGATCTCATTTGGCTTTAAAGAGAGATTTGAATTCTTCTTTATTTTTTTCAAGAAACTCCATTCTGGTGCGGGTGAAAAGAGCTCAGGGTATACAGGTTGTACTATC
Source organism: Bradypodion pumilum (assembly GCA_035047305.1). Taxonomy (NCBI): domain Eukaryota; kingdom Metazoa; phylum Chordata; class Lepidosauria; order Squamata; family Chamaeleonidae; genus Bradypodion; species Bradypodion pumilum. Next base: position 245,679,618 of record JAWDJD010000001.1, on the reverse strand, counting down.
CAGTTTTGTTGTGTCACTATTGCTCCTGTAGGTGTGTGTGTGAATCATTTTTTTAAAAGTTTGTGCTTGCAATACTCATTAGAAAGAGAGAGAGAGAAAGGAAGAGAGAAACAATAATAATAATTTTGTGTCAGCAATTATTCTAGGTTGAAAGGATTTTGCTAGGGAAAATCCACTCAGGGGACGTCTGAATGAGGTTCTTTTCATGTCCCCTATTTATCTACTTGCAATTTCTTGCTTTCAAACTGCTAGTTTGGCAGGAGCTGGGACAGAGACAGGCACTCAAACTGTTGTGCAGTACCCAAGTCTCGAACTGCTGACTTGCCGGCTTTCCAGATAACAAGGCAAGCTTCTTAACAATTGAGCCACTGCAGCCAAGAAAGAAAGAAAGAAAGAAAGAAAGAAAGCCACCCACCCACCCACCCACCCACATATATCTTTGCTGTGAGAGAGTGGAGAGTCTTTGCTTTATCATCTCTGGGGATGGTGTGAAGTTTTTCCACTTATGATTGTGATACTGCTTGCTCATTCCTCAGTGGGAACAGCATTGTGGGAAAGGCAATACATATGCTACCACACTGTCCTGAGAACTCTGATCTTGTCTTCTCTCAGAAGCTGAGCAGAGGTAGGCCTGGTTAGCGTTTGGATGAGAGCGCATCAGGAATTGCCAGGTAGGGGCTAAAACCCTGCCTAAAACCCTAGAGAGCAGCAAACAGTGCTGAGCTAGCTGGATGAACAGTTTGGTTCTGGATAAGGCAACTTCTTTTGTTTTTGTTTATGATTTAAGTAGGGTATTGAGAGGAAGAGAAGAGGGTCAAGGCATCTGTGTGTGGGAGTGGGGGTAGATTATGTGCATGTGCCAAAATACAAAAAAGTTGCTGAAATGCACTTTCATTACTGAGAGATAACCACACACATTTCATCCCCAGTTAAATAATGGTCTATGGCAGTGATGGCAAACTATGGCACTCCAGATGTTCTTGATTGTCAATTTCCAGAAGCCCTGATCAGCAGGATTACTAACTTGGGCTTCTGGTAATTGAAGTCCAAGAACACTTGGAGTGCCAAGTTTCGCCATCAGGGCCTTAGCCAGGATTCTAGATGGGGGGGTTCAGGAGGGCAAAAATTTCAGGTGGGGCAACAATCTCACACTCTCATATATAACACTGGCATCCCGGGTTGCGGGGGACTGTTAGCTCAGGAGGTTTTACGCCCCCCTGCCCCCTGACTACGCCCCTGTTCTCCATCACTGGTCTATGGTATCCTTTGAATGTGTGCTTCCTGATAACAGCCAGAGACAGTCTGAATATTGTGCAAATAAACTATATACCATTTAGTTTGTGATGTATTTCAGATAGGTTTATATTCGGATATTGAATGTCTACTAAAGGCAAGAAAGCACAGACTCATTACTCCTTCCTTGAATGTAAGTTTGATCTTCAGGCCCCCACCCCCACCTGAACTGCATTTTAAAGGACATGCTGGTTTAAATTTTAGTTTAAGAAGAGCAATCTAGCATATACAGCAACCAAAACTCTAGTGGCAAATGCACTTAAATTGAAAATAGATTTATTAGGTTGTAAAGCCTAGTGTACAGCTTCCTTGGGGACTAGATAGTGAGGTATTAAGATTTGGCTTCAATGATGAGCGTAATGAATTTTAAGAGCTGTTTGCAACCTTAATTAGGAATCCAAAAAATAACATTTCATGGTGTATATTGATGCACTTTGCTCAGGGGAATCACAGGGGCCATTAAGTCTTGTTTATGCATATTCTTCTTCTTGCTGTCTGCTTTCTACCTCTAGGGAATGCAGCTTGTCTCTTCAGAACAGGGGAAACAGAAGTGTACCAGTGGTTAAAAGATTCGTAAGGTGGTCACCACAACAGATTAGAATAATTTTGATTTAATTTTGATTTAATTTTGACTTGAATAATTTCTGTCACTAGCAGTGTTCATATTTTTAAACCCACCCATCCCACACACACACATACTTCTGCCCCGTTTGAAGACTAAAAGTGAAACTTAGCAAAACTGTATTCAAAGGGTGCAGTAATGTTGCATTGTAAGTCATTGATTTAGTGCCTTGGATCAATGAGTTTAAAAGCTAAAAGAAACAAAAGATAAAGCCTTTAATTGTAATCTGTCAGGGGACAGTAGGGGTGGTGTAGTCTAGGAGTTTAGTAGACTGGTTTCACTAAATCTGATCAATGTTAAAGGTTTCTGCTGTGGGTGCCTGCAAGAAAGCTTTAATTCAGACGCTCCAACGTAAATGTTGGTACCTATTGCAACATTTTGCAATATTACTAATAACGCCATCTGAAATCTGATCATACCATTAAGCTCACTTGCTAATAAGATATTTATTTACACAGAGCTGTGAAACTGATTACATGCAACAGTAAGGATTTCAAAAAAGGAAGTGGGTTATGATTTTGTTACAAAGTAAACGGGACCTTTAAATTGTTCCTTTAGAATATTTTTTACAAAAACTATTTGTTCATCATTACTGAGGCTGAAAACATTAAAACATATTAAAAACAAGTACTGTATCTTTCTGTTTGGAATCCTGTCTTATGTATTTAAGTGGAACCTCTTTCTCTGATTTAATTGACTGTAATCACTAAGCAACATACCTGTCAAGCACAGCTCCGGAAATTACGGGACCAGCACAGAACGTTTCTGCGCAGGTCCATTCTACCCATGCGTAAAAACCTTCTACGCATGCATAGAAGTGACCTGCGCAGAATGGCCATTAGGGCGAGGGGCAGACATCACCCCCTGGCCAACCTAGGCCTTGGACTGTTTGCGGCCGACTTGTTGAACTTTTTAGATGAATAACTTTTTAATGTTTAATGATGGTAGTTGATTTGTGACACTTTGACTTATGTAATTTTTTTGATACTGTGATTTATTTCTATTTTTGTATACTATTTGTATCTTATTTTGTTATATTGTGATATATGTATAGTTTATTAGATGTGGTACTGTTGTGAGCCGCTGGAGTCACGTTGTTGAGTGGGCAGAATACGTCCAAATATAATAATAATAATAATAATAATAATAATAATAATAATAATAATAATAATAATAATAATAATAATAATAATAATAATAATAATAATAATAATAATAATAATAATAATAATAATAATAATAATAATAATAATAATAATTTGTCTTTTAAAAAAATCTACAATTATTCTAGTACTATATCAGTTGGCAGCTTAAACTATATCAGTGGCAGTTTATTTCTATACTGATGTACTATAAACCATTTCAATTTGTTGTTGTTTCATTTATTTTCATCAAAAATATTTAGAATCAGGAGCTATATGAAAGGAGAGCATGAAATATGTTTACAGCCAAAAGCACTGATGGAAACCATAACTCTAACTGTAGGTTTAGTGATTGTTGTTCCCTTTGTATGTTAAAAAAGGCTTGGATTACATCATATAGTGTAAAACCCACTCTACCCCTACATCTTTGTATGTGTGTGTTTATATTTTAAACTTGGATCAAGAGCTATGTGCAACTGATGTATGAATAACAAAATAGAAAGAAGGAAAACAGATGAAACATTTTTGTAAATCTGTGTCTTAAAAAAACATTGGTTTTAAATTATTGTTCAGTTCAAATTTTGATTGTTCAGGTTTGAATTTTGCATTCTGTTGAAACGATGCTAAATCACTTCAGCAGTGTATTTTGAGTTTGTGTGTTTGAGGAATTAAGTCAATAGCTATCTGCAGCAAAAGTATGGAATACATTTACAAGAACAGATTTTGGTAAATATGCCTCTAATACTTGGTGTTTATACTGACATCATTGAGGACACACAGTGGGTTGGTATGAATAAGGTATAAAAGGGCAAAGAAAAAGGTTGTGGTTGTAATGAACATAGGGGAGTAAATGCTATGGTCTGATTAAAGGAGGTTCCATCCACCCCAAATTTCTCCTACCACCACCTTTCTTCAGGAGCCTTGCCCAAGCCTCTCCCAAGGTGTGTGGGATCCTGGGACTAGGAAAACCTCTATGTTTCTTTCTATAACTAACACATAACAGTCAGACCAGGTAGGTCAGTAGTGCAAAATCTGAACTAATAAAGGTATAGTAGCATTTTGCCCTCTTGTCGAGGCACCTTCTTTAGGCATCCCAACCCTTCTACCTCACAAAGTGACACTTATAAAAATATTTTAAAATGTATTTTAAAACAACAAATAAATGTCCAAGAAGCATAAAGTATCAGAACAACAGTTATAAAGTAGAATAACCTTTCATTTCCCATACCCCTTTAAAATAAAACACATATTATAACTTATTCTCTTCATCTTCCATTTAATTCTTCTCAGCTTCTAACTGACGTTCTCCAGGTTCTAATTTAAACTGATTTCAAGTTATAATTAATTCTCTTTAGGTTCTAATTAATTATCTTCAAGTACTAATTCTATTCAGGTTCTAACTCAAACTCTTCGGGTTCTAGCTTAAACTGACTATCCTTTTCACGCTATCTCTTCCATTTTTCCAGTCAGACAATAATCACCTCACATCGATCACTTTTCCACCACCAATTAGGGAACACCGCACATCAACAATCCTGCAACCATTTTAGGTTGAGGCGTGTTTTCTACCGATTACATTGGTGTTGGCAGAAGAGGAGGATGGGATGGGGGCTAGAGGACTACTGTCATTAATTTCATTCACTGTATAGTTTTAAATGTCATAGACTAAAAGAAACATGGGCCTGTAAATTATGCACCCACAGGTTTTCAAAAAGGTTATAGTACAAGAGATCACATTTTAGTCTTAACCCAGCTACTTGAATGAAGCCGTGAATACAATATTCCACTTGCAGTAGCATTTGTAGACTTTGAAAAAGCATTTGACAGTGTTGAAGTTAACACAGTTCTTGGAGCACTAAAGGAGCAAGGAGTCCATTCTAGCTACATCAAATTACTCCAAGTAATGCAAAAGGTCTCTTCAGCAATCCAGTAAGAACCTCAATTTGCAAAGGGGTCAAACAAACTAATACAACATCACCTAAGCTTTTCTCTGCCTGCCTCAAAATGTGATGCAAAAGTTAAACTGGACTGAGGGTATCACAATAGATGGCGAGAAATTAAACAGTTTGAGGTTCGCTAATGACATTGTCCTGATATGTAATACAACAGATGAGCTGCAACAAATGCTTACAAAGCTGGACAGAGAAGGCATAAAAATAGGTCTCAATGTCAACGAAACTAAAACCTAGTTTATGAAATCTAAAGAGCTGTCTTGTGGTGGAATAAAACTTGGTGAAGTATAAATAGAAGAAGTGGAAAGCTACGTTGATTTGGGTCAAGCAGTCAAGGATGGACAATGATTTAAAAGAAAAAAACTAGAAGACAGAGAGCATCCTAAGACTTTATTTTAAATTTCTAGCAAGAGCCAGTGTAGGATAATGGTTACACAAGAGTTAGATGGGAAAGTATCACCCACAGATCTCCCATTATATCTCCTGGTGATTAATTTTTGAAAAGAAAGAATTGTAGGTTTTTTAATTGCCCCCAAAGCTAACATGATTTGTCGTTATTGCTTTAATCAGATCATCTGCATGCACATAACCCCCCTCCCCATATGCACACCTATCACTTTTAGTTTGGATTTTTTCTACAGCCATTTCTTGTGACATGTGGGTAAACCTTTGGCCTGGAGGCCAGCCACAATTGTTCACACTTGGGTTAGAATGTAGAAGTGGGTCTTGAGTGATCTAAGCTCCAATTTGGTCTGAGCCAAGGAACTCACCAGGTAATTTTTGAGACAGTCAGAGTCTCCCAGCTTGAAGTACCTCACAAGCTTTTGGGACATGGAGAACCATGTATGCTGCGTTCACTGGAGAAAAACAAGATGTAGAGTAAATGTAATGAACTTTTAAAATCATCTGCACTTCTTCTCTTGTTGGGATTATAGTTTTTTTTTTAAATCATGTCATAAGCACACAAAAGGTGCTTTCTGGGTTGAAATGATTTTTGCTGCAGGAACTCTACTTAGGGGACACCCGAATGAGGCTCTATTCATGTCCCTGAGATCTTTTCCCCACCAAAGTGGTCCCTATCTACTTGCAATTTATTGCTTTCGAACTACTAGTTTGGCAGAAGCTGGGACAGAGATGGGCACTCAATCCGTCATGCAGTACCCGGGTCTTGAACTGCCAATTTGCCGGCCTTCCTTTTCAGCTAACAAGGTGAGCTTCTTAGCCACTGATCCACTGCAGGGGGAAAAAAAGCAAAGGCTCACAACTCAGCTCTCCGGCTTGTTCAGTTGAAGTTGATCTGGCAGTTGTCTTGCTCACTCTTTTTTTATTTTGCTAACATCCATACCAGGTTGTTTTTCTGAAAATGTTGATATGTGTAATTGAGGCCAGGCTGAGATCCATCCATTTTAACAACCCATTAAGTTCAAAAAGAGCCATCCTGTCAATTAGATCTATTGCCGGATGTCAGTTTAGCCTGAGGTTACAACAATGATGCCCTCGCACCAAGTAATGGTTCTGCGTGTTGATACATATCCCCCTGTCAGCCATTCCCTTCAGCCCAGAAATAATCACCAGATCTCAACAAAGCAGCTGCTTTTATACTGCAAAATTATCACCTTTTTTGTTCCATTACTTGTAAGGCCAATTTGGATTTTTTAAAAAGAAGGGTGGGTAAATGTACAGTAAACCCCCAACTTACAAATGCCTCGAGTTACATAAAATTCGACTTATTTAATGATTTTGTACTAAAACCATGTCCTGATTTACATGATTTCCTATGGGTTTGCTTTGAGTTACATAAAGATTCATTTCCCTATGGGTTTGCTTCGAGTTTCTGTACGTAAAAATTCATTTCCCTATGGGGTTGCTTCGATTTACATTAAAAATTCTTTTTTCCTATGGGTTTGCTTTGAGTTACATAAAAACCAATTTAAGCAAAACCCTACGGAACGGAGTTTTTCTTGTAAGTAGGGGTTTTACTGTATATCTTTTTCCAGTGAGGTGGATATTTTGTCTACACAGATAGGGTGTAAAATGAATAGAACAGCATTATGTTGAGGAACGGGGCCTTTTTGTTTGTTTGTGGAGAGCCACCTTTCATTGGGGATATGTTTATCCATATGATGGTGCTTTATAGACCCTGATTTAAACATTGGTCAGCAGATACCACCCATATTTTTTGTTAATTCCTTTCCCAAGCAACCTTTTTCTCTTTTCTCACCTCCTCTCTTCCCACATTACAGATGATGTTACTCTATTCCAGGGGTACCCAACCTATGGCCTGTGGGCTACCATAAAATGTGTCCATGCAACCCCACCGCTGCCAGCGTGGATGCATTTATGACAGCCGCAAATGCACCTGCGATGGTCGTAAATGCATTTATGACACCATGGACACATTTTACGGTAGCGTTTATTGCGGAGGGAACCACCAGTCTGGCCTGCTCAATTGTCTGAGAGGGTGTGGTCCAGCCCATGGCTTGAAAAGGTTGAGAACATCTGCTCTATTCCATCTCCTTTTCCCTTTTTATCTCTCCCCCTTTTCTTTCTGGGATCTTTGCCACCACCTCTGTGGAAGGAGACCACGAGGAGAACTGGATGAAAGTGTATATTTGGGTAAAGGAAATATGTGAATAGGTAAAGGTAAAGGTCACTATTGCTCAAAAGCCAGTTGTATCTGACTCTAGGGCTTAGTGCTCATCTCTGTTTATAGCCAAAGAGTGAGCACTGTCTGCATCTGCAGACGTTTCCATGGACATGTGGCAGGCGTGGCTCAACACCAGAGTGCACAGAACACTGTTTACCTTCCCACCGAAGTGGCACATGTTGATCTACTTGCAATTTCTTGCTTTTGAACTGCTAGGTTGGCAGGAGCTGGGACAGAGATGGGCACTCACTCTATCATGCAGTACCCAGGAATTGAACTCTGACCTTCCAGTCAGCGAGTTCAGTGTCTTAACCACTTGAGCCACTGCAGTCCCTTAAATATGTGAATCCATGCCTCTATAAAAATTTAAGAGTCAAATAGAAAAGTGAGATTTGCCACAAAATGTTGCAGCATGATGCTCCTATTTATTGTGCAAGCTGCTTCTTCTTCTTCTGTGTCTAGGTCAGACGTGAAACTGCCAAAATGAAGCCACCTTTGGTGCATTCATTCCATAGTTCTTTCTGCCTGACCCAGTGTGAGAATGATTAGCTGGCACAACAGTTTCCATTGCCTGGGGTATGCCCGATTGTGGTTCAAAAATACTACAATCTTTAAGGAGGCTCTTTCTGTGTATCCCAGTGATCCCGATAATTTCTTTTTTCTGGATATTCATTTCTGAAAGGCCACCTCCCTAATTTTCTTCCTTCTCACCCAACATTCAAGGTGCATTCCACATCCACTAAGCATGATCACTTCTTTCTGCAGTGTTCTTCCTCTCTCAAAAAAAGTTTTCCTTTATACTTCTGGAAACATTGGAGGCTTCCTAATCAACCTTTCTCTGTCTTGTGCACGGGTGGATGGAGCTGTTTTGTCAGTGTGACAATTGGCATGTTGAGATTTCAGTTTGCAAGTGGAACCTGCAGTGGAAAGTTAATTGCATGACATGTTTGTGTTCAGAATCCCCGCCAGCTAACCGCGTCCTCTCCTGGTGTACCTTGTTCTGCAAACAAACATACCCTTCCTACTCACCCACATCAAGTCAGCTCACATTCTGTTTCTACTGAACATTCCATGCTTTCATTGAGCTCCTTGGAGGTCTTTCAAAGGGCTGTATAAGGAATCTGATTTATTTCAAAGAGTTTGTGGTCTCAAAGTGTGCATTTCCTGGACTGTCTATGGGGGAAAATGCAGTTTTGTGTTGCTTTATCCTCCTGTTGATATGAACACACTGTGGAAAATGCGCACAGCTTTGAAATGTTTCCTCAAAGGTATGCTTTAGTGGATGGAAGGAAGCACTCTTGCAGGGCCTACAAATTAAAGCATACAAATATTTGTATATTTTGGGGGGAAATCAGAAATGAATGAATCAAAGGAAGGGGTGAGCTAAAAATACAGCAGTCCAGATTGCTGTATTTAGCTTATTGTGTGATTCTTGATGCTTTTGATTTTGTATATTGTTATTGTTATTATTGTTTCTTGCACTTTCCTTGATGTAAACCGCTTGGAGTCACCTCTGGTTGAGTTAAGCGCTATACAAAAACACAGTGATACCTCATACAACATCCAAACTTGGTTCCACAAATTTGGACTTTATACGGATTCGGACTTTGTACGAGGCATGCAAAATCCTAGCCGCGATGCCTCATACAACGTCCAAATCCTTTCCGCGATGCCTCGTACAACGTTGTTTCCATAGAGATACATTGTACTGTTAACAGCACAGACTTCAGGGCAAAGTCAAGGAAACAGACAGGAAACTGACAGAACTTTAAGAAATCATTGTCTAAAGGCTAAATACATTACAAAAACATATCAAACAACCCTGATTGTCCAAGAACCTGAAGATTGCTGCAAAAATCCCAGGAATGCTTCTAAAAATTCTGATGAAAAATTCAAAAAAATCAAAAATCACGCTCAAAACCACTCCTAAATACTCTTTGCCTCATACAAAGCCCACAAGCGCAATGCACGCATGTGTCCTGTCTTTTATACTGCCCAGGCACAAGGCAACCTGGGAAAAACTGAATGCCTCATACAAAGTCGAGCGACTTTGTATGAGGCAACTTTTTTCAAGAAATTAGGCGATGTATGAATTCGATGTTGTATGAAGCGGACTTTGTATGAGGTATTACTGTAAAGTGAAAGTGAAATGAAAATAATGATATCCACAGATGTGGAGTATATAGACATGTATGCCTAAGGATTCTGACCAATGATTATTGTGCTTCAGCAAACAGAAGATAATGGACACTTTTTGTGCATATATGATACTGTGTTCTATTATATGGTTGCAATTTTAGATGGCCCAGTACAATGATAGGTAAATGTACGGCTTCTCACGATCTGCTGAGAGTTTTGGTTTTTCTTGATTAAATTAGTTCTTAAAGTCCATTTACTGAAGTTGTACACAAAACAATGGCTCTGAGAAGAAATTTATCTAGTAGAATTGCAGCCCAGACATCCTTTAGTCATTTCTTTCAGGCCAAGAGTGTTTTCTGTGTCAAAATGCAGGCTGCAGTGTTTTCAAAACTGAATCCACTTCTGATTCCCTCCTGCTCCAAATTGTTCCCATTTCAGGAGTGTAATGTAGACAGGGTAAAAATCTCTTTTGTTTTGGTGCTGTTAAATAATGGGGAGTGTAAAAGAAAACCTTGTAGATTCACTGCAGATCCCAACTTACCTTTTGCCCACCCCACAAAGGTGTAAGGGAGATATTACTGTTGGGGAACATTAATTCTAAGTGACCGCATTCTGAGTAGCTGTGGAGGATTTGGCTTGAATCTTTGTAGAGATGTGTTGGTTGGATGATTTGAATATGCATTGTGGTTACAAAGGGGTGAGAGGGAGGGCTTTATTGTGGAGCCTAACATGGTGTCCTAGTTCTGCAGCTCTATTCATATGTCTTGGGGAAAACAGGGTGACACTTGGGCTCTCTCACTTTGTCTCCATGGGAACTGTATGACATTGGAGTTGTAACATCTCATTTTGGAATAGGACCAGAAAAGATCCAGCGACAATTTTGAGAGAGGGAAACTGAGATAGTGTTCACCACTGGCTGGATGATACAGACTATCTCTCTCACTTGCCACTTTCCTTCTGCGCTGGAAAGATTCTTGCCCATAGCATGGTTTTCATATGATGCTAGGAAATGCCTTACCTATTTTTTGGGTGTTAAGATCTATTTATAGACTCTGCCTTATGAGTTTGGCTGAGAGACTGGGAGATAGGAGCCAGCAGGGCTATGCATAGCCTATGACACCCAACTTTTTTTTTTTAAGCTGAGCATTTTTGGAAGTCACAGCTTCCAAAAGCACTTTAAAAAAAGAGAAAAGAAAGCAGGGGAGGTACACGTCCTGAAATCATTTACACTGCTATCAAAGCCAAAGGAACATTGCCTTCTTGTGTGCCTTCCCAGGAAGGCCCTATGGGAGTCCAAAGAGCCTTTTGAATTACAAAGTCAACTCTTTAACCTCATTTGGAAATAGGATTGTTTGAGTGGCTCGTTCATATAGCTATTAAAGACAGAAGCAGCAAGCAATTTTATGATCAGGAATTCCTGCTTTGCAAGGTATTCCTTGCACAGGATCGTGTCAAGGTTTTCATTACACCTGCACCTGTGGCTGTTGCCTGTTCTTTATCAGCACATTAGTGTTGTTTGTTTGTGTGGTAGGCTATGGGTAGGAAAGATAAAAGTCTAGGAAGTTGCCCTATACTGACTCAAATCTGGATTTTCTGACTGCTAACTCCTCTCTAGAATTTCCACATGCACTCTTTCCAGGCCCTGCCTGATGAGTTCAGAGGTTTAAAGGTAAAGGTTTCCCTTGCTCGAAAGCCAGTCGTATCCGACTCTAGGCTGCAGTGCTCATCTCTGTTTCTAAGCCGAAGAGCCAGCGATGTCTGCTTTTGCAGACGTTTCTGTGGTCATGTGGCAGGCATGACTAGACACCGGAGTGCACGGAACGCTGTTACCTTCCCACCGAAGTGGTCCCTATTTATCTACTTGCAATGTCTTGCTTTCGAACTGCTAGGTTGGCAGGAGCTGGGATGAAGACTGGAGCTCATTTTATCAATGAGCTCTGTCCTCTTCCCATTCCTAGTTGCTAGTGACCCAGAAGGCTCATCTTGTACTCCATAAAATGATTGTGGCCATTTGTAATGTTTGCTCAGTGAGAAGGAAGATGCAGTAACTGTGTGGTTGTTGATAGCAATCCTAACTATACACCATTGGTGCTGTATTCCAGCATGGTACAAAGAATGACATTATTTTGAAAGAGGCATTCTTTGCCTACTGCTTTGCTGATGCATTTGGGGAAAAATCTTGTTACTCCTACATATTTTCTTCCTATGTTGTTTACATAAATTGCAGCTTTCCTTTCCAGGAAAAGAAAGCTTTCTTTTCCAGGATAGCCATATTTATGAACTTCTGCCCTTGTTTAGACGGACAGAAGAGGGTCATCAGATATGTGTTGCTTCTTGCTGAATATTCAGTTAGCAAGGATGGGCAGTCCTGATCTGACTGAGCACAAAATTCCAATCTCCACCTGTAAAAAAAGAAGAAGAAGAACCACCTGGGGAAAGATACTGAAAAAAACTCAGAAACATGATTTGCTGCCAAAAATAAAATAGCAGTGGGGCTCCCAGCCACTTTTCTGGCATATCTGCAATGTTATGTGCATTTATAATGGTTAAATGTTAATATTTATTTCAAAATTTTAAGGCTTTTCTTATGACTAATCTAGGCATAATATGTGTTGTAGTAATAACAATTTAGTACAGTCAAAGAACAACATCCAAAGATACTGATAAAACAGAACACAAAAGGTTACATTCACATTTGTGTAAGACATATACCTAAACATTTTAAAAATCCGAACAGAAGTAATAAACCCTGTTGGTCCCCCCCCCCCCTTTTTAAATAAAACTAATCATCAGTTTGTTAAAACTTCCTTTTTGTGGATTTTTACAGCAACTGTAAGAAATTTCATCACATCAGATAAAATACTTTTGTTATGTCCTGACAACAATAAAAGGTTATAATGCGCTTCTGAGCATTGAGGGAATAATTTTAAATAAGGTTCTATAAAACTTTTTTTGTATACCAAGATAAGAAAGGGCAACGTAAGGTGTCTTCTATTACTGTTCTACTCCACCCAAGCTACAGGGACATTTATGTTGAAAATACGGGATTTTAAAAAATGTCCTTCCTGTACTGCTGATGGTAGTACACCTTGGCAAGTCAAGGTGAAGGCTCTACAATGATTTTTTTATTAAGAATGAATTGAGGTAGTTAGTTGGTTTGAAAGGTAGTAGCGCTTTGTCAAGTAAGATGCTATAAGAAGTTGTGCCCAAACCATGCTGCATCTCAACCTCCATAATACATAGTTTGAGGACTCAGTTTGCTGCATTTTATCTCACATGGATTAGGCAAGACTCCAAAAATCCATAAAATCTGAGTTTGGCCATCAAAGCTTTTTCCCCCAAATTGACTGGCACTTTCTTGTAGTATTAAGAAGGACAAGCCTCTTGGAGAGAAGGCTAGCTTCATCCAGTAGCTAAAGGTGGAGAGTCAAATCCTTGTTTCAACTTTCAGGAACCTCACCTCCAACAGCAAAATATGTGTGAAATTCCTCATTCTCATTTATTTTGGTTGTCCAACATTGCTGTGGTGTTCCTTACTTCCAGGAGGACACCAAACAAAGGAGCACAACCCCTCTGATCCTTTGATTCTTTAAAGTTCACAAAAGGCAGCAGAGGTTTTAATTTTGAGTAATTTGTGCAAATCATCCATGCACATAATTTGAACAAGGTATGTAATGTGTATAAACACTGTCTCATCAATGTCACCAAGAAAGGAAGATTTTGCATCTCTGGGCCAGTCTCGTTTTCTGAGCTGTTGCTGGTGTCACAGTCTGATTGTCCATAGTTCTATTCTTGATGGCAATGGCCCATGTGTCCTTCCCTTCATTTCAGATGTCATGAAGCCACTGGCAGTTGAGACCCAAGCATTCAGTCTGGCAGGATGTGAACAGGAAGGGATGGAATACACGTTCCCTATAGTAATGGTGTCTTCTTTGGCCAATGGTTGGGACCAGGTTTGCCATGACCCTCCTCTTGGGACAGTAGAGATGCAAACAATTTCCCAGTGACTGTTCTTCCTCTGACCCATTACCAGAGTAATGGGGCTGGAAAAATAATATTGAATACTGAGAATTATTGGAATTCTAGATACCTGCCAAAACAGGAAGCATCTGCACATATTTACTTAACTTGTAGTCCGAAGTAAACACATTGGGAACATATAGTTGTACTCGGGATGATCTTGACAGTGATCTTCAGGTAATAATAATTGTGTTCTGTCAAGTCAATTCTGACATGGCAACCTTTTCCAGGAGTGTTTAGTTACAGTGTACCATTCTTTTCTTTTGTGGGTCCTTTGGGAATGGGCAGTTTAGCCAATGCTACACAGGCTGGCTCTTCCCTCAAGACCCACAGCAGGGAATTGAACTTCCAACCTCTGAGTTACAGCTATGTACCTAATCCACCAAGCTATCCAGCCAGTTTTCTGTCAAGTACTGTATATAGTTATAATTTCATGGATAATAATTATTTAAATCTGTCAACAGTTGCTCCAGGAGATAAAGTAACATAACCCCTGGGCTGTCTGAGTCTAGAAGAGACTTTTGGGTTATTTTCAACACTGCTAGATTCTTCCCAATTTTATGTAATTTTATTATCCTTTTAAACAGGCATACAAAAATTCTATCTGAAGCACAAAGGGCAGAAGATGATGAGTGAAGTTATTCATTCTTTCTTATTCTCATGTATCTCTTGAGGAAAAGTCCTGTGTATAACTGGAAAGGAGTTGTTTTTGTTTTTAATATAGAGAAAGAAATCACTTTTCTACACCAGCTGGCTTCCTTGTTTGTTGTTATTACCTGCCGTTCTATACTACAGGTGATAAAATAAACATACTCTTTCAAAAAGATAAACACAGCTATGCAGAATGTCCCTATATCATACTTGGAAGAAAATATCAAACCTACAATCTGCATTCAGCTTTAAAAGTCTGGATACCAGCATCATGACCCTGAATGATGCTGAATAGTAAACATCAGCCAGAATTGAAAGCACTTAACTGAAAATGTCTCAGTGTCAGATAACGTATAACAAAATGCTGGGCAGTGGGGGGGAAAGAATTCCAAATAAAGTAATATCTGGCATCACACACAAATGTGTCACTTCTGTCCACACCTTCAGCCCGAAGTCTTATTATTTCCATTCATTTAAGTGGCTTTGAAAAGAGTTGGCACATCTTCTATTACAGCATGAAAGATTTTTTATTGTTATCAGACTGCTTTACCATCTTAACTCAGTAAAGGTGACATTTCTGGCTTCTTCTTAATGATTTGCTCCACGATTGATCTCTTAATTATGCTACCTCTTTCAATTGCTCTCATGTTCAGAATGCTTATACCTGCAGGGAAATAGTATCACTCATTTTGAAGAAATGGAATGGAAAAAATATGGGCCAGGCAATACAAATGTTGACGTTTCAATAATGCTGATAGTCTCCTGTGGCCCACAGTCCAAGCTGTGGGGGGGGGGTGACTAAGGGTACACCATACTCCTAATGTATATACATATGGAGGACCTCAAGGTTTAAGGAAAACAATCTTCAAATGTTTTTGCAGTTAATGCTGTAGTTATAGACAGAAAATGCACAAGTCTGAATGACTGGCAGCTCCCACTGCCAGGGCTGACCATTCACTGTGCACTCGCAAATGTTTAATCATTGGTAGGTGGGTGGGTGAGGATCTTCGGATTTTGAATGTGGGATAATGGTGTGTTTTTTTAAAAATAAATAAATAAATCCATAGTTCAGAATGCCAAGAAATGGCCTGGTATTGCTGTACAATATTGTGCCTGTATTGCCGTCAGGAAAAGGGATGCCAAGGTTTATATAACAAAGACTAGCCTGAATGTTGGCAGCACCAATGGCAGCAGTCAAGATACCCTCTTGTGCTTAGTACCATTCAAACTTGTTGAAAAAAAGCCATACCAAATGCTTTGTGTTGGGTGAAGAGTGGTTACTGGATGAATAAAGGAGTCAGCTTATGGAGTTTTCCCTTATTTGGTTGTCTCTATCTGAATGTAGACAACCTTGACTGCTTCTGGCGGTGTTGACAATATTCATGTCAGCTTTTGCTTTGTAAAAATTTGATATCCTTTTTTTCTGCTTGCAACACAGGCACAATATTGTGCAGCAGTATTAGGCCACTTCCTGGCATTTTGAATCGTGATACAGAAGTACAATATCCCATATTTTTTGCTGTTGAAAAAGTGACTTCCCTGGCTTTTTAAAAAAGACGTTTATACATTTACTACATACCAATCCCAACAGAAGCTTCCCTCACATAGAATTACCCATTGCTAGAGAATCCCAGAAGATGACCTGGTATTGGTATTATGGTTGCTAGAAAAGGCAGAAGGAAAGAGAGCTGGGATGTCATTGCAGCCCTCTGTGCCAAAACATTTTGAAGATTCGTTTTGGATTTAATGAAGTAAAGATGTGAATAAGTGCTGAAATCTTGACAGAGCCCATTGTGATGCCTCAGGGCACAGAACTTTGTGATGTTGCTGAGATGACCCTTCAGCAGCATCTGCCAAATGGTATGCTTCTGACAGACAGTGTAGAGAGTCTGTGAAGTGGAAGACTGACGTGTGCATTCCAGCAGTCGCAGATCCTTTGTGGCAAGCATAATAATGAAAATGTCTGTCCTGAACCTATTAGAGCCTATTAGAATGAATGTCAAAATGAGAGTTGCAGTACAGTACTCCAGCCCCTGAGCTTCCATGTTCCAAAGCCTGGAACCTCATGATCAAAACACAGGATCGGATGACTCTAGGAACACCTGAACTTGCACCATAGCCAAGCCAAAACCTGTGCAGACTTGATCAGTCCATAGATGGCAGTCCAGTGGGCAGCAATATTGAACAGTAGGATACTAGTAAAATGTCATCATGGCTATTGTTCCTGATTATGTACTCAGACATATTGCTGCTGATATAAGCACAAAGGTTCTATTAAAAAGTATACTACAGTATTCACATTCTCCTATCCCTGCTAGATGTTACATGCTACAATATGTCTGTACAGTATTGGCATTATTCCTTTCAGAGGGGCAACTTCACCATTTGCCTGCAAGGACTGTTGGAAGCAAATAAGTTAAGAGAGAGCCACATTTCTTTATGTATAATAAGCACATAATAATATCATATCTGTAATTTCAATTTCATGCGATCCAAGTTCTGGAAGAGCCATTTTCTTAAATGAATCTGTTTTTATCTTCATTGTGGAACCCCAGTGTGGGAAGCTTACTAAACAAATTGTCTCTTGTAGACCTTTAAAAAGTTTGTTGGCACATGAGGAGCTGCATAATTATTATATAATAGGCACCTGAGTTTTCTCTAATAGATGCCTTTGTCTGCATTTATTTTTAATTAAAAATGCTTGCTCTCATGCTGTATGTGCTTAATGTTGCAACCCTTCTTTCCTCCAAAATCTTTGCAGACTTGCTCCCCTGGCATATACTGCTGCCTACTCTAGTTCAGTCTCTGGTTGGCTGAGCGCTGTGACAGTAACTGTCTGTATATCCACTTCCTTCTTTCTTTCCCTCTTCTTTCCTCTCTTTTTAGTCATAGATGCATGAAAATGTGTTTATCAGCTTCATAAACATGACCTTTGAAACCCTGGTTGCAAACAAAGACAAAATCCAGAAAGCAATCCACCCATGAATGTCAGGAAATGTTACGACTTGTGAAAATCAGTAGTACTGTACTACTGGAAGATTGAAAATAAGGAGAGGGTGGAAATATAGTGGTAAAATAGCTGTAGATGTAAAATTGAATAAATGTAAGGGCTGACTTTCTTCTTACTTTTTTCTAGTAGTTCCTAGTGGTTTCAGTTTCATCCCTAAAAGAACAAGAGATTAAAAAAATACTAAAAAAGACTTACAGGTATATGGAATAATCAGGATTGGCAATTATTTCAATCATATACGGTGCTGCATTGCCGCCCTGCATTTCTGTCACTCCCACCTTATCCAAGGGAAACTCAGGAATTACAGAGAGATAGTTTCCAACAATTTTTCAAACTGATATAAATACATATTGTTTGTCCAGTGCAAGATTAGCATAAAGGCCATCTTCCTCAAGATACTTTCTTACAGGATTTATCAAGGGTTGCCTTTATTTCAGATCTCTAAATCCAGGTATCTGAAATTGCATATTACACTAAGTGGTTTAATGTGCGTAGTAGGCAGATTTGCCTGTTGTGCAGATTACTTTGGGTTTTTCAGTATTATACAAATTAAGAGCATAACTGTTTGATTGTAATTCTAAGTACGTTTCAGCCAGTAGAAAGCACTGGTTACTTTTGAACTAGAAAAAGATAAACTCAGGTTTAAATTCCAGCTTTAAATTCCAGCCTAATCACAAAGCTTACTTGGGCTTCTTGGCCAAACTCTCAGTAAAAACTGCCCTAATTTGCAAGGGAAAAAAAGAAGGGAAAGAGAGAGCTAATTGCAAGGAGCTGGGGTGGAGTGGGGATACACTGTGTCAATTCCTTCAGAGAGACAGATCAAATATTTGGTGTCTTGCACGGAAGACAAGGAAGGAGTCGCAGTAAGGACTAACACAGGTTTATTGGTTGATGATCAGTATGAACATGTGGTAATGGCGGAGATACATCACATTATATACAGTAGTAGAATGCATTTGAATCTTGTTGCACGGTAGCTCATTGGCTGCTACCGGCGTGACTTCGTCCAAGGCACGCCCCTCTTCCGTGGTTGTTTGCTTGTGTGGGAGAGTTCCCACGGCTGTTGGTGATTTGAGGAATGAGAACCATGTGAGTTGAACGCTCGCAGCTGCCCTCTATGGGCAGCTAACTCGCGTTCCTTTAACAGCTGGGCTACATGGTAATTGTGGTCAGGTTACATTCATACATTTCTTAAAGCGATATTGTACATACATAACATCCCTCCCCCCTAGGATGGGACGAAGTCCCTCAACCATTGTGGCTTGCCGCACGTGCGCCTAGGGCATGCGGCCGCTTGACTTAACACTGGGGAGCCTGGTTCTGCGGAGTCCTGTCCTGCAACAGAAAGGGGGGACTCATTAGCGGCTCGGTGTGGGCTCTGCGGTAACCTTGCATTGGGGGACGGGAATGGAATGAACAGTTGGGAAGTGAAACCCTGCCTACCGTTTGAGGAGCTTGGGGTCCCCCCCAGTACGAATCTCGGGACCGACGAAGAGGCCCTCGTGGCCACGCCACCCCCCGTTACCTGCCCAGGAGTTCTAGAGACTGTGGTGGGCGGACTCCCCCCCCCGTTGCCTGTCTTGGGGGTGTTTGTCTCCGGGAAGCTGGCGCTATGGGATATTCTAAAACAAAAGGACTGGGGGGACTGGAGGTACCAGGGGCTGAACTGAAACCCCTCTTCTCGCTAGGACGGGTGGGGGACCACTCCGCTACACCCCCCTGGTACTGCAACTCATAATCATAATCAAGCTGATCCCTCTCTTTCAAAGTATCCTCCTCTGTGGTTGAGAACCCAGGATATGCATTTGTATCCGCGGGTTCTGCCGTGTCTCCCCCTTGGGTAATGCGGGTGGGGGAGGACCCTAACGCTGATTCCCCTTCACTGGTGACTCGCCTTCTGAGTTGGTCGGCGTGCCTTCTCCAGAGTAGACCCGAGCTAGTCTCGACCCTGTAGGATACTTGCCCCGTCTGCTCAATGATTGTCCCTGGAACCCACGCTGGCCCCGAGGCCGCGTAGTTCCTGCAGTGAACCGGGTCCCCTACCGAAAAACTTTTGGAGCTCTCTCCCCCTATGTTCATATTCCTTCCTTCATCCTCCACCCTGAACGGATCCATCTGGTCAAAAAGTGTTACCGGACGCCTCCTCATGAGGAGTTCTGCTGGGGAGAATCCTGAGGCTAGGGAGGTTGTCCTGTAACAGATGAGGAACTGACACAGATGAAGGTTCAACTCACCGGGACCTATGCGCCGCAGTGCGTCTTTCGTAGTGTGCACTTGGCGCTCTACCTGACCGTTTGTGGCGGGGTGAAATGGGGCAGCGGTAATGTGCCTGATGGCGTTCCGCTCCATGAACGTCTTGAACTCTGCAGACGTGAAGGTACTAGCGTTATCGCTAACAAGGACGTCTGGCAGGCCGAAACAGGCAAAAAGCTTGCGCAACTGTTTAATGGTTGCCGCAGAGGAGGTGCTGTTCATGGGGATTGCCTCCAACCACTTGGAGTAGGAGTCGACTACCAGCAGAAACATGGCCCCGCGGAAAGGGCCAGCGAAGTCAACATGGATCCGGGACCATGGCCCGCGGGCCGTGTCCCATTCCCTATGGGGCAACTGGGACTCCTCGGGCCGAGAGCTCTGGCAGCTCTCGCACGTGCCCACTAAACGTTCTATATCCGTGTCTATCTGGGGCCACCAGAAAAAACTCCTGGCCAGAGCCTTGGAGCGCACGATCCCCGGGTGACTGGTATGCAGTAGCTTCAGTACCTTGGCCCTCAGTTTCTCTGGGATAACTACCCGCTGGCCCCAGAGTAAGCAGCCCCTTTCCAGGGAAAGCTCTACTCTCCGCCTGACAAATGGCTTGAACTGCTCCTCGGTGGAAGTAGTGGGCCACCCTTTCCTCACCCAGGAACTAACTTGGGCCAGCATCTTGTCGGCCGCCATGGCTTTGGCGAGGTCGGCCGGGAGAATGGGGGGTGAGTCGCGAGACTCGATCAGTAGGACTTGGTGGTCCTGCTCTACCTCGCATGTGGGGTCCCCTACACTAGGGAGGGGAGATCGGGACAAAGCGTCCGCATGGGAGATCTCCTTCCCTGGGCGATAGACCAGCTCGTACTGGTAGGCGTTGAGGAAGATGGCCCAACACAGCATCCTGGGGGAGAGAATTTGCGGTGTGGGTTTGCCGGTAGTGAAGATCCCCAGAAGTGGTTTGTGATCCGTCACTACCGTAAACTCGCGGCCGTATAGAAAGTCATGGAACTTTTTCGTTCCCGCGATGATGGCTAGGGTTTCCCTATCAGTTTGCGCGTAATTGCGCTCGGCCTTCGAGAGGGACCTTGAGTAGTACGCTACCGGGGCTTCCCGCCCGCTCTCCAACATGTGGCATAGAACCGCCCCCACTCCCACCGGGGACGCATCACAGACTAGGACTACTGGCCTCCTGGGGTCAAAGTGGGTCAGGACAGCACTCGAGGATAGGAGTGCCTTCAGTTCCCTAAAAACTTTCTCTTGCCTATCTCCCCACCGCCAAACCGCCTCTTTCTTCAATAGTGCATGCAGTGGCTCAGCAACGGATGCCTTCCTCGGCAGGAAGGAATGGTAAAAATTTAAGAGCCCTAGAAACGACTGCAGCTCCGGTTTCGCGGTGGGGCGAGGAGCGTTTTGCACAGCCGCAACCTTGGACTCGGAGGGCTTGATGCCTTCTGGGGTTACCTTGAACCCAAGGAACTCGACCTCCCTCGCAAAGAAAACACATTTGTCCCGCCTCAGTCGGAGGCCCGCTTTCTCGAATATTGAAAGGACCCTGTCTAGCCTTTGCGCTAATTCTGACTCGCCCCCCGCTGTTATCAACACATCGTCGAAGTATGGGAGGACACCTGGAAGCCCCTTTAAAAGGCGTTCCACGAGGGACTGGAAAATTCCGGGGGCCGAATTCACGCCAAACTGAAGGCGCGTTACCTTAAATGCCCCCTTGTGCGTTACGATCGTTTGCGCAGCGGCAGCAGCCGGGGTTACAGAGAGCTGCTGATATGCCTGCGCCAGATCTAGCTTGGCAAAACACCTCCCCCCATGAAGCGTGGCCAGTAAATGGCTGACCATGGGTACCGGATATGTATTTGGCCGAATGGCCTTATTAATCGTACATTTATAGTCCGCACAAATCCTAACCTCCCCGTTTGATTTAAGGGCTGTCACAATCGGCGTTTCCCACTCCGCCGAATCCACTGGAACCAAAATCCCCTGCCCCACCAATTTGTCCAGTTCCGCCTCGATCTTGTCCTTGAGGGCGAAAGGCACTCTTCTGGGCTTGAGGTGGATGGGTCGGATTTCGGGATCCAGGTCAAAAGAAACTGGGGGCCCCTTGTAAGTCCCGAGCCCCTTCTTGAAAACGTCCGGGTGTGCGTTGCACACGTCCTGCATTGGGTCAGTCTCTGTGGCGTTAATGCCGGACAGTTCAATTCCAAGGGGAGCGAACCACTGCGTTCCCAAGAGGCAGCACCCCCCCTTGAGGACCACTAGGGGCAGTTTCTCAGAGTAATTCTTGAACTTCACCTTGAAGTTCCCCACCCCCAACACTGGGATCCCGTTCCCTTGCACGTCCCGTAGGTGTGACCTCATGGCCCGCAACTTGGGCCGCGCATCTGGGGGAATGCGCATATACTCCTTTTGGGATAGGATGGAATAGGATGACCCCGAGTCTATCTCCATCCTCACTGGGACCCCCTGTAACTGTACCTCAACGAAAAAACGCCGGTGCTCCAGGCCCACGCGGTTCACGCCTGCCCTGCTGTGGTTGTCTGAGACCTTCCTGGTGCCGGCCGCCTTCCGTTGGTGCGTCTGGGGATGGTTCGAATTGCCCTTGTCCTCGACTCGCCCGCGCCTGCACACCCGGGCGATGTGCCCCTTTCGGCCGCAGTTGTGACACTCGGCCTTCCGGAACGGGCACCTCGTGCGGTCGTGGGATGCCCCACAACTGTCGCAGTGGCGGTCCTGCCGCTCGCGGGTCTGTCGCTTCTCTCCTCGCTTCTTGACCCACTGGACGTCGTCGTCCTCGCTGGAGCAGGGGTCTGCCGTAGTGGACGACTCCTCGGATGCTCTTGGTGTGCCGGCGGGCGGCTTGGGGGCCCACCAGGCTGTTTTCGCTGGTGTCCGCCAGGCCGCCTGTACTGGTGACTTTGCCCTTTCAGATGTGGCCCCTCGGGACTTGAACACTCTGACCCCGCTCCTGGCCACCTCGGCCGCTTGGGCCTCCCGCAGCACCTCGTTGAACGTGAGGCGGTAGTCGCGGGTCATAAGCTTCCGCTAAAGCTCCTCATCCCTCAGGCCACACAGCATGCGGTCTCGGAGAGCCTGGTCTAGGTCATCCCACTGGCAGTGCACCGCTGCCAGCCTGAGGGCCGCCGCGTAGGCGGACACGGATTCGCCCGGTCGCTGGTCTCGCCTGTGGAACGCGACCCGGGCCGGGAAGATCGACACGGGAGGCTGGAAATGCTCGCCCAGCACCCCCAGCATGCGGTCGATGGGCACCTCTTCTACCTTCTTGGGGGCCACCAGGTTCATCAGGATGCGCAGCGTGGCTGGTCCCACCTGGGCCAGGAAGTAGGAGCACATTCTCGCGTCAGTGTCGACGCCCGCGGCTTCCATCGCGTGCCGGAATTGGCACTCGTAGAGCTCCCACTGTTCGGGCTCGCTGACATTGAACTGGTACGGCTTGACCTTGGGATTCGCCATCATCCCACCTTCGTTGCCAATTTGGTGTCTTGCACGGAAGACAAGGAAGGAGTCGCAGTAAGGACTAACATAGGTTTATTGGTTGATGATCAGTATGAACATGTGGTAATGGCGGAGATACATCACATTATATACAGTAGTACAATGCATTTGAATCTTGTTGCACGGTAGCTCATTGGCTGCTACCGGCGTGACGTCGTCCAAGTCACGCCCCTCTTCCGTGGTTGTTTGCTTGTGCGGGAGAGTTCCCGCGGCTGTTGGTGATTTGAGGAATGAGAACCATGTGAGTTCTCATTCTATGGGCAGCTAACTCGCGTTCCTTTAACAGCTGGGCTACATTGTAATTGTGGTCAGGTTACATTCATACATTTCTTAAAGCGACATTGTACATACATAACAAAATATTTGATTACATTATAGCTAGCCCAGTGATGGATAACCTTGGCACTCCTAGTGTTCTTAGACTTCAATTCCCAGAAGCCCAAGTCAGCACGCCGGCTGATCAGGACTTCTGGGAATTGAAGTTCAAGAATAGCTGGAATCCCAAGGTTAGCCATCACTGCCCTAGCCTAACCTGCTTTGTAAATCTAAGAGATTTACCACAAACTTATTTACGTACTCTAAGCACATATGAAAACATGCACAAGTCTATTTCTTGTGCTTCCTTCATAAGCTAATGTTTTTTTAAAAATCTCTATTGGCCATATTGTAGAGTGATAGAAATGAAAATTCTTATACTACATTGTGCAGAATCCCTCAGGTGGCAGAATAACTTACCATGTTGGCTGGAAGATCCTTGGAGTTAAAATCCAAGAGACTAAATCTACCAATTTCTGTTTTCTAATAAGTATACTGTAAATATATCATTTCCCTACCTACTAAGATGTAAGATCCATTTATTTATTTATTTTATTAAACTTATACCCTGCCCCTCTAGGAAAGACTTTCCTACTCTGGGTGGCTAACAGCATAAAACTCAACAATAGAAACAAACACATTTTAAATTTTTCATATAAGTACTTCAAAGTACATCAAAACCATGAAACCCTAAAAGGAAACCCTATTTGTGATGTGGAGAGACGGAATAAAATGCCTAATGATTGGCCGTTGGTAAAATATCCTCAAAGGCCTCTTCAAAAAGAGATGTTTTCAACAGTTTTTTAAACATATGGAGAGATGAAACCTGGTGCAGCTCCACTGGGAGGGAGTTCTACAACATTGGTACTGCCACCGAGAAGGTTCTCCTCCTAGTCACGGCCTTCCTAGCTAACCTTGGGGTCAGCACCTGGAGCTGCGCTGTCAGGGAGGAGCGAGTGGTGCGGGCTGTTGTCCTGAGGGGGAGATGTTCCACAGATAGGAAGGTTCCAAACCGTTTAGGGTTTTAAAAGTCAGAGCTAACACCTTGTATCTGATACCAAAAGAAATGGGAAGCCAGTACAACCCTGCCAAGGCTGTGGAGATATGATCGATTTTTTTCAATCCCATAACCAGCCTGGCTGCTGCATTCTGAACTCATTGGAGACTCTGTAACAGGCACAGAGGAGGCCCACGTAAAGAGCATTACAGTAATCAATATGTGAGACTACCAGTGAGATAACTAGTGTTATGGGAGATCTAATTTAATTTAGCAAGGAACATATATTGATGAGCCATGCTCTACTTTCAAAATAAATACATGTAGAATTAGTTGCTAGAAAAGTATACTATCATTTCTTTTTCATTGCTTGAAATGTCTTTCCAGAAATTTAATTTTAAAACAGTCATCGCTCAAACTTAACAACTGCACAAAACAACCACCACCACCAGAAACCTGTAATAATTTTGCCCATGATCCCCATTCTTCCATTTCCTGAGTGCAGCACCTACTCAAACTCACAACAAAGCCCCCAGAAACCTTTGGAAGATATATGAAATGGATATTTCTGGAAGACCATACATCACAACCACAACTGACCGAATCGTAACATTGTAGAGTTTCAAGAGTCATTGAGCCCAACCTTTCTGTCAAAAGAAAGATATGCAGTAGAGGTATGCTGTCAGAGTCTGGAAAAGTGCCTTTTATGACTATAGCTCTCATTGCCCCCTCAATCAGGATTCTATGGATTGCCTGCTCTCTGTATAGCAATTGGCAGATGGCTCAGCAAGGATCCAGCATTCTCACAATTGTAATATTTATCCATTCATGTTCAGTTTCATGTCTCCAAGCTTCCGTTAAATTGGGCTGGTTTTGCTCATTTACATAATCATTTGTTCACACAGAAAAGCTTTTTTCTTCACTCGGAAAATGGGACCAACAGTGGATGCTCATTTTGCCTTCTCCCTCTTATTCTATGTGTGCTGAAGGCTTACCTTTTTAAAAGGGAAGGTTAGAATGTGGGCAACTGATGGGATAAATGGGCACCAAGTGGCATGTCCCAAATCTGGTCAAATCCATTCAACAAGGTAACATGGTAAACACTAGATTTAATCTACTATTTATTGGCATAGTTGCTTTGTTGTGCAATGCCATGGATCTGGGTCTTTCTTCAGCTTACTGCTCATTACTATTCAATAATATAATAACAACAAGACACATTGACTAAAAGTTTGGTGAGGTTAATGATATCATCAGTGTGGTAAAAAATAATAATTTAAAAATGAAACCTGATTTGCCCCTGAAACTCTGCAGGTTCCTATAGATTTCCTTTCTATCCATGGTTGGCTTTAGAAGTTAAAAAGACTCACACTGGCCCACAGCCCCCAACTGGTTCCCTGTGATGATAGGGATTCTACAGGAGGCTCTGGGGTCTTCCAGTTGAAATCAGATTTATTTCTTAAAATCTCCACAGCTGATGGTTTCATCAGTCTTACAAAGCCTAGGGGTGCAGATAGGATTTCAGCCAATGGGCCATATCCTATTCAGTACCTTCATAGTTTGTTCATCCAGCACAGGCTTTGTGAGCATATAGGAGGCATTAAAGATTTTGCTTTTCCCTTGTAGCATCTGAAGTCCTAGTTTGCTCTAGTGGGTTGGAGTCTCCTCCCCCCCCCCTGCCTTCACTTTTGTATAGAAGGCACAACTTGCATCTTCATCCCCCTCCCAATGCTTCTCTGTTGCAACAGGGAACCTTCTCCATCTACGGAGGACCACATGGGATACAAATCAGTAAGATATTATCAAAGGGGAGGAGTGAAAACAAAGAAACCATAGCAGGCTGTGGAGAAATTCTAGCCAGAAGGTGGCTACAGAAAAGGAGATCAGGTCAGAGATTGACCAAGCACTTGTTGAGAATCCAGCTCAACAAGGGTGTAAGCATAAAGTCAGAAGAAACTGAAACAGCAGTCAGAGTTACAGGTGCGCAAGAAAAAGAGCGAAGTGCTCCGGCACCGGGGAGCAAGTTTTTATTGAAAAATACACAGGTTCCACAGGATGTATTACGACAGCATACACAGGATGTATACGCAAACATAGGTGCAGTGGTATTCAGCCAATAATATGACATTCTCTATAGCATAACCATATATGGCATGACCTATATCTCTTACTAGTACATGCGCAGTAGCTTATATCCTGCCAGACTAGGCCAAAGCCTATTCTCTGTGGCGGTACCCTTGCAAAAGCTGTTACCTGTATATTCAGCAGTAGCTACGATCTAACCTCAGCTATGAATGGCTAATACCAAAAGCATTTATATGAAGGTTACATAGAGACACTTTTCTGCATCAAACCAGAACTTCTGCATAGAGGTAGAATCTCTGCAGAGGCAGGAAGCGCTTATTGATGCAGGAAGTAGCTAACCTCAGCTCTTTTTTGTGGTCAGCGCAAGAAATGCTAACCACAATTGCCAGCTATATGCCTCACATGTTTAAGCTAAAAGTTTCCAGCTAAAATGTTTTAAGCTAAAAGTATAATGAACTCCCACATTTCCACTTCTTAAATTTATTATTTTCTGCGGGACATCGTTTGCCAATTATACACACGCTGGAATTCAATCTCGCTATCAGATTCTGAGTTAACATCTTCATATTCCACGTTATTTGTTGGTAAACAATATACATATTCCCCATCATCACAGTTCTCCTCTGCCACACGGGGAACGGCTCGATAATTACCCTGACAGATCTCATTCTGATAGCGAGCTTGATAGATGTGGTTCTGAGTAAACCCTGTGGATCTTCCTGATGCATGAAAACAGTTCTTACTCACAGCCATAAGATTTGGTACACATTGAATACAACAACATAACATAATGCAGCTTACTATAAAAACACCTATGGCAATTAGTATTTGTCTTAACCACCTTGCTCCTGGCAAGCAGGACCATAATGCATCCTACCATGCTGGCAAGGCATTCTGTAAAACAGAACATATTCTGAACTGCTCACAACCTGAGGCTTCCTTTCTATTCAGTAGATACATCATTATGCACATTATTAGTCACAATCTCCTACAGATCCTGAAGTTCTTTCTCAATCTGGCCTAAAACCAATCAGGGTCAAAATTTATCTAAACAATATCTGGCTTTCAAATCAATTGACTATCTATGTCAGGTGATGAAAGATGAGCATCTTCATCCATAGTAGAAAACATTTTTTAACACCATAAAGTTGCAAGAGGGAGTCAAGAGGCCCACCTGCAATACAGGGCAACCAGCTCCACTAAGAACCATGAACATGCCATGTTTGATGACCAGTGCCATGTTATTACAACCCTCTCCACAAGAGATTGCACCATGGAACTAGACATGAAACATGCCTGATATATCGAATAACACCATTGCAATATAACAAACTCAACTACATATGTAGGGTTACAGTGAAAAACTCTTCCAGGCATTTTCATAATTGTATTACAAGTACAGCAAAGTCCCAAAATAAATTCCAGTAAAAGATCAAAAACACATAGTTAAAGCAGTCTGTTGTGGGGGGGGAGGAAGAAGGCTGGTCGCCCCCCCATCCAAGAGACTACATTTTGGCTGTTTGCCAGCCAGTTTTTCAAGAGCGACTCCTTGAATGTGTGAGGGTCTCCTCCTCTCGGACAAGACCCCTCCCATCAGGATCCTCCCTTTTACCCTCCTCCTTAGGGTTTACCCCCATGGACCTTCCAACAAGAAGACATGTCAATCACACACCAGGTTCCATCCTGTCTTCCCCAAGTCTGCCATGTGGCCATGACTCCCAGGTGTTGCCATCTTGCAGGGGCATCTCCCCCCCTCTTTTTCAGGAGGCAGGAAACATGGAATGAGCAG
The DNA here is from genome assembly GCA_035047305.1 of Bradypodion pumilum. Taxonomy (NCBI): domain Eukaryota; kingdom Metazoa; phylum Chordata; class Lepidosauria; order Squamata; family Chamaeleonidae; genus Bradypodion; species Bradypodion pumilum. The sequence goes on along the minus strand of JAWDJD010000001.1, from coordinate 245,651,190 downwards.
GACCTTCATTCCACGACACCCCCCCTCATTAGGGTGACAAAAACCATGATCTTCTAAAATCATGCTTTTTGTCATAGTTCACTGTATGCATTTTTAAAACAGGCAAGCACATTTCTTTTCTTCCTTACAAGAAAGTTTTCATAAAAATTCTAGCAAACAAACTACACATATCATTTTAACAACATTTCCCACCAGCAGAACATTTAGAAAATTTTAAAGAGGTCTTTGGAGTCCACACAAACTTTTTAGTCCAGAGTAAAATGTCCAAATTAAGAGTCCAAATGTTGATTGAAGATCTCTTCAGACTAGAATTAAAACACCATCTTCCCTCCAGCACAGTTCTTGGTCACAAAACAACCAGGCAACCCTCCGCCCTCCAAACAAGCACATCTTTCAGCTTTTCAGTTACTCACTCAGTCCTTCACTCTCCAGGCACATCCATCTGTATTTCAGCAGGTAGAAAATGCAAGAACCCAAAAGAACAGCTTCTCCAGAATTTGCAAGTAACTTAGCCAAAAACTGGAGTATATCCTCTCCCACCTTGTATTTTGGTAGAAACCTGCCATCCATAGAGGAAGGATCCATGCCACGTTTTCTCTGGGCTTCTTTCAGTTGCAGTATTTGAATCTTAACCAAGTGAAAAACTGTCATGTTGGATTTGCGAGAAGACCCCTTTCTGATTTTGGGTTTTCTGCTCTCCCCCTCTGGCTCATCCTTCCAATTCCTGCCCCCAAGTGAGGAATCAAGCTTATCACTCGGCTTCTCCTGCTTGGTCCTCTTCTCCACCTTTCGTGATGGGGGGCACTTCAGGGATGAGTCAAGGTCCTCTGTGCTGCCCTCAGAACCCTCTCTGCCTGCCATTCTGCATGCAGTAATAGCTTCTATCTGCGATGAGGTGGCAGGGAGGGCTAGAGCATTTGCAACTATTGAGGCACGGCTGATGATTGGAAATGTAGTAGCAGCCTCCAAGTCCAGAACAGCCGCAGTTAAAGCAGCAGAGAACGGGGTAACAGTACTTGATTGCTGCAAAGCAGGATAAAACGTTCCACCTTCATCAGGGGGTTTCGGAGGCAATTGTGGCCCATATGGCGGGGGTGCTGTTGGGGATAGAGGATCTCCAGTAGCAGGTGGCAGTATTTGTGGCATGGAGGTGGTCAGGCTTTGGGCCAAAAAAATGTTCTTCGGTTGTTTATTATTCAGATCAGGAGGATCTGGTGGGGTGGCATATGGTGGTGGTGCCGTAGGATCAGAGTCCCGTTTTAAGTCCGGTCTTTGTAACGGACATGGCAGCAGAATCTGCGGCAGAGGCACTGTCACTACTTGCGCCAACAAAATATTTTTCGGGGTGAGATTTTGCAAGCAGATTCGTACTTTGCACCACAGGAGTTGTACGGTTACACTGACTCTGGGGTGGTTTTGAAATTGAGTCCCAATTTTGTCCCACACTTGTAACTTTAAAGTCCCGTTTTCTGGGACCCATGGACAAAAATCGTAAATTGCCTTAACGAGTTGCTCTATTTCATTGATTGATACTGCATGTCCATTTTTCTGCAGGAGGTGTTTAAGATCCTGACAATACTTTTGTTGCAGAGAAGAGAGACCACTGCCCATGTTGTCTTATCTTGTCTTGTCTAAGTACTCTAACTTGACTGTGTCACTCACCCGGGATCCTTACACGGATGACGAGGGACGTCCTGGACCTAGCCGGTCGTGGGTGAGGACTGTGGGGCCGCAGCGCTGAAGTCGTGAGCGTGGTCGAAGTGAAGGGAGATTGTAATCTGGATCCGGTAGATTACAATCTGATTTGCCTCACACGGGGGGCACCAGATGTGGAGAAATTCTAGCCAGAAGGTGGCTACAGAAAAGGAGATCAGGTCAGAGATTGACCAAGCACTTGTTGAGAATCCAGCTCAACAAGGGTGTAAGCATAAAGTCAGAAGAAACTGAAACAGCAGTCAGAGTTACAGGTGCGCAAGAAAAAGAGCGAAGTGCTCCGGCACCGGGGAGCAAGTTTTTATTGAAAAATACACAGGTTCCACAGGATGTATTACGACAGCATACACAGGATGTATACGCAAACATAGGTGCAGTGGTATTCAGCCAATAATATGACATTCTCTATAGCATAACCATATATGGCATGACCTATATCTCTTACTAGTACATGCGCAGTAGCTTATATCCTGCCAGACTAGGCCAAAGCCTATTCTCTGTGGCGGTACCCTTGCAAAAGCTGTTACCTGTATATTCAGCAGTAGCTACGATCTAACCTCAGCTATGAATGGCTAATACCAAAAGCATTTATATGAAGGTTACATAGAGACACTTTTCTGCATCAAACCAGAACTTCTGCATAGAGGTAGAATCTCTGCAGAGGCAGGAAGCGCTTATTGATGCAGGAAGTAGCTAACCTCAGCTCTTTTTTGTGGTCAGCGCAAGAAATGCTAACCACAATTGCCAGCTATATGCCTCACATGTTTAAGCTAAAAGTTTCCAGCTAAAATGTTTTAAGCTAAAAGTATAATGAACTCCCACAGCAGGCTTTCGGATATGTGGTCCCAGCCAGACCTGCAAATCATTCAGGTGTCTCAGTTTTCACACTGACGTTAAGATGGAAAATACATAACAAAGGTATTTTCAAAAGCAGACAGATTGCCTGCTGGGGAGCACTTCTACAGCATTGTGCTTTCAGACAATACTATAAAAATATTTCAATGATGGATATAATAAAATCTAAGTAGAGCAGAGGTGGTGAGTACACAACCGAGGTACCATTAGGAAGTACTCCTATGCTGCCCAGAGAGAGTTTAATCTGCCCTGTTTAGCAGTATTACCAGGTTAATATGGTTCAAAATGATTTGTTGCCTGTCTCGGATGCACAGCCTGTAAGGTAGTGCCTGGCTTTGAAGGGAAAACAGAACTTCATATGCATTTTTAGAGAGGGAAAGGGTGAGAACATACATATAATGCCAATGGGATGCATCTCTCCCAGAATGGCCAAGCTGCGGCTTCCAGCAGATGCATACCAAAAAAAGGTAGCTTTTGCAAATCACTGGTACTTATTCCCATTTTTATTTATTTATTGACAAATGTTTAAAAGCCACTGAATATGTAGTATCAGTAGTAGGGCTGCTTTGTTTTTTCAAAACTCCAGACAAGACGAGTATAGAAATGGGCAGTGAGAAGAGGGACCAAATGGTGTGTCTAAGCAGTACAGGAAAATCCGTTTGGAAAGGCACACAAGTGAAAGCGATGCAACAGTATTTTTTATTTTATTTTTTATTTTTATTAAGTTGGAATCAATTGATATATCCAAAATAATTCAGGTAGATTCGAATTCCATTCGATAATGGGAATTTTCAAGGGAATATTTTCCTCAGGAATCTACAATTATAATAACAACTTATTACTATCATGATACGTACAGAGCAATATATACATATATACAAAACTTATACATTATATACAAATCAATCATATTCTTGGTTTCATAAAAAAAAGACTGTCGCCAACAGAAACATAATTACCTTTTGTATCATAAGTAGTTTCTCTGAAGTAAATTATTATTTCATAATTTTTCCATAATTTTATATATTTTTAAGTGCGTCCCAGACCTCAAATGGGGTATCTTACTGTGTTGACAGACGTCAAAGAACAGAGGCTAACCAGGTTCCATACATAGTGCATACAATTGAAAACAGCTGAGTTGTAATTAGTTGATTACAAAAAGCATGAGTAGTCCATATCTACATTGAGACCATGCGGGTATAAAGTATTAAAGCGATAAATGTAGAAATATTCTCTTTGCCTCAAAATCTGTTCTACATTATGATGTACAAAGGGGTCTGGTTTGTGGCATTCCAGGATGACAAATTTGAAGTCACGATCACTATGGTTTAATTCTGTGAAGTGTCCAGCCAACGAGGCTGTTAAATTCCCTGTTCGAATTATCGATCGATGTTCCCCTGCCCTAGTTTTCATTTGCCTAGTGGTGATACCGACATAACCCAAACCACATATGCATACAAGAAGGTACACGCAATTAGATGTTTTGCAATTGGAAAAATGTTGTAACTAAATTAAAGTCACTGCTAGCAATAGAGACCTCTTTCGTTTGCTAAGAAAGGGGGCAATTAACGCAATCACCACAACAATAATGTCCTATAAGCACAGGGCAGGGGAACATCGATCAAAAATTCGAACAGGGAATCTAACAGCCCTGTTGCTTGGACACTACACAGAATTAAACCATAGTGATCGTGACTTCAAATTTGTCGCTTTAATACTTTATACCCCATTTGAGGTCTAGGACGCACTTAAAAATATATAAAATTATGGAAAAATTATGAAATAATAATTTACTTCAGAGAAACTATTTATGATACAAAAGGTAATTATGTTTCTGTTGGTGATAGTCTTTTCTTATGAAACCAAGAATATGACTGATTTGTATATAATGTATAGGTTTTTGTATATATGTCTATATTGCTCTGTACATATCATGATAGTAATGAGTTGTTATTATAATTGTAGATTCCTGAGGAAAATATTCCCTTGAAAATTCCCATTATCGAATGGAATTCGAATCTACCTGAATTATTTTGGATTTATCAATTGATTTCAACTTAATAAAACTGTTGCATCGCTTTCACTTGTGAGCCTTTCCAAGTGGATTTTCCTGTACTGAGTATAGAAATGGGACTTATAAAGTATTTTCAAGATAATCCAAGGACACATCAGGTATTCTCCTTACCTGCTTGCCTTCCTTTCTATGGCTACTGAGACTGTGACTGTCCCAAAGGTTAATGCCCTTATGAGCATGTCATCCCATGTCATCACTCCCAGAGATGCTGGTGGTCTCAGTGGCAGAGTAAACCCCATAATGTGCACTTTTTCACAGTTCCAAGTGGCTACAACCAAAAAGGGGAAATAAAACAAAAGATTGTAGGGGTTAAGGTGAGGAAGCATTGCAGCTTTTTGTAGTATTAGGTGGTTCCAGAGTGGACCTTATTCTGTCTAAAGTCTTGTTAGGAAGATGTGCAAATATTCTTAGCATCTCTGGCTCATGTTATCTTTTAAGGCACAGGAATATAATGCTGCTTAGGTGTGTTTGCACGTTAAATCAAAAATGTGTACAAGTTGCCTGAGAAAGATTCTCTTCAGGTTCCTATTTGAAATCACCATGCGTAGTTGCCAGTGTGGGTGAAATTGTTTATTCTTCCATAGACAGGCCTGTCCATTGCACCTGTCCAGATGGACAGGTGAGATGGACAAATGTATGGTTTCCTGTGGCATAGTATTTAAACCTTAAGCCCACTTTCTTTTAATATTTGGGATAGGGGAGCACCAAGGTTTGCAAAATTGCATTTTAAAAATGTGGTGATATTTTTCATGTTGAATTATTATGAATGTTAAACAGCTAAAATTTGAATATCATGGAAATCATTGTTTAAATGCTGCTGTTTCATTGTGTAATTATGTGCAATTAGTACTGATGGTGTTAAGTTCCCTGCTGAAGCCTTATCTCTTAGATTTACAAGAGGATGTGCTGGAATATTTTTCTCATTATTGTCATAATGTGCTAATTGAACTGGATTTGATTCCTTGCACTGACTTGCTCATGCTGTCTAAGAATAATTCATTTAAAGTACAAATAGTTTCTTTGTTGCCATATTTAAATGAAGCCTGTGTCAGCCACAATGGATGTGGGAAATAAAACTCTTTCCATGATGCGCCGTTAGTAAAAGCAGTTTTGGGCATAGGAAGGAAGATCAAGATAAATCTTGTTCTGGGAATTGTCGGAAATCTAGGACTAGCATCTCTACATTCTGCAAGGTGAGGAGAAAAGTTTTGTAACACACAAGAATGAGACAAGATAGCATTTACATCTTCAGATTAGACAAGTTCAGGGAGGACAAGGGTATCAATGGCTATAATTATGGATACCTAAGGACATAGCTGTCAAGTATCCCTTATTGGCCGGGAAAACCCCTTATTTTACCCTCTTTCCTGCCATCATCCCTTATTAATTAGACTGCAATGCCCTATTGCCGCCATTGGAGGGCAGCACAGGATAAGCATAGCTGTCAAGTATCCCTTATTTGGTAGGAAATTTCCCTTATTTCCAAATCCAAACCTTGACAGGTATTCCTAAGGACAACCTCCGGTTTGGAGAGAAAGGCAGGATCTCTCTCAATGCCATTTCCTGGGAATCCTAAGCAGGTGAAGGCATTTGCTTGGGAATACCCTGAAGGAAATGGTGAGCCACCGGGTGAGACAGAATGCTGGACTGGATGGGCTGTGGCCTCTTCCAGCAAGGCTGCTCTTATGTTCTTAGCATATTGCCATGATTCTGTGATTTAAAAAAAAAACACCTATAAGGCTTCTTGATTTATATTCTCTGTGGTTTGGTTGCTCTTGCATGTCTCTTCATTCATTCATTCATCCATTTATTCGATTTATATCCCGCCCTACTTGGCCAGGGCCAACTCAGGGCGGCTTACACAAGTAAATTAAATACAATATAACAAGAGAAAACAATATAAACACACAAAACACAATAGTATACAATTACAAATCAATACAAAATTAGTAAACCATGTACATAAGCAGAAGACAATACAATCTGTACCAATATACCAATACCCATATCAATATACAAAATAAATAAATAGACAATAAAATGCCAAAAGTCCAAGAAATAGAATTCAAAAATACAATAGCATTATACATAATAAATACACCAAAATACTATACGGTAAAGGTAAAGGTTTTAAACAAAATATCAAAACATCAAATACAATAAAATTATACATAATAAAATACCATAATAGAGTAATTACAATTAGACCACAGAACAGAACAAAACACCCTCGCCAGTCCATAGGGTCCAGAGAGCGGAAACCAGGGCCCGACAACCATGAACAGAACCCAAGGCTCCACGTACCTGTCGGAGCCCATGTTCTATGCTCCACAGGGCCCAAATCAATGTCCGTGATAGGAGGAAAGGCAACCCCGGCCCAGGCACAGCTGTGGTGGTAGGTCTTCGGCTATCCGCAACCCGTCGGTATCTTCTTCCCTTCCAGACTGAGCAGGGGAGGCAGCCCCGGGAACAGCTGTGGAGCGAACCGGCAGGCGGACAAGCAGTCCGGTGGAGGGAGCAGTCTCAGCTCTGGCATTTTAAAGCCATGCCAGCTGCTCCCAGGTGTTTCTTGGCTCCTCTGAGCCCCAACTGGGCTGGGGAGCGAACCGGCAGGCGGAGAAGCAGTCCGGTGGGGGGGGCAGTCCCAGCGCTGGTGTTTTAAAGCCACGCCAGCTGCTCCCAGGTGTTTCTTGGCTCCTCTGAGCCCCGACTGGGCTGGGGAAAGAAATGGCAGGTGGAGAAGCAGTCCAGTGGGGGGGGGGCAGTCCCAGAGCTGGCATTTTAAAGCCACGCCGGCTGCTCCCAGGTGTTTCTTGGCTCCTCTGGGCCTCGACTGGGCTGGGGAGCGAACCGGCAGGTGGAGAAGCAGTCTGGTGGGGGGGGCAGTCCCAGCGCTGGTGTTTTAAAGCCACGCCAGCTGCTCCCAGGTGTTTCTTGGCTCCTCTGAGCCCTGACTGGGCTGGGGAAAGAAACGGCAGGTGGAGAAGCAGTCCAGTGGGGGGGGGGCAGTCCCAGCGCTGGCATTTTAAAGCCACGCCGGCTGCTCCCAGGTGTTTCTTGGCTCCTCTGAGCCTCGACTGGGCTGGGGAGCGAACCGGCAGGTGGAGAAGCAGTCTGGTGGGGGGGCAGTCCCAGCACTGGCGTTTTAAAGCCACGTGGCAGGGTCCCCAACCTTTTTTGCACGACGGACCAATTTCATGCTAAACAATTTTTCCATGGACCGGTAAGTGGTGGTGGTGGGATTGCAAGTGCATAATAAAATATGATAAAGTGTATAATTACCATAAGAGCTGTAGTTAAGCAACATGGTGTAGGGGCCAGGCCACCTACCTATCTGCTGTGTCTGAAGCCCATGTTCTTGCTCAGTTCGGTGGGCAGACCTGGTAAAACGCATTGAGGGAAGAAGGCTGCCATAAGGGCTCCCAGTGCCACCCACCCCCATGGCTCGGTTTGGGATAGCCCGTGGCTCAGCACTGGTTGGGAACCCCTGTCGTATGGCTACATTCATGCTTCTTATACCCCAAGCCCGTGTACTTCTGGAAAGAGATGGAGAATATTCCAAGTTTAAATAGGAATGTTACCCAAAAGAATCACAATAACTTGTTCCTGAGTAAAAGATGCCTGCAATGGTACTATTGACAGTACCCTATAAAATCATTTGAGCTTCCTATGACATCGGCTAGAGAAAGAAAAGCAGTATTGCCTAGTGAAGGAATAGATGAATGGGAAAATGGAGAAACCTAGTTAGGAAGGGAAGGAAAAACTTGAATTGGTTCCTGGTCTCTTTGCTTAGGTGTAATATTATCTCTTATATTAATTAGCCTTATATTTGGCAGCTCCTTGCTGCATCCAAGGTGTGCCATTCTCAGTGTTAATGAGATAAAACTTCCATGGCAATCCTCTCCAGGTGCCCCAGTCATACCGCAAAGTGCTAAGAGCCATTGAACAAAAATGTAAAATGTATAATTAATGCAATATTTGTATAATTTTATTCCCCTTTTCATCATAGTTGCTGTACATGGTGCATGTATTAAATTATTACTACAATTCTATATCCCAAAACAGTAGATGAATGCAAGCAAGGAAGACCTCAATAGGCTATCTCCAGTTAAACATTTTCTTTGCAAAATAAATACAGCCTGCTGTATGAATAAGAATTAGATTAATTAAAGCCATTAATTAGGATGACATTTTAAAAGAGAAAGCAATACAAGGAATAATTCACCATGTATAATCTTAATCTATGGCATGCAAATGCACAACACTGTCAAGTGATTTCCAATTTTTTTTGTTGGCTGTTATTAGGAGGGCTCTGTAAATTAAGAACATCCGTGCTGATTAGTTGCTCCTTCCATTTGTTCATCATGGACACCAGACTCTCTTTCCCCCTCTCCTGGGCACATGTGCATACACTGGTGAGATCAAATAGTGAGGGTCAGATTCCCTCTGCTTCTGTAGCTGGAACTAAAGGTAAAGGTAAAGTTTTCCTTGCTCGGAAGCCAGTTATATCTGACTCTAGGGTTCAGTGCTCATCTATGTTTCAAAGCCGAAGAGCCAGCATTGTCTACATCTGCAGATGTTTCCGTGTTCATGTGTCAGGCATGACTAGACACCAGAGCACACGGAAAAACTGGGAAGAATCCACAATGATTCCTGTTGCTTCAGATGACACAGGCCCTATAGCAGTGAAAACATTTTTGCCAAGGTCACAATAGACCCAGGAAGGGAAACATGTCCCCTATGCAAAATGCACAGAAGACACTGTTTTCTACCCTTCAGAAGCTAGATTCTTTTGGTTTTGATCATTCAAAGTCCCAAAAAAGAAAATGAAATTCTGAGAGTTTGGGATCCCAGCTCCTTTGCAAAAGGTATTAATGGATATGTACCTCCTTACACTATTTAGGTCACCCTTGCTCGAAAACCAGCCATATCTGACTCTAGGGTTCAGATATGGAGGCATCTCTGTTTATAGCCCAGGGCCGTAGCCAGGGAGGCCCGGGGGGGGGCGCTCCTTAGCTAACAACCCCCCCTCCACCCTAGGATGCCAATGTTATATATGTGAGTGTGACATTGTTGCCCCTCCTGCAAATTTTTGCCCCTCCTGAAAAAAAATTCACACACACCCCAATCTAGAATCTTGGCTATGGCCCTGTTATAGCCAAAGAGCCAGCGCTGTGTGCATCTGCAGACGTTTCCATGGACATGTGGCAGGCATGCCTCACCCAGGAGTGCACAGAACACTGTTTACCTTCCCACCAAAGTGATTCCTATTTATCTACTTGCAGTTTCTTGCTTTTGAACTTCTTGGTTGGCAGGAGCTGGGACAGAGACGAGAGCTCAGTCCATCATGCAGTAACTGAGAATCGAACTCTGACCTTTCAGTCAGTGAGTTCAGCATCTTAACAACTTGAGCCACCACAGCCCCCCCCCCCCTTACACTATTAAAAGACAATGATCCTCATAGAAGAAGAATTCCCCATTAACATTTGTTTACTATGAGTATATGGCGTGGTCAATTATTTCAAGAAGTCAGGTTTCATATAAATGAGAAGCAAAATTATTTTAAAAACAAGATAGAAACATATGTTATAGAATAATAAGGAACAGTTTGAAAGCAAGAAATTGCAAGTAGATAAATAGGGACCACTTCAGTGGGAAGGTAAACAGCATTCCGTGCACTCCGGTGCCTAGTCATGGCTGCCACATGACCACGGAAACATCTGCAGAAGCAGACAGCACTGGCTCTTCGGCTTTGAAACAGAGATGAGCACTGAACCCTAGAGTTGGATACTACTGGCATTCAAGTAAGGGAAACCTATTTTAACTAACTGTTTTTGTTCTCAGTAAAGTACCTTTATCTACAAAGAAAAATATAAACAGTATTGCACAGTCATGGCACATACATTACCCTAGTAGTTTTATTTATCTTTCTGGCCTCGTGACCTGCTTTTGTTGCAGTCTGTGGGAAAGGAGCTGTATTTATACCTAGGAGAATAATGTAAATCACTATTTTCCCCCACTTAGAAGCACTTAGCTTGCTTAAGCAGTGGGATTGCAACACTGAAAAGCCGATTGCTCTCTGGCAGGGGTATCTAGTTTCTAAACCCCACCACCACTTCCTTTTACTTTTTAATTATTTTTATTGAAAATTTAATAAACATACAAGAAAAAAGAAGAAAAATATTTATACCAGCATAAGATTGCTTCAGAAATTTTACATTGCATTTCTCAATTACACATATAAACATTTATATCTTCTTTGATAATTGCATTTCTAAACTTCAACTGGTATTTTGCATATACTGTATCCCATTTTGAAGTATCGTTATATAAAACCGGTATTTTTTTAAAAAGGGGGGGGGGGAAGAGAAATAAATCTAAAACTAATCAATACTACTTTCAAGTTTCTCTCTTAACTGTATGGTTACACAACATTTTTTCTAGTTTCAGATTACAATTGTAGCTATATAAACTAAAAACAAAGGTTCACATGTTGCATTTAAAGCTTGAATAATTTCATGCCACCTTTTTACAATGAGACATGACGGCTGAAAGGTGGAAGAAAGAGGTTTACAATACGACAAGCAGTTTGAAAATGGTGCTCTTTGGCTTTTGGAAGGTGGAGAATGAAGGGAATGAGATGCGATGGTAGACGAAGGCAATGACATCAGACTGTATGACACAGGCAGCAGAAAAGGAAATTGGCAAGGCAATCTTTGCCAGGCATGATTCCTATGAGTTTCTCATGTGGGATGTGTGTGCATGAGCATCCTACAGGTATCTGTAATGATAAAGAGACTTCATAGAATATGTGCTCTGCCCCGCAACATGTGTACCACTCTTACAGGGCCTCACTGAAGAGGCTAAGTAAAATCTCTGAAGAGCAAAACCAACACACCTTGCTGAGTAGATGAATGCAGAAGAGTATATCCCATGGGGTCACGATTCTGGGTGGAAGTCACTTAACAGAATTTGAAGTGAAGTAGGATGATCAAAGAATAATCAAGTAAAATGGGCCTTCTTGGATACAAGAAAAAGGTTTTATAAATGCAAAGAAATTCAATCAATGCAACATTCACTTGCATGTAATTTATACCCTACCAGAAGTTTGCTTGTTAATGTTCTTGTAAAATCTAGAAGTTATAGATGTGTTGGTCTGTTACAGCACACACACACAAAAACACATACAGCGGTACCTCATACAACGATTTTAATCTGTTCCATGAGGCTCGTTGTTGTACGAAACAATTGCTATACAATGCATTACAGTATCTTATAGTGATTTTCCCTATCGGATGCATCGTACAGGTACAACTTTTTTTTTTTGCTAAGTGGTTTTTCCCTATGAAAAATTGTTGTATGATTTTTTCCATAGGGAAAATTGTTATGCGGGACGCCATTTCCCCCCAAACCTGATTGTTATGCAATTTCGTTGCTATACAGGGCAATTGTTGTATGAGGTTCCACTGTACTGTATAACGAAGTACAATTCATTTTGGCTAAAGCAATATTTTACTTGGTGCACAAGGGAGGTATGGTATGTGCATGATTTCCCCATCTCCCAGCTGAGAGATGTAATGCAGGAAAAACTAATCATGTAAAGAGAGAGTAATCTTCATAGCAAATTTGCAATGCATCTCCTAGTCAGCTCTTGCTGAAGAATATTAGAATCTTCTTGGAATGTTAAAACTCCAGAAATCAAGCATACAGTCTGGTTATACCTATCCAATATGTAAGATGTCTGTCTGTCTGTCTGTCTGTCTGTAGCCACTCCATAATAAGTTTTTGATTGGCTTGCATACAGATGTAACAATAAAATACAGCAGAAAAAAGGTGCACATAATTTCTAATATTATTACATATAAATGAAACGTACCTTTGATCGTTTCAAACATACCTTTGATCGTTGTAAGAGATTCTTCTTGAAAATACGCCTATTTCTGGGACATAGCCTTTTAGAAAAATAACATGAACAGATATGAACATTCAGAAAGTGCTCAAATTGCTCTGTGCTTACCAGGGATGACTCTTCAGGCATGATTTTTCCTTCTGGCTCTTTGGTTTGCTATTATTGCTTTGTTCTCCTGCTACCTGTTGTTTCTGCTTAAGCCTGGGAGTGGGAAAGGTAGTTGGGTGATGATGATGGTTGAGGCGGTAGAGGAAAGAATGAGAAGACAATTTGAAAGTTATAGAATCTGACAAAAGGTCACAAATGAAGATTTTCAGTTTTTCTTATGCTGAGGGCAAAACCCTGTTGTGTAACTTTATGCTGATGTAAATGGGACCCAACTCTGGAAATAATTAACTTAAACTAATTGAAACCCTATCCTTTCAGGGTTTGAGGCTCCTTTGGGCTCCATTTTGTCATGTGGGAGCCTTTGGAAATCTTAAGAAGGAAGAAGGAGCATTTAATAGTAAAAAAAAAAAAACAATGCTGATGGTCCCAATTGCCTGGTGGCAATCTGTTTGTGATTTTTGATTATTAAAGACATTTCTCCATACCATGTCCTGAGGCTCTAAAGATTTCCCCAGGGCAAAATGAGGTCTTGACCTGTGTGGGGGAAGGGGTTGGAAGCTTTCAGTTTGCCCTGGATTGAAGAAGAGACCCTAAACATATGTCCCAGCACAAGAGTTCTCAATCTTTATAAGCCGAGGGCCGGGTCAGACAGCTTTGGGGAGTGAACAGCCATTTTGCCCTTCCTTCACCACATGGCACTTCCTGGTTTGGTGGATGTGGTGGGGGCCCACATGAAATGACACTGTGGGCCGCATCCAGCCTGTGGGCCACCGGTTGAGAATCACTGCTCTAGCATTTTGTTTGTACTCATTATTTAATTTTTATTTATTTTTATTCCCCCCCCCCCAATATTGTGCAGGTACATTTATTGGCATATCCCCATCTATTTTATACCTCCAGGTCTTTGGTAACATGCTTAGTGGTTAAGGAAAAAAATGGAGGAGGTGGAATCAAGTTGGAAATGCAGGTTGGAAAACCAGACCAAATGTAACTTGAGACATAGGAAATTAATTCCGTTCAGCACTTTTTTCCTAAAGCATAAACTAATTTGTTTGAGCATCTGTTTAAATTTTTATTTCTTTATTTTTGTCCCCGTGCCTTAATTTTGCTTCTTTGTTCTGGCGTGCCTAACTAATCATGGATGTTCTTGCAAGGCTGATTTTTCTCTCTTTCAAATGAATAGCATCCAAATTAATTGCTGTTTGATTGCCATGTAATTACATTTTGACTCATGACAGTTTTGACAAAGAATCATATCTACATTTTAAGAGCAGGATAAATGTTTGACTGATATCTTTACAAAGTGGTAAATACACCATAGCTCATTGGCACTTTTTGAGATTTGCTCATTCCTTCTCCACTTGTCTTCCACAGTGTTGCAGTGGATACCTAATGCTCCTTCACTTCGGTTTATCATCAAAATCATGCTTAACCGAATGCTGTCATGAGCACTGCTGTTCTATTGTTTGAAGCAGGTGTTCTCAACCTTTTAAAGCTGGGGACTGGGTCACGCTCCTCAGACAGCTTCAGGGAGTGCAGAGGAGGGCAACCAGAATGATTAGGGAACTGGAACACCTTCCTTACCATCTGAGGCTGCAACGGTTGGGCCTCTTCACTCTTGAACGGCGTCATCTAAGAGGTGACCTGATTGAAGTTTATAAAATCATGCATGGTGTGGACAAAGAAGATAAGGAAAAACTGCTTTCCCTATCGCACAACACTAGAACTAGGGGACACTCCATGAAACTTTTGGGTACTAGTTCTCAAACAAATAAGAGAAAGTACTTTTTCACCCAGAGGATTACTGGTCTATGGAACTCCCTGCCAGAAGAAGTGGTGACAGCTGTCAGTCTTGACAGCTTTAAGAAAGGATTAGACAAGTTCATGGAGGACAAGGGTATCAATGGCTATAATTATGGATACTTAAGGACAACCTCCGGGTTGGAGAGATAGGCAGGATATCTCTCAATGCCATTTCCAGTGAATCCTAAGCAGGTGAAGGCATCTCCTTGGGAATAATAACCTGAAGGAAATGGTGAGCCACTGTGTGAGACAGAATGCTGGACTGGATGGGCTGTGGCCTGTTCCAGCAAGGCTGTTCTTATGTTCTTATAGGGGCTGGATGGCCATTTTGCCCTTCCTCCACCACATGACACTTCCTGGTGTGGTGGATGTGGTGGGGGGCCACATGAAATGGTGCCATGAGCCGCATCCGACTTGCAGGCTGCAGATTGAGAATCCCTGGTTTGAAGTCTCTAATTAGCTTTGGCATGGCCAGTAACAAAGGGTGCTAGTTAATGTCCAGTGAGAGCTGCAGAAATCACTTGTATTGGATATCTCAGTGGCTGGGTCCAAGCACTCAAATAGTCAAAGGAGAAGCTATGAGGAATTGAGCTGGGCGAGATGCAATAATAGAAAACAGAGTTTAAAGCTGGCCAGCAAAGTTACTCATTGACCAAATGAAAAGGAGCCATTCTGCATCTCACAAGATATTCCTGTTGCTTTCATGTCTTGGTGAGGTCTGTGTATACAAGAGATTTTTACTGCCCACTCATAATTCTGGCTATATCTGTATGAGCAGTTCTGCTAAAACACTCTGTATGTCTCTGGCACTCTTGTTTGTAAAATGAAATGTTATACGCCATCAAGACAGAACTGACTTGGTAATGATCCTAAAAGGGCCTTCAAATTAAGTGAGGTATTTAATGAGTGGTTTTACCAGTTCCATTCTCCCAATGAGCTTCCCTAGCTGAGTTGGGATTCAAACCAGGCCTCACTGTATATCAAAATGAATTATATACTGTAGTGACAAATTTATCCTGAGAATCACTACAAAGAGGACTAGTAGTTGATACTAATGGTGAGGGAAGCTTAAATGAAAATTGGAAAAGGACATCCACAGTTGCTTAAATGACACGAGTGTCTATTGACTTAGAGAGGAATTTTACTTCTTAGTACAGGGGATTTGTCGTATGTAGCACAAAATAAAATTTTGAGAAGGTCAGGTTTTAGGTTCTTTGTTTTAAGATCAAGCTGGTTGACTTTAATGCTGTGAAGATAAGTGTTGATCATAGAACTACTGGTTAGCTGAGTGGTTTAGGTAGGGAGTATGATTCCCCACTGTGCCCCATTGACAGGGACTGGACTCAATGATCCATAGGTCCCTTGCAGTTTGATGATGATGATGATGACAACGACAGCAGCGCCAACGGTGGTGATGCCGCTATCAATAACGGGAGTTCAAAAATTATGCCAGACACATGTAGAAGTCTGCGGTAGCTTAAGTGGTTAAGACACTGAACTTGACTACTGGAAGGTCGGCAGGTTAGCAGTTCGAGACCCAAGCGCTGCATGACAGAGAGAGCTTCTGCCTCTATCCCAGATCCTGCCAAGTTAGCAGTTCAAAAGCAAGGTACACTCCAGTGTCTAGGTATGGCTGGTGCAGACAGCACTGGCTCTTTGGCTAGAAACAAAGATGAGCACTGAACCCTAGAGTCAGATGCGAGTGGCTTTCGAGCAAGGGCAACCTTTACCTTTACCGATAGTCGCTGGCGCTACAGGACTTTAGACTGTTTCAAACATAGAACTTGCTTCTACAAATTCTGCTGACCTTCCCCTTCCCAGTCAGCGTCTTAGCGACTTGAGCCACTGCAGTACCCACAGCCTTACTTTGTTATAATATTGATGCTTATGGCTTACAGTTTATGATAAACCCAACCCCCCAATCTCATGTACCCCATAATCATCATATAATCTCATGTACGCTGTACGCCATGATCATCACAATTATAACGAATTAAGGCATGGCATCTCTCGCTTTGCATGTAGTGAATCTATCTCATATATTTGTTTCACCTTTTAAGTGAAATGAATGAACATTTGCACAATATTCTAATTTTCCAAGTTTCACCTGTATTTGCTTAATGATTCATAATGTATGCAGGTCACAGCTTTTATTAAAACACAATTTGGATCAACTTAAGAAAAGCTTTTTATATGTTGCTTTTGTTTTTAAGCTCTGCGTGCACATAGTTCTCAGAAGAGAAACATTCCTATTGTCATTCTGCAACAGCTAGAACCAGACTGCCATCCGCTTGCTGCCTCCAACTGATTAGTATACTGCCAGTGACTTTGACCTTGACATTACAGAATCCTAATGCTGTCTTTTCCTCACTAAAACAAGCTATCTCTTGCGTCTCTCCAGAAGTTCAGACAAATGTGCCCAATTAGACTTTAAGCACATACTGTAAGTTGGCAGTGAGGTGTTTATTAGAAATTAAGAATAAACAGTGTGCCTGAGGACCATTGCTCTTGTTTGGAGTCCCACAGGTTTTTGGTAGGAGGTTGGTGTAGATCAGAGGTTCCCAACCTTTTTTTTGACCATATACAATCCTGATGCCCGCCCGACCTCTTGTAACATATAATTCTTATTATTCAAATAGTGAACTCCTGTTCACATGCAGGAAACCTAAAAGGCCATTAACTGTTAATAACTCATGCTTGAATTGCCCCCCTTAATCAAATTGCCTCCCTGTGGGATGTGTGCCCCATGTTGAGAATCATTTTTATGCCACCCTGAGTTTGGTTTTTTACCTGAGTGGGCGGCATAAAAATTTAAATAAATAAATAAATCACTGGCATAGATCAATAAGCAGGCACCACATTTGAGCCTAGGAACAAGGAATGTCAGTGCTGGATCAGAATGAAAGAGGGGCCAACCAAATATCAGGGCTTGTTTCTGTAATCCATGCTTATTTTAACTAAGGTATGACTTGCTTATACCACCAAGCAGTAAACTAGAAGTCAAAGTAATTTCCAAGTGTGGACTTGAGCCCCTTCCTTTCCTCAGTTTTATTACAGGATACCTGACCATAACACAAGAACATATTGATTATTAAGTATCAAGTGATGGGGAAAACCTGGGATTTTCTGAGTATAAGCCAAAAGAGAGAAGCAAAGAGGTTGCTGTAGAAGGCAGGAAGAACATGTGGAGGCATTAAAGATGTGTGTCATGCCACAAAGAATTCCCAAGACATATAAAGTGAAGATGTGCCCTCTAATAGAGGTTTGCACAGGGACAACTTTCAGGATTTGATGTTTAAGATTCGTCTGGTGGTGGTTCCTTATTTGTTTTGATGTCTGTACTTTTCTAGTCATTTTGTTAAACATGAAACGGACTGGCTCTTTTTTGGGGTACTTTTGTTTCCCTCCTATTCATGTTCTCTCTGGTGCTCATTCAAAATAAAAACACTTAAGAGCCTGTCCGAAAGCTGCTTTATAAAAACTGTCACCCTTATAAGAGTGTTGGAACAATGACAGCACTGAGAAACTCTTACCTTAGCAGCCAGCAATGGAAAAGAGAGAAAGAGTTAAAAGTTTATAGGCAGAGGCTGCCCTGCCCTCATCCTCTTGGCCCCACACTCTGCCTCCCTTGCGCACAGCAGTGGTTCCTCTTTCTCTTTTGGTTCCCAGAGGTTTTCACCATGCACATCCCTCCCTAGCTGACAGCACAAATAGCATGACTAGTTGCCAGAGCGCACAGAACACTGTTAATTTTCCCGCCTAAGCAGGACCTATTTATCTACTTCCATTTTTTTTTTTGTTTTCCAACTGC
The DNA here is from genome assembly GCA_035047305.1 of Bradypodion pumilum. NCBI lineage: Eukaryota > Metazoa > Chordata > Lepidosauria > Squamata > Chamaeleonidae > Bradypodion > Bradypodion pumilum. Next base: position 245,632,917 of record JAWDJD010000001.1, on the reverse strand, counting down.
TAGGTTGGCAGGAGCCAGGGCACTCACTTTGTTGTGCAGCACTTGGGTCATGAACCTGCTGAACTGCTGACCTTCCAGTCATCAAGTTCAGTGTCTTAACCACTAAGCCACCGTGGTCCCTTTACACACCCTCAAAATTCCCACTTTTCCTCCCCACAGATGTTCTGGATGGTTGTTAATGGTAGCCCTTTCAGTGTTTTTTAAAATAAATTTGTATTAATTTTTAAAGTAAACTAGGGACTGCAGTGGCTCAAGTGGCTAAGACGCTGACTGGGAGGCAGAAAGTCAGCAGTTCAATTCCTGAGTACTGCAGGATGGAATGAGCTCCCATCTTTGTCCCAGCTCCAGCCAACCTAGCACAAGTAGATAAATAGGGAACATTTTGGTGGGAAGGTAACAGCGCTCCATGTGCTCCGGTGTCTAGTCATGCCTGCCACACGACCACGGAAACATCTGCAGAAGCAGACAGTGCTGGCTCTTTGGCATTGAAACAGAGATGAGCACTGAACCCTAGAGTCGGATACGAATGCCTTTCAAGCAAGGGAAACGACCTTTACTTACAGTAAAGTACAGAATAAAACACAAACAAGACATGATGAAAAATTACAAAAATACATCCAATACACAACATAATTACACTACAGCACAATAAAAACATTTAATCCTTAAACAATCAATACAATGAGTAATTCTTATTTTATAAATTTGTTCTCATTATCTAAGTATCTAAATCTAAATTCATAACTGATTTTAATATGTGTACATATTTTCATTATTTACTTATTTTTCTTTCACAATGCCATAAAACAAAAAAAAGAAAAACCAAACAAAAAAATCATCATACACACCCTTGTGATATATACATTGCCCTGGAGGTTGCGGTGTATCACAGTCATCTCTTACTATTTCTAAAAAATCAGTTGATGGTTGCCATATATTTCAAAATTTATTTTCAGCAATAATACCTTTCTTTTTATTCAACTCCCATGTTAGCTTATCATTCAAAGCAATCTCCTACATTTCCCTCTATTGAAATTGCTCTCGGCCAGCGCACTCCTTTGCTCCCTCTGTTTCAGAGGCCCACAGGTGCCGCACAGGCAAGAGACCTTCGGTGATTTGGCTAATGTGGTCGGGAAGGGTGTGCTTTCTCAAAGTTGGCCCGAGAAAGCCAGGTCCAGCATAGCTGGGCAACAGGTTCATAGAGAAATGGCGATCTGTGACTGATGTCACAGTTAAAATTAAAGTAGCAAAGCCCCTTGTCACAAGACTTTGGATTTCCATGCGAAAACACCCTCATCTAGTTTTGGGGAAAAACTTGGAGCTGGGCAAGATGTGTTGGATTAAAGCAGTTACCTCAGCTGCAGCTCGCTCTTCTATAGCTGGATTCCAAGCGTTGAAACAAATTTTCTCCTTCGGCAGCAGCTCCCACAAAGTAACCCAAAAGCTGTAATTCTAAGTGTCGATGTCTCTGCAGAACCTAAGTTGCAGAACATCTGGATTTTAGACTAAGTGCGGCGGTACCCCGCCTCATATGAGATGGCTCGATGGGGAAGTCTATTTCAGATGTAAAGAGAGATAGATCCTCCGGCTGCATTCCAAATTTGACTTTCGAAGAGAGCAAAAGTCCTGGGTTTTATACCATTTTTCCAGGGTAAGCGACCATGAGAAGTGCTAACTGACTTCTCAAAGTGACAGGTTTCGTGTATAGATCAAAGGATACCAGCTGGCTATCCTATCTGTGTTCCATCTCAACCCTTGAGACAGAACATCTTCCCATACAGTGACTTTGGGAAGAAGAGTCAAAATGTACTTTCCCAGAGAAAAGGGATGATGCCATTCAATGGCAGGTGCCAACTTAAAATGGCTCCACTTAGGCTAAGCAGAGAAACAAAAGAAAAGCAGATTTAAAATCCTTACTTAATAACCTATATGAATATAATGTAATAAACATAAAAAAACGAAGTCTTCCCAGACGGAATCACAACACCCTATACTAATCTTCAGTTTTTAATAACATATCACTTTTCCAATTTCTTGCAATACATTATCTGCCAATTGTTAATATTATAGATAACTAGCATAGGTTGTCCGGCGTTGCCAGGCTGTTATAAACTGTGATCAGCTTTTTTGGTTTTTTTTTGTGGATTAAAAAAAGAACAAAGGATGATATCATTGTTTCAAATGGTTTTATTTAACCAAATAACGTTTTAGTATGTTACTTTTTTTGTTAATAGTTGTACCATTGGTAATATTTTTAAAAATGTGAAAGTACATTTTTTATATTCAATGTTTTTAAACTGTGTTTAGATGTTTTGGGTTTTTATTTGAGTAAAAACTCAACAGAGGATGCTATAAATCTTTTTATTTTATTTATTTAACATATGTTTGTTATTTGTGTAAACTTTTGATTTATTGTAATGTTTTTGACTTGTTTTTACTCTTGTGGCCTCTAGGTGGGGCTTTATTGTTTTTGAGTTGTTTTTACTATTCCGCCCTGCAGGTGGCGCTGTTAGTGGTTTTGTTTTCGTTTCACGTGTTTTTTCTCTCCTGGCCTCTAGGTGGGGCTTCTTCTGTAAGTAGTCTTTGTTTCTTCATTTCTGCTCGGATCTCATGGAGGGAGGACATGCTGGTGAGTTCTCTGGTTTTCTTTCTTCTGGGGTTTTTCTTTGTTTTGTTTTTGGGGTGGTGGGCTGGGGGGTGTTTCTGTTTGTTCTTTTTTGTTTTGGTTGGGCTTTAGATGTGTGTAATTGGTGTGTTTATTTCTGGTGTTGTTTATTTTTGTTATTTCATTGTTGTTTATTTGTGTAATTTGTGGTAGTTGTGTTGTTAGAGGTATTTTTGTGTTGTAGTTAGGTGTTTTGTCTGTGCTTTTGTGGTATTGTGGATGTTTTTGTTTGTGTATTGGTTTACTTTTTTGTTTATTAATGGTTTTTTAAATTATTTATTTATTTTTGTTTTATTTTTTTTATTAATGTTGGTGTTTGTTGGTGGTGTGTACTTTTGGGTGAAGAACGGGCGTCCTGTCGGTTCCTCTTTTCCCCATTGCTGCTTTGAATTTTGGTTTTGATGCAGCAATGGGGGAAAGGAGGAGCCAGAAGTCAGCCCGCTCTTACCCTGGTAAGGTTCATTAGGTAGGTCAGGGGAGAAGGAGGCAGAGAAGAGATCTCTGCCTGATGATGGTTCTCTCTTCTCTGTCTCCTTTCTCTCCTGGCTTACCTAACCGGAGATCGGCAGGCAGCAATCCGTAAGGGGTGGTGCTCTTCCTTGTGGATTGCTGGCTGCTGCTTTTGTATTACCTCCGTCAGAAGTACAAAGGCAGCAGCCAGTCATTCGACAGTGAGGGTGCTTCCCCTGACGAACTGCTGCCTGTTTTTGTTTTTTTTCCCACCCCGGCTCAACTTTCCTTGAAGCTGCTGGTGGTCTCGCCGTGTCTTCAGTGGTAGCATGAAGGAGAGGGAGTCCCTCTTCTCCCCATTTGTCCGGGAAAGAAGGGCAGTGGGTGACTCGCAGTGCAGTTTTGTGGCTTTTTGTTTTGCGAGGCTGTGAGGCGCTGCATCTGCCTGCTAGGGACTTGTGCTCCCATTAAGTTTTGTAATTTTATTTTTCGCGCACTGTCTTTTGCAGCATTCTGCGCGCTCACAGTGCGCAGGATGCAGGGACTTGTAGTTTTGCATTTTTGGTTTGCATTCGTGCGGCAGGTTTTTTCCTGTGGTTCAATTTTAATTGGCTGTGCCATGTTTCCCAACGTTCTTTTTGCTCGTGCCTCTCAGCCTGATTGGCTGTGGCACGGCACGGCGCAGAGAACGTTGGGAAGTGAAGTTCTTTTGCTTTTTTTGCGTTCATGGGGCTCTTGCCCCACTGGCACCTGCTTAACCCTGCAGTAACCTCCGGGCCGGGTTCAGGCAAGTGCAGGAGGCTTGGTATGGGATAGGATGGATGGGTGCAGAAACGTATAGCAAGTTCCAATGGTTAACCCTTGGATTTATAGGTACAGATAAGTCTTTTTTACTCTTATCTATATTCATGCCATCCATGACTGTCAACAAAGTGGTACCCGAGCCTTTCAGTGTTATTGCTTGAAGTTACTGGTCCATGACATGGAAGCAATCTAAGTTGTAACATGTTGTAGCTGTTCTTGGAAACATATACCTCCATTGCAGAAAGCTGGGATATAAATGGTGCTCCAAAATGGTGTCATACAGTTACTTTAGAGCTGCATTTTGTATAATGACTTGGAAAACGTTTGTCTATATACATAGTATGTGTTTGTGTGTTGACCTGCATGCAGTGTTATTTCTGTGCAGTACTTATTTAATCATGTAGTGCCATTTTTATTGAAAGTAATGATACTGGTTACAGTGCTAAAATAAAAATAATATAACCTTTTAGAAAAGCCACCAATAAATAGGATAATGCCTTAGAAACCAATAGGGACATAAAATCTACAGGAATTTCAACCAACAGAAAGATTACAGACAGCTGACCAAAGGGGACCAAAGAGTTTTTAAAGAACACAACTAAAGCCACATGACAGAATCAATATCAATTTAATCCAAAGGCTTGACATTATAAAATAACTATTGAAGTGCACATTATTTTTGGACAAATGAGCAAAGAGTGGACTGTATGCAGGAGTATTAGTCTGATTCAACTTTGAGCAGAACAAATAGCCCCTGATTCCCCATTGGGTAAAACACTTCCCCCAGATCCATCATATTTCATTTGGCATTTGAACCTAGCAATTTGAACTGGAGAAATGGAAAACCAAAAGAAAAATAGAGTTACAGTCAAGTCTTGCCAACAAATCCCAGAATCTCTGCCAGCCATGCCAACCACTAAAGTACTAGGCAGGGCTTAGACTGAGACCACCATCTGCTATATCATAAGAACATAAGAACAGCCTTGCCGGAGCAGGCCACAGGAGCCAATCCAGTCCAGCATTCTGTCTCACACAGTGGCTCGCCATTTCCTTCAGGGTATTCCCAAGCAGAAGCCTTCACCTGCTTAGGATTCCCTGGAAATGGCATTGAGAGATATCCTGCCTATCTCTCCATCCTGGAGGTTGTCCTTAAGTATCCATAATTATAGCCATTGATACTCTTGTCCTCCATGAACTTGTCTAATCCTTTCTTAAAGCTGTCAAGACTGACAGCTGTCACCACTTCTTCTGGCAGGGAGTTCTATAGACCAGTAATCCTCTGGTGGTGGATATCGATGGTGGTGAACCTCAGACTGAGACCACCATGTGCTATCCATGATGGCAAACTGTGGCACTCCAGGTGTTCTTGGACCTCAATTCCCAGAAGCCCAAGTCAGCACTCCTGCTGATCAGGGCTTCTAGGAACTGAAGTGCAGGAGCAGCTGGAGTGCCAAGATTAGCCATCAATGTGTTAAATATCCTCTTAAGGCTCTCTGCCAGCCATTTATTGTGGGTGTGAAGTGAGGTGCCTTGTTTTTATTTTTCTAAAACTGAAGTACTACTTGTCGGATAAAACAGGGCACCATAGAGAGCTGAGTTCTCTCTTCTCTCTTCATTAATTGGTGGCCTTGTCACACAAAGTAATTATTGGGCCACAGGAGATATGACAGGGCTTCTGCTTTTGGCAGCAACCCTGTGTGCCTTGTAACATTTAAGTTTTTCCTTCAGTGTATGCCTTTTCAATGGTTTGGGGTTCCTAAATATTGTTGCTGTTTTTATATCTAAGGAGCCCATTTGTGTAGTTTGGGCTTCCTCATAAATGTTTGGTTGATTTTATACTGGAGAAACAATCCTTGCAAATGACACAAACTGCATGGTATCGCACCAGATATGGTCAAGTGTTGATATAGTGCAGGGATTCTCAACCTGTGGCCCGTGGGCTGGATCCGGCCCTCAGTGCCATTTCATGTGCCACCCCACCACCTCCACCACACCAGGAAGTGCCATGTCATGGAGGAAGGGCAAAATGGCTGTCTGGTCCCCGAAGCTGTCTGAGTTAGCGTAACCCAGCTCCTGGCTTGAAAAGGTTGAGAACTCCTGATATAGTGGCTTATTCTTTATGTGCCTGTCATTTTCTATCCACCCTTTAGAGGTTAAATGAGAAGATGTTTTCCAATACCACTGAGCTTCAAAGTACTATCTTGATCTTAAAGTAAGATGAATTATCAAATGAGATTGTGAGGTAGTTAATACAGAAAAGGCATTTTCAGCAGTGGTCTCCTTGTGCGTGCGTTCTGCAGAGATACTTGTTGCCTGTGTTGTCATAGTTTTGATGCATGTGGAAGGGCTGCCCCCCATCTTTCATTTTTGAAAGATGTGTTTATCCTACTTAGATCTTGCCACCATTGTTCATGATACTTTGGTATTTTTTTACCAGCTCTGTGCATTGACTTTTTCCTGCATTTTGCATGGCTTTATTATATTCTTTGATTTTATATTTTTAAAGCTTTACTTTATGAACTTCTGTGTGCCCACTAAGCGATACAGAAATGTAATACATAAATAAAAACAGAAGCAAATTACTGGGGCTCCTAGAGATTATTGCAGGGTAAACCGGTAGTCTAAATATAGTGTTTACTGTGTGATCTGCTGGTAATGTACTCCTCTAACTGCCTGACAACTGTGATTTAAAATGACAGGATTTACAACAAAGATTGAGTTAATTTGCCAATTTAAACAAAGATTGTGGGAATGAATTGTTGCCTATACCAGAATTTTAAATCTTTTAGAAAATTCTGGATGCCATCAATGAGGACGTAAGCTTAGCTAATGACCAAGCCAGGAAAGTGGCTTCATTTTGGTAGACCAGGGTTTGATCAGGACATGAAAGAAGAAGAAGAACCAAAGAAGCACATCCATAATCCAGGGACAAACATAGCAGGTCTTGTAGTATGAGGGTTTAATTGATGTATTGCATGAAGTTTTACTCGTAGTTCTCATCTTGTGAATGGATTTATGTTTGGGTTATACTTCTCTTTCCATCACCACTGTACTCTCTCTGGGCTCTGTGTCTTTTTCAAAAGATAGACCTTCATAATATAGAAAAAACAGAGGTTAATGATTTAGAGCATGGGTGGACAAACTTTTTTTTAGACGGGCCAGTCCTGCCCCCGACACACAGGTGTGGGGGCCGGAGGTGGATTGCTCCAGTTGCTAACGTTTTTGGCGTCATCCATGGCAGTGGTGGTTGTGGTGGTTGCACTTTCTCCCTGTTGTCCTGAATGTGGATTTGCTCATCCCTAAGGTAGCAGAAACCCTTGCCAAAGTGGATCGCTGCCTTGTAAAAAAAATTAGCTGCGTCCCCTCTTTGAAATCTTCTTATCCTGATGCTTATCTTCTGATCTTAGGTGGAGCAATACCAACAAGGGGGTATATCTTTTCAACTGGTGTAGATTTAAGCCATTGATAACTAATTATTGATACACACTCTACATGGATGACATTTTTGAAATGGTAGCCATGATAGTCTGTGTTTCAAACATATCAGAGAGTAAACAAAAACAAAGCAAAAAGAGAAAAATGTTGTGGCACTTTAAAGACTAACTGTTGTATTTTAATGTTATACCAACCAACCATTCTGTTCCTCTGTACCTGATGTGCATAAATTGATGCCATGAAGTCTCACTCATATGTCTGATGAAGAGGACTTGATGCATGAAAGCTAATATTAAAATGCAGCAATTAGTCTTTAAAGTGCCATAACATTTTTTTGTCTTTTGGTTTTATTTACTCTACATGCAACTACCTTTGAAGACAGTATGGAAGCTCAAGTAGGTGCAGAACACAGCTGCGAGACTGTGGTCAGGTTGTGGAGATTCGATCATGTCTCGCTGACCCCGGCTTGCCTGTCCTGGCAAAGTGTACACTTTTGTGTCGGATTCAAGGTTCCAGTTTTAACATACACAAGTCTAGCAAGTTCAAATTGGCAATGTTAAATTGGTAGTCGTTTGTTGGTCGGTGGGGCTCAAAACTTCCAATTGCAAATGCAGATTATTCAGTTGGTGGACAGTCCCTTTCTTGGTGTATGCCGTAATTTCTACAGAAGCAATCAAGTTTAACCATGGGCTGGTATCGTTAAGAGCAAATGGATGCCACTGGAATGAGGACAGCCCTGCTCCTACTCATCAAATCATCCAACCAATTAATCAGGCATCACTATGACATCCATCTAATATCGGGCCACCTCAACAGCATTTCCTCTTGCCAACATAAGGTCCTCCTCAGTGCATGTTGAAGGGCATCGTGTGCATTGTATCATATGGGCGATTGTTTGCTCTTCTCCCCATTCCCACAGGCTACCATCTACTGGGATACCCCACTTTCTCATATTGGTCCTTGATCTTCCTACCCCGGCATGCAGTCTATTCAAAGCTTTCTACACAGGCTGGGGGAGGGAGAAAGATGAGCTGGATCAGGAGGCACTCCCTATGCCCAGTCCAGCTCTGCCTGCACCAGAGCCTGAGGATGCCCTGAGCTATGGACCTCAATCTGCCCCAAGGCTATTTTCCCTGCCAGCTGACCTGTCAGATCAGGACCCTGATTCTAATGGTGATCAGCCCTCAGTCAGGGAGAGGTCCAGGAAACAGCTACACCTGAAACACAGGCAGGCTAGGGCGAAGCACCAAAGAAGGCTCCCAGCTGATACTGATTAGCTGGGAGGCTTATAAGCAAGCTTCTTGCAGCCTGACAGCATTAGTACAACTCTTGTGTGAAGACCAACATCCTGCCAGACTGCCTGCCTAGACCCTGACTTGCCTGCCATGACTCTGACTACTCTGCCAATCCTGATGATGCTCCTGGACACCCTTTGGATTAGACTACTGACTCAGACTACTGGTAAACAGACCTTGGCTTGCCTCTTGGACTTTGGTATCTGCACTATCCCTGAACAAGATTAACTATCCCTGTGTAGTGCCACCGTGTGGTGACCGTGCCTGCCTGGGCAGGTCAGCACACAGGCCATGGTTGTTTGTGGCCAGGTGGTAGAGAATCATGTGGTTCTGCCCAGTTATCTGGTAGCTCCTTGCTCACCTTCCTTAGTTCTAAAGCAGTCTGTGGAGGCTGGTTGTTTGGAGGGGCAGAAGTTGTGAGGAAACTGTGCCTTGATTTCAGTTTCTGCTTTGGTGGTTGGTGATTAAATAGTGATCATGATACATCTTTTTGTGATCCCCTTCTGCCCTCTTTTTTGGTGTGTACTGTGTGTATGTTTGGAGACAATAAAAAAACCTACATCGGCTATGTAAAAGTAAGATTTCCTGGAACCATTTTTTTAAAAAGGAAAAACATTTTTGCTTTGGCAGTTCATAATCCTGATTATAGACTGATTATTTTCACTTGGACATGACTCATAGCATATAAATTGATGTGCCACTGTTTGGAGTACTAACAGCTACCTGACCTTTGCGTATCATCTTTGCAAACAGGATGGGACACCAGCCATAGTGTGCATATATGTTCTGCATGATAATATCTACAGGGCCACAGAGTTCACTAGGAAATTGCAGACAGCCAATTTGTCTTTACGAATGATTTAATAAGGCTGCATGCAAGCTTAAATATATTGCTGCAAAAGAGAACTATATTTTAAAAATACAGTGTTTAAAATAAACTATCGTTATCATGTGGTCACAGTATTTTTTTCCTCATTATCTGAGTCTTTAATGATATCAGTGATTAATTTCATTATTTGCACATGTTCAAACATTCCCCTTTTCATATCCTATATGTAAAAGTCAGCTGCTTATATACCACCCATAGCACTTAGAATACTCCCTGGATGGTTCACAAGATAGTTAATATTTTGCCACAACACACTGGGTGTTCATTTTACTGACATCAGAAAGATGAGTCAACATTAAACCTATCTGGATTGAACTCAGATTGTGAGCAGTACTGCAGCTCAATCACTATACTCCAGGGGATCTGTACATGCATACATCTCTGTGTTTCTGTATGCTGCACAGAGCCATGAAAATTTATATATACAAGTTGTTAATGTTAAAGGAAGCTTAACAGCTGTACTTTGTTTATTTGATAGAACTTTTTTTTTTTGCATTAAACAAATTGAGTGCATACCATTTTAGTGGTGTGGGTTTTATGTGCCAAGATTATATGTCTCCTACAGCAGCCAACATCTTCATGACTTTGCTGTTCTGCTTTAAATCCAAAGACACATACATTGATTTGTAACATTTATATGCCAATCTAAAACTAATTCATTATAGATACTAGTAGTAGCCAAAATTGTGCTGCTGCCACCCCACACAAATGAGGAGAAAAAGTAAACATCAAACAGGCCAGACTCAAATAATCCAATGAGAAATATGCTCAGTGACCACAGAATGCTTCCTAGTTTGGGGGTACAAATTTGAGCATGGGAGGGTGTGTGTGTTATTGAATGACTTAGTATTCTGAGCAGAAAAGGCTCCAGACTGCAACAGTCTTAAGTAGTTTCCATTACCTAATAAAGGAGATGGCAATAAACTAGAGATGGGCTGATTCCTTTAGTCAATTTCCATGGGCATTCGTCTTCTACCGAGTCCAAGTATTTTCAAAGCCAATTCCATGTGGAATTGCTTACAATTTTAAAAAATCCCCATGAATTTTAGTTAGCATCTTTTCTGGTAAGTGCCTGGTAGATTGGGTGCATGCCTCATGTGCCTAATACATTTTAGCAAAGTATATAATGTTTTACCTCATTTTGCACATCCTTGCAGTGGCTTAGTAGTTAAGACACTGAACTGAATGACTAGAAGGTCGGCACATCAGCAGTTTGAGACTTGAGTGCTGCACAATGGAGTGAGCTTCCTTCTCTGTCCCAGCTTCTGCCAACCTAGCTGGTTGAAAGCAAGAAATTGCAAATAGATAAATAGGTACTGTACCACTTTGGTGGGAAGGCAAACAGCATTCTGTGCACTCCGGTGTTTAGTCATGCCTGCCACCTGTCTCCGGAAACGTCTGCAGACACAAACAGCGCTGGCTCTTTGGATATAAATAGAGATGAGCACTGAGCCCTAGAGTCGGATTTGACTGACTTTCAAACAAGGGAGACCTCTACATTTACCTTACAGTTAGTCAAAAAGTTTTCTTCTTCTTTTATGGAATACAGTGGAACCCCGGATAATGACAAAACTTGGTTCCACAAGTCGTGTCATTGTCCATTTTTTGTCATTGTTCAGGGAATGCATTGGACAAGGACAAAAACACTCGCTTTCCCCCAAGGCATGCACTGTGCGGGGTGTCTGCTTGTAGATTGATCTGGGTGGGGGTGCCAGGTACCTCCACCAAGCTGGATCCACAAGCTAACAGCCCACACGGTGTGTGCGGACCCGGCAGAGAGGGGGGAGAGGGGAAGGCACCTGCCCGACACTCCAATATTAAAGAGGAAAAACCGGGCGGTTTTTCCTATTTAATATTGGGGTGTCCCATGGGTGCGATCCCCTCTCCGCTGGGTCCCCAGGCTCTGGAAGGGTTTGGGGGACACCCCTTTTGCCCCCCCTTCTGGAGCCATGGGAAGCGGCAGAGAAGAGATCGAACCACGGGACACTCCAATGTTAAAGAGGAATAGGGGGCATTTTTTTCCTCTTTAATCACAGGGTGTGTGTGTGTGGGGGTAACATATCCTCTCCGCTGGGTCCCCTGGGTCCAAAAGGGTAAGGGGGCAGACCCCTTTTGTTCCCACCATTCTACAAACCCCCAGATGCCTCACTGCAGTCGAGAAAGTAGGAGACCAAACACGATCTCCTGGATAACGATGTAACATCATTGTCCGGGAGATTACTTTTCAGAAAAAAAATCATAATTGTCCGAAAATGATGTTGTTCGAACGCGTCATTGTCTGGGGTTCCACTGTATATTGCAAGTGCAGAAATGTATTGATTTTCAATGACAAATTGTGCCTATTTCCAGATTTTGCCTTTTTAGATTTGGCGGGAGAGGAGGAGGAAACAGCTGGCAGGATACACCTTCAGTGAATCAGATATCTTACACATCAATTCCTGTGACCTTTCAAGATGTTTGTGTTCACTTCCTTTCAGTGTGGATGATGGGCAGGGATGACAGAAGTTTAAATCTTCTTACCACGCCTGATTTAGTGGATCTAAGAAATGCACATGGTTGATATCACATATCTCCTGGATTGTAGATGGGATATCAGAACAGGTTGGGTGCCTTTATCTGAAAGGACATGAAGAGTGGTTGATAAGTTATGTAGGCATGCCCATGTGGTTGCAAGAAAGCAAAAGAAACAGTAAGACCTTTAAGCATATTGAGAAAAAGGTGGCTGTTTTTGTCCTCCTCCTCCCATCACAAAAGTACCAAACATACCTACTGCTTCCACTTCTAGGTTCATCCTCAGCTGTTGGATTCAGTTCAACAGGTATGGGGAACTTTTGGATTCCCAGGTGCTTTGAAGAATAATTCCCACAATTCCTTCATATTGACTATGCTAGATGGGGAGTATTAGGCCAATACAGCATGTATCCCTAAAGTTTCTCCAATCACAATAATTAGATTCAGATGAACTCTTCTTATGGTTTATCAATACAGGGAGGAACATGTAAAGATTGTTAGTTTTGTTCTATTTTTCCATTTGTGTGCTCTTGCCACAGAGCAAAGATATTTCTATGGATCTTATGTTTTAGAGTCAATGCAATTCAGAGTTGACATGAGAGGTGTTATCATGAAATAAGTTTAAATTTCTTTGTAAAACTATTCTGAGATTGAAGTACAATGTGTATGTTTTCAGAGTGTAGAGGCAATAGCAAAAGGAGGAATACATCAATTGTAAGAGAACACTGTTGCTGATATTTATGTTGCCACTTGTTATTGTAAAGTTGTAAAATACAAGTTCAAGTGTTGTTGCTTTAAAAAAAAATAAACTTGTTGAATTTGTTTGGAATTCTATCTGGGTTACATCCAGATATAATTTCTAGCTATTAATTTATTGTGTAAAAAGGAGTGATACGGTTTCTTTGAAATTAATTCTAATGTTTGTTATAACATAACATAATACTCTTAGTATTGTATGATCTACACAACAATGGACCAAAATAAATGTGCAATAATACTTACTTACTTACTTAATCACCTCCTCTTCTACCTTACGGTGTAGAGCAGGGGTGCCCATACTACGGCCCATGGGCCAAGGCCAGCCCACGTGATGTCAACATCCAGTGAGTGGGCCACATTGCCACCAACACCGGAAGTGACCTGCCAATGCTGGAAGTGCCATTTTCACACCAAAAACATGTGGAAACTCAGCAAAATGCAGCAATTTTTTTTTTGAAAAGGTGCAAAGATGCTCCTACCTCACTCCCTCTTCTATCTAAAGCATCGGAGGGCAGCAAAAAAGGCCGGAATTATGCATTCAATTCATGTACCACCTGATTCTGGCACATTATTGTCCCACTCAGCTGCTTGAGGGGGCATGGTCAGGCCCCTGGCGGGAAAATTTTGGGTACCCCTGGAGTAGAGGATTCCACAAAGGATCTCCATTGGTATCTCTCCTTAGCCAGCTCCATGGCTTACCTCAGGTCACTCTCATGGATTGGTTTCTCTTCAGAGCATTTAAATAAATGTGCAATAATAAGGACAGAAAAGTTTCTTCACTTTTTTTGGCAGTGTTCTGACATGATTTACATCACATTTAATAACGGTTTTCAAATGTTACATTTTCTCCACACACACCCTTTGCTTTCAAATCTCCAATCCTGTTTTGTCTTTCATGAGAAGGTAGGTTTAAATTCTCCTTATCCCCATTGTTGGTCCATTCCTATTATTAAATACAATGGCAAGTTTGGAATAAAAATAAGAACACTTAAATAATATTAAAGTTTGGCATGTTCCTTTAGAACTATGTAGGGGAAAAACCTCTAAAGCAAATAAGAAAGGAAGCCGAGACAATGGAGCTTAGAAACTAACCTCTTGGCTAAGAGGAACAACAGCAGTGGAATAATTTAATTGCTCATCAGCTAATTATATGGTTCTATAATGTTAATGTGTCTTCATCATGGCAATGTAATAGGTATAGATTGAGGCATATGAAAAAGAACGTGTGGATGCCATAATTATAAGTAGCAGCAGAGCTGTTAGAGTAATTATAATGCTTCATCAGGTAATTAACATATTGTTCAACTTGAGATAGGGAACAAAGAGTGAAGAAGTTAAATATTGAAGGACATGCCTTTGACATGGGGGATGTCTCTAGCTGCTTGTTACAAGGAGTCATATTTTGTCCCAATGTTCTTCTATGCTGAGGAATATTTCTTTTTTCCTTTGGTGGGGAGAGATACCTCAGTTGCTGAGTATATTGTGAATTATGTACTATTCTGATTTCTTTCTCCATTGTGAATTAAGCACAAAACCACCTGCCAGCTCTCAATCCTGGGGTTAGACAGATTGCCCAGGAGCAAATGGCTTGCTTACATGAACCACCAAGTACCAATGTGATGAGAGGACTTGGAAATTCAAACTTTATTATGGTCGATGACCAGTGCAGTAAAAAGGGTTTAAGTGCATGAAATAGAGTCAAAATGCACCAACACAAACACATTTGTTTGAGTTAAAACATAATACAGTGGAACCCCATATAACAAACACTATGTATAACAAAAAATCGTACAACAAAGAGGATTTTGGAACAAATGGGTGCATGATCAAATTCACATAACGGATACAGTATACATCAGTAGGATGTAAAATAGGATTACAAGTGCAAAATAAAATTCATTACAGTTGGTTTTTAACCTGTCCACAGTGTAGCTGGTTCTCTCAAATGCTTTGTACCGTGGTTGCCTTCCAGGCAAATCTGGCAACAGTGGCCTTCAGGTCAGTGATTCTATCTGAGAGCATGGTTCTAAACATATTTATTTATTTATTTTTGGACATGTAGGCTGCCTTTCTCACCTCAGCAAATCAAGGTGGCTCACATCGGTTAAAACATTCCATACAATAAAACCAATGCTAAAACATTAAAATATCCATAAAAACCTGACCCCTCATTAAAACTGCAGAGAGGGCTAGATGAGCCAGCAGGGCTGGGTTGTGGTGCTGGATGCACCTCAGACCTGCTGGCAAATCCAAGTTTTTAATGCCTTCCTAAAGGGGGACAACTCCCCCTGGAGGTGAAGTTCTAATGGCAGGAGGTTCCATAGAGCAGGGGTGGATACTGAGAAGGCTCTCCTCCTGGTCCCAGTGAGGCGTGCCTCTCTTGCTGATGGGAACACCAGAAATCCCTACGGTCCACCCTCCTAGGACAGGTCAACAACCTTGGGGCAATGCGGTCTCTTAGGTATCCTGGCCCACTACCATGAAGGGCTTTAAAGGTCAAAACCAGCACCTTGAATTGCACCCAAAAGCAAACTGGCAGCCAATGCAGCTACCGTAGCAGTGGCGAGACATGGGCATAACACCCATGCCCCGTCAACACCCGGGCAGCCACATTCTGTACCAGCTTTAGTTTCTGGATTGTCATCAAGGGCAGCCCCATGTAGAGCGTATTACAATAATCCAGTCTGGAGGTGACCAGAGCATGAGTGACCATGAGCAAGGAGTCCCAGTCCAGGAGTGGGCATAATTGGTGGATGACATGAAGCTGCACAAAAGCCCTCCTCACCACGACTGCCACCTGCTCTTCGAGCAGTAGTCGCGAATCCTGAAGGACCCCCAAATTATGCACTGGGTCTGTTTGGGACAAAGAAGCCCCATCCAGCACCAAAAATGGTAGCTCCCAGGATAACATGCCCCCCGAACATGTGCTTATTCAGCTTAATTTGAGGGAAGGCAGCAATAAGGTCACATCTAAGGTTATCATAAAACTGACATTCTAGGAGTACGTGTTCAGATGTCTCCACCTTCTCAGCCTGACAGATACATAAGCACTACTGAACAGGAACTTTCTTAAATAATCCCTCTTTGGAATACTGATGGTAACATGTTAAAATGCAAAAGAGTGTATGATCTCCTATGCTCTGGGTTACTTAAGCTCATACCTGTCAAGTTTTGGATTTGGAAATAAGGGAAATTTCCTGGCAAATACGGGATACTTGACAGCTATGCTTATCCTGTGCTGCCCTCCAATGGTGGCAATAGGGCATTGCAGTCTAATTAATAAGGGATGACGGCGGGAAAGAGGGTAAAATAAGGGGTTTTCCCGGCCAATAAGGGATGCTTGACAGCTATGCTTAAACTGGATAAGTAAGATAAGGGCCTCATATTATTAGGTGGGGGCATTCCAAAGAGTGGACTATTTATTTTATTTAAATCATGTTGTCAATGGATATCCGATGTCCTTTGTTTTATTATCTCTTTTGCTCGAACAGAGCCAAGAGAAACAACTAACTGCTTTGAGAGGTCATATGAAGCCAGTTTCTCTTTGAGAATAGATATCCATGGAGCTGCTGAGGTTTCTGCCATCATTAATTTCAGTAGAACATTTGGGGAAAATAACAAGAGGACTTGGATTCTGTTACAGGTTTTGAATGCTTGTTTGTTTCATCCTCAAATAGTAAAAGTATTCTCTTTGCTCCATGAGCCAGAGTTGTAATTTGTGGTGCACTTGGCAAGGGAAGAGAAAGAGAATTATATTTGTGCTAATAAAGCAAAATACGCAAATAACACAAATAATGAGTTAAGACAAATAATGGAAATAATGCAGATAACAAGGACTGTTATTTTGTTGTGTAAATTGCTAGAGCTACGAGGATGGTTTTATTCTATGTTGTCAAGATTTCAAACCATTGTTAAATGATCCGGCACATATTCATAAACCAAACGTTGGTGAAAACTATTTGAAAAACTTAAACTATACATTTCAGATAATCCTGTTCCACTTGCTCTGGTCTTCCGAGAATTAAAGATGCAGAGAAGAAATCAAGCAAAGGAGCAGGGTATTGGCCAATACCCAATCCTGTTGGATTTGCTGGTACATATATACATACATACATATCTTTATTTGACCGTCAGTCGGCACAAAATAACACAGAGATTTACATTTAAGCCTAACAATCTTTACCTTCAGGATATATATACTCTATGTTAATAGGCCGGAGTCAATACTGTCAATTTTAATCTTGCAATGTTTGAGTGCCAAAAATAGGAATTTAGAAGCTCGTATGCCTGGCAAAGCAGCAACGCTATTCAAGAGAAATCCAACCTGATTTTCTGTTTAGGGTTGAAAGTCTTGTATGTCCCTGGGCCCTGCCCTGCCCGGGGCTTGAAAAGGCTGCCACGGTGGCGGGTGGCAGTACTTTGCTGCTTCTGTCTCCGGACTTTGCTGCGGCCAGGGGAAAGAGGCCGCTGCAGCAGCGGGCGCCAGGACCCTACCACTGCTGGCACCCCTCGGCCCCCTTGGCTGGGGCCTGAAAACGCCGCTATGGCGCCACCCTTGGACTTTGTCTGTGGCCGTGGCAGAGAGGCCGTGGCAGTGTTGTGTTGTATTGTATTGTTATATATTATGATGTGTTATTCTTGTAGACTGAATATTGTATAATTATTGTGTATATTGCATTATTGTGCATTGTGTATTATTGTGTATATTGTATAATTACTGTGTGAGCCTCTCTGAGTCGGGTTCCTTGATTGGGTGGCATACAAGTGGGAAAACAAATTCCCACTTTTCTCTGTGCAAGTATTTTTCCCTTCACAATTCTCATGGGCAATTTTAGGTGGATGTTTTTGTTTTGTTTTTTGAGAGGGGGAGAACATTTCATGGTATTTTCCCCCAAAGAAGCATCAGTTTGCAATTACAAAATGACCTCTTTTTTGTACAGGAATCCCTGGAAAGGGCAGTGGACTATTTAAAATGTTTTCATTTCTTACATAGAAGAATTGGGGGGGGGGGGGGACAGGAAAACTAAGACTGGGCCTGGGAAATTGGGAAAGTTCATGGAGAGGGAAGTGTTACTGCAAATTTGTAGATAAGAGCACCCAGCCATCAAGTATAAATGAGATGAGAGGAAGTTAATAGATTTTGACACAGAATTCTTAGAAAGAGAACAAAATGACTTCCTCTGTCAGTGGAAGTGGTGAAAGGATGGGCTTCATGGCTCTTCTAGCATGAATTGCTTGTAGAGAGGGTGATTCTCTTGGGTTTGTGGTATGGGGTAATTTTCTTACCCAATCTTCCTCCATTTTTTAATATGTGAGAAGGTACAATTGCTTTCTAAAATCTTTTCTTTCATGGAGTGGAAAACCTAAATAATTAGTTGGACTGTTCTTCTTTGCTGGCTCTTTTTGTATTGCCTTTTCTAATTTGAATTGCTTGGTTTTTTTTAATATTCATATTTGCTATCTTTGATATAATTTGTGCAAATGGCCCCCATTGTATGTCTAGAAATGCTTTAGTATTGGGCATAGAGAGTATGTTATTTTATCAAGTCTATTCATTTTTAGTGCCAATGTATGTTAAATTCAATGTAGAAAATGGGTTTTTATAACAAAAAGAATATCTACAGCATACTGAATACTAAGGCTGTCATGAAAGATTGTTTTTGCATGGCACAATGCAACCATCAGTTTGCATGTTTAGAAAAGAGATCACTGTTGGATTTGGATATTAAATTTTGATTTGAGTGACAAACAGACCCATCTTTCATTATGTTTAAAACTTTGCTATGCTTACAAAAGTTGAAAGGTTGGGTGTTAGTCTTTAAGGCATGATATGTGGGCTAACTGTTGATATCATAATTTCCAATGTCCCATCCTTGATACTTCTCAGGACCTCTCTCCCAATCTCTCTTCTTCAGTGCTGCCTCTCATGAAACTAAGTGTCTTCTTTCAATATGTTTGTTCACTTCTTCTGTGCTGCTCCTGATAACACAAGACACTTTTTCCATTCCCCCCCTTAAATTCACTGTCCGTTCTCAAGACCTTTCCTAACCATTATAGTTTCCAGTGTACTGTATTATCTTCTGTCATTTTATAAATATTTATCAGCCCCCACCCTTCAGGTCTTTAACATGACAATAAATATTATACTCTTTTATATTATAAAAGAGGACTTTATCAATATTCTTTGGATGAATAGGGCGATTTTTACCAGATCATGGTGCCATGATCTCCCTTGCAGTTGAACTACCATCCTACTTAATCAGTAGGCCTCTTCCTCCCTTTTAGCTTTCCAAGGATTTTATAATTAGTATAATTAGTTTATAGCTACATATTATAATTAGTTTAGGTTTGACTAAAGGACTAAAAAGAATGAATTTTACCTTTTGTTTACAAAACTGAATAGACACAAGTGCTTAAAACAAGCATTTGAACTTTACATTAGTACCTATTCCATTTGGGGATTTTTAAAAAACTTCAATTCAGGCTGCAACAAAAGAGGGCAAACTATCTTATTTATTTTTATTATTTTATTTGTTCGATTTCTACACTGCCCACTTGGCCTAGGCCAACACAGGGTGGTGAGAACTTCCCAGACTTTGCAAGGTTTCTAATCCCAGCAGAAGAACTAAATGAAGAATGCCATTTTCCACCCTCTAGGTTTACTCCAGGTCAACAGAAGTGGCTTTCACCTACCTGCAGCTTTAGTGAGTTGGAGACTGGACTTTACTTTGCAGAGAGTACTGCCACTCAAAGGACAGACAAGGAAGAGGGAGTGTTGTGTTTGTCTCTACTCCATCCCAGGCTGGCCGGCTGGCTGGCCTGCTATTTAAATTTGTTTATTTTCATACAATTAAAGGTAGCCTAAATTGATGTGGATGTTATGTAAAATGCAAGCAGGAAACCACTGTTCCCAAAAAATTTCTAGGGGCAGAAAATTGCCTTTTTCTCAACACCCTCAAATATGTTTATCTTGAGTTGTGAAGCCAGACTCCCTCAAAAACATCACCCTGATTTACTCACAAAGCAGATATGTACAAGTGATGCCCTTTAAACCATGTGCACAAACATAAAGGCAAAATCAATTGATGCATCTTGTGAAGTAAAGACAAATATCCAAAGGAAACAAATGTTAAAAGAACTAGGGACAGACAGGTTGTAGAGAGAAGGAAAGAAGGGCTTCAGAGGATGTGGAATTGACAGTTTCCTACCTTTATCTGTTTTTATGTTCAGGGCAAAAGAATGTTGCAGGTGGGTATCAACCTCCGACTTAAAGGCATTTCTAAGCACAGGCCATTGATTTGAAACTACTCCTGGAGGTAAAATGAAGTAGTTGAGTCCTGGTGCAACAAAATGAACTGTAGTGCTTCATGAGCATGTTTGGAATCACATTTCACCTACACACGCCTCTGCTTTAGAAACCTCCTATGAGGAGAAGATGGGCACAGCATGGAGCAGAATTTGAAAGACGTGCTGGTTTTTCTATTTCCAGGGTCCTTTTTTGTGGGAAAGTGTTAAAAATGACTTTCACTACCTGAGCCTTATCCTTACCTTTTAGTGTACACTTGTTTATGCTTCTGCTATATCCTGGCTAAGCCCAGACAGTGCTAAAATACTTGTAAGCTGCACTGGTTTCAGTAGGAGAGAATTAGGTAAAGGTCTCCCTTGCTTGAAAGCCATTCGTATCTGACTCTAGGATTCAGTGCTCATCTCTATTTATACCCAAAGTGGCTGTGCTGTCTGCATCTGCAGACTTTTCCGTGGACATGTGGCAGGCATTATTAGACACTGGAGTGCACAGAATGCTATTTACTTTTCCACCAAAGTGGCACATACCCCATTTGCTGCCGTATAAGACCCACTCCCCCCTCCCTTTAAAATACACTTGAAAAATAGAGTGCTGCTTGTACTGTATATAGTGGGCTATTTTGGTAATAACAGAGTGTGTCTTATACTCCGATGCATCTCATACACCGGGAAAAATGGTATTTATCTACCTGCAATTTATTGCTTTTGAACTGCCAGGTTGGCAGGAGCTGGGACAGAGACAGAAGCTCACTCCATCATGCAGTACCCGTGTCTCGAACTGATGACTTTCCAGTCGTCAAGTTCAGCAGTTTAACCACTAAGCCACTGCAGTTCCTTAGGAGAGAATTAAGTGTGTGCTTTCTTGTCTCCTTGATATAAAAAAGGCTGAATGTCCTTAAGTCCGTTTGGATTTTAGCTCTGTAACTGAATTCCTTTAGAAACAGCAGGGATTTGTCTATTGAATTGGATGGGGGATAGAAGACACTCAATGCTAGCCTATTTCAAATGGTGCCCTTTATTTATCACTATGTAGAAAAAATTTACACAAATACAATGATATTGACAGCTTGCATAAACAGTGAGCTCTTTAAGATGCCAAGGGTCTCAGACCAAAAACCTGAGCAGTAAGTGTGCAGGTGCCATGATGTCCTTTGCCATCAGAATTCAGATCCGGGATAGGGATTTGTTGGCATCATCTCCACTGTGCTGTGGCACCTTGTATTTTGCCACTCTCCAGCTCAGCTGGACAAAGGGGGACCAGAGGAAAAAGGAGCTTCTTCTGACTCATTTGTCAGCTTTGGATCCACAGGGACAAACAGTAAAATATGCCAGTGTCCTAATTAGAAAGTGATAAAATGTTATTCCTTCAGAGGCACATTTAATTTAATTTAATTTAATTTAATTGTCACATTTATATACCGCTCACTCGGCCAAAGCCAACTCAGGGCGGTTCACAATAAAAATTAAAAAACACATGTTAAAAACAGTTAAAACTACCCACCCCCTAAAAACAAGGGCTGCAGGATCCAAAGGCACCATGGGGAAGAGTTCTTCTACACCAACCACCCAATGGAGGTTACCCTTCCACCTGCACCCCACACTTGACCCGCCAGCCAGGTTTTAAGTTCTTTTCTGAAAGGCAGCAATTCCGTCCGGAGACGTAGCTCTGTTGGCAGGAGGTTCCAGAGGGCCGGTGCAGACACGGAGAAGGCTCTCCTCCTTGTGCCAGAGAGGCGAGCCCCTCTGGCTGATGGAACAATTAGAGAGCCCTTCCGGTCCGCTCTGGTTGGACGGACAGACGTCCTCAGGGCGATGCGGTCTCTTAGGTAACCCGGCCCACTACCATATAGGGCTTTAAAGGTCAAAACCAGCACCTTGAATTGCACCCGGAGACAAACTGGCAACCAGTGCAGCTCCCGGAGCAGTGGCAAAGCATGGGCATAACGCCCACACCCCATCACCACCCTGGCCGCTGCATTCTGGACCAGCTGTAGCCTCCGAATGGTCGTCAAGGGCAGCCCCATGTAGAGCGCATTGCAATAATCTAGTCTGGAGGTGACCAGAGCGTGAGTGACCATGAGCAAGGAGTCCCGGTCCAGGAGTGGGCGCAACTGGCGAATCACCCGAAGTTGGGCGAAAGCCCTCCTGGTCACAGCCGCCACCTGTTCTTCTAGCAGTAGCCGCGAATCCAGGAGGACCCCCAAGTTGCGCACCGGGTCTGTCTGGGGCAAAATAGCCCCATCCAGAACCAAAGATGGTAGCTCCCGGGTTAACGCAGGACCCCTTATCCATAGCCACTCAGTCTTGCTGGGATTCAGTTGTAGCCCGTTAGCCCCCATCCAGACCCCAACAGCTTCCAGGCACCTGGAAAGGACTTTGATGGCATCACTGGGGTCCCCATGGGCCGAGATGTACAACTGAGTGTCATCCGCGTACTGATGGTACCGCACCCCATGGGAACGAATGATCTCACCCAGCGGCTTCATGTAGATGTTAAATAGGAGAGGAGAGAGCACCGAGCCCTGAGGCACCCCCCATTTGAGGGGCCTAGGACTCGACCTCTCACTCTCCAACCACACCGACTGGGTCCGACCCCTCAGAAATGAGGAAAACCAGGACCACACAGTGCCCTGGATTCCCAATCCTTGGAGCCGTTCCAGAAGGATACCGTGGTCAACGGTATCGAAAGCCGCTGAGAGGTCAAGAAGAGCAAGGACGGATGGTTGACCACCGTCCCGCTCCCGCCAGAGATCATCCATCAGTGCGACCAATGCCGTCTCGGTACCATATCCAGGCCTGAATCCTGACTGAAAGGGGTCCAGGTAATCCGCTTCATCCAGTACCCCCTGCAGCCGACGCGCCACTGCCTTCTCCAACACCTTCCCTAAAAAGGGGAGGTTGGAGACAGGCCTATAGTTGGTTAGGACAGCTGGGTCGAG
This sequence comes from Bradypodion pumilum, assembly GCA_035047305.1. Lineage (NCBI taxonomy): Eukaryota > Metazoa > Chordata > Lepidosauria > Squamata > Chamaeleonidae > Bradypodion > Bradypodion pumilum. The sequence goes on along the minus strand of JAWDJD010000001.1, from coordinate 245,609,865 downwards.
GGAAGGTTTCTTCAGGAGGGGGTGCACCAAGGCATGTTTTAAAGGTGCAGGAAACACCCCCTCCCGCAATGATGCATTGATCATAGCCCCAACCCAGCCACCTGTCACCGCCTTGGAGGCTTTCACCAACCAGGTGGGACAGGGGTCCAATGGGCAGGTAGTGGCGCGCACAGCTGCAAGGAGCCTGTCCACTTCATCAGGGGCAACTGGATCAAACCGGTCCCAGATGGTATGGCAAGACTGTGCTCCAGCTCCCTCCGGACTCTCCCCATCCACGCCAGGATTAAACCCCGAGCGAATCCGATCGATTTTCTCCACTAGATGGTCAGCAAAGTCCTCAGCCGACCCCTGCCAACCAGGCACCGGGGTCCCCCTACCAAGGAGAGACCTGGTAACCCGGAACAGGGTGGCTGGGCGATTATCAGCAGAGGCAATAAGGGTGGTGAAGTATTGCCGCCTCACCACCTCCATCGCCACTAGATAGGCCCTAATAGCGGCTCTAGCTAGTGTCCAATCGGAGTCTCTCTGGGTCTTCACCCAGCGGCGCTCTAGGCGTCTCTTTGCCCGTTTGAGCTCCCGCAGTTCATCTGTGAACCACGGAGATGACCTAGCTCCATGAGCTCTGAGAGGCCGTAGTGGTGCGATTTCATCCAAGGCCGCTGTTGTCATCCTCTTCCACAGGTCAACCAGCGCCTCGGGCGAATCGTGTTGCCGATCCAGAGGGAAATCCCCCAGTTCCCTCTGGAATCCATCAGGATCCATCAGTTGCCGGGGGCGGGCCATTCTAATAGGCCCTGCCTCCCTACGATGAAGCGTCGCACCCAGGAAGTCTAGAGCCACCAAATAATGATCTGACCATGGCACAGGTGTTATGTCTAGTTTCCGTAGTCTCAGATCACTCTGCCACTGCTCCGACAAAAAGATTAAATCTGGTGTGTGGCCACTGCCCCTGGTCGGGCCCTGAATTACCTGAATCAGGTCCATAGCTGCCATGGAAGCCATGAACTCCTGAGCCACCTCGGAGCCAGTCCCCAGCGAAGGCAAATTGAAGTCCCCCAGAACCATCAGTCTAGGGAACTCCAACGCCAACGCTGAGACGGCCTCGAGGAGCTCAGGCAGGGAGTCCCTTACCCTGCAAGGGGGCAGGTACAGGAGTAAGACTCCCAACTGACCCTTAAAGCTACCATATGTGTTCAGTCAATGTGCAAATGAAACCTCTACTTACTTCCCAGTGAAAAGTTGAAAAACAAGCAAGATAATTTATAAACTGCTGTGATACACAAATAAACTTATGAACACTTTAGGAAAGTGCTACTTCTAATTGCAAAACTGATTTTTTTAAAAAAGCCATTCCTTTAGTTTGAGCAGCTTGTGTCTCCGAGACCCTCCTGTCAGATTTGCCTGATGTTACCTCTCTGACTCTGTAGCAAACCATTGCAGGGGCAACCCAAGCCTTTCTCAAGCCTGCCAAGGGAGAGGATGTGTTCTCTCTGTGCACTTCAATTGTGGCCTCAGCCACCCTTAACCCTGGAAGCTATTCCTGAGCTTAGCCGAGGCCAGACCCAGCAAATGAGAGTCTCTGTGGGTGTGGCAGGTGCATCTAAGGCAGGGGTCAGCAAACCTGTCTCTCCAGATGTTCTTGGACTTCAATTCCCAAGAGCCCTGATCAGCAGGTATACTGACTTTGGCTTCTGGGAATTGAAGTCCAAGAACACCTGGAGAGCCAAGTTTGCTGACCCCTGATCTAAGGGCTTGTCCAGACTGAACCAGCTGGGATGCCTGGAAAAGCCTCAGTATCCACTCAGGCTTAAGTGTCAAGATTTGCAGCTGCTCCTCTAAGTCCTGCAGGACCTGAGCCCTCAGCCTAGAAGCAGCTGCTCCAAGCCCTGCAGGACTGGACCTTCATTCTGCTGCAGCTGCTAAGCTCCCACCTGAGAGCCCCAGGGAAGGTTCTGGACAGATAGACGTTGGCCTGACCCTTGCCCTGGGGCTCTCCCTATTCCTTCTTGGGCTTCCAAAACTGGCCAACCCTGTGGAACTCCCCAAGTCTCAGAGTACAGAAGGTCGAAATGTCGTCCAGCCTAATCCAGCCACAGCAACCTGGAGCTTATCTGTATTAACAGAGCCGAGAATGTAATATGGAGAGTATTGTATTAAATGTAGGTAGCGTGTGGCTTAACTCTTGTCTTACCCCCTCTCCCAAAGAACAGATGTTGTTGATGAAGTAAAAATGTATATTGTTCTCGAAGCATAATGTAGAAATAACAGTTCCTGCGATGGTTCAGGATACAGAATAACAGCATACAAAAAAGGACGGATAGGGATATCCACACTCAGGCCTTCTCCCAGAAACAAAAGAAAACCCGACTAAGCTAAGTAATCATAATTACTTGTGTTAGAGAAAGGGCTCAGTGTTAGAGGCCCCCTCTCCCTTTGGAGGTGTCCATCTCAGAAGCCACTGAAACTTGAACTAACTCCCTATCATCCATGTGCCTATAGGAAAAACATGAGCTTGGCCCACCTATCAGTGGGGGGGGGGGGTTGTGATACCCCTCTCCGCTGGCTTCCTTGGGTTTTGGGAGGGTTGGGTGGAGAAAAGGGGTCTGTCTCCCCAACCCTTCCGGACCCAGGAGAGCCATCGGAGAGGGGGATTCCCCCCAAAAAACTCCATATTTAAAGAGAAGTAACCGCTTGGTTTCTTCTCTTTAATATGGGGCATGTGTGTGTGTGTGGAGGGGAATCCCCTCTTTGCCAGGTCCCCTGGGGTCAGGAGGGTTGGGGAGACAGACTCCTTTTGTCCCCCCAACCCTCCCAACCCCAGGGGAGCCAGTAGAGAGGGGGAGCACAACACCCCCCACCCAGTGATATTAAAGGGGAAACTCCGATCAGGAGCTTCAGGTGCCTTTGGTTTCCGCGGCTTGGCGGACTTGCTCTCCCAGTTTTTTTATTGTGGGGGGGGGGGGTTGGTTTTTTTTTTTGCGCACCGGCTTCCTCAGAATCCTGCGCGCTCATGGCACGCAGGACGCTGTGGCTTGTAGTTATGGGTTTGTGCTTTGTGTTTGTGCTGCATTTTAAAAAAACAGTTATCTTTTGATTGGCCATGGCGCGTTTCTGATCGTTCCTTGTGCCGCACCGTGTGAGAGCCTCTCAGCCTGATTGGCTCTGGCGCGTCACGGTGCAAGGAATGTTGGGAAATGAAGTTGTTTCCCTTTTTTTGCATTTGTGGGGCTGTTGCCCCACTGCTGGTTTTCTCAATCCTTCGTTGACCTGCGGACCCAGATCGGCCGTGTGCACGAAGGGTGAGTGCAGGCAAGTAGGGCGAGGCATAGCAACCTATAGCAAGTTCCAATGGTTAACCCTTGGTTTTATAGGTTAAGATAGTATAGGAACTTTTTTCAGCATTGCTCTCCCCCCCCCAAGGAACCATGAATAAGGAATTTTTAAAAATGCCTTATGGGGAAGTTGGTCTCTACACTGAGCTAGGATAAGGTTCTTTTTGGACCAAAACTCTCAGATTTCCCCAACAGCTTGGTTAATTCTGTGTTTATCTATATGCAGATTTAAGTTATTTGATGCTGAGTAGGTGGGGCAGAGAGGGTGTATCTACGATTATTTGGCACTAAGGGACCTGTTAGTCTTTGCGTTCATTATATTTAGTAGCTGTGTTCCGAAACAGGCTTCCCAAACCTTTGGTTTTGGACTTCAATTTCCAGAAGCCTAAGTCAATTCCCCAAAGCACTGATCTGCTGATGTACTGACATAGGCTTCTGGGAATTGAAGTCCCAAACTCAAAGGTTGGGGAACCCTATAAAATACTGAGATTCAGTAGGTACAGAGTTGCACAGCTGGTGATTTGGTGACAAGACACTACATCTGCTGATGCTATCCACTGTATTTTGCTTCTGAGATTACCATCTGGAGATGAATGCATTTGCTAAAGTAAACACATCCTTCTCCTTGTTCTACAAATGAGATATTGCCATTGTTTAGGTAGCAGGGTTTCTACCCACTGTAATGGAACACTACACACAATGGTGACATTAACATGTCTAAGAATATGGAGATACTGTATGTATAAAATAAGTGTAAGTTAACTGATCTTGTTTCTAGGCATCCCATTTTTTTTAAAAAGGCCATTGGGACTCCATTGTCACCCCTGCATTTATACCATCTTTATTCAGTTAGCTCTCCTCCCTCTCCTCAAGGCCGAACTGACCAAGGGGAGAAGTCCCAGCAGTGACAGCGGCGTGTTCTTATGGGTGGCCCGCTGCCCCGCGCAGCCCTCCTTCCTCCCCTCAAGGCTGGACTGGTGGAACGATTACGTCAGAATCATTTTAATTTCTTTAAAAACTGTCTTGCACAACAAACATTTATACTATGAGGTCTTTGTAACATGGAAAGAAGGATGCAAGGTTAAAAACTGTGCAAGTATAAAGGTCTACCTTATTCGAAAGCCAGTCATATAAGAACATAAGAACATAAGAACATAAGAACAGCCTTGCTGGAACAGGCCACAGCCCATCCAGTCCAGCATTCTGTCTCACACAGTGGCTCACCATTTCCTTCAGGGTATTCCCAAGGAGATGCCTTCACCTGCTTAGGATTCCCTGGAAATGGCATTGAGAGATATCCTGCCTATCTCTCCAACCCGGAGGTTGTCCTTAGGTAGCCATAATTATAGCCATTGATAGCCTTGTCCTCCATGAACTTGTCTAATCCTTTCTTAAAGCTGTCAAGACTGACAGTCACCACTTCTTCTGGCAGGGAGTTCCATAGACCAGTAATCCTCTGGGTGAAAAAGTACTTTCTCTTATTTGTTTGAGAACTAGTACCCAAAAGTTTCATGGAGTGTCCCCTAGTTCTAGTGTTGTGCGATAGGGAAAACAGTTTTTCCTTATCCACTTTGTCCACACCGTGCATAATTTTATAAACTTCAATCAGGTCACCTCTTAGACGCCGTCGTTCAAGAGTGAAAAGGCCCAACCGTTGCAGCCTCAGATGGTAAGGAAGGTGTTCCAGTCCCCTAATCATTCTGGTTGCCCTCCTCTGTACTTTCTCCAACTCCATAATATCCTTCTGGAGGTATGGCGACCAGAACTGTACACAGTATTCCAGATGGGGCCTCACCATAGATTTATAAAGAGGCAAAATGACACTTGCTGACTTATTTTCTATACCCTTCCTAATGATCCCTAACATTGAGTTTGCTTTTTTCACTGCTGAGGCACACTGGGTTGACACCTTCATTGAGCTGTCCACCAGGACACCAAGGTCCCTTTCCTGGTTTGTCGCAGAGAGTTCAGACCCCATCAGTTTATAAATGTAATTGGGGTTTTTTGCCCCAACATGCATCACTCTGCACTTACTGATGTTGAAGCTCATTTGCCACTGTTTTGCCCACTCCCCCAGTGTCAAGAGATCCCTCTGGAGCTCTTCACAATCTCTCACAGTTTTCACTACCCTGTATAATTTAGTGTCGTCAGCAAATTTGGCTACCTTGCTTTTTACTCCTACCTCTAGATCATTTATGAAGAGGTTGAAAAGCAGGGGTCCCAGTACTGAACCTTGGGGGACCCCACTCTTTACTTCCCTCCACTTGGAGAAGTGTCCATTTAGTGCTACCCTCTGTTTCCTGTCCCTTAGCCAGTTGCTGATCCAGGACAAGACCTGTCCCTTTATTCCATGACTGGTAAGTTTATTCAAGAGCCTTTGGTGTGGGACCTTGTCAAAAGCCTTCTGAAAGTCCAGATAAACAATGTCAACTGGATCCCCCTTATCCACATGCTTGTTGACACTCTCAAAAAATTCCAACAGATTAGTGAGGCATGATTTGCCCTTGCAAAAGCCATGTTGGCTCTCCTTTAGCAGCGCCTCCTCTTCTATGTACCTATTAATTCTATCTTTTAGGATGGTTTCCATCACTTTACCTGGGACACATGTCAAACTGACAGGCCGGTAATTTCCTGGATCACCCCTGGATCCTTTTTTGAAAATTGGTGTTACATTCGCTACCTTCCAGTCATCAGGCACAAAGCCTGATTTGAGGGAAAGATTATATATTTTGGCTAGGATATCAGCAATTTCATCTTTAAGTTCCCTGAGAACTCGTGGATGGATGCCATCTGGTCCTGGGGATTTGTTAGTGTTTAGCTTAACAAGACATGCAAGGACCTCCTCCCTGGTTATTTCTATCTTGCTTAATTCTTCGGTTTCCCTCCCTAAGAAGATAGGTTCTGTTTTGGGCATGTGGTCTCTATCTTCTTCAGTGAATACTGAAGCAAAGAATTCATTGAGTCTCTCTGCAATCTCTGTTTCCTCTTTAATAACCCCTTGCCTTCCATTGTCATCTAATGGTCCAATGGCCTTCCTAGTTGGGTTCTTACTTCTAATGTACTTAAAGAAGTCTTTGTTATTCCTCTGAGTATTTTTAGCTATACGCTCCTCAAAGTCTTGCTTTGCTTTCCTGATTGTTGCCTTGCATTTGTTCTGCCAGAATTTATGTTTCTGCCTGCTGTCCTCATTTGGACAAGCCTTCCATCTTCTAAATGAGCTTTTCTTGCTCTTGATCACTTCCCGAACAGCTCCTGTAAGCCACATTGGAGTCCTCTTGGACCTGGCAGTGCCCTTTTTCCTTTTGGGTATGCATTCCAATTGGGCCTCTGTTATTGTTTTTGTAAACAGCCTCCATGCCACTTGGAGTGTTTGGACTCTCTCAATTTTCCCTTTCAGTTTCTTTTTTACTAGTTTCCTCATCTTTGGGAAATTTCCTTTTTGAAAATTTAAGGTCTCTGTGTTAGATTTTATCAGTGACTTGCTTTGGTGTATGCAAACCAAGACACGGGACACAGCCTCGGGCTGGGTTAACTCAGGTTTATTGCATCGTGGACAGAGGGAACATGAGGTAATGGCGGATCAATAGCTCTTTATATACAGCAGTAATACATTTGAACGTGGTGCCATGGTAGCCCATTGGCTACTGTCTGCGTGACGTCATTTCAGGTCACGCCCTTCTTGTCCAGGTGTAGGTAGTGGCGGGAAAACTTCCCGCGCTGTTGCCTTTGATGAGTTCGGACCAAGAGAGCTTGGACGCTCGCTGCTGCCAGCTGGTGGTCATTAGCTCGCGTCCTATTACAGGGCTTATATGATACAGCTGAAGGTTACATTGTTGCTATAGGCAAGGTTACATTGACTCAGATACATTTCAATCCATGTGTACAGTAAAACCATCAGAACACAACATCCCTCCCCCCTAGGACGAGACAAAGTCTCGAGCCCACCTTAACACACTCCCCCCCCCTTATGAGACAAAGTCTCTCAGCCAAGATGGCTTATTTCGAACACGCTGGGGTCTCGGTGCGGGCTGCCTCTCCCTGGGATTGCTACCTTCTCTTTGTCCCCTGGTCTCCTGTCCTGCAATATGAGAGGGAGACTCGTTAGTGACTTTCCGCGGCTCCGCGGCGCTGTTGGGAGGTGTGCTCTTTCTTAGGGAGGAACCGGGGGCACTGGGGGCTAACGAAAAACCCCTCTTCTCGCTTGGATGGGTGGGGGAACACTCCTGAAAACCCCCCCGGCTCGCCAAATCAAAATCAAAATCACTATCGGGGGCAGCGGTCGCGAACTCCTCTCCCCCTTCCCCGGCCCCTGCTAGAGCTGGCGTATCAAAAGGATATGAGTCGGGGCCGCTGCTTCTGCTTCCTTCCCCCCATGCTTGGGACTGTTGTCCACTGCTGTCTCCCCCTTGGGTTAAGCGGGTGGGGGAGAACCCTAACGCTGAATCCTGTTGCTGAGCTCCACTGACCGGCCCAATCACTCTGTGCCTCAGTTGATCTGCGTGCCTCCTCCAGAGGAGGCCGGTGTTCGTCTCGACCCGGTACGACACTGGCCCCGTCTGTTCTACAACCGTCCCTGGCACCCAGGCTGGCCCTGCGCTGGAATAGTTCCTGCAGTGAACAGGGTCACCGGCAGCGAAACCTTTCGAGACTGCCAACCCCACGTTTTTTCCTTTATCCTCGACTCTCGTTGGGTCTAGCCTGGACAGGAGCGTGGTCAGTTTTCGCCGCATCAAGAGCTCCGCCGGCGAGTAGCCGGATGCCAAAGGGGTCACCCTATACGCTAAGAGGAATTGGCACACTTGGTGATTCAGGTCCCCCGGGCCCATGCGCCGCAGCGCCTCCTTTGTTGTACGCACCAACCGTTCCACTTGGCCATTCGTGGCCGGGTGAAACGGTGCGGACGTGATATGCCGAATGGCGTTTGTCTCCATGAACGCCCCGAACTCAGCGGAGGTGAAACAACTAGCGTTATCGCTGACTAAAGTGTCGGGTAAACCGAACGTGGAAAAGACTCTCCGTAGCCGGCTAATTGTCGTGGCGGAGGACGTGCTTTTTACCGGGATAACCTCCAGCCACTTGGAGAACGCATCCACGACTAGGAGAAACATGGTTCCTCGGAATGGGCCAGCGAAATCTACGTGTACCCTGGACCATGGTCCCCGTGCTGTGTCCCATTCCCTATGTGGAAGACGGGCCGCCTCAGGGCGGGACCCCTGGCAAGCCTCGCAAGTGCCAACCATGTGCTCAATATCCGTGTCCAGCTGCGGCCACCAGAAGTAACTCCGGGCCAGCGCCTTTGAACGAACTATGCCCGGGTGGCTGACGTGCAGCAGTTCGAGCACCCTCGTCCGCAGGGGCGCAGGGACCACCACCCGTTGGCCCCACAGAAGGCACCCCCTCTCTAGGGACAACTCTAGCTTTTTCCTAAAGAACGGGTCGAACTCCGTACTCGGGGACGAACCCGGCCACCCCTTTTGCACCCATGAGCAAACCTTCGCCAGTGTCCTGTCCTTGCCTGTCGCCCTAGCAATGTCGGCTGGCACTATCGGGGGAGCGTCTAAAACCTCAATTAGCAACACCTGGCGGTCCTTTTCTGCTCTCGCCTTTTGGGCGTCCGACAATGGCAAAGGGGATCTCGAAAGCGCATCAGCATGGCTGATCTCCTTTCCGGGCCTGTACTCCAACTCATGTTGGTACGCGTTGAGGAAAATAGCCCATCGCAGCATTCTCGGGGACAGGATCTGCGGCGTTGGCTTGTGTGCCGTGAAAATCCCTAACAGCGGTTTGTGATCGGTCACGATTTTGAACGGGCGGCCATACAAAAAATCGTGAAATTTTTTGGTCCCCGATACGATTGCTAATGCTTCCCTGTCGGTTTGTGCGTAATTCCGCTCCGCTTGGGACAGGGACCTTGAGTAAAACGCTACCGGGGCCTCCCTTCCGTCCTCCAACACGTGGCAAAGCACCGCCCCCACCCCCACCGGGGATGCATCACAAACTAGGACCACAGGCCGTTTGGGGTCGAAATGCGTCAGGATTGCCTCAGATGTTAGGAGTTGCTTTAGCTCCTTGAACGCCCTCTCGTGCTCGTCACCCCACATCCACGGCTCCTCCTTTTTCAGCAACCGATGGAGCGGTTCGGCCACGGACGCCTTCCGCGGGAGGAATGTATGGTAAAAATTTAGGAGCCCCAGGAAAGATTGCAGCTCGGTCTTGGATGTGGGGCGAGGGGCCTTTTTAATGGCTGCTACCTTGGATTTAGACGGCTTAATCCCCTCGGGTGTGATTCGGAACCCTAAAAACTCGACCTCTGTTTCGAAAAAAACACATTTATCCTTCCTCAATCTCAGCCCCGCTTTCTCGAACACGGTCAGTACCTTGTCCAACCTTTTCGCTAGTTCAGCCTCACTCCCCCCTGTTATCAACACGTCATCAAAATAAGGCAACACCCCCTCCAGGCCCTTTAGGAGGCGTTCCACAAGCGACTGAAAAAGGCCGGGTGCCGAGTTCACGCCAAACTGTAACCGCGACACCTGGAACGCTCCCTTATGTGTAACTATCGTTTGTGCCGCGGCCGTGGCGGGGGTCACAGGAAGTTGCTGATAGGCTTGTGCCAAATCGAGCTTAGCGAAACACTTTCCCCCATTTAGCCTGGCCAAAAGGTGGCTTATCACTGGCACCGGGTATGCGTTAGGGCGGATCGCCTTGTTAATTGTACACTTATAATCTGCGCAAATGCGCACCTCCCCGTTAGCCTTTAGAGCCGTTACAATTGGAGTTTCCCACTCCGCGGAATCAACAGGAATAAGAATCCCCTGGCCCACCAGTTTGTCCAATTCCGCCTCTATCTTGTCCTTGAGTGCAAACGGCACCCTGCGTGGTTTGAGTCTTATCGGGCGGACCTCCGGGTCTATGTCGAAAGCTACAGGGGGTCCCTTGAACTTTCCGAGTCCTTTCTCAAAAACGGCGGGATGCGCATCGCAAACCGCTTGTATTGGGTCTCCCCCCACGGTATGCACCCCCCCTATGAACAACCCTAAGGGCTGAAACCACTGTGTTCCCAGGAGGCTACAGCTTCCCCCTTTCAGGACAACTAGGGGCAGTTCCGCCGAATGTCTCTTAAAATTGACCCGAAACTTCCCAACCCCCAATACCGGAATGTTGTTTCCCTGTACGTCCCGTAGTGTGGACCTCAACGCTTTAAGCTTTGGCCGCACGTGGGGGTCGATTTTCAGGAACTCTTTCTGGGGAATTATGGAAAAGGAGGACCCCGAGTCAATTTCCATCTTAATAGGGGCCCCTTGTACTAATACCTCAACGAAGTAATGGGACTGTCCCGCGGACACGCTGAACACTGAGGCGTCGTCCTCGCTGCTGTCCGAGACGCGGCCCACGCCGTCCTGCTTCCTCGTGGTCTGTGCGCCATCTTTGGGCCTTGCTGGACGGTCCGGCCTGGCCGCGCGGTCTTGTGATTGCCTCCGGCCCTCTTTCCGCTTTCTGCACGCCTTGGCGATGTGCCCCCGACGGCCGCAGGTGTAACACTCGGCCTTCCTGAACGGGCATCTCGCGCGCTCGTGGGCCGCTCCGCAACCCTCGCAGCGTCGACCGCCCTTCCGGACCTTCTGGACCTCCTCGCCGTCGCTGCCTTCCGTAGACGACTTTGAGGCCCGCCGAGTCGCGTGCACCGACTGTCCGGCCTTCCCGTGCACCGAATTTTCCGCCTTGCCGGCTTTAGGACGCCACTCACGCCATTGATGCATCTCGTCCACTCCGGCATTCGTGGACTCTGCGGCTTCCGCGGCCTCTATGACTTCGGCCAGCGTGGGTGGCGGCTCCTTATTCATCAAGCTGCGCTGCACCTCCTTGTCTTTCAGGCCACATAACACGCCGTCCCTGAGGATCATCTCCAGGATGTCGCCCCATTTACAGGGGGCGGCGGCTATCCTCATGGCGGCCACGAATGCCTCAACCGACTCGTCTGGCGCCTGGACTCGCCTCCAAAACGCGCTCCGAGCGGGAAACATTGCCCTCGAGGGGCAGAACCGCTCTCGCAGCAGCTTCATGATGTCGCTCGCCTTAAAGTCGCTCACCTTCTTCGGAGCGATTATGCCCACCAGCGTCCGCTTGGTTTCCATCCCGAGCATTCTGGTGAGGATGGCCCTCTTCCTCTCCTCGTCGTCTTGTTTGACTCTGAGTTCCACCAGCGCCGCCTGGAAGTCCATCTCAAGCAGCTCCCAGTCCTGCGGTTTGGTGATGTTGAACCCGCTCTGAGCCCTGGCTGTTCCGTGGGGATCCATAATCCCACCTTCGTCGCCAATTTGGTGTATGCAAACCAAGACACGGGACACAGCCTCGGGCTGGGTTAACTCAGGTTTATTGCATCGTGGACAGAGGGAACATGAGGTAATGGCGGATCAATAGCTCTTTATATACAGCAGTAATACATTTGAACGTGGTGCCATGGTAGCCCATTGGCTACTGTCTGCGTGACGTCATTTCAGGTCACGCCCTTCTTGTCCAGGTGTAGGTAGTGGCGGGAAAACTTCCCGCGCTGTTGCCTTTGATGAGTTCGGACCAAGAGAGCTTGGACGCTCGCTGCTGCCAGCTGGTGGTCATTAGCTCGCGTCCTATTACAGGGCTTATATGATACAGCTGAAGGTTACATTGTTGCTATAGGCAAGGTTACATTGACTCAGATACATTTCAATCCATGTGTACAGTAAAACCATCAGAACACAACACTTGCAGTCTATGATCAAGTTAAACATAATTGAGTTGTGGTCACTGTTCCCTATTGGATCAGTCACATTAACATCTTGCACCAGATCCTGAGTATTACTCAGGATCAAGTCAAGGATTCTTGTACCTCTAGTTGGGTCTTCAACCATCTGTCCCAGGGAACAATCATTGAGCATATCTAGGAACTTTATCTCTTTATCATGTGCTGAACAACAGTTCACCCAGTCTATGTGAGGGTAATTGAAGTCCCCCATTATAACCAGGCTTCCCTTCCTGGATGCCTCCTTTACAACATTCTCCAACTGCCAGTCTCCCTCAAGAGTTTGGGTCGGAGGCCGATAGTATATGCCTACTGTTAGACCATCCTTGTGGCCTGGTACTCTTACCCACAGAGCTTCTAATGGTGACTCTAAATCACCTAGATATTCCAATTCATAAGATTTTATCACTTCTTTGACATACAAGGCTACACCACCTCCTGTTTGCCCCTTCCTATCCTTCCTGTACAATTTGTAGCCTGGGATAACTGTATCCCATTGGTTATCATCCGTCCACCAGGTTTCAGTGATACCAATAATATCAATATTTTTATCTATTGCTAAGTATTCCAGCTCCCCTATTTTGTTCCGGAGGCTTCTGGCATTTGTATAAAAGCATTTATATATGCATTTCTGACACAGTCTTTTGTGTCCAGTTGCATTGTTAGACTGCCTCTTGCATCCTTCTGCTAGAATGCTAGTGACTAGCTCCTTGCTCTGCTCAGTAATTTTTGCATCCTCCTCACTACTCAAGTACACACTTTCCCGAACCGGATGCTGCCCAGCTCCTGTCGGCTTTCCCCCAGTTATCAGTTTAAAAGCTGCTCTGCAGCCTTTTTGATGTTGAGTGCCAGCAATCTGGTCCCATCATGGTTTAAATGCAACCCATCCCTCCTGAACAGATTTGGCTTGTTCCAAAATGTTCTCCAGTTCCTGACAAATCTGAAGCCCTCCTCCCGACACCACCGCCTCATCCACGCATTGAGGCTTCTGAGCTCTGCCTGCCTGGTAGGTCCTGCGCGAGGGACAGGCAGCACTTCTGAAAATGCTACCTTGGAAGTCCGGGACTTCAATCTTCTTCCTAACAACCTAAATTTGGCTTCCAGGACAGACCGCTTGGCCTTCCCAACATCATTAGTACCAACGTGTACCATGACAACTGGCTCGTTCCCAGTTCTCTCTAACAATCTATCTAGATTTCTTGTGATGTCTGCAACTTTTGCACCTGGCAGACAAGTCACCATACGGTTATCATGTGCATCACAAATCCATTTCTCTGTATTTCTAATTATTGAATCGCCTAGTACAAGGAGCCTCTCTCCTGCAATCTGTTCATCTACATGCACCTCATCAACCATATTAAGGGAGAGAACCTCAGTTTGTTCCTGATGTTCATCTTCCTGGATCTCATCAAGTGTGATGAAGGAGAGATCATCAGGTGGAACCAGTTGTTCCTCTGTGTGTTCCTTGTCAGGTGTGATAAGGGAAAGAGCCTCAAATTTATTCTGTAATTTCAGACTCTCAGAGTGATCCCCTACTCTTCTCCTCCTTTGAGTCACATTCCTCCAACCATCTCCCTCCTGAGTTAGTGAAGGGCCTTCTCCCTCAGAACTGTGCCCTGTCTCTTCTTTGTCCAGCATAGTCTGCTCCGCTCTGTCCAAGAACAGCTCAAGCTCCTTAATTTGTTGGTGGTTAGATATGCGGGCCTCTAGCTGCTGGACCTTCTCTTCTAGTAGTGCAACCAGCTTGCACTTGCTGCAAGTGTAGTTCTCGATGTGCTTTGGCAAGAACACAAACATGGCACAAGAATTGCAGGTAACTACAGCTGTTCCCTCAGAATCCATTTTAACAAGTGCAGTATTCTGGGCCTCAAAAATGTACACGTTTACTACCTTTCTACCTAGTAAGACTGTATTCTTCCTTTGTTACTAGTTTGCAATCTCATGTGCCGTTAGGCGCGCAGGCCTCTAAAGCAGCTCTACTCCAACTGCAAAACTTACCAGTGCTCACTTCCTTTGTTTGGCTCTCCTCAGCAGCAGCTCTGCTTAAGAGCACATGCAGAGTCAAAATGGCTGACCCTCTATCTGACTCTATCTGACTCTAGTGTTCAGTGCTCATCTCTGTTGCATAGCCAAAGAGCCAGCGCTGTCTGCATTTGAAGATAATTCCATGATCATGTGGCAGGCATGACTAGACACCGGAGTGCATGCTGTTTACCTTTCCACCAAAGTGGTCCCTATTTATCTACTTGCAATTTCTTTATCTACTTGCAATTTCCTACATTAGCAGGAGCTGCGACAGAGACAGGAGCTCACTCCGTCCTGCAGTAATTGGGTATCAAACTGCTGACCTCCCGCCTTCCAGTCAGCGTCTTAGCCACTTGAGCCGCTGCACAAGTATGCACTTTCATTAATTTTAGATAGTATAGCCTGAGATAGTATAGCCTATATATTGCATAAGAAATCTTCTTTAAATTCTACCAGTGTACCAGGAAATCAGTCTGAACAAACAGTGTAATAAAATATAGTGTTCTGTAACATACAGATACTATATCCTGAAGCATATTGAATTTAAACACCTTTCCTTCTCACCTATCCCTCTTACCTAGCTTATCAGAGACAGTGGATTTTCTTACATTAAATAGCCCCTTCAAGTAGTGTGGTAAATTAGCTATTGTTTAGGAGGAGAGGCTAAATATAAGAAGGGATTGATTAGCTGGTCCTAAATTTGCACAAGACATTTGTTGATGCTCAGACCATTTGTGGAGGAACGTAGTGACAACTTTCTCCACCTTCTGCCAAGCCTACCAAACTGTTTTCATACTGAATAAAAAGAGTCAGATAATCTGTGACTGATCTGTTTTGAAATCCAATCCTTTTAGATACATTCTCTGTTGACAATCAAAGCAGGAAGCACAGATTGCCTAGGCGTAAGGTTCTCTCAGATGTTCTGAAACATGAATTCTTCCAAATATTTGTGAAACGTTATTCTTCTAATTGCAACAGTATTTTGGATGTGCACCAGTTGAGGTGGCAGGAAGATGAAAGTGATGGGGCAGGACTGGTGTAAATATGATAACTGCATATGTTGCTTAGGATGTGATTGCCTCTTATGTTCCTATTATGCAGCAGTATGAATGAACATCATACAGTAAAACCCCGACTTACATATGCCCCGAGTTACATAAAATTCGACTTACATAATTATTTTGTGCTAAAACCATGTCCCGATTTACATAAATTTATGTAACATGATTTCCTGTGGATTTGCTTCAAGTTACATAAAAAATTCATTTTTCCTGTGGGTTTGCTTCAAGTTAAATAAAAATTCATTTCTCTAGGGGTTTGCTTTGATTTATATAAACATTTCATTTTTTCTATGGGTTTGCTTCGAGTTACGGAAAAAATAATTTTTCCTATGAGTTTGCTTTGAGTTACATAAAAAAAATCTAAGCAAAAGCCTATGGAACAGACTTTTCCCATAAGTAGTGGTTTTACTGTCCTACACATTGCTGCCACAATTCAATTCAACTTTGAAAAGTAAGACATAGATAACATCTCTTAAAATGGGTATACATTTTAAGTTCCAAGTGAATTTGGTCATCTTAAGTATCCTTCAGCGGACAAAGGCTTTTTCTGTGTGCTGATACAATTTGTAGTTCTGTTTTTTAAAAAAATTCTAATTAAAGCAATTATCATAGTTCCCTTGCATTGGCTTTAAACAAATTGGAAATAAGTGCTTCCAAGGCGGTGTACTCAGGGATTTATTTGCTGCTGTGCTAGCCACAGGCATCCCTTAGCTGCATGCTCCCCAGACTTTTCTAAACAACTAACATATGTTTTCTTTAGTAATTAGGCATCTTACTAGTGTAAAGGTAAATGAGGAAATAAGAAAAGGATGGTTGTAAACTTTTTCCTCTAGCTTATTATATTACCGGGGGGGGGGGGGGGGACACTGACTCTGATTTAACCGGGTCTGCACTCTGTTCTGAGTTTACTCTACCCTTTGCAGGAATTAAGTGAGGTGCTGAACTCTGTTCCCAGAATAGGGCTGACACAGTAGACAATTCTTGTAAATATTGGACTAAAACCCAGAGCAGGCTCATTATCCTCCTCCCACTCTGCAGTCAGGGTTACTGATTTCTCTTAATGGCCAGTAAGATGTGGCATAGTTTTAAAAAGGAGCTTGAATTCTGTCTCTAGTCTAGGTGATTGCCAAAATTGCATTGCATGTGTTACAGAAATGGCTCCACAGTTGTTGAAAAGTTGAAGGGGAGGGGGGAGATAAGTGAGGAATGGTATATCTCGTTACGCAGAAACAAAATATGAGATTTGAAGATAGGTATAAATCAAATTAGTCTGGAAAAGGTTCTGATCATTTCCTTAATTATACTGACCACCTCCCAAATAAATATGGTTAATTTATATCAGGCTGGTTATAGCTTCAGCTACTTGCAGTAGTTCGTTCATTGCATCTTTATTGTCCCCAATTACAATATTAAGAGTTTCATTATAGAACAGAATTTTTATATATTTCTATGTCTTATTTGAGTTGCTAAAAGGTTTATTTCAAGTCTATCTAGAATAATAAGTATTTTTCTGAAAGGGTATTTGCACAATAATTTAGATGAGGTTGTTATTTTTCACTTGAAGAACTGCTGACTCATTTTAGCCTGTTACTAAATAAAAATTGTAGTGGATTCCAAGTAAAGCTGAAATAGGTTAAAATATGTCATGCATAAGAAATCATGTGTGTCTGTGTGTGAGCGTATACATAATGATATAGATATAAATATAGCTACAGTATATATACATGTGAGATTGATGTTGAATTATCTTCTTTTCCCTTCCGCTCTTTTCTACAGCAGTAAATAAGTTAACCCATGCACATTTACTTGCTGGGATCAGCACAAGTCATGGCTATGGCCATTATCTTAGCTTTCCCCGCACACCACACTGAAAGTCCTAGGTTTGTTTGTTTTCATGTCTGAGATTACTTTGGGTTGAAATTATTTTTGTAGGGGACGCCCAAATGAAGCTCCTTTCATGTCCCCCATTGTACAGCTCTCAGGATTCGAACCCATCTCTCCAGTCTCTTAACCACTAAGCCACTGGGAGAGCTTTGTAAATCCTAGGTTGGTTGATATCTGTGATGGGTTGGTCTTCAGCAAGGTCGATATTAAAAAATGAGGCTCACTGGTGCTATGTATGTATGTATGCATGTATGCATGCATGCATGCATTATTCAAGTTGGATTGGGAACTTGGTTACCTTCTTTAAGAAGGAATCTGATATTTTTGATAGATACCAGTGATGGTACCAGCTCATTGGATGGGTGGTGGTAGAGGAGGAGAAATAAGGTCAATGGTGGTTATATATATTTTTGGTTTCACTGAAATAAGGAATTTGATTGCACTTATGTCTGTTCCTCAGTAGATCATTTTCTAGGGCAGTTAAAAGCATTTCTGTCTCCAAACCAGGATGACAGCTATTCAAGAACAGATGTAAGTGATCAGCATAACCCAAGACTGCCTGTGGCCTGTGGTGGTGGTGGTGGTGGTGGTGTGAGGGATCCACCATCTTGATCAAAAATGGTAAAGTTGCAACTGGGCCAATAAAAAATTAGCAGCACACAAATGGTCTAAATTGGTCTTAATGTGCTTATTAAAATACTTTGTTTTGAAATCTCAGGGAGCATGCCTTACATTAAAGAGTTTCTTCTTCTTTTGTGTCCCAATCAAACCCTGGACTGCCAAAATGAAGCCACTTTTTTCACTTCATCGTAGCCCAAAGCCAAGTCCTCATGTCTCTGGCAGGAAACGGCAGACCAGTAGATGAATCAAAGAGCTAGTAACACCCATTAAGGTCCATATTGCCCTGACTGATTTGTAGGTAAGAAAGTGCAGGAGTTCAGAGAGAGGTGGTAGGTCTCCATGCTCTAAACAGCATGTTCAACTCCTCAGGTCTCCCCACCTAAACAATATCCATTGAAATGAGATCCTACAAAATCTGTCTTTGACTCTTCAAGAACTACAATATTCAAGTTGAAATCTGTCTGAATGGTTTTTTTTTTTTTTGCAAAATGTAATGCAAACTGCTCATAATTCTTTGAAAACAATATTTGTATGTTTTCAGCATAACACAATTAATTACAGGGGGTGCCTTCAGATGGCTGCGGATGTGCACAGAGAGTAGAAAGCCCCACAGGTCTCACTTGGTTATGGAACAGGGTGAGACTAGAGCTCATTTCCCCATGTGTTGCGCTATCAGCAGGGAACAGATCAACACCAGATCACTCCACGAGTGGTCCAGATTTATTTCCCTGTGGGATCCCATCCTAAGAGTTGTTTTCTTCTTCTTCCATGTCTAGTCCAGACTTAAAACTGCCAAAATGAAGGCACCTTTTGTTGAGTTCATTCTGCAGTTCTTTTTGCCTGACCTAGTATGAGAAGATTAGCTGGCAACACAAGGTTGCCGTTACCAGGGTACACCCAATTGTGGTTCACAAATGCCCCATTCTTCGAGGAGGCTCTTTCTGTGTACCCCAGAGTTGTTTTAAAAAGTGCAAAAAAAAAAAAGGCAATGCAGAAGCGTAATCTTTCTTTTTCCTTTTAATTGCTGCTTCTGTGACTTACAGGATAGCAAAGTGTTTATTAGTTGGGAGACCTAAGTTCAAATCTTAATTCATCTACTGGTTCATTGTGTGTATAGCTGCTTCAGCTTTCAGGCCCAAAGAGTCCATGGGGAGGTTTACAAAGATCAATTTTGAAAAAGCAAAACAATCAATTTAAAAAAATCTATAAAGAGAAACAGCAAAAAATGAAAAAAATGGCAAACAACAGCCTGAAGCCACGTGTGTGTGTGTGTGGGGGGGGGGGCAAACTACGCCAAGCCCAAAATACTAAGGGAGAGAAAGTTCTTAATGATATAGCACCATCATCAGGAGGAGAGGAAGAGCCAAACAGAAGGTAGGCGACTTCTTCACCACTGCCACATCCACCAGCACCAGCACCTGCCAGTTGTGCTTCCAATGGCAGCATTACAAAGGACACAGCTTCCCCACACGACCCCAGCATGGTTAGTAGACAGAGGAATTGTCGGGGGGGCACACCCACACCCACGGGCACTCCCTTGGGTTCTAATGGCCTGCTAACCCCCAGCACTTCCTCACAGATGGAAAGATAGTGATGCTTTTTGAAGCAGAGAAATGTGGTAGCTCGACTGAGACACAGTCCTTTTAAAACTGCCACCTTCTCATCTATACCCAGAGCGGACTTGGCCCTGGGAAGCTACCCTGAAGATATTTTTTACCATCAAAGTATTGGATGTCTCGGCAGATAACATTCCCAGGCCCAGCAAGGGATGCAGGTGTCCCTCTCAGGATAACCATGGCAACCCTATCACTCCCAAACCAGTGTCCTCTTTGAAAAGAGTCCACTCTCAAGGTTACACCTGTGTGAAGATGTAGCCTTTAGCTTGGCCACAGCCCCTTATCTTGCTTCGGCTCTCCCTCCTGGCTTCAAAGGGAGGAATACTCCCTCCTGGCTTCAAAGATGTGGCTTTCTCGATGACTTTGAGATGGTTATTTGAAGAAGTATTCTCATCCATAAAATAATCAAAATGCAGATTGAAGCAATAAATCTAGCTAATACACTTTTAAATCCGACTACACTATTATGGCCTATAGGTAGGACCCCCTAAATCTATCCTAGACTTAGACAATCTAATCAAAATAAGAAAGAACTAACATTTCTAAGAAATCCATGTTCTGTCAAAACTTAAGCCCTTTGCCCTGGCTGATTTCGGCAAAGACCTGGAGCTTAGGTTGGGCCAAAATGCCCCCATCTCTTCCTAAGGAATCATCTTGATGTCGAGACTGGCATAGGTTCTCGCTTATCTGATATAAGTTCCCCAATCTCTCTATATTGGCCCCTAAATTAATGGTTTTTTAATCTAATTTGGGCTAACTCACACCTCCCTCTAGAATATGAGTTATGTGGGAATGGTGTGTCTAACAGGTGTTTTCCCAGACACATGATGTAACCCCTCTCCCAGATGTTTGGGTGTCTCATGATGCTGTATGAGAGTTTTACCTTTCCCCTTTCTTCTTGGGTGATGGTTCAAAGTGAGGGTGTCAAAGTGCAAATGACAGGTGAAAGTCTCCCCTCCCTTGAGTCGAATGACCCATTGTTACCTTGGGTTATTCCCAATACGCAAGCATGGAAATCTTGCAGGTGTCTAACTGCATGACAATGCTGCTTGGCAACCCAATTGTCTGTGATGTATTACTGTCTGGAATGTGCATTGGAATGCAAATGACATCAGTGTGTCTTCCTTGAAAGTTAGCCTTTCTCAAACTTAAGAGTGTGTACCAAAACTATAATGTAACTAAAGAAATATAAAGAAATTCCAAGGATTGTAGCATCCCTTAGGATTCTCACGACATGAATCACTAGGAAATTATGGCCCTTCAGGTCTCTTTCTGACTGAGTTTCTCATTTGTAAAATGTGAAACCAGGAAATCGATGTATCAGAGAAACATTTTCACATATCTGTAAAAAGGACTTATGTTTTAAAACATGCTGCATTATCGATGCTTGCTCCTGTGTAAGTGCAGTAATACCTCGCATAACATCCCCATCGGGTAACGTCATATTTGCATAATGTCGCAGTTTTTATGCATACGTGAGGCCTCGTGTAACGTCCAAAACCACTAAAAAATGGATGTTATCTGAGGTATTGTTATAGGAACCTCAGATAATGTCCGTTTTTGACCATTTTTTGGACTTTATGCGAGGCATCTCCCCATAGAAACTGCATAACATCCAAAATCGCATAGTGACCAACTCCGTGGAACGGAGTTTGGACGTTACCTGAGGTTCTACTGTAGCTCCTATGAGAGTGGCTACTTACATTGCTTATTGCTTATACTTAAGGGAAAATCCAGACATGCAATGAGTGAATCAGTCTGGTTCCCTCCTACACTTGAACTTTGGGAATATTTGTAGATTCTGGTCAAATTACAACCTGGAACAAAATTCTCTACATCTCGATTTATGGGGTGGGGAATAGTGATTAGAATTGGCCTTCCAATTTTCCCATCCAACCCCTCCCTTTTCCATTGGTTCCTATGTGGGAAGCTTGAGGAAGTTGCAGAAACCCTTAAATTTTGGGGGGTGGGGGATTTATGGGGGAGGCTGCAATGAGTATGGCACATCAAAATGGTCTTAAGTCTATTTATTTGGATGAATTTCACCTCAGCAGCCAAGAATGCAGAGAGATAGTATGGAGGAACACACACTTCTTCCTCTTCCTCCTCATGCTCTTGCCGTCTGGAGAGCTTGCTTTAGTTGTTGTTTTTTCTTTTTGAATTGTTCTACTCAATTTTCTGTCTACCTTGGGTTGGCACTGATAGGAAGATGGGTATAAATGTTGTAAAATGGATAAATAACTAAGAAACTTAAGCTGCTACAAGTGCTGTTTTTAGGAAATGTTTATGCTATCAGTTGTTACAAAATAAGAAAAATCATAAATTTGAGGCATGTTCTAAATCTTTCAACTGAAATTATGAACTGGCCTTGTTTCTCTACAATTGGGAGTTCATTTCATTTTCATTTTCTTCCTTGGGAACAAACATTTTTTTTCCACATTATATATTAACATGTCTGATCTAGCTCTCCCTCCCCTCTCCCAGTTACTTTGGGGGAAAAATAATTTCCTTGCATTTGTAGTTAGCTTTCACTGGCTGCTGCACACACCCGTCCTCCTATTTATCTGAGTTACTCGGATGCTGAATCTCTTCCCATCAGATTATCTGGTGCCCCTGATGTGATGCTGATGAAAAATAGGCAGGGGGCATGTAAATTGAAAATGAACATTAAGACTGAACAAAAATATTTGAGGAGTTGATGTGTGTAAAGAATATTTAATGGTGTTCATGCATTTATGTGTAATGTTCTTTATAGCATTAGTATAAGACCAGCGTATTTAGTAACAAGTTATACTTCTGCCCAAACTATGTTATAAAAGTAGATAGTGTATAATCAATACACCATAAGAAAGAGCCAGATCTAAGGGATGCATTTTTCATATTGTATTTATACAGAGGGTGCCAAATATATATACACGTTTTAAGAAAGGAAACAACTATTAAAATTGCAATACTCTAAATATACCAATAACAAAGGATGAATATAAACCATTTTTGAGTTCTGCAATTACAATAGGTGCTCAAAGTGTTTACCATCAGAGTCAAGACACTTCTGAATATGGTGAACTACTGCTTGAGCAGCATTGACCAAAGTGACCACTTGTATCACTGTGCTTACCTTTTCAGTTCCTGAAGTACCCCAATGTAGCAGGTTTTCTATAGTACACCACATCCTTTAAGGTTCCCTCATAGGTAGGTCAAGGGGAGCTTGACTAAGTCAGGAGAAGGTTGGGGGAAGTCAACTGCACCTCTTCAAAATGGTACTGCACTCCTCGAATGACGACCGTGCTTCTGCAATTTTCTTTGACTGTCCTGACTGTCACATGGTGATGCTAGCATTCATTCTTCTGAACAAACACCATACTACACATTACCAATTCAACTTCAAAAAGTAAGGAGCAGACAACATCTTAAACTATGTAGACATTTTGGCACCCTCTGTATTTTGAAGGTACCACTGAATCCCTGCCTCATTCTCATGAATCATATGTCTCCACAAGTACTATGAGTGGGATAGTGATATTTTGGATCATACTGGGCTTCCCAGTTTACTCTTTGCACAGGTGTTGTGAACTAAGGACACTAACAAACAAACATCACAATCCTCTGAGAGTATTGGAGTTAACCAAGGCTCTATTTGCTCTGATCCTCCCTTCCCTCACCTCAGTCCTGCTTCCTCATAATTTTCTTGGGCAAGGAACGGCAGAGGTGAAATGTGTTCTGTATTCCAGAGGATGTTCAGAAAAGAGGTTCTCTGCCTTCATCGATGTGCTTCTACTATTAGGCAGAGTAAAGCAGCTGTCCCAGGTTGGAGCAGGTTTTTAGAGTATAGTGCTGTGTGAATTATTGGCCTTTGCTGCACCTCCTGGCTAAATTCCTGCCCTCAGATTCAGAGGAAGATCCTGAGCTTTCGCCAGTGTAGAGGCTTTAAAATATTTTGACTATCCATGATTATGTTTGAAGGATGCTGTGGATGAGAATTAATAATAATTGTGTTTTCAAATCAATCTTGACTTATGGTGACCCTTTCCAAGGTTTTCTATGTAGAAAACATACAGACGTATTTTACTATTCCTTTCTTTTCTGGAAGCAAGCTCGGACTATGCCGCTTCCTCTATGCCACATATGCTGGCTCTCCTCCCTGTTCTAGGAATTGCTCTCTATTAAATATGTATCAAATATTATTTTATCTGTATATTTGATTTACCATAAAGTGATCTATTAGCTCTTTTCTCGAGAAGACAAATTCTTCTATGCGTAAGCTATTCTTGGATTGGCATTGTCAAGATCTGATTCGGCACTTTGCTTGCAGACTCTTGAGAAATCTGATGGATGGAAATATTTTGATGATGGTTTTGCAAAAGCAAAAATTTGCTTCCGCTGGATTTGTTCCACATGTTAGTCTACATTACATTCTTCACTTGAGATGTACTTCCTGCACTTTCACACCTACGATTGTGTTTTTCTTCTTCAGTTCTCTGTATCACTTTGTTCCTCTAGATCAGTAAATGGAAAGGAGGTTACTTCCACTTCAAGTCAGTGCTATGAACAATTGTTTGCCAAATGGCTGACTGTGGTCTTTCTAAGTCAATTGTAACATATTAGGATTTGCAGGCGCACCCCCCAATAAAGGACTCAGACACTGATAAAAGTGGATAACAGCATTGGGCCACATTTATTGATTCATGCCCTAGTCCGAATTATAAATTTCTATTGGTAATTGACCAATCATAATTCTTAAGGCAAGCAGGCCGAAGTAACACTGGTAAGGTACCACCCAAAATTGCCACGGCAATTGCTACAATGTATCTATTTGTATCAATTTGTTTGTTGACAACAAACAAATTGTTGACCGTAGTCAATATCTAACTAATGACCCCACCCTCTGACGCGTATCCGTAAAATCACGGGGTGATGCATGCTGTCTAGCTATAGCCATCACCCCGTCGCCTAGTTCGTCGTTGACCGGACAACGTTTAACCAACTTATGCCTGTCTAGTGTTGTCCAGTCAATTGCGAACTTGCCGGATACCTGTGGGTCATAATGTTTACCTTACCAGTGGTACCCGCCACACGGAGGGGCTTCAAAGAAGGCTCGACGCCCCCCCCCCGACCGTCAGCTCGGTCAACAGGCCTGCTCGCCAATCACCCAACAGGAGGTCCATACCTCCTCGCGACAGATGGACCCCATCCCCTGCATACAGGTCATAATTTCGCAAACTAATGGCGGGGTGAGGGCTGACCCTCCCCCAACCCCTGCTGACAATGAACCGGGCCACAGCCCTGTTCACCATGCGTCTAGCCCGGTCAAGGGCCGGGAGGTTGAACCCTCCCGTATACGTGTGCCGCGGCACCACATCCGACCAAACAATGGTGGTGGCGGGCCACACGTAATGCAAGTAGGCGAGGTCGCCGCAAATCGCATGCTTCAGCGATAAGCTGGTGACCTGGCCCAAATCATTGCCCCCAAGGTGTATGATGAGAATGTCAGGCGGGTCAGCATTCCGACCTGAAAAAAGGAATGGCAACAGCTCCCGCCATAACATCCGAGGCTTACCATACCATGTGAGACTTGCGTATGCACCCAGTCCCAGTCGGGGTCCCCACTCTGTCGCCGCAGCGTAACGCGCTGCCCTGTGCACGTAGCTATGGCCCACCAGCCATACTGTCACCGGTGTAATACGACACCCAGGGTATGTCAAGGGAAAAAACGAGGGAGAGAAAAGATATGGTGACCAGGCTGGTACTCACTGTGGGAGAGGGCGGACATAAAATTGAAAACACCGCGAACCCCACCTCCCCATGCGGCGTATTTCAGCCCCGGAGTACCCAAAAGCAGCAGCAGTGGAGGCCGCCCCTATTCTGAACGAATGGGTGCCGTAACGGGCCCCCGGGAGGCCTACACTGGCGAGCGCTTTGCCTGTCACCTTCCAAAACTGAAACTTAGTAAGGGGAGACCCATCTTGGTGACAGAAAAACGGGCCATGGTGCGTGCCACGTAGTGCAATAAACTCATGTAGGGCACCAACCGGACAGATGTCTGCCAAAGAACACCGTAGCAGTCTCACACCACTGCCTACGCCATGCTGATCCGTCTTAGAGGAGCGTATCCTCAACTGAGCCCAGTCTTTGGCAACATAGACATCCTCGAGTTCCAGTGCCCTACGACTTGCATCCGCCTTAGACAGCATCACAAGCTCGCTGATGCGGAGCACTCCAAAAAATGCCACCGTTGTGGCTGCATGAAATAGGGCTGCCTCATATCTATCAAAACAGAGGCCAGGCCAGCCCCGGGCCAGTTGGGTAAGAACCCCTGGGGAAATTGGGTGGCGGTCGTCCGGGCAACGCCCACGCTCCCGCCCCCACCCCTCCAAAACATGTCTCACACGGAAGTCAGCGGTACTATCCACATGACCCCCCACCTTGGCCATAAAAGCCAATGCTGACAGCCTAGATGCTATGGTGCGAGGTGCAAGGCCCTGGGCATGCAGGTAAACCATGAACTGAAGTACATGGGTCACTGGGATCGGCCAGGTTTCTGGCAGCCGGGATTGGATACAGAAGGCTCTGAAAGAATTGAATGCATGGTGATACGCCTTACACGTGCGTGGCGCCAGTGACAAGCCAATCGCCCGGTTCACCTCTCCTTGCCAATGGTCCATATCTCGTCTGGGAGTGGCGAGGGAAATTCCTCCACATCCGGGGCCAAGGCACGGAACCGGGAGATCTGCAGGCGGGACAAAGCATCAGCGATATCATTATTGACCCCCGGGACATGCCTGGCCCTGAAGAGGACGTTGAGGCGCAGGCTGCGCAACACAAACTGGCGCACTAGGTCCATGACCCTGGGCAATTTGGAAGTCAGTGAGTTGACAATGTGGACAACGGCCGCATTGTCGCACCAGAAATGGACAACCGAGTTGGCCCACTCCTCGCCCCATAGCATCAAAACCCCCAGGATAGGAAAAAATTCCAGATACGTGAGATCACGCAGGCGACCCGTGCCTGCCCAGGCTGGTGGCCACCCACCATAGGCCCACTTCCCATTGAAGTACATCCCATAACCCAGGGACCCTGAAGCATCAGACTGTATCTGAAAGCGAGGGGAAGCCAGGAGGTCAGACCTCCAAAATGATACCCCATTGAACTCCCTCAGGAACTGGAGCCAGATAAACATATCTGCCCTGATACCCCGGGTGAGTCTAACCCTATGGTGGGGCCTAGATAAGCCTGCCATGGCGTCGCACAAGCGCCGAGCAAACGCCCTGCCCAGTGCGACCACCCTGCAAGCGAAATTGAGGTGACCGTGCAGCACCTGCAGTTCCCGCAGGGACGCCTTGCGTTTAGCAAGCAAGTCTGAGATAAGGGCCACAGTCCTTGACACCTTATCCCCCAGTAACCTAGAAGCCTGCGCTACCATGTCAATCTCCACCCCCAGAAATACTAGCTGAGTAGATGGGCCCTCGGTCTTTTCGGGCGCTAAAGTGACACCGAGTTCCTCCATTAGCGTCTGAAATGTGTTGAGGAGACGTGTGCATGTGTCCCAGCCCCGTTCACCCCCGAATAAAAAGTCATCCAGGTAATGGGCTACAGACCGGGACCCTGACCTGAGGACAAAAGCCCACTGTAGGAGCGTGCTAAAACGCTCGAAAGCCGAGCATGATATGGAACAGCCAAAAGGCTTGGCCTTATCAAAGTAATATTCACCCCGGAACTTGAAACCCAGCAACTCAAAATCGCCCAAGTGCACTGGCAAGAGGCGAAACGCCGACTCAATGTCGCACTTGGCCAACAGCGCACCCGGGCCACATGAGCGCACCATGCGCAGCGCGTGGTCAAAAGATGTATACCTGACTGAGCAAAGGTCATCAGGGATAGCATCATTCACCGATCGGCCGGCTGGATAAGACAAATGATGAATCAGGCAAAACTCGCCCGGTGATTTTTTTGGGGACCAAGCCCAAAGGTGACACCTTAAGATTGGGGAACGGGGGTGTAGGGAAAGGGCCGACAACCCTGCCCATATCAACCTCCTTAGTAATGCTGGCAGCAGCTACCTCCTCCCGCCCCCTAAGGGACAAAAGGTTGGGGGCATCCTGGGGGAACCTGTTGCCCACAAAAGGGATACGGAACCCCCGTCTAAAACCTTGAAGAAGGTAAACCGCATCCTCCTCCCTCGGGTACAATGCGAGCCAACGCTCCAACATGTCCACATTAATTGGGGAGGGGGCCTTTTGGTGAACCAGCTCCCTCCGCGGCAGTTTTGCCAGCCCCCTGTCCGCCCCTTCCTCTGCCCCGCATCCCCCCAGGCCTGGGACAGGCAGAGGCCGCATGGGGGCCAGCACAGGAGGGACACTCATGTCTGTACTTGCAATTCTTCCTGTTGCAGGAACCATTGGACGAGAAAGTCCAGCACAGCAGGCGGGCTGGAACCCCCTGCCCCGCCACCTGGCGGGGAGCCTGTGCTGGGGCCACTCGCTGGACCGCATGTCCACAATGGTATCTTTCCCCGGGCGCCAGGCGCGTGGGAGTCATGTACAGCAGCCACAGCCGCTGGCAGGGCTCGTCCCACCTCATCTCTGGGTGCAGGGGAATCCGCATACGGAATTCCTCGTCGTAAGCCAACCACGACGGGCCCGGGAAGTCAACCATTGCCCGGTAAATGTTGTCCAAATACTGGACCATCGGAATCGCCAAATCAGGCCTGGCCCTGAGGTATACCGCCATGTAGATGAGGTAGGCCGGCAACCAGTTGGCCCACGTACGTGGTGGCTTGCGACGACGCGCTTGCTCCTTATCCTTCTCATCTTGCCCCTCCCTCTCCTCCTTGGTGGGCTCTCTGTTAAGGAGGGAGAAGATGTCCACATACTCCCCCCGCCAGATCTTCTCTCTGGTGGCCTGTGCCAAATGGTCCCCCAGTGGCAAAGTATAGCCTGCCGTCGGCAAAGCCGACACAGGCACGGTGGACACTGCGGGCATCTGCGAAGGAGCCTGGACTAGCCCGGTCACCCCTAGAAGATTCCCGACCGGGTAAGAAGGACCCCCTACCCCGGGGCCCAGGGTGATAGTTGAATTCACCGGGTGGGGCGTCGGCGACTGGACCGCCGCACCACCCGTGCGAGGCCAAGGCCATTGGAAAGCCCCCCCAACGTGGCCATGTGTGTTTGTGCACTATTTTGGACCACATACTCACACGCTGCGCCCCCATGGGCCTCCCCCACCGGGGGTTCCGACCCACTGGGAGCGTCGGAGCTCACAACCGCCCTAGAGCTCGTCGACGGGGCCTGATCAGCACCGGCCTGTTGATTGGGGAGCTGCGGGGCAGTGGCCGGAGCCGGGCCACGCGCCTCAGGCAGCTCAACCCGTCCCACCGCCTGCCGCTGCCCAGCAGGCGATGGACCGACCAGCCCCCCAAAAGGTGCTCCAGGGTGACTAACCCGGGCCAGGAATGCCTCAAGGGCCGCAACGCGGGCCAGGAGGGCCTCCACGCTGACATAGCCACCTAAACCAAGGGGGGTAAAGGGCCAGCCGGCCCACTAACCACCGGCGTCGGCACAAGTCCCTGTACCCCGGGGCCGGCATAGGGCCACGATCCAAAGCCCGGGCCCTGTAGGGCCGGGGAAGAACCCTGCCATGGAAGGGGGCCACACCACCCCCAAGGCTGGAAGCCCCCGCATTAAGCTGCGCCCCAACGGAGGAAGGCCCGGCAGAATGGGTGACGCCAGCTGCGGCGGCCGCCGCTTGCGGGCCGGGAGCCGCGGCCCCTACTGTGCCCGCACGCGGACCCCCAGCCTCCGGCCAAGGGGGAATTAACCCCATCCCACCGGTCCCGGTGGGTTCGGGCAGAGGAGGCTGCTGGGGTGGCGCAGCCGCGGTCCTCCGACCCGGATTGCGCCTCCGCGCGGAACGAGCCGCGTTCGCAGTCGCCTTCTTCTTCGAGGGCATTGCAGCTGGTCAATTGGAAGCCTAAAAGGAGAGAATCATCAGCCAAGAGGCTCAGGTACAAGCGACGGAGGTAGGAGGGAAAAACTTCTCCGCTCCATCGCTTCGCAAAATGGCAGCTCGGCTGCCTCGTGGCCACCCCTTTTATAAGGGAGCTGACCACGCCCCTAACTACCCAGATGCCTTCGTCCGGTGGGGGGGGGCGCAAAGAGCGCGGCGGCCATTTTGGCGCCGCGCTTGCATTTCATTCTTTCTTTTTCTTTCTTTCTTTCTTTCTTTGCTGCTGCTGCTGTGAAAAATGTTTGTTTGTTATCCTCAGGTCTCACCGAACATATCAGAGATTCTCTCCACCAATAAATGTAGCTCATTCACATTTTGGAATAATCAGCTTCTAATTGAAAAAGAATACCAGTCATCACGTTAGTAATTTGCACCAAACCAAGCTCGTCTAACAAGACATATTGAAATTTGGCTTCCACTAGATAAACATTCCTTTAAGGCTGATGTTGGGCATGCTGTGCTTGGGGTAGAAATATTCATGGAAAGAAGACGTTTGCTAACTCTAGTTTCCTTAGAGAAAGTGAAAGAAATTGCTATATCTTTGTAGTCTATATTTGCCTTAAAAGCAACCTTAAAATAAACCCAGCCAAGTTATTATTAATAATAACAACAACAATAATTGTGTGCTGTCAAATCAGTTGTTGAAATAAAGGGGTTTGCATTGCTAAGCAGTGCTTTTATCACTGGCAGATTGCCTTTGGTCAAAACAAATGTGCTTGGTTTTGTTTTGTTTTTAAAACATGAAGAGGAACTTCCAAAAGCAGATTACTTTGTAAAGTAGAACGCGCTGGGAGAAGTTGTGGGGCAGAAAGAGAAGAGGAAAAGTTTCTCTGGACATGTGCAAGCTGTGGGGGTGCTAGACCTTTCATCACTTTGACCACAAAATCTGATTTGCTTTGCATTTCCTTATGGTAGTGAACATTCTGCCACCTTTGGTTGTCTGTAGAAATCCCGCAAATAATAAATCTGTTAATTAGAAGAAACACCTGTTGTTTTATTTTGCCTCGAGTCACATCCTCTCTTTTAAAATAAGATAACATAAAATAAACAAAGCTAGCTTGCAAACAAGCAAACAAAGAAACAGTTACAGCCTGAATTGGGGGGGGGGACTGGGGAGTGGGTAATAGGTGTGCAGGGGTGTCCAAAGTATGCCTGTCTGTATTTATTTGTTGTGTCAAAGTGTTTTGGTGGCACACAATCTCTAAGGGCAGCTCCAAAGTCAGGTCAAACTTAATCAAGTGAGACCTTCTAAGTAAGGTCCAAGTCAGATGTCAGGCCAGGCCCTGAGCACATCCTTGAAATAAGCAATAGCAGCTGCTCATTTATCTGGCTGGATTGTTAGGTTGAGCAGATGATCCCCTGAGACCAAAGGTAGTAACTCTTCAGTGTCAGGTCTTTTCTAGAAATGTTGAAGTTGGAGATTGTGTCACTATGTGTGAGAAATTTGGGATCCGTTTTCCATTGGAAGCTTTTCTAAGTATTTAGGAGTCCATGAATTTCCCTTTCTTATCCTTTCCTTCAAAATTTATTTATTTATTTATTTAATCACATTTATTTACTGCCGCCCTCTCGCCGAGGCGACTCAGGGTGGATTACACATATAAAACAACAGTCAAAAACTCTACAGAACAATAGAATAAAAGACATTAAAATATTAAATTGTTAAAATTTAAAATACCCTCCCCAGTGCCACGTCCTCAAAATTCTAAAACTAACACTAAAACACTGAAAGCTGGGAGCCCAGGTGGCACTCATATGAGCCAGCCTGGAATGGCTATCTCCCCAGCCACCCCACACACCCGTTGCGCCAACCAGGTTTTGAAGTTTTTACAAAAGGATAAAAGCTCCACCTTGAGATGAAGCTCAGTTGACTGGAGGTTCCACAGGGCCAGAGCAGACACAGAGGAGGCCCTCCTTCTCATGCTAGAGAAGTAAGCCTCTCTAGCTGATGGCACAATTAGAGAGCCTCCCAAGTCTGCACCCTTCTTGGGGTGATGCGGTCTCTTAAGTACCCTGGCCCATTATTATGTAGGGCTTTAAAGGTCATCACCAGCACCTTGAATTGCACCTGGAGGCACACTGGTAGCCAGTGCAGCTCCTGTAGCAGGGGTGATGCATGGGCATAATGCATACACCCCATCACCACTCAGGCAGCTACATTTTGAACCAGTTGAAGCCTCCGAATGGTCATCAAAGGCAGCCACATGTAGAGCACATTACAATAATCCAGTCTGGAGGTGACTAGTGTGTGAGTGACCATAAGTCCCGGTACAGAATACCAGCCTAAGAGTTTCAAGAAGCACTGTGTTGGGCACTTTTTATCAAGTACAGTTTTATAAGCATTGCATAGAGTTAATTACATGTAATATTGAAAATATAGTATGATTTTGTTTATTTTTTAAAGTGAGCTGCTATATAAGGATGCAGAATATCTTCTCTTCCCCCTCCTCTTCCTCCTTATTTTATTTAAATACTGCTCCTTTACATACATACAATTATTCTGGGTTGTTTACAAAATTAAAACTCCGGACCTACACATCCTGTATAACACAATATAGCAACACACAGAACTATGTTAAAATTGATACAAAAATAAAAGTATCTAAAATTGAAAATTAACAGTATTTAGGGATAAATTGTTAAAGCAGGTTCATATAGATCAGTGGTGGCATGCATGCCAGAGGTGGCACCTAGAGCCCTCTCTGTGGGCACCCATGGAGTCACCCCAGCACATACAGTACTTTGCCCCGCCCCTCTGCCCAGCAGCCCAATGGGAGTGCTTCCTCCCTCCCCTCAGTACAGAGTATCACATTCCCCAATGACCTGAGACCTTGGTAAGGAGGCTGGGTAGATTCAGTAAGCTGCTTCATTTTGAATTGCCACGCACATTCCCTCTTGCAGCATTTACTGAAGCCTCTCACTACCTGTCCTCAAGCCCCGGAGTGGATTCTCTTAACCAGGGAATATGCGGTTTTAGTTTGGTAGCATGGAGGCAGAGAGCTGGATAATAAATGTATTGCCTGATAGACTGAGTTCCACTCCTTCCATATAACAGCAAAGTTTTATTTAACAAAGTATTTGAAAAAGATAAAGTACAGAAAACACAGAAATACAGAGTTAATCAGAAGATCGCTCTGGCATAGCCGTTGGCAGGGCTAGCTCCTTAGATATTTAGTCTCCTCTCAGAGATTGGGGTGTGCCGTATCAGCAAAACAAGGAAGTCTTGAGCTGAAGAGCCTGATTTCAGTGTCTTGATGCAGCTCCTTAAATAGGGAAATTGCTCCTCCTTGGAGGCTTGGTCTAGATAAGTGAAATTTATGAAAGTGAGCCACTCTTATATCAGATAACAGTTCCCAATCAGATTTATCTTCCCACAGGATAAGGATATCCAATAAAATCTGTCTGCTGATAAGAGGCTCCAATCAGAGAGATCTGCTCCTACCCGTCCTGTCCAGTAGAGGTCGAATATTTCATGATTGGCTAGGGACTTGGGGAATCTCCAAGTACTCCTGGCTCCCCACCTTTGCTCTGTCCTTGACTACAAGCAGCCTAAGATGGATTCGGAAAGTAAAATGGATGCAGTTTGGTTCATCAAGATCATGACACAGAGTTCACCCCACCCCTCTGCCCAACAGCCAAATGGGAGCGTTTTCTTCCTCTCCTGTTGCTGTGTTGGCACTTTGCAATAAATATGTGGTTTGGGGGTTGCAGCTTGGGCACTCAGTCTCTAAAAGGTTCACCATCACTAATATAGATCATGTCCTATGGAACAAGATATGTGATGATGAACTAGGAGCTTTGATTTATTATTATTATTATTTATTGTGGTTATATACCGCTTTACTTGTTTACTGACAACTCAGAGCAATCCAATAAATAAAAACAAAAGCATAAGAAGGGGGGAAAGGAGGGGGAGGGAGAAGGGGGAGGGGAAGACGGAGGGGGAATTACAACACCATACAGAAATACAATGCAAAATACCATAATAATATGAATCACAATAAACTTACTAAAAATATCAAGTCACAGTCAATAATACAATTCATTATTTAATTACAAAATCACAATTAACAATACAATTCACAACTGCATCCAGTCTCTCTCTCCCGCCAACCCTGTTCTCACCAAGGGGAAGCGTCCGGCGGGTCTGGCAGCATTGGCAGTTCCCCGGCATGGCAGAACTTCTTATGGCCTTTTTAAACCAAGGGCTATGTTGGGATTTTGGTACACCAATAGGAATTTGCTCTCCATGTAGTTTCTTGGATCATTTTAATCCATCAATGAGTGGTTTGTGGGTGCACATGCATGTGCGTGCTATTAAAGGCTCCCTTCCTTTCCCAAGGCTCCCAAAAGCTTCCTCACAGCAAAAGGGAGATTTAGGAGTTCTCAGAATCCGAAATAGGAAACTTGCTATGTTGGGATTTTGTTACACCAATAGGAATTTGCTCTCCATGTAGTTTCTTGGATCATTTTAATCCATCAATGAGCCTTTCTGTATTTTCTAGACATGTGCTTTGCTTCACAGGGGTGGGTGGGGAATGTATTGCACCAAGTGCACACAAAGACAAGGTTTGGGACAACTTGACAGGAGGATATTCATTTTCTCATTCATTTGCTTCCACTGTTAGGTAAACCTTGACAGGTTTTCTTCATGCATTGAGATATGTTGTCTCATCAGAAAGGAATGGTTTAGGAAGAGACCCACCCACTCACATCAGAAGGAACACAGGTTTCCCACTCCATGCTGGAACAACAACCTGGTGTGTGTGTGTGTGTGTGTGTGTGTGTGTGTGTGTGTGTGTGTGTGTGTGTGTGTGTGTGTGTGTGTGTGTGTCTAAATCTCATTTCCCAAACCTTATACTTATAGAAAACATAGACTGAGAGTTCCCATGGGTAGATATGCCATTCCCTATCTCAGGTCTGTAGCCTTTAGGTCTCCTCCTTTATTTCTCTGACCTTTGCAAAGGTCCTTGAAAAGCTGTTGAACAGTGATGCTTTCACAGAGGCCAGACTTAGAGGTGATTCTGATTCTAAGCAGCTCTTTGTACAACCATGGTTTTCATTATTTGGCATGTTTCAAAATATGTTTCCGTAATTGAAATGAGTGGAGCTGTGACATTTTCTCTTCTGAAGCTAGTTTGGATGTGATTTTCTATTTTTCAGGACAGCAGGAATTTTACACTTCAGTGGCAGCAGTTTTAGATTTATTTATTAAATTTGCAGTCAGACTATAGGATGATGGAGGTCACTGTGAAAGGATCAGGTACACCATTTCATTATCCTACCTAGTCTCTGGTCTTTCACTTAGTGGACCCATAGCGAGAGAAGAATTGAAGATTGTTTAACAGGACACATGTGTCCCATTGGTTGCTAGAGTGCATATATTAAGGCTGGATGAATAGCATTCTGCTATTATAATGAAGAGCAGTTGATGTAGGACAACTAAGAAATGATTTATGTATAGTCATTTGCAGCTTGATAAAGAATCTCCAGCATCTTGAGAGGTTTGGTTTGGCCATACACTTTGCTGGCTGTTTTATTTTGTTTTCATTTGTGTAGTGTCTTTTTGGAAACAATTTGTTGTACTAGGGCACAGAGGTGGTTTGGTATGTGCTACTCCTTAAGAACCCATACATGATGTTCATTTTGGGCTGTGGGGAAGTATTGTCGTATTGCTTCAGCCAGTCCTATTGGGTGAGTTTAAATTTGGTTCCAGCCTGTTAACCAGGATTCCTTTGATGCATATAATTCAGAGAGTTTTTAGATTTTTGAACTGCATACATGCCCTGACAGACAGACAGACACACAGACACAGACACAGACACAGACACAGACACAGACACAGACACACACACACACACACACACACACACACACACACACACACACACACACACACACACACACACACGTCCCTGAAAAGCCCAACAAATAGTCAGGCTAAGTGGTTACTTTAGTGTCAGTTAAGTACAGCAAAAGCTTCTATTTCCACCTCTTCTAGTTTCCCTGTGATTGCCTGTGACTCACACAACTCAGTTGGTGTCTTAAACCAGTCAATTTAATCTGCACTCAAAAGAGCCTAAACTTGTGGTACTGATAAAAGTGAAGAAGAGGAGCTTCCAGCCAAAATAGAGTCCTTTTAATATCTGCCAGTTTCCAGTGGCACATTTTCCTCAACTAAAGGGTAACTGTTATGTATGATAACTGTGTCAAATGACATGTCGAACATTCAAACTGCCAAACATCCCACGCAAACTACTGTCAAACAGCATCGCTGTTTGACAGCCGCGAGATCTCAGCAGATTGTAGAGCGCCCACTTGTCTGGATGGGCCACATCGAAGAGACCGATGTTTCCTTGTGAGGACGCCATCCCACCTTCGTCGCCAATTTGGTGTTCAGAAATTGGAGACGGCAACCATAGAAGTGAAATACAGCTCTTTTATTTCTGGGGTCTGAACACAACTTGGAGGGGAACAACGGTGACTTATATACACAATAAACTAGATACATTTGAGTGGGAACAAACATACTTGGGTGATTTGAATACATGTTACATAGTATATACATTTTGACAGTTCAGGAGTGTGCCTCTCGATGTTTGAATTTTGTGCGCTCGAAACTCGCGATACTTTGCGATCTGCCGAGATCTCGCAGCTGTCAAACAGCAATGCTGTTTGACAGTAGTTTGCACGGGATGTTCAGCAGTTTGAATGTTTGACATGTCATTTAACGCAGTTATCATACATAACATTCCTCCCCCCTAGGTATAGACAAAGTGTCTTAACCAGGATGGCGGTCTGGTTTCCCTTTTGGGTTGGACACTCTGTTGAGCTGGCTCAGGGGCCCTTAGGTCTGGCAATCCGGCTGGAGTGAGAGTTTGACTATTAGGAGAGGACTGAAAACTTAAATCATAGCCCCGTTTGTCATTGGGAGGAGCAGGGGATCGCTCTAAATTAAATTCTAATTGTGGAGGTGAAAACAATAACTGAGAGTCCCTCCTTTGCTTTCTATGAATGGAGGGCGACACAAAAGAAAAGTGTTTATTGCTAATTTGAGATTCCAGCATTTTGGGATAAAACAATTTGGGGATACCTTCGTCCTGAGTAGGGGAGCATTCTGTAAATTCTCCCTGTTCCCCAAAGTCATAGCAATCCCTGGAACACTCTGCTGGGTCAAGGTTAGCTGGCGCTGACTTTTACCTCTGACCCTGGACTTAAACGGGTGGGGGCCAACCCTAACGTTGAGTTTCTGTGTTTGTCCTGTGGGTCCAGTATTCGGGGTCTCAACTGGTCCGTGTGGTGTCTCCAGATCAGACCATTGGCTCTTTCAATTCTGTAAGAAACAGGACTAGTTTGGTCTAGCACAAAACCTGGTACCCACGTAGGACCGCCAGCTGCATAATTGCAGCAATGGAGAGGGTCCCCAGCCAAGAACCCTTTTTGGTGTTGGATCCCTATATTAGTACCCTTCTCCTCCACCCTAAAGGGATCCAACTTATCCAGCAAGGATGTAAGCTTCCATCGCTGGAGCAATTCAGCAGGGGATAGCCCGGAGGCAAGGGGGGTGAGCCTATATGTGAGGATAAATTGACATATTTGAAGTTCCAGATCTCCTTCCCCCATGCACCACAATGCGTCTTTGGTGGTGCGCACCTGCCCCTCCAACTGGCCATTGGTGGCAGGGTGGAATGGGGCAGCAGTGATGTGCCTAATAGCATTCCTTTCCGTGAAGGATTGGAATTCTGTAGGTGTGAACGTGGATGCGTTGTTGGACACCAGGACATCTGGGAGTCTGAAGGTAGTGAACAGCCTTCTCAAGTGCATAATTGTAGTGGATGAAGAGGTGCCGGACACCCGGATTACTTCGAGCCACTTAGAATATGAGTCCACCACCAATAAGAACACAGCCCCCCTAAACGGTCCAGCAAAATCAATATGTATTCTGGACCACAGCCCACTGGCAGGATCCCATTCCCGGGAGGGAAGGTGAGATTGCTCAGGGTTAGAACATTGGCAGCTGGCACAAGTGCCGACCATTTGTTCGATATCCTGGTCCAGTTGGGGCCACCAAAAATAACTATGGGTGAGGGCTTTCAAGCGGACAATTGCTGGGTGGCTGGTATGAAGCAATTTCAAAACCTTTTGGCGGAGGGAGACAGGAATGACCACAAAAGACAGCCCAGTCAATTGACAATTCTAAACGTTTTTGGTGAAATGTTTTAAACTCCTCAGCTGGAGAAGAAATTGGTCAGCCTTTCTGTACCCAAGACATCACCCTTGATAAAACCTTATCCTTGGCCGTGGCTTTGCCTATGTCAGATGGGATAACCGGAGGCGAGGCGAGGGCTTCAATCGTTAGGACCTGGTCGTCCTGTTCGATCTCGCAGTCCGGCTCCCCGACCCCGGGCAAGGGTGAGCGCGACAGAGCATCAGCGTGGCTGATGTCCTTGCCGAGTCGGTGCACCAGGGTGAAATTGTATGCATTTTAAAAAATCACCCAGCACAACATCTGCAGAGATAGGGTCTGTGGCGTGGGCTTCCCATTAACAAAAATGCCCAGGAGGGGCTTGTAGTTGGTCATGATGGTAAAGGACCTCCCATAGAGGTAATTGTGAAACTTATTTGTGCCCGCCACGATAGCCAGTGCCTCCCTGTCAGTTTGGGCATATATATTTTTCGGGTTTAGAAAGAGAGCGTGAATAAAATGCTACAGGGGCTTCCCTCCTGTCATCTAACACATGGCACAGTACAGCCCCAACTCCCACAGGGATGCATCACAAACTAACACGACCTGTTTTTTAGGGTTGAAATGTGTTAACACAGCATCTGAAGATAACAACTTCTTAAGTTCTTGGAACGCTTTCTCCTGGTTATGGCCCCAGTGCCAAACAGTGTCCTTTTTGAGTAGACAGTGCAGCGGTTCGGCAACTGAGGCTTTGCGATGGAAGAAAGCGTGATAGAAGTTAAGTAAACCCAAGAAGGATTGCAGTTCTGATTTACAAGTTGCCCTGGGTGTATTTTGTACGGCCGCCACCTTTGAATCAGAAGGCATTATTCCCTGGGAGGTAATCCTGTATCCCAGGAACTGTACTTCATTTGCCATAAATACACATTTGTCCTTTCGAAGATGCAGACCTGCCCGCTCGAAACATGACAATACTTTATTGAGCCTGGCCGCTAGTTCAACGTCATCCTTAGCCGTGATCAGGATGTTGTCGAAGTATGGCAAGATCTCTGGTAACCCCTTAACTATATGTTCAACTAAAGACTGAAATATTCCACGGGCTGCATTCACCCCAAATTGTAGTCTGGTCACCTTAAATGCCCCTTTATGCGTTACAATAGTGTGCCGCAGCAGCGACGGGCGTTACAGTCAGTTGTTGGTAAGCCTGTGCAAGGTTAAGTTTTGCGAAGCAGTTTCCTCCATGCAAGGAGGCAAGTAAATGGCTTACAACTGGTACAGGATATGCGTTCGGCCAAATGGCTTTTTTTTATAGTGTATTTGTAGTCCATGCATATCCTGCCCTCCCCATTGCTTTTCAGTGTGGTGACAATTGGTGTCTCCCATTTGCCATATTCAACTGGAACCTGGATGCCCTGCCCAACCAGTTTGTCCAACTCTGCTTCTATTTTTTCTTTGAGGGCAAAAGGCACTCACTCGGTGTGGTTTCATTCGGATGGGCTGAATTGCAGAGTCAAGTTCAAAGTCAACAGGGGGCCCTTTGTACATTCCTAACCCCTTCTTGAAAACCTCAGGATGTGCAGCACAGACTTCCCAAATCGGGTCAGAATTAACTGCATGTATGCCAGATAGCCGGATTCCCAGGGGTTCGAACCATTGTACCCCTATCAGACTGTTAGTGCCCTGCTTAACTACTACTAGGGGCAAGGTGGTGCCGATGGACTTAAAACAGACCAAAAAGTTACCCACCCCTAGGACCAGAATCTGGCAGCCCTGCACATCTCGGAGGAAGGTTTTAAAAGACTTGAGCTTGGGGTGATAAGCTGGGGAAATTCTCAGGAACTCCCGTTGTGGAATGATTGAAAAGGAAGTACCTGAATCCACTTCCATTCTGAACTGCACATCCTGCAGACTCAGGTTGGCATAGAACCGGTTGCTGATGCTGGACATCTGGCTCTAGTCTGGCGAACCAGAGGACACCTTGGCGATGGATGACTCTCACCGCTTGCCACGCTTGGTTTCTGGTGTCAGGGCCCTCCACCTGCGCTGCCGCCACACTTTGGCGATGTGCCCCTTCCGTCCGCAGTTGTGGCATTCTGCATTACGGAATGGGCACTTCTGCCTCTCATGCTGACCTCCACATCCATTACACTTCTGGCGCGGCTTTTTGTCACGGTCACCGCATTGGTCTTGATGCTTGCAGTGGACCTTCCGGACCTTGCCCTCGTCATTGCTGGACCCAGACGATGAGGTTGAGCCAGGAGACGTAGATGATGAAGAGGATGAGCTGACTTAGTAGCACCAGCAGTTGCGTGGCGATGGCGGAACAACTTCACTCCAGACCGTGTGGCCTCAGACACCAGTGCTTCATCCAGCACCAACTTAAAAGTCACCTTCTGATGGGTCATGAGGCGATGTTGGGCATCTTCATCCCTCATGCCGGCCAGCAGATGGTCACAGAGCACCTCTTCGAGATTGTCCCACTTGCATGGGGCAGCAGCAAGGCATAGCATGGCAGCATACTCTGCCACAGACTCTCCCAGATGCTGCTTTCTTTGGTGGAATGCCACCCTGGCCAGGAAGATCGACACCTCGGGCTGCAGATGCCTCCTCAGCACTGCCAGGTTCTCAGTGAGCGGCACTTCATCCACATCCCAAGGGAGGACGAGGTGGATGCCATCTCCAGCATCTCAGATCTGCACTGGGATAGGAAGCAGGAGTGCATCTGAGCTCCATCCGTGATCTTCTGGGCTGCCAAAGTAACCCTCCCCTGAAAATCAAACCCTGGTAAAATTATTACTGTGGTGGAGGAAGGTTTTATAATCAAGAGTAAGGTCGCCCTTGCTTGAAAGCCAGTCATATCACACTCTGGGGTTCAGTGCGCATCTCCATTTACAGCCAAAGAACCAGCGTTGTCTGCATCTGCAGACCTTTCCATGGACATGTGGCAGGCATAACAAGACAACGGAGTGGAGAGAACAATGTTTACCTTCTCACCAAAGTGGTACCTATTTATTTACTTGATTTTCTTGCTTTCAAACTGCTAGGTTGGCAGGAGCTGGGAAAGAGACAGAGGCTCACTCCATACTGCAGCACTCAGGTCTCAAACTACTGACCTGCCAACCTTCCAGTCATGAAGTTCAGTGTCTCAACCCTTAAACCACCACAGCCCCACATAATCAAGAGTAGCTTGCCACATAAAGTGGCAAATTAGTTGGAAATCTGGTTTTCAGAAGCGAGTTTGGAAATATAAGATCATGAGGTCAGATCAGCTGTTCGAAGAAAAGAGTCAAATATTTTAGTGGACAAGATCAAGCACTCTTTGGGCAGTATCAAATTATCTCTTTGTGCTAACTATGGAGCTCACGTTATAAAGTGAGATCAACGAAGATGATGTGGTTGATTCTGCCTTATTTGAGCAGCAGAATATTTTGATGAATTCCCCAGCATCTTATTTTAATACTTATTATCAAAAAGATTGCATTCCACCTTCAGGCAGAATTTTACTTAAGGTAGCTAATGACAAAAAAACAAATGAAAATTTAAAATTCAACATATTAAAAATGTGCAACAGATTATATACAGACAAAAACACACCAAGCAATTGATGAGCTAAAAATAAAAATAAAACTGCGCATTTACTACTGCAAGTATTCATGTACTTGTTGAATTTATTTCTCAAACAGAACTTGGAAGTAAGTTGTTAGTGGTAAAGAACTGTAACTAGTTGTTAGCATGGTATGATTTAGTTACATTTCAGATGTGATGAGTAGTTACAAAGGTACTTTTTGGTGCAATAAATGTTTTCACATCTCCTTCTAAAATTAATTCTAAAGGGCATTTTTGAACATTTTAAAGGTACTTTGACAGGAACTTTTCTCTGTCATTCTCTTATCATTCCTAAGTGGTAATGGCAGTATTTTATTTATTTATTTATTGAAATTCAGGGCGTATTCCAAAGGTGCAATATTGGAATTGGCCGCTAGAGAGATTTTCCTGTATTTTCCTGGCATACAGAAAGGCCAAGGTTGAGGTTTTTAAATGAACAGGCCATGGAATTACTGTCCCAAACAAAGCAGCAATAAAATGAGACATTTGGTGTGTATTGTACTTTCTTAAGTTTGATTCAGTCCCTTTCTGGTTTTTCTTTTTTAAATTTAAAAACAAAGATTTCTCAGGGTGATAGAACTCCATGCTGAACCATTCTTTAGAGCTTATTCTCACCACTGTCCCCAAAAAACAAGGAATATTAGCTCTGAAAGGTGATTCATTTGTATTACAGGAGACTAATTTATTACTGTTCCCATTTAAATCTGAAAATAGCTAATTTGTTACTTATATTGTTAGTCTTTAAAGAGAGAGAGTGGAGTTTGGAAAAGAAGGCATGGAGGTTGTGATCACTGATTGTGCCCAGCAAATTTCATTATTGGCTCTTTGAAAAATGCCCTTTTTTCTCACTTTAAAATTGCCTTCTCAGATCTGAACTGGATGGACGCCAAATCTCACAAACATGAAAACTATGAGGTTGGGAAAGGATATTGCCTTGAAACATAGGGTATCTTCTTTCCATCCCCAAGAGACGTTCAGACAAGAGGTACTCTGCAAAGAAGTAATGATTACTTTGACTGCTTTCAACTGCAACCTCTTAGCAAAACATTATGAAAGCTTTGCTTGACAGTATATTGCATAGCAGGGGTGCCCAAACTTTTCAGGCCGTGGGCCGGTCACGTGGTTCAGGGGGTCGGTCACTATGGCCCGTGGGCTGGATCCCGCCCCCCACGCCATACGGGGACATTTTACTTCCATTTCCAGAAGCAATGAGGGCTTCGTGTGCCAGATGAATTGGTGTCGGTGGCCGGATCTGGACCCACAGGCCATCGTTTGGGCACCTCTCTTGTATAGTCTTAATGAGACCCAGCACTGCCTCCTCACCTTACTTTTCCAGAAGCAATACAAGCCAGAGCCTCCAGTTCTTACAATATCCATCACCTCTACCAGACATTCATGCAACTGAAAACTCCTGGCTTCTAGTACGCAACAGATATTATTGTTTTAGAAACACTCACAGTTTGTGTGTTTATGGCTTCATCTTAATCCATTATTTCTCAGCACTGGTGGAAAAGATGCTTTGGGAGACTAGTTTTCAAAATCCTCTAGCCTTCATGGCTAAGCTCTCCTTAGAGCACAGCATAAGAGAATTCAACAGGCCAATAGCCCTTCCTCCTCATGTCATCAGCATGGCATGGGAATGATAGGGAATATGATGGAAGAAGACCGCAGTGGCTTAGTGGTTAAGGCAGTGAGCTTCATGACCAGAAGGTCAGCAGTTCAAGGCACATGCCACATGATGGAGTGGGCTCCCATCTGTCCCAGCTCCTGCCAACCTTCTTCTTCTTCTTGTGCCATATCTCATTCCAAATATTAGCAATCATCATGGAGATCAGCCATGAAGACTGTCCTGAGAATATAATGCAGAGGCCCTTCATCTGCCTTCTGCATTGCATTGCCATACCATTGATCCAACTCTGTGAGTCACTTTCTGGTCCTGAGGCCTTTTGGCACACAAAGTCCTCCTCGGCCCCAGGTGAGTATTGATGAAGCTGCTGCCCTCCATCAAGATGGAGTCAAGTGGGATTGAATCCATTTGGGGCGGGGGGGGGTGCATCACCTTTCCCTGTGGACTTCGTCAAGGCTGCTAGTCCTCTGGGCTGCCAATCTAGTAGTTCGAAAGCAAGAAATTGCAAGTAGCTAAATAGGTACTGCTTCAAGAGGAAAGGTAACAACAACATTCCATGCACTCTGGTGTCAAATCATGCCTGCCACATGACCATGGACACATCTGCAGACACAAACAGTGCTGCCTCATTGGCTGTAAATGGAAATGAGCACCACCTTTACCTTTATGATGGAAGGAGCCAGGCAATTGCATGCAGCCCTACTTTTTTCTATATAGCCTGAATTATATGAAGAAGGACACAAGAAGTACTCTGAATAGGAAGCAAACTACATCTGGGAGACGAGTCCATATTGGTAACAAAATGTGACTTGTTTTAATGTCCCTCTCTGATGAATAATAAGAATTTAAAAATCCATTAGTTCCCTCTAATCCCAGTGATAGTTTCCTAAATGCATTACTTCTCAGGGAGAAGGCGAATTGCTCTTGTACCTGGCATGAGGCAGGCTTAATAATTCTGGCTGCAAGCAATTTTTATTTATTTCCCCATAGGCTTAAATAGATGGCTTCAGT
Organism: Bradypodion pumilum; assembly: GCA_035047305.1. Classification (NCBI taxonomy): domain Eukaryota; kingdom Metazoa; phylum Chordata; class Lepidosauria; order Squamata; family Chamaeleonidae; genus Bradypodion; species Bradypodion pumilum. The sequence continues at coordinate 245,566,116 of JAWDJD010000001.1, read as the reverse complement.
TATAACTAGGAACATATCACTCCTTCATCATGTCAAAGCTTATTTTTTCTTACATCAGCTTACTAGTGAGGTGTTCAACTTTTTCACAGAGAAGGCTAGATTTGAGCGCATTTATTTTTTACACCTTAGGTTCATCAAGCTAACAGAATTACTCAATATAAAAAGGATAGTAATCTATGTTAGTATGAAAAGAGTGACTATTATTATTATTATTATTATTATTATTATTATTATTATTATTATTATTATTATTATTATTATTATTATTATTATTATTATTATTATTATTATTATTATTATTATTATTATTATTATTATTATTATTATTATTATTTGACTTGTATGCCACCCCATTCACAAAGCAACTCTGGGCAGCTAACAAAGATACAAAATATACAGTTACAAATACAATTGTATTATCATAATACAAAAACATTTCAACATATCATCATCATCACAAATCATCACAAGTCATAGTATCAAAAAGTATTAGTATCACAGTATCACAAAGCATTACAAAAAGAGAAAACAACCTCATTTGATAAGTCCTACAGCAACACGTACCACAGCACTCATATGAAAAGTCCCACAGAAAGTCTGACAACAACAAAAACAAAAGTCACCGTTCTTGTCCTCCTCCTGGCCGGTGGGAAGGGCCAGGAGGGTGCGTTGGCACGTTGTCATCTTCAGCTTCCTGTGGCCACGGAGCTCTTATCCTCCTGGCCAGTGGGAAGGGCCAGGAGGGCGTGGCGGCATCTTCAACAATTAGTTGATGGTTCTGACAACTTAAATATACCAAACCAGAGGTGAATCTATTTCTTCTACTCAATTTCCCTATATTTATATTCAGCTCTGTTTCTATATTAATTTGTGATTCTATAACAGTGCTTTCAAAATGTATGTATGTTTGTGTATTAGGTCTATATACCGCCTATATCTGTGGTGATGAACCTTGGCACTCCAGGTGTTCTGTAACTTCAATTCCCAGAAGTCCTGATCAGCAGAAGTGCTGACTTGGCCTTCTGGTAATTGCAGTCCAATAACACCAGGAGTGCCAATGTTCACCTATATCGTTCAATATGCTTAACAATATTAGAAAGACATTGGTTTATATTAACATATTGCAAACACAAAGGAAGTTAAACGAAGTTAAAGCAAAGTGTTTATGTGAAGTCAAGCTGAGCAAAGTGTTAATGTAGTTTTCACGAACTTCGAGCAAAGAGTTACATAGACGTATCGTAGTCTACCGTACCACTTATAATTTGTACAGAATACTAAGAACCAATTACTTTACCCTTTGATATGGACACAGTGAATCAACTATTTTTATTTCAAGTTAAAGCAGAAGTCAAAATATAGTTATTGTGATACAGAATCCCATAAACTGTTTATTTTATTTTTGCAAATCGGATACAGTGAGTCAACTAATTTTTATTTGATAATATTCTCATAAAAATAAATATAGACTTTATTATTGGCCTTAATGGTGTTACTTCTATTTTGGATCATAACCATTAGCCCCAGTTTTCTTGCATTAAAATCCTGTTATTTAGCATAATAAATTGCATCTAGAGTAGCCCATTGAATCAAAAGGGATTTAGTGAGTGGACTCCTTCATTGATTCAAATGGGCCCACTTCTTTAGCTGTGTTGGATGATATGAAAAAGTCCACACCAAATAAAATCTGTTAATCTTTAAGGTTCTTCAAGGAACTTGCCAGCAGAATTAAAAGGGTAAGATGAAAAAGGAAGAAGCAAAATATTGTTTCACTTTAAGCGTTAACTGATTTATTTCAGTGAAAGTGTTCATGGATCAATATCAGTTTCCTCAGATGCAGAGAATACAAATGCGTTTCCTTTATAATCATACACATTCCTGTATAATGAACCCAGGGACTCAATCTTCTGAATTAGACTAGAAAAGGACCCTCCCCACTTCCCCATTTCCCCAAAAACTAGCCTAAAACCCTTGCTGCTTCAAGGGACAGTGGAAGCCCATATAACGATTTTTATTGGTTCCAAGGGATCCATCGTTGTATGAAAAAATCGCTGTACGATACACATATCGTATAGTGATTTTCCCTACAGGATGATTCATACAACAAATTTTCCCCTGCTTTTCCCCTGGGAAGCGTGTTCCTAGGGCAAAGGCAGCCCTGCGGGAGTCCTGGAAGGCATCTACGGAGGTCCCCTTCCTGTTTTGAAGCATGAAGACCTCCGTAGATGCCTCCCCTGAAAAGCGCTGGGCTGCTTTCCCCCTGGGAACGCGCTTCCCAGGGCGAAAGCAGCCCAGCCCTCTTAGCGAAACCTGGCAGGTGGGGCAGTTGTGGGGAATTGACGGTAGAATGGCCCCTGCCTGCTGGCTTGTTTGAATTGGCACATTCCTTCATCACTGTTTCTGGGTTTTTGGATGGGGTGGGTGGGTTTTCTAAATGAGTTGTTAATGTTTTAAATGTGATAATGTTTTAATCATTTTAGTGGGGTTTTATAGGTTTTATATGTTTTTGTGGGATGATGTTGTAAGCCACCCAGAGTCGACTGTCGATTGGGTGGCAATATAACTTGAACTAAATAAATAAATGAATAAATAAATCCATGGACCCCTTGCCATTTTGAAATGGCAAGGGGAGCACCAAGAATCCTTTTCGCTAAGAATGCTGGGCTGCCTTCACCCTGGGAATCTGTTTTCCCAGGACAATAGCAGCCTAGCACTCAGAGAAAGGGGCTCCATGGACCCCTTGCCATTTTGAAATGGCAAAGGGACTCCCAGGAATCCCTTTCACTAAGAGCGCTAGGCTGCTATTGTCCTGGGAAAACAGATTCCCAGGGTGAAAGCAGCCCAGCATTCTTAGCGAAAAGGATTCTTGGTGCTCCCCTTGCCATTTTGATATTGCAAGTGGTCTGTGGATCCCAGCACTGCCAGATCACAAAGGGGCTTTGGGGGACAGAGGAAAGGCTCCCCCACCCCACCCCAAAGCCGCCCGGCTTTTGCCATTTTTTTTAAAAAAATGTATCATACAATTAAAACCGTTGCATGATACATTTTTTTTTAAAGGCAATCGTTGTAAGATTTCATCACTGCGATGCAATCGTTATACAGGGTTTTACTGTACGTGGAAATTTAGGGCTAGGGAAATCTCTTCTAGGTATCTCCTGTATCTTGTAGCTAGAGACAAAATCCTTTTCCTGGTTGATATTTCAGAATAGGTAGTCCAGGTAGCATTTAGTCCAAGCTAGCAGACATAATGAAGTGTCAGGCCCTTTGTTCAAGGCACCTTCTTTAGACACATCAATCCTTGTTACTCCATATCTCTGGGCCAGTTTAGAAAATGCAAGGCACTTTCTTCTCCGTTCCAGATTTTAACCCTTTACTGGGAAAGTGGACAGTACTAAAGCCATCTTTAAGTCAAGCCCTTCTTTCTGGTGTATTACAATCCCCACAACCAGGTGATGATACAGATACTGGAGAAAGTGACAATGGCTTGTTGACATAGAGTTGTCTTCTTCTCCTGTGTCTAGGCTAGACTGGTAACTGACAAAATTAAAGCACATTTTGGTGAGTTCATTCTGCAGTTCCTTTCACCCGATCTAGTGTAAGAAAAATTAGCTGGCAACACAAGGCCATTACCAGGGTATGCCCAATTGTGTTTCAAAAATACCACAATCTTCCGGGAGGCTCTTTCTGTGTACCCCAACGTAGGGGTGGGACTATAAAATTGTTAATACAGTAATACCTCGGATAACGACCAAACTTGGTTCAACAAGTTTGGTCATTATCTGATTTTTAGCCATATCCGATGCATACATTGGATATTGCTTTTTAAAAAGCTGGCTGCCTCTGGAAGGGTCAGGAGACCTGGTCCGCACTGTTTCCAACGTCCTCCGGCCTACCCAGGTGCTGGTGCAAGGCAAAACCTGAAACCAAGGAAGGAGTTTCACCCGGCGTTTTGCCTTGCAGCACTGCCTGGGCAGATTGGGGGTGTCAGAAACAGTGTGGATCAGGTCCCCCACCCCCACCCCCGATGCAGCAGCCCACCCCCACAAAAAGGGTGATGTGATCTCCTACCTTTTCACGTTGTTTGGTACCGGAAAAAACGCCATCTTCAGGTGCATTTTTCTGGCTCTCTGCCTCTCCTGCAGGCTCTGGGAGTATGGGAGGACCTTTTCTGCTCTATTCCTGCCTTCGTAGGAGGTCCCTGGGCCGCACAACAGCTGAAAATAGTTGCAGCCACCATTTTGTTTTTTAAACATTGTATCTTGTTTTTTATACAAAAATAATTACAAACTGTGCTTTAAACAGTTTGTAATTATTATTGTGGGATTGGGGTGATCATCCATTTTGTCTTCTTGGTACTAAGATATCGCAGGACTTGCATTCCTGCCCTTTCTAACGAGATGCACAAAGTCTCCCCAGTCTCCAGTCACCCCATGATCACTCCACTTCTCTCCCAACCAATCCTGTTGTTTCCCACCCAAATGTATCCATTGTATATCTTTACCTATAAGGAGAGACGTTAACTGTTGGAATGTAACAACGGCTCCCACACCCATCCATACTGTCCTGTACCGAGCCGCCTGCACTCACCCTAACATGGCCCGCAGAGCACCACAAGGTTCCCACAGTTGGCAGTGGGGCAACAGCCCCATTAACGCAAACAAAGGAAAATAACTTCAATTCCCAGCGTCCTCTGCACCGCACCACCCCTCTGGCAATCAGGTTGACAGGCAAGAGCAAAGAGAACGTTAGGAAACATGGCACACCCAATTGAAACCGAGCCGCAGAAAAAAAGCCACAGCACGAACGCAAACAAAATAAAATAAACTTCAAATCCCAGCATCCTCCGCGCCGTGACCACTTCAGCCAATCATGCTGAAGGGCACGAGTGTGCAGAACGCTGAAAAAGCTGGCATGCAAAAAATAAAATTAAAAACACCTCACAAAACGGGAGCACAAGGCCACCACATGTGGACACAGCACCTCACGGCCTCACCAAAAAATCCCCCACAAAAAACCACGACGAGACAAATGCCAAAGAAGAAACGACAGACAGGCCATTCTTCACACAACAAAACCCAACAACAACAAAACCCAACAGTAAACCAAAATACCAAACACCAAAATTAATAAAACACAAATAAATAAATAAATAAAATAAGCCCATTAAACAACAAAACAATAAACAACAAAAATCGACAAAAGAACCCGAAATACCATAAAAGCACACTAGAAACACCTATCTACAACACAAAAATACCTAACTCAAAATAACAAAAATAGCACAAATTAAACAAATAAAGACGACAGAAATCAGAAAAATGAGTAATAACCAGAACAAAACAATTAAACACATCTAAAACCCAAAATAAAAACAAAGGAACAAGCAGAAACACTTTGGAGGGTTTAAATAGAAACTCTACTTAACCCCCCCCCCCTGCTTAACACTACAAAAAACAAAAAACAAACCCAGAACAAAAAATCAAGAAAACTCACCAAACATGTCCTCCCTCCATGAGTCCAGGACAGAACTGAATAAACAACAAAGAAAGACTACTCTTAACCACAGCCCCACCTAGAGGCTGGAAGAGTAAAAACAGTCATTATTAAATAAAAAAAGCAAAAGCAGTACTCTTAACCACAGTCCCAGCTAGAGGCCGGAAGAGTAAAAACATTCAAAAATAATAATTAAACAAACCAAATAAATAATAAATAAATAAACACAAATTCAAATCACCAGCACCCAAACCATCTCTAACCAAAAAAAACAACAAACCAAAAAACTGCCCGGCCCCACCTAGAGGCCGGAAAAGTAAAAACAGTCAAAATAAATGAAAATAATCAGAATTAAAATGACAAATATAAATTAAATAAATCAAAAAAAGTCACAAACCACAAATGCAAAACACCACCACCCAAACCACCCCTAACCAAAAAACACACAAATGAAAACTGCCCGGCTGGTTGGGCACAAATATGCTAGTTGTATATAAAGCGCTGCTGCACCATTGCTGTTCATGTTTGGTTTGGTTACAATAAAGTTGTGTTTGGCCCTGTTATGCTGGCTGCTTCTCTTCAATTCCTGAACATCAAAAGGGTCATTTCAATATTGTATCTTGTTGGACAATGAAAATTCAAGGGGAAGATTGAGTAGTTCCAAGTCTGTGGTACTAGAGGAGGAAGGGGGGAAATGACCAGCAAGTGAGGAGGAACTGTGGGAGTACTTGCTACCAACAGCCTGTTTGTGTTTGTATAACCTGTGTGTTTCTTCTGGGCAGAGGCAATTGGGAAGTACGACTGACTCGCCAACTCTTTAGAAGGTAGTGAAAAACATAATATAATGCAACAGTGCTAAGCAGGTGGGCATTAAGCACAATATTACTGTACTATTATTCTTTTAGTTTTTATCCTGTATTAGTTCAAATATTCCATTATTCATAAAACGGTAAGTTCAGAGCTCAGAGAATTACTTCTAAAATGTAATTAGTTACAGTTGTAATATCTAACCCCATGTGATTAGTTACAGTTGTTATATCTCAAGCCCATGTGACTAAAATCATTTACTGTATCTTACAAATTTAGATGCTACAAGACATTGGCCTGTGAGAGGAAGCACAATTTTCTCCCATTTATTTTATTGTAATTGCAACAGTATACTCACAACAGTATGTGAGGTCCCTGCATGTAGTAAGCATAAGTGCCATTTTCATTCAGTAAATCCATATTTCGGTAAATATAGAAGTATTTTACAAAGACTGTCTTCGCATTGCAAATGAATTAAGGTTTGCCTTGTTGAGTTGGGATGTAATGTTATACTTTTCTTACTGGGCAAAGAAATTAATGTATCATTTGTTGTTACTTTTTATTTTTAATTACTTCTGAGTTCTGGATACTGTATTGTGCTTATGATAATACATTCTGGAAAGTAAATAGTTCAGTCAATTTCTCAGTTATCTTAGGATGATGACATGTTTTGAGAAGAGCAGTGAAAGTGGAAACTTATTCTGGAAAGTACTGTGCTACTATGGACAAATGTTCAAAGTGCTACCATAATTTATATTTTACTATGTGAAGGGATTTATAATATTAGAGAAAGGCACGTGTTGTCAACAGATGGAGGTCTATCTAAAATGTGGGTAAACAGTTGCAGCTGAGAAACTTCAGATATAACAGAAAAAAGCAACATACAGTTCCTTTTTGGGTATGCAGGAAATTTCAGATATTTATTGCCTCAGTTTAAATTCAGAAGTATGCAGGGGTTTAGCATTTAAAGTGAAGTGAACAACATTGTGTTTTGTTCACAACCCCCAGGTTACAATTAAGTCTTTGAGAAGTTTGTGTTCTAATCACTGTATATCATCATGGAGCACAATTAAAACAGTCAACGCTTTGCACTGGCTGATTGGAAGAGAAATGTATAGTAAGAGAGTAGGGAGCTGGTAGTGTTCTTAACTTCTCACATGTAGTGTTTATTGCCATTAAATAACAGTGATGTGACATGTTAGATCATAACTTATTGCCCAGTTCTTGCCTTTGTAGTTGTACAGACTTTATGTTGTGAGAAAAAGCTATAGGAGCTGGAGCGTAAGTACTTTAAGAGCCTCTCTACACTAGAATACCTCTCACTATTTTGATTGTTTTCAGAGCAGTTTGTTGTTGTGTTCTGATGGTTTTACTGTACACATGGATTGCAATGTATCTGAGTCAATGTAACCTTGCCTATAGCAACAATGTAACCTTCAGCTGTATCATATAAGCCCTGTAATAGGACGCGAGCTAATGACCACCAGCTGGCAGCAGCGAGCGTCCAAGCTCTCTTGGTCCGAACTCATCAAAGGCAACAGCGCGGGAAGTTTTCCCGCCACTACCTACACCTGGACAAGAAGGGCGTGACCTGCAATGACGTCACGCAGACAGTAGCCAATGGGCTACCATGGCACCTCGTTCAAATGTATTACTGCTGTATATAAAGAGCTATTGATCCGCCATTACCTCATGTTCCCTCTGTCCACGATGCAATAAACCTGAGTTAACCCAGCCCGAGGCTGTGTCCCGTGTCTTGGTTTGCATACACCAAATTGGCGACGAAGGTGGGATGATGGATCCCCACGGAACAGCCAGGGCACAGAGCGGGTTCAACATCACCAAACCGCAAGACTGGGAGCTGCTTGAGATGGACTTCCAGGCGGCACTGGTGGAACTCAGAGTCAAACAAGACGACGAGGAGAGGAAGAGGGCCATCCTCACCAGAATGCTCGGGATGGAAACCAAGCGGACGCTGGTGGGCATAATCGCTCCGAAGAAGGTGAGCGACTTTAAGGCGAGCGACATCATGAAGCTGCTGCGAGAGCGGTTCTGCCCCTCGAGGGCAATGTTTCCCGCTCGGAGCGCGTTTTGGAGGCGAGTCCAAGCGCCAGACGAGTCGGTTGAGGCATTCGTGGCCGCCATGAGGATAGCCGCCGCCCCCTGTAAATGGGGCGACATCCTGGAGATGGTCCTCAGGGACGGCGTGTTATGTGGCCTGAAAGACAAGGAGGTGCAGCGCAGCTTGATGAATAAGGAGCCGCCACCCACGCTGGCCGAAGTCATAGAGGCCGCGGAAGCCGCAGAGTCCACGAATGCCGGAGTGGACGAGATGCATCAGTGGCGTGAGTGGCGTCCTAAAGCCGGCAAGGCGGAAAATTCGGTGCACGGGAAGGCCGGACAGTCGGTGCACGCGACTCGGCGGGCCTCAAAGTCGTCTACGGAAGGCAGCGACGGCGAGGAGGTCCAGAAGGTCCGGAAGGGCGGTCGACGCTGCGAGGGTTGCGGAGCGGCCCACGAGCGCGCGAGATGCCCGTTCAGGAAGGCCGAGTGTTACACCTGCGGCCGTCGGGGGCACATCGCCAAGGCGTGCAGAAAGCGGAAAGAGGGCCGGAGGCAATCACAAGACCGCGCGGCCAGGCCGGACCGTCCAGCAAGGCCCAAAGATGGCGCCCAGACCACGAGGAAGCAGGACGGCGTGGGCCGCGTCTCGGACAGCAGCGAGGACGACGCCTCAGTGTTCAGCGTGTCCGCGGGACAGTCCCATTACTTCGTTGAGGTATTAGTACAAGGGGCCCCTATTAAGATGGAAATTGACTCGGGGTCCTCCTTTTCCATAATTCCCCAGAAAGAGTTCCTGAAAATCGACCCCCACGTGCGGCCAAAGCTTAAAGCGTTGAGGTCCACACTACGGGACGTACAGGGAAACAACATTCCGGTATTGGGGGTTGGGAAGTTTCGGGTCAATTTTAAGAGACATTCTGCGGAACTGCCCCTAGTTGTCCTGAAAGGGGGAAGCTGTAGCCTCCTGGGAACACAGTGGTTTCAGCCCTTAGGGTTGTTCATAGGGGGGGTGCATACCGTGGGGGGGGACCCAATACAAGCGGTTTGCGATGCGCATCCCGCCGTTTTTGAGAAAGGACTCGGAAAGTTCAAGGGACCCCCTGTAGCTTTCGACATAGACCCGGAGGTCCGCCCGATAAGACTCAAACCACGCAGGGTGCCGTTTGCACTCAAGGACAAGATAGAGGCGGAATTGGACAAACTGGTGGGCCAGGGGATTCTTATTCCTGTTGATTCCGCGGAGTGGGAAACTCCAATTGTAACGGCTCTAAAGGCTAACGGGGAGGTGCGCATTTGCGCAGATTATAAGTGTACAATTAACAAGGCGATCCGCCCTAATGCATACCCGGTGCCAGTGATAAGCCACCTTTTGGCCAGGCTAAATGGGGGAAAGTGTTTCGCCAAGCTCGATTTGGCACAAGCCTATCAGCAACTTCCTGTGACCCCCGCCACGGCCGCGGCACAAACGATAGTTACACATAAGGGAGCGTTCCAGGTGTCGCGGTTACAGTTCGGCGTGAACTCGGCACCCGGTCTTTTTCAATCGCTCGTGGAACGCCTCCTAAAGGGCCTGGAGGGGGTGTTGCCTTATTTTGATGACGTGTTGATAACAGGGGGGAGTGAGGCTGAACTAGCGAAAAGGTTGGACAAGGTACTGACCGTGTTCGAGAAAGCGGGGCTGAGATTGAGGAAGGATAAATGTGTTTTTTTCGAAACAGAGGTCGAGTTCTTAGGGTTCCGAATCACACCCGAGGGGATTAAGCCGTCTAAATCCAAGGTAGCAGCCATTAAAAAGGCCCCTCGCCCCACATCCAAGACCGAGCTGCAATCTTTCCTGGGGCTCCTAAATTTTTACCATACATTCCTCCCGCGGAAGGCGTCCGTGGCCGAACCGCTCCATCGGTTGCTGAAAAAGGAGGAGCCGTGGATGTGGGGTGATGAGCACGAGAGGGCGTTCAAGGAGCTAAAGCAACTCCTAACATCTGAGGCAATCCTGACGCATTTCGACCCCAAACGGCCTGTGGTCCTAGTTTGTGATGCATCCCCGGTGGGGGTGGGGGCGGTGCTGTGCCACGTGTTGGAGGACGGAAGGGAGGCCCCGGTAGCATTTTACTCAAGGTCCCTGTCCCAAGCGGAGCGGAATTACGCGCAAACCGACAGGGAAGCATTAGCAATCGTATCGGGGACCAAAAAATTTCACGATTTTTTGTATGGCCGCCCGTTCAAAATCGTGACCGATCACAAACCGCTGTTAGGGATTTTCACGGCGCACAAGCCCACGCCGCAGATCCTGTCCCCGAGAATGCTGCGATGGGCTATTTTCCTCAACGCGTACCAACATGAGTTGGAGTACAGGCCCGGAAAGGAGATCAGCCATGCTGATGCGCTTTCGAGGTCCCCCTTGCCATTGTCGGACGCCCAAAAGGCGAGAGCAGAAAAGGACCGCCAGGTGTTGCTAATTGAGGTTTTAGACGCTCCCCCAATAGTGCCAGCCGACATTGCTAGGGCGACAGGAAAGGACAGGACACTGGCGAAGGTTTGCTCATGGGTGCAGAAGGGGTGGCCGGGTTCGTCCCCGAGTACGGAGTTCGACCCGTTCTTTAGGAAAAAGCTAGAGTTGTCCCTAGAGAGGGGGTGCCTTCTGTGGGGCCAACGGGTGGTGGTCCCTGCGCCCCTGCGGACGAGGGTGCTCGAACTGCTGCACGTCAGCCACCCGGGCATAGTTCGTTCAAAGGCGCTGGCCCGGAGTTACTTCTGGTGGCCGCAGCTGGACACGGATATTGAGCACATGGTTGGCACTTGCGAGGCTTGCCAGGGGTCCCGCCCTGAGGCGGCCCGTCTTCCACATAGGGAATGGGACACAGCACGGGGACCATGGTCCAGGGTGCACGTAGATTTCGCTGGCCCATTCCGAGGAACCATGTTTCTCCTAGTCGTGGATGCGTTCTCCAAGTGGCTGGAGGTTATCCCGGTAAAAAGCACGTCCTCCGCCACGACAATTAGCCGGCTACGGAGAGTCTTTTCCACGTTCGGTTTACCCGACACTTTAGTCAGCGATAACGCTAGTTGTTTCACCTCCGCTGAGTTCGGGGCATTCATGGGGACAAACGCCATTCGGCATATCACGTCCGCACCGTTTCACCCGGCCACGAATGGCCAAGTGGAACGGTTGGTGCGTACAACGAAGGAGGCGCTGCGGCGCATGGGCCCGGGGGACCTGAATCACCAAGTGTGCCAATTCCTCTTAGCGTATAGGGTGACCCCTTTGGCATCCGGCTACTCGCCGGCAGAGCTCTTGATGCGGCGAAAACTGACCACGCTCCTGTCCAGGCTAGACCCAACGAGAGTCGAGGATAAAGGGAAAAACGTGGGGTTGGCAGTCTCGAAAGGTTTCGCTGCCGGTGACCCTGTTCACTGCAGGAACTATTCCAGCGCAGGGCCAGCCTGGGTACCAGGGACGGTTGTAGAACAGACGGGGCCAGTGTCGTACCGGGTCGAGACGAACACCGGCCTCCTCTGGAGGAGGCACGCAGATCAACTGAGGCACCGAGTGATTGGGCCAGTCAGTGGAGCTCAGCAACAGGATTCAGCGTTAGGGTTCTCCCCCACCCGCTTAACCCAAGGGGGAGACAGCAGTGGACAACAGTCCCAAGCATGGGGGGAAGGAAGCAGAAGCAGCGGCCCCGACTCATATCCCTTTGATACGCCAGCTCTAGCAGGGGCCGGGGAAGGGGGAGAGGAGTTCGCGACCGCTGCCCCCGATAGTGATTTTGATTTTGATTTGGCGAGCCGGGGGGGTTTTCAGGAGTGTTCCCCCACCCATCCAAGCGAGAAGAGGGGTTTTTCGTTAGCCCCCAGTGCCCCCGGTTCCTCCCTAAGAAAGAGCACACCTCCCAACAGCGCCGCGGAGCCGCGGAAAGTCACTAACGAGTCTCCCTCTCATATTGCAGGACAGGAGACCAGGGGACAAAGAGAAGGTAGCAATCCCAGGGAGAGGCAGCCCGCACCGAGACCCCAGCGTGTTCGAAATAAGCCATCTTGGCTGAGAGACTTTGTCTCATAAGGGGGGGGGAGTGTGTTAAGGTGGGCTCGAGACGTTGTCTCGTCCTAGGGGGGAGGGATGTTGTGTTCTGATGGTTTTACTGTACACATGGATTGCAATGTATCTGAGTCAATGTAACCTTGCCTATAGCAACAATGTAACCTTCAGCTGTATCATATAAGCCCTGTAATAGGACGCGAGCTAATGACCACCAGCTGGCAGCAGCGAGCGTCCAAGCTCTCTTGGTCCGAACTCATCAAAGGCAACAGCGCGGGAAGTTTTCCCGCCACTACCTACACCTGGACAAGAAGGGCGTGACCTGCAATGACGTCACGCAGACAGTAGCCAATGGGCTACCATGGCACCTCGTTCAAATGTATTACTGCTGTATATAAAGAGCTATTGATCCGCCATTACCTCATGTTCCCTCTGTCCACGATGCAATAAACCTGAGTTAACCCAGCCCGAGGCTGTGTCCCGTGTCTTGGTTTGCATACACCAAATTTGTGCTGGCTCATATTTCAGTGTCTATATGTTTCTGACTTAGATTATTCCATCTCACCCCCTTTTTAGAGCAGCCTTGCTATTTTCTGACACAGCCCTAGGGCTAGAGTTATTTTGGCTTTTCCACATGTAACAGGCTGCTGCCCATTCCCTCATGTAGACAAGGCCCTATGTTATATCTATTACTTACAGGTATTTTGAAAGTGGGGAGAGAGAAAGCCACTGAAAAAACTAACTTCCAAAAGCCACACTTCCGAAATGCCAGGTTCAACTCAATACTTCCTATCACGGTAGAATTAAAATGGAGGCAAAGCTAGTCAGAAGTGAAGAGAGAAAAATACAAAAAATTACGATCTCACTCTCCTGCCTACAAGCAAACACTGAAAAAAAAAATAGTGTCAGAAATTACTGTGGGTTGAAAGGATTTTTGTTGGAGAAAAAATCTGCTCAGGGGATGCCCAAATGAGACTCCTTTCATGTCCCCAAGATCCGTCGTGCTGCACTTGGGTATCGAACCCTGACCTTCCAGTCTTCATGCCCAGTGTCTTAACTGCTAAGCCAGGCTGTTTATCAACTCTCCTTCATGAGACTTTCTTACTGTTTCCCAAGTCCTCCACTACCTCTTTCACTATCATTTTCTTATTCTTCGTCTCACTTGCCAGCCTTTTCTTGCTACTCCTCAGCCAAACCTGGCTCTTCTGCAATGTTTTGCACTCTTTATTTTTCTAAAAAATAAAAGAAAGTATTAAAGGGACTGATGCTCCCATATAGGAGAAAGGATTATTAAGTGGGAAGAGCTACCATTATGGGTTCTTGGAAGTGCAGAGTTAGAAAAGAACCCAAGTGTCATTGGGTCTATCCCTTTGCTAAAATAGGAACCTCATAGTCACAGCATCCCTGACAGGAGGTCATCTTAACCTCTCTTTAAAAATCTCTGATGAACTAGTGTCCACCACTCTTTGAGACATACCATTCTATACTACTACTCTACTACTCGACTGCAACTCATGTCTGAGAATGCATTCCCCCCTCCCCCCCGAAGCAGAAAAAATGTCACTGGGGTAAATTTGTTTAAGGTGGATTCTGTCTTGACATGAAGTAACCCAGACGCTATGATCTCAGAGCCATCACCCACAGCACACATGAAGCGTGACATGCAGGATTTAACACTGGGACTGCAATGGACTGCCGCAGCCTTGAGGATATGGACAAGGTGCGCCTTCACAGCCAATTCATCTGGCACGGTCTCTTCCGCTTCCATGACAGATGGGAATCAGAGTTCCTCCTCCGCTCATTTTGCCATTGGGCCCAATATGATGATTTCCAGTGGCATTTCCTCCACTGAGGGGGACCATCACCCCACCTAAAGGAGCCTGTAGCCATTGGCCCCTTCAGGGAGTCAGGTTAGTTAACCACCGCCTGAAACTCAGCATTGAGTCACTGGCTGTATGGTCTACTCCATTCTATAATCTTTAGCTAAAATCTCCTTTCTCATCATCTGAATCCATTACTTCAGGTCTTATCCCCTTGGAACTATAGAAAAGAAGCTTGTTTTTATCCACTCAACATGTCAGCTACCATATTGCCTTTCAGCCTTCTCTAAATGTACAGAACTCCCCCAACCATTCCTCAGGAATTGGGTTTCTGATTTTTTTACCATGCTGGTAAAAAGGGGGGAAACCTCCTCTGGACACATTCCAGCTTGTTGATATGCTTTTGAACTGAAGTGCTGAAAACTGGACACAATATTCATGGTGAGGTCTGACAAAAGCAGAATAGAAGAGAATTGTAATGTCTCTTGATCAAAGAAATATTTCTATGTATTTCCATTGACACAATCTCGTATTGTACATTACTGTACTTGTAGACTCAGTGACTGCTGGAATACTGTGCCAGGAGCCAATAAGGCATTGATTTGATGACTGCTTAAGGGATGCCATACCGCACGTGGTGAAAGCAAAAACTAGAGTGGCCTATTCAATTGCTCTGCCACTAGCCTCACCTGTTTCCCCCTCTCATTAACTGTATAATTTAAGCATGGACAAGTACTAAGTGTGCTTAGAAGTTCAGTGAGGGGCAGGTGTAGGGTTGCCATATGTCTCAGAAAACAGGGATTGTCCTGGATTCAAGGTCAGGAAATTTTCCCGGCCAGTTCATTAAAAATCATGTTAAAGTCCCTGATTTTTAAAACTTACTGATTGTGTATTAAAACACACAATTAAAATAAATTCAAACTCTCACCATCAAACGAGTGATTTCCTGCCACATTGGAGTCAGAATATACCTGGAGACAAATCTTAACGTCCTCACCTCATACCACTGCCTGATAAGTGTGACCAGTGTTTTCCCTGGAACTGAGGATGTTAAGAGTTGACCACGACATGACTTCTCAGAAGTACAACATCTTACAGTAAGAATTAACTGTTATAAATAAAATTCATTTATGTATTGATATATTTAATGTGAAAGTGTTTTATAGTTGTCATATTATGATTGGTTTTAAAAAGGCTATTTTGTAGATAACCCGCCCATTTTTGTCAAGTATACCTCTGTCCGAGATTTGTGGGAGAAAATCATGGCAACTCTAGGGAAGTGTTAAAAAAAGAAATGGAAACCGGTGAATGTATGGAACAGTGGAAGACCACAGAGTAGCGTAGAAGTGTGACACTGGCTATAGTGTATGCCTGGCTGTGAAAATTAGTGTGGAGAAAGCAATGATCTTGGCAGGGGTGGCCTCCTCAGCATCCAAATGTTTTCAACACACCTTGCTCAACCCATTGTTAATGTTAACTTTTTGTGCTAAGTGTGAAGTCAGGCTAGTTATTTGAAGCAGAAGGAAAAGCATTATGCTTGGCTTGTTCCACACAGTTGTTAAGAATATGAACCATGGGTCAAAAGATTCACCAACCAGAATCTCATCCTTTCTCTTGGTAGGTGACAAGAAGCCAGTGCCTATTTTTCAGTAAAATTAGAGTAAGAAGATTAACCTACCTTATAAGAATGTTTTAACGGCTATTAAAATGATATACACTAAGTATTTTTATAACCCCAAATGTTATTATTGTGACTGATGCTATCTTTGCTGAGATTCAGCCAACCATGGAAAAGCATAAGAAGGTTCCTTAATTCTCATGGGACTGTAGATTCATAGGGCTGGTTGAAGCATCCTCACCCCCCACCCCCCGAGGTAAAGGGGCCACAGAATTCGGTAGTAAGAATCTCCAAACAAGAGGAGAGAAGAAACTTTGCTAAAAACAGGCAACTTTGGTAATATGCAGCCCTTTCCAAAACCAGATAATTAAATGAAACTTGACATTGTTCTCTCCACCACTTCTTTTCTCTTTCAGAAAGTAGTGCTTTTGAATGGTTAAAGGTGGCTGTTAAATGAGGACATGCTACAGGGTATCAATATCTGATTTTGTTTTTTGCAGGAGCTTATCTGAAGAAGCATTGTTCACTGTAAAGGGACATGATGAAATCCAATACTGTACTGTCATTTGTAAGAGTTGATGGAACACCGAGGACATTATTAAACTACTAGGCATAAACTGTGGGAGGTGTTGCTTTTCTTCGGATTTAATCCTACTCATTTGCTTTTGCGGCATTCTGTTATTGAGTAATTTAGAGCTAATGTGCCAGGCTGTGAATCAATGCTCGGTGTTCTCACTCAGTAGTAGAGTTTCAGTGATGCTTCTGCAGAATATTGGGAAGAACAGACACACGATTGAGGCTAACCATACCCACTTGCAAATATGGGGAGGACATTAAAATGGGCCTTTAAGATCATGGAAGGGAAAGGGATATGTCCCTTTATATACTTTTCATCTACCCCCAACATTTTTGTTTCAATATTTGTTTGGGTTTCCTCCCTCAAATTGCCCACTATAGGAGGAAATGGACATAGATGTGTGTGAAGAATCAGAGTGACTTGAAAGTTGTGAACAAATAGATACTTTGTGATGTTCAGGAGACTGGTTTGAATATCTGCAAATTATTGGAAGTCTAGAATTTGTGTGTAAAGACAGGCTGATTTAGAAGAAATAGTATCTAATGGGCATAATTGCACTATTGTGTGTATATTGAAGCTCTCAACTCTTCCAGCCTGCTCAGAACACCTTGGTGAGAAAGAGAAATGGCATTTTTGCCACAAAATATCAAGATAAGATTATAGTAGCAGTCAGTTCTCAACTGTTCTCTTTTTTTGGCCTATCAGCTGTTCCATCAAAGAACCCAAATTCAAATATAATAGAAATTTTAAAAATCTCCCTTTTCTGAGAAGGACAAATATAGGTTTACAGACATTCTGTGATTATATATGCAAAGCACGGGGGCTTCTTGCTCCTTCCCCCACATCCTGGCAAGGCGGGGGTGAAGTTGGAGCACCTGTGGGTGGCCCCTCCCTGTGGCTAGAAGAAGCTCTGACACCACATGCATCTCGGCGGCTTCTTGCACCTTTCCCCTGTCCTGGCAAGGCGGGGGTGAAGTCGGAGCACCTGTGGGTGGCCCCTCCCTGCGGCTAGAAGAAGCCCCACTGCCACCAGCATATTGGGGGCTTCTTGCTCCTTCCCCCCATCCTGGCAAGGCGGGGGTGAAGTTGGAGCACCTGTGGGCAGCCCCTCCCGTGGCTCCTTCCCTGGTCTGGTATTGGCTGCGGGGAAGTCGAGCACACCTGGGACTCCCGGCGTGAGGACTCAAAAACTGCTGCCACAGTGTTTCACTCTTCTCCTTCCCGGTCCGGCATTGGCCACAGGGAAGTCGAGCACACTGTATTTCGGGGTTATTATATTATAATTAGTGGTTGATTGTTTTAGTTATGTATAATATTTTGTTATTGTGATTATATTATGTTATTATTGTGATTGTATATTGTATATTTAATATGTTGTAATGCTGCCCAGAGTCTGCTGTGTGCTGAGTGGGGTGGGATATAAATTAAATTAAATTATTATTATTATTATTATTATTATTATTATTATTATTATTATTATTATTATTATTATTATTATTATTATTATTATTATTATTATTATTATTATTATTATTATTATTATTATTATTATTATTATTATTATTAAATTGGTAGGCAGGGAGAAATGCTGCATATCCAAAGTTAATGCTAAGATTGCAGAAGTTCACATGTGGATAATTCTGAACCCCATGGCACAGTGGTGCAGTCAAAGCTCTACTCACAATCTGAGTTTGATACTAATGGGTTCAAAGTTGACTCAGCCTTCCACCCTCCCAAGATCAGTAACCAAAATGGTTACCCAGATTGTTGGAGGCCAAATGTGAATTACCGTGTGAATCACCAAGAGAATGTTCTAAGGGTTATGGGGCAGTATATAAGTTTAATCACAGCTGTTATTGCTGTAATTTGTGGCAAGGGTACACAAAGTTTGATGGGGAGCATTTGGGCTAAGTGAGTGTGCATGTTATGAAATTCTCATGCCACACTTAGACTATTTCCCAGTAGCCCATGTTCTATTGGTTGCAAACAACAAGATTATACCAATTGCCATTTATCTGCAAAAGTTTGGAGCAGACCACTGAGAAGCTACTTCCTCTTCAAAGAAATCTATCCTTTTATCTCTTCTGTAGAGGTCTTTAGAATACTTCTCTCTCCCCCATCTCAATATTTTCTCCTGCTCAAAAATAGTGTTTCCCTGTTTGTCTTTCAGCATTCCTAATGTAGGCTTAAATTTCCTTTTAATTTTTTTGATCTTTTGGAAGAGATCTCTTGTTTTCTCTTTTTGTTCACCAAAGCTTCTTTGCACCAGCTGCTATAATAGTTCTCTTTGTCTGTTTTTGACAGTCACTGAAAAATTGCATTCAAGGTTCTGCTCTATTTCTGTCACCTTTTATTTTTTCTTCTCACCTGTCGTTTACAATTTTAAAGGAATGTGGGGCCAGAACTGCAGATTGAAACCAGAGTTATTCCTAGATGAAAATGCAAAATGACCATGTATGTAGTTAAAAGAAAAGGTTAGAATAGATGAATGATGTATTATTCACATACTACACCATATAACACAGTTCTCTGTGTTGTATAGAACAAATAAGGTCCCTGTGTTAGGTTGTAATTCAGATTAAAAGCAGTATAAATACAATAAATTTAAGGACGTAAAACTGAAAGCACTGTAATTAAAATATGGAACAAAACTCCCTGAAACCTGAATACTAGGGCACATACTTTGAAAATGAGAAGTCTGAGTTAAAAGAAAAGTTCTTCACCTGCTGCCAAGAAAATGTTAAGGAGGTTGCCAAGTGTACCTCTGTGGGGAAACGTAGCCATAGATAGGAGGCTTGTTCTACCTCAGTTTGTATGATATTATTCTTGCTTCCTGAAAATGTGTGCATATTTCCATATGTCCCTTTTCTAATTTACATGATGTATCACATATTTCTTAATGTACATGTTCTTAACAGATTTCCCCTACAGGACGAATTGCATTCCTGTACATTTTCCAAGTTTTTTGTTGTTGTTCAGTTGCACAGTCGATTCCGAACCTTTGCAACCCTATGGACCATTGCCCTCCAGGCACCTATGTCCTCCACCATCCTCCTCAACCCACCCAGCTCTGTGCCCATTGTGTCTACAATACCATCTAGCCATCTCAGTTTTGGCCACCCCCTTCTTTTTTTGTCCTACACCTTTCCCAACATCAAGGCTTTCTCAAGTGAATCCGCTCTTTCTCATTTGTTGTCCAAAGTTGCTTTAGCTTCATCATTACTATTTGACCTTCTAAGGAGCAGTCAGGTGTGATTTCTTCTAGGATCAACCTATTTGTTCTCCTCGCTGTCCAGGGGACTCTCAAAACTCTCCTCCAATACCACATTTCAAAGGTCTCTATTCTTCTGCGCTTAGCTTTCATAATGGTCCAGCTCTCACAACCATACATTACCACCGGGAATACCATTGCTTTGACTATGCGAATTTTTGTTTGTAAGGTGATGTCTCTACTTTTCACTATGTTTCCCAGGTTTCTCATAATTTGTCTCCCAAGAATCAGTCGCCTTTTTATTTCATGGCTGCAATCCCCATCTGCAGTGATCTTGGATCATAAGAAAGTAAAATCTGTCACTGCTTCCCCATCTATTTTGCAGGGACTGATAGGGCCTGTTGCCATTATCTTGGTTTTCTTGATGTTGAGTCTCAAGCCAGCTTTTGCACTCAACCTAAGCAGGAGCTTCTTTAGGTCTTCCTCACTTTCTGCCATTAGGGTAGTATCATCTGCGTATCTCAAGTTGTTGATGTTTCTCCCAGCAATTTTGATCCCAAATTGTGATTCCTCCATCCCTGGACTGCACATTATGTGCTCTATGTATAAGTTGAATAAGCAGGGTGATAAAATGCAGCCTTGTTTTACTCCTTTTCCTATTCCAAACCACTCTGTCATTCCGTATTCTGTCCTAACTGTTGCTTCTTGACTCATGTACAGATTTCTCATGAGGCATATAAGGTGTTCTGGTATTCCCATCTCTTTAATTACTTGCCACATTTTGTTGTGGTCCACACAGTCAAATGCCTTGGTGTATGTAGAGAACTCCAATGGTTGATGCAAATAACTCATGATCAAAGTTCATTTAAAATCTTTATTTGGGGAAAAGGTTTCCATGCAGGGTTCTGAGAGGTCTCAGAGGGAGGTTAAAGGGTAGGATGAGGTAAAGCAGGAGAAGCATTTGTATATATACATGGGATATGTCATAGGAGCAATGCATTCTGGTACATATAGTTTGAGACAGTTTGATATTACATCTGACAAAACCCCTTCTAATATCACACTGGCGAAAAAGTCACAAGTACAAAAAACAACATCCATCTATAGCGTTAAACATAACTTTCTGAATAAGTGTGTGTGTTGGGCTAAGGGAAGTGGTTTCGTCAGAATGTCTGCTGTTTGGTCCTTTGTATCACAGTGTATTACATTGATGAAACTTTCCCTAGACATCTGCCTAACATGTTTATGTTTGATGTCTATGTGTCTGGACCTATGACCCACGGCCTCGGCTTTTGAGATCTCAATAGCCACATTGTTATCTTCGTGCATGGGAATGGGAAGAGATGGCTTCTTCCAGATTTGAGAGATTAGGTCGTTGAACCAGACAAGGTTGTTGGCAGTCATAGATAGACATACATATTCCGCCTCTGCGGTGGATGTGGCTACTATTTTCTGTTTGCCGGTGTACCAATATATTGGGCTGTTGTTCAGGAGGATTAGGTAACCTGAGGTGCTTGCTCTCATTTCTATGTCCCCAGCCCAATCTGCATCAGCATAGCATGATAGCTCGGGCCCGCCAGTTACCTCTGAGGTCAACAGCAGGCTTGCGCCCATTGTGTGCTTCATGTATCTTAACAATCTCTTGACTGCGTTCCAGGGATGGACCTTTGGTTTGCTCTGGTGTCATGAAAGCAAGTTCATGGTCAAAGTAATGTCAGGCCTGGTCCAACTAGCAATGTGCAGCAATGGTCGATCTGAACAGCATGTTTTCCTCAAACACTTCTCCATCATTGTATGTGTTTTTCTGGAAGTCTGTCTGCATGGGTGTTCCACAGGGATTGGCGTTTGCCATGTTACAGCTCTCCAGCAGCTCCGCTATCTTTTCTTTCTGGGACATCGCGAACCCATTTTGGATATCTGCACGCCTAGGTACTTATCTATTTTCCCTAAGATCTTTAGTGAGAAGAGTTCCTGGGGACTTCTGGTGAACTCATCACATTTGGATTTGCTCTTCCCAAAGTACAACAAGTTGTCGACATATACTAACAGCTTCTCTATCTCATCCTAAACTTCCTTATTAAAACAAACTTATCTGATGTGGTGGCAATGAAACCTATTTGTTCCAGAACCTTGGATAAGCACTCATACCACCTCTTCCAGGATTGTTTGAGTCCATATAGGCATTTATGGAGGAGCCAAGTTTCCCCTTCATTTTTCCCGAAGCCAGGGGGTGCTCTTACATAGATTTCCTTGTCCAATTGAGCATGTAGGTATGCGGTCTGCACATCGAATTGGTACATGTGTTCTTTCAGCACAGATGCCATCCCCAATGCGGCCTTGACACTCTCTGGTCTCACTGTTGGTGAATACATGTTGGTGTAGTCGTCTGGGTACCTTTGGGCAAACCCCTGTGCCACAAGTCTGGCTTTGTACAGGGTTTGGTTGTTTTCTAGTGGCTTGAACTTGAACACCCAATTCGTTCCAATTGTCTTCTGGTGTTCTGGTACGTTTGCGGTTGTGTACACGTTCAGGTTTCTGAGGCTCCTCATTTCCTTTTGCATGGTGGCCTCCCACTTCTCTTTTTCCTTCTGTGGCAGTAGGAGGATGTCTTCATATTGTTTGGGTGCGGTTAAGTTGTGGTCGATGGTCATCACGAAATCCCCTAGCCCCTTGGGTGGTTGATTTCTGGTTGACCTTACTGGCCTCTGGCATTGAGTGTCAGAAACCCCAGCTTCATCCTTGCACTTGGTGGGGCCTGTGCTTATGGCAGCACGTTCCTCCTCTTCGTGGGGATTTGGTTCATGCCCTGACTCATCGAGGTCATGCCCTGAGGTCCCTATTTGGCTGCTGCTGGTTGTCTGCTCTGCGGTCATTGTTTCATTTGAGTGTAGCCTACTCCAGTTGCTGTTCTCATGGAAGCTTGTTGATCTGGATACTACTAGTCTGAGGCTGGAGTCCAGGAAACGGTAGGCCTTTGAGCCTGGTTTGTACCCTAGGCACCTTAACCTCCTTGATACTTTGTCTCCTTTTCTTCTGAACTGTTTCAGGATATGCACGTGTGCAAAGACTCCAAAAACATGAAGGTGGGACAATCTGGGTTTTCAGCCATACATGAGCTCATACGGTGTTTTTCCTATGACACTGGACCACAGTCTGTTCAGGGTATAGTTGGAATATAGTAGTGCTTCTCCCCAGTATGAGAAGCTCAGTCCGGCATCTTCCAGTACACATCTGACCATGGTCTGGAGCACTCCGTTTCTCTGCTCAGCAACCCCATTTTGGAATGCTGAGAATGGGGAGGTCTTGTAGTGTATCATTCCTTTGTCATTGATCCAGTCCTCGAACTCCTTTCAGAGGAATTCTGATCCCCGATCCATCATTATCCGTTTTATTTTGATGTTGTACTGTGTTTCTGTTCTTCTGTAGAATTCTTTGAACTTGGAGAGCATCTCTCCTTCAGTCTTGAGTGTGTACATGAAACCGTACCTGCTGAAATCATTAATGATTGTCAAGAAGAACCTTTTTGGCCTAGGGAACATTTGAGGGGACCAATGAGGTCCATGTGTATTAACTCAAAATGGTGGTTGGCCTTTCTATTAGATCTTTTCGACCTTGGAAAGGTCTTTGATTTGGCACACTTGCACACAGAGCACTCTAGGTAGCTATCACAATGCTTTGCCTTGAGGCCCTCTGAGCACTCTAGCATTTTCTTTATAATGGGGAAGCCTATATGTCCCAGTTTTCGATGCAGTAGATGTGAACAATCATCATGTATGGGTTTGCCTATCGATAGGCGAGGTGTTCCGTGGGCCATGCTGGCGACCCCCTCTGTGGGCCTATCATGGCGGTCTTCCCCTTCAATTTCCTCATCGTTGACCATGTCTGTGGTGTCCAGGGCATCCCCTTCTGTGTTGACGTCATCTTCAAGTGGATTTGATAAAGCTCACATTTAAATACAGGAGTTAGTCTATAAGGCACCACATCATGTTTTTTGGTATTTTTTTATGTTTTCTTTTACCTCTTTCGTGTCCTGATCAAACCCTGGACTACCAAAACGAAGCCATTTTCTTGGCTTTGTCATTGGTCAAACTTAAGTCCTCATTGGTGCATGTTTCTGGCTGAAATCAGCAGACCAGTAAATGAGATGGATTCTGTATCTCTCCACATTCACACAGTGTGCTGTTGTTCACCATCAGCCCCCCACTTGAGCATGTTGATCTTACATTTAGGCATTCCAACTCTCATCCTATTTAGGGTCCTCCAAGTGATGTAGGGGAGGTTGAGCTCCTCTGCTATATCCTCCTTTAATGATGTTCTTTGCCCAGTGAGCTTCTTCAATCTTCTAATTTGGTTTTGCTCTTGTGCACCCTCTAGGATGTTTGTTTTTGCCATAAAGCTCTTCCTGGATCTGAGCTGGTGGTCTTGAGGCTCAGAAGATGTTAAGGGTCATTTTCTTGCTTAGTTCTCTCAGTGTCCGCTGCTACTTCTCTCCTGATCTTAGGTGGAGCAATACCAAAAAGAGGGTATATTTTTTCAACTGGTGTAGGTTTGTTTACTCTCTGATGAATATCATCATGTGTTTGTTCATGTGGTTGCAGAATGGCTATGGGAGACATAAAGAAATGCTACAACGCATACTGCTATTTAATGTCAAGAATGCACCCAAGCATGATTGTGGAATACCTACATACAACCTTTCCCCAATAAAATAAAAATGATAATAAAAACCACTGACTGAACCCAAAACAGTGGACTCAATTGATTTAGTTAAGCTAATTTAAAATCAGTATCTGACCATTCTTAAATCTATTTGCATTTGGCCTATATCGATTCGTTAAGACCTTCAATACAAATAGTTGTACTCCTTGCTAAATTTCATGACCTGGTCAGCCCTATTGATTTTCATAGAAGGCACATCTTTGCATTTTGTGGCCATAGTATTCTTGTGTCGATGTGTCACTGTCTGAAGTGAGAGGAAATTATTGAAATGGGAGATTGCCAAGGCATATAACTGCATTATTCAATGTCAGAGTAAAGTTTAACCCACTCTGGAAAAGAAAGGGTGGGCAGATTTCATCTAATCTTCAGTGGAGATATTGAATTAAGTTTTTATTACAACTTTGAGGAAAAGCTCTTAGGGAGTTTGCACTTGCCATTTTTAAAAAAAGGAAGTTCCTAACTTACAGTCAAACCCAACTTTAATACATCATTTTAGTGGATGGGATTAAACACAGGCTTGATTCAACAATAGATGCTGGTAAGATTTAAACTTGGCATTTTAAGTATCAGGTCCATAGTTTATGTACCATGTTCATACTTTTCTTTTTTTTAAAAAAATCCTAGATACCACATATAAAACATTTAAAGAACATATTTCAGTGAAAGAACCTAAATGTCAATAAAATAAATCACATCATTTATTTTTTATGTTTACATACTTTGAGACCAGCAACACACTTCTTTGACATGAACAACTGAAAGTAAGGAACCATGTTTTGCAGTCAATGTTGATGTTAATGTTCACAAGGTTCAACAAATCATGACAGTGACACAGAATTGGGATATATAAAAATATGTTCCTAACATTAGGTAAATGTAAAGGTCATCCTTGCTTGAAAAACAGTCTTATCCGACTCTAAGGTTTAGTGCTCATCTCTGTTTCATAGCCGATGAGCAAGCGCTGTCTGCTTCTGCAGACATTTCCGTGGTCATGTGGCAGGCACTGAACGCTGTTTACCTTCCCATTGTAGTGGTCCCTATATATCTACTTGCAATTCCTTGCTTTCGAACTGCTAGGATAGCAGGAGCTGGGACAAAGATGGGAGCTCATTCCGTCCTGCAGTATTCAGGTATCAAACTGCTGACCTTCCGTCTTCCAGTCAGCATCTTAGCCACTTGAGCCACTGCAGTTCCTAACATTACCATTCTATTATTATCGGGCCATATCTTTTAAGGAGAAGATGGATGACTGAATAGGAAACACTGGCAAGCTACAGAAGTGTTTAGGATAGATCATGGTTTTTTTTTTAAAAAAAATGGCCAGAATACCTAGGAGTATGAATGCATGTACAGGAAGAAGAAACTGCCTCAGTAGACATCTGGTCAAGGACAGTTTTTGCTGTTTTACAACTTCTGCCTCAGGGTATGAATTAAGAGACAGCAGATGACAGCTGGAGGAAGCATTACTGATAGTGATGACTTTAAATATTAATTGCTTTTAATTGTTTCATCACAAAGTCAATTAGCACTGTACTAGCAGTCATTTAAATTATGAATATTAAAGCTGTGTAACACTTTAGAGATATGGCAAGATATGTGGTGGAAGTCCAAAAAATTCTTAATTACATTACTGGTTTTACGTAAAAGCATGAGTACTCCTGAGGGAAAATGCCATTTTATTAAATTTTTAAAATTTATTTTTAACTAAGGACAGAACATAACATACACTGAGTGTATGGAACTGGTGAAACGACTCCTTAATTATCTTACTTACCTTGAAATCCCTGTTAGGGTGGATGGACTACAGTGGCTCAAGTGGCTAAGACGCTGCCTGGAAGGTGGGAGATCAGCAGTTCGATACGCGAATGCTACACAACGGAGTGAGCTCCCGCCTTTGTCCCAGCTCCTGCCAACCTAGCAGTTCGAAAGCAAGAAATTGCAAGTAGATAAATGGGGACCACTTCAGTAGGTAAACAGCGTTCCATGCCTGCCACGTGACTAGAAACATCTGCAAATGCAGACAGCACTGGCTCTTCGGCTATGAAACAGAGAGGAGCATTGAACCCTAGAGTTGGATACGACTGGCTTTCAAGCAAGGGTGACCTTTACCTTTACTGTGTCAGTTCAGGCTTCATGGCACCTAGAAACAAGTGTGACAGCTCATTTTGGCAACAATTGTTTTTACCTCACTGCATATAAACAGGAAACAAACACTTATAAGTTGGGTCTGAGGAGGTGCGTTGGCTTATAGGGCATTAATAACACTCCTTTCATGCCAGCAGCTGTTAATGGTGCCATTGCAGGGACCATCTTACCATTAAACAAAAAGCAAGTGCTCAGAAAGCAGCGGGGATAGCTTTTTCTCCTGAGCACCCCATGTTCCACTCCGAGCCAAGAGAGGTGAAGCAGGGAGTTCTTTTGTACTAGAAATGAAGCTGAATTAAGGAGGTGAGACTCCCCCCCCTCCTTTAACATGTTTCACAGCTTTATGAGTTGCAAATTGGCTCTCTTTCATTTGGTGATTGTTCATTTGAAGGAAGCAATTGGTCTCCATGCCCACGTTGTTTTCGCAAGTGTAGCACTTTTGAACATGTGTGGCTGGGGGTGTGGTGTGTTTGTGCATTCTTAATTGTGAAGCTTCTCATCTTGGCGTTTATTGCAGAACTGAACTGTATGAATCACCCAGCCTGTTTTGTGTCCCCCAAGGTAGCCTGCTATCCCAAGTGCTATAGTGAAATTAAACCACAGGGGGAGAAAACACGTTGTCTATTACATCAGGCAACACATGGAAATAAGGAAACCATAACAAGGATCCTTTTATGAACCTGTTGG
Source organism: Bradypodion pumilum (assembly GCA_035047305.1). Taxonomy (NCBI): domain Eukaryota; kingdom Metazoa; phylum Chordata; class Lepidosauria; order Squamata; family Chamaeleonidae; genus Bradypodion; species Bradypodion pumilum. The sequence goes on along the minus strand of JAWDJD010000001.1, from coordinate 245,538,939 downwards.
CCCTTGCCACACTGTCTCCATCAAGAAACAAGATGCTGGGTGGGAAATCTTCACACACTCCACTTTCTACCCACAGGGGCAAAAATCCTTAAGAGAAAACTGATTTTGCCCTGGTGAGTATATTCAAATTACTGAAATAATTTGAAGTTACTGGTAGCTTCATTATCCCGTAAATTTGGTTACTTTCAAAACATTTTGGGGATTCGTTTTTGGAGGAAATCATTACAGGTGAAACTCGAAAATTTAGAATATCGTGCAAATGTTCATTCAGTTCAGTGATGCAACTTAAAAGGTGAAACAAACATATGAGATAGACTCATTGCATGCAAAGCAAGATAGTTCAAGCCTCACTTTGTTATAATGTTGATGCTTATGGTTTACAGTTTATGAAAATCCCAACCCTCCAATCTCATGTACCCCATAATCATCACATAATCTCATGTACGCTGTACACAATGATCATCACAATTATAATGAATTAAAGCATGACATCTCTCTCTTTGCATTTAGTGAGTATATCTCTCTATATAAAACAGGTATTTGTTTGTGGGTCCTGTATGGGTTTCATCACCCCTGGACTGAACCCCCTGAAATTTGGCACACACCTACCTTGGTCCTGAGGCAAGCTGTGGGGCTCACACCCCACAATTGAGGAAAAATGAACAGTGCATGCACACAGGTCGGGGGACACTGGCCGCGTGCAGACTGCCCATGCGTGGAGCCAATGAACAGCAGCCAGTGCCCACCAGTGATGCCCGGCTACACACAGAGCTGTTGCGGAATGTGCAGGCACACATTTCTGGGGGGAACTTGGCATGCGCAGAGCCTTTGGGCAGCACATGGGGCAGCAGCACCCACCCAACGGTGACACCCGGGTGCATGCAGAGCCATTGTGGACTGTGCATGTGCTCGGGTATGAGGGGGGACTGTGCGTGCACACGGATATGAGGGGAGACTGGGTGCATGCAGAACCGTTGAGCCCAATGCCAGCAACAGTACTGAGGGGAGACTGGCCATGCGTGGAGCCAACATAGACCACTGTCTGCACAGTGACTGCACCATGGCTGAGGAGCCACCATGGCCAGCCATGCCAGCAGCACGGATGGCTGCAGTGGGGCCTGCGCACACACCACAAGAGAAATGCATCGGGGAACGTGAAAACACCATGGCCTCAGGCCTGTGGCTTCTCACAGATCCACCCTGACACTGTTTCCCTTGGCGCACTGACACCACAGGTCAGTAACATTACTCTTCTACTCACCCACACATCTTGCTTCCCACTCTTCCCCTCAGTCTCTGCGAACCAGGATGGCCAATGCCGGTGGTGGCATGGGGTGACCCCTGGGCGAAGCCAGGTACCAAGCTAGTCTCATATATTTGTTTCACCTTTTAAGTGAAATGAATGGACATTTGCACGATATTCTAATTTTCTGAGTTTCACCTGTATCCTATATATGTAAAAGTGTTTTATATTACAAAATTAATTTAAAAGGAAAGCTTCCCATTAGACTCTGCAGCAGAAAAAATACTTTAGAGCATGTCAGGAACTACCGGGAAAAAGTCAGCCTAGAAATGAAACAATTAAACTAACAAACAAAGGCATATTAGATTTGAAACAGCAGGGTTGAGGCAACCTTTCACATTTGAGAAATCAAAATTGCAAAGTCACAGTCATAATGTTAATTTACAAACTCTGAAATGAGAAAAGCTCCTGCTTTGTTGTGATAGTTGGACACATTCAGCTCTTAAGGAGTTTCCTCTTGTGATGAAGGATTGTCTAAAATGTCCATTTCTGGCACAACCTTTGGAGCTACTAGCCTTCAAAGTTGTCCTTGTATCTACCCGTTTTCCGTTTTGTCCATCATCTCTTTTCACACATGCACACAATTTTTCAAAAATTTCTGAAACATTTACCACTTGCCGTCCTGACATCATAAAGTGGCTCAGGTTTTGGCCCCGAACTCTAAAATAACTGCTTACCTGGTAACCATAGAAGAGTGAAAGCTTTAGCAGATGAAGTGATGTCAATTTGGCAGATGCCTGCCAAAGCTCTCAACAATCCTAGCTGACAGAAAGGCTTTACTTTGGCCTTCCAAAACCTTCGTTGGCCAGAGACGCAGGCAATTCTTTTCCTGCTCAGATTTCAATCTGCTGTCGAAGAGTGGGTGAGCATTTATGAACCCCCTCAAATTTTCTTTGGATCCTGGCTTAGATTCTGAAAACTGACACTGTTTTACTGTTTTCATTTGAAAGAAAGAAAATACACAGTGTTAAGTTCTTCTGCTGGGAACTTACAAAAAAGAATATTATGGAATGGCAGTTTTAGTCATATTTACTGAAGCTATTGGGACTGCGATGGCTCAAGTGGCTAAGATGCTGAACCTGATACAGGCCGGTCAGCAGTTTGAGACCCGAGTACTGCACAACGGAATGAGCTACCATCTCTGTCCCAGCTCCTGCCAACCTAGCAGTTCGAAAGCAAGGCATTGCAAGTAGATAAATAAGTACCACTTTGGTGGGAAGGTAAACAGCATTCCGTGCACTTCAGTGTCAAGGCATGCCTGCTACATGTCCACGGAAATGTCTGCAGATGTTGGAGAGATAGGCAGGATATCTCTCAATGCCATTTCCAGGGAATCCTAAGCAGGTGAAGGCATCTGCTTGGGAATAATACCCTGAAGCAAATGGTGAGCCACTGTGTGAGACAGAATGCTGGACTGGATGGGCTGTGGCCTGTTCCAGCAAGGCTGTTCCTATGTTCTTATGATGCAGATAGCGCTTGCTCTTCGGCTGTAAACAGAGATGAGCACTTTAGTGTATGGGACCAAAGACAACAGGACAACCGAAGGGTTGGTTTAACACAGGTTTATTGCATGGTGTTCCGGTGAAGCATGAGGTAATGGCGGTGATACATCTCAATATATACAGTAGCCCTCTACATTTGAATCTTGTAGCACGATAGCTCATTGGCTGCTACCGGCGTGGCCTCGCCCAGGCACGCCTCTTTCTTCTGCTGCTGAATGCGGGGAAGGTTTTCCCGCGGCTGTCCGTGATTGAGCAATGTGAACCATGTGAGACTGAACGCTCGCGGCTGCCCTCTATGGGCTGTCTGCTCGCGTTCCTTTACAGCTGAGATCGTTTGTATTTGGAGTGGTTACATTCTTGCCTTTACAGTACAATGAACATGCACGCATACATACACAACATCCCTCCCCCCTAGGATGGGACGAAGTCCCGCAACCATTGTGGCTTGCCGCACGTGCGCTTGGGGCGTGCCTGCGTCTGACCTAGTACTGGAGAGCCTGTGATCCCTGATTCCACGGGTGCTTGTCCTGCAACGGGAAACGGGGATTCGTTAGTGGCTCTGTGGGGCGTCCGTGCCTGCCTTGCGCCCGGGGATGGGAACGGAATGAATAGTTGGGAGGTGAACCCCTGCCTCTTGCTCTCGGACCCCGGGGACCCACCTATTGTGAACCGCGGAACCGATGAGGTCGCCCTTGTGGTCCTGCTACCTTCCGATCCTTGCTCGGGGGACCTTGAGACTGTGGTGGGTAGACTTGCTGTTGCCTCCCGTCTTGGGGGTGTCGGTCTCCGGGAAATTGGCGCTATATTGCATTCTAACTCACAGGGACTACTTGGACTGGAAGTACCAGGGGCTGAACTGAAACCCCTCTTTTCACTAGGACGGGTGGGGGACCACTCCGCTAACTCCCCCTGGTACTGTAAATCAACGTCTAAACTTCTATGGGCATCTGTGTTTCTGGGAAAATTCCGGGGGGTATGTGTGAGGTCGGGGCTCTTCCTTTCTGCCGCGAACTCCCGCAAAAGATCTCTGTGGATCGATCCCCTTTCCTCCCCCCTTGGTGGGGGCCCATGTTCCCCTTTCCCTCCCCCTTGGGCTAAACGGGTGGGGGAGTACCCTAACGCTGATTCACTGCTTGTCTCGTCTCCGTCCTGCTCTCCGGGGACCCTGCGCCTGAGTTGGTCCACGTGTCGCCTCCACAGGAAACCTGTACTGGTCTCCACGCGGTATGAGACGGGGCCGGTTCGTTCTATTACGGTGCCCGGCACCCAGGCTGGCCCCGCGCTGGCGTAGTTCCTGCAGTGCACCGGGGCGCCTACGCTGAAACTCTTTGAAGGTTCCACCCCTATGTTCCACCCTTTGTCCTCTACTCTCGTGGGGTCTAGCTTGGAGATTCCCGTGGCCAGCTTCCTGCGCATCAACAGCTCTGCGGGGGAGTGCCCTGACGCCAATGGGGTGACCCTGTACCTTAGCAGGAATTGGCACAATTTCAGGTCGAGGTCTCCGGGGCCCATGCGCAGCAGCGCGTCTTTCGTGGTGCGCACAAGGCGCTCTACTTGGCCGTTGGTGGCCGGGTGAAAGGGGGCGGAGGTGATGTGCCGAATGGCGTTGCGCTCCATGAACGCCCCAAACTCGGCGGACGTGAAACAGCTAGCGTTATCGCTGACGAGGGTGTCGGGTAAACCGAACGTGGAAAAGACCCTCCGTAGATGTTTAATTGTTGTGGCCGAGGAGGTGCTCGAGACTGGGATGACCTCCAACCACTTGGAGAACGCGTCCACCACAAGGAGGAAAAACGTTCCCCTGAACGGGCCAGCAAAGTCTACGTGTACCCGGGACCAGGGCCCCCTCGCTGCGTCCCACTCCCTATGTGGCAAGCGGGCCTCTTCTGGCCTGGAGCTTTGGCACGCTTCGCAAGTGCCGACCATGTGTTCGATGTCGGCGTCTAGCTGGGGCCACCAAAAGTAACTGCGGGCCAGCGCCTTAGAGCGGACGATCCCCGGGTGGCTGACGTGCAGCAGTTTAAGCACCCTCGGCCGGAGAGACGTGGGGATCACTACCCGCTGTCCCCACAAAAGGCAACCCCTCTCTAGGGACAACTCTAGTTTCTTTTTGAAAAATGTGTCGAATTCCGCTGCTGGGGAAGACACGGGCCACCCTTTCTGTACCCAGGAGCAAACTGTGGCCAGCGTTTTGTCCTTGCCGGTCACTTTAGCGATGTCGGCCGGTACTACTGGAGGGGAGTCTAGGACCTCTATCATTAAGACCTGGTGGTCCCTCTCTACTTCGCCCACGTGGCAGCAATCCCGGGGAATGGGGGACCTCGACAGGGCATCCGCATGGCTGATCTCCTTCCCGGGCCGGTATACCAACGCGTGCTGATACGCGTTGAGAAAAATGGCCCACCTGAGCATTCTCGGGGACAGGATTTGGGGTGTGGGCTTATCTGCGGTGAAAATGCCTAGCAAGGGCTTATGGTCAGTCACTATGGTGAAGGGGCGGCCGTACACAAAATCATGAAATTTCTTAGTCCCCGCAATTATCGCTAGTGCTTCCCTGTCTGTCTGGGCATAGTTCCTCTCCGCTTGGGACAAGGACCTAGAGTAGAACGCTATCGGGGCCTCCCTCCCGTTCTCCAGTACGTGGCATAACACCGCCCCCACCCCCACCGGGGATGCATCGCATATCAGGACCACTGGGCGTTTGGGATTGAAATGGGTCAGTACCGCATCTGATGCCAGGAGTCGCTTCAGGTCATTGAAAGCCCTCTCCTGGTCGTCGCCCCACTTCCATGCCTCGTCCTTTTTTAACAATTTGTGTAGCGGTTCCGCTACTGCTGCCTTCCGCGGAAGGAAGGAGTGGTAAAAGTTGAGCAGTCCAAGGAACGACTGCAACTCGGGCTTGGAGGTGGGGCGAGGGGCCTTCTTGATGGCGGCCACCTTGGATTGGGATGGCCTGATTCCCTCGGGAGTAACACGGAACCCTAGGAACTCAACCTCAGTTGCGAAGAAAACGCATTTGTCCTTCCGCAACCGCAACCCCGCTTTCTCGAATATTGTCAGGACCCTTCCCAACCTGCTTGCTAATTCGGCCAGGCTCCCCCCTGTAATCAATACGTCATCGAAGTAGGGTAACACCCCCTCTAACCCCTTCAGGAGGCGTTCCACGAGTGACTGGAAAATCCCGGGCGCCGAATTCACGCCGAATTGGAGGCGCGATACCTGGAACGCCCCTTTGTGGGTGACTATGGTCTGTGCAGCAGCTGCGGCGGGGGTCACCGGGAGTTGCTGGTAGGCTTGGGCCAGGTCGAGTTTAGTGAAACACCTCCCCCCGTGTAACCTGGCCAACAAGTGGCTGACTACCGGCACCGGATAAGCATTAGGGCGGATCGCCTTATTGATGGTGCACTTGTAATCAGCGCATATGCGGACCTCCCCGTTTGCCTTGAGCGCTGTTACAATTGGAGTTTCCCACTCCGCAGAATCAACAGGAACAAGAATCCCCTGGCCCACCAACTTGTCCAACTCCGCCTCTATTTTGTCCTTTAGTGCGAAAGGCACTCTGCGCGGTTTAAGTCTGATTGGACGTACTTCAGGGTCCAGGTCGAAAGTCACTGGGGGGCCCTTGAATTTTCCGAGCCCCTTTTTGAAAACCTCGGGGTGTGCGTTGCACACACTCTGTATTGGATCAGTCCCGGTGGCGTGTGCTCCCACGGCGTGCACCCCCCCAATGAACAACCCCAGGGGCTGGAACCATTGAGTCCCGAGGAGGCTGCACTTTCCTCCCTTGAGGACGACTAGGGGAAGCGTTGCGGTGTGCTTTTTAAACTGGACCTGGAACTTCCCAACCCCCAACACTGGGATGCGGTTCCCTTGCACGTCCTTCAGTGTGGCCCTCAACGCTTTGAGCTTGGGCCGCACGCGGGGGGCGATTTTCATGAACTCTCCCTGGGGAATAATAGAGTATGACGAACCCGAGTCCACCTCCATTCTAACAGGGGCCCCTTGTATTACTACCTCAACGAAGTAACGGGGGTGCTCCGTGGAAACGCTGCAAACCGGAGCGTCGTCCTCGCTGTCGTCGGAGATGCGCCCTACGCCGTCCCGCGTCCTCGTGGTCCGGGTGCCGTCCTTGGGCCTCGTGGTGTGGTCCTGCCTCGCCGAGCGGTCTGGAGAACTCCTTGATGTGGCCTCGCGCCGTTTCCGGCAGACCTTGGCGATGTGCCCGCGCCGGCCGCAGTTGTGGCACTCGGCCTTGCGGAATGGGCATTTGGCGCAGGCGTGGGCGGCGCCGCAGCCGTCGCAGCGCCGGCCCTCTCTCTGGACCCTCCGGACGTCCTCGTCGTCGCTGCTCTCCGCAGACGAGTTCGAAACTCGCCGGGCCGCGCGCACCGAGCTCTCTGCCTTGGCGGGCTTCGGGCGCCAGTCCTGAAGCTCTTGCACCCCGGCAGTCGTGGCCTCCACGGCCTGCGCCGTGTCGAGGACTTGTTGCCACGTGGGAGGCGGCTCCCTTTTCATCAGCGCGCGCTGAGTCTCGGTATCCCTCAGACCGCAGAACAGGCAGTCCCGGAGGGTGACTTCTGGGGTCTCCCACTTGCATGGGCCGGCGGCCAGCCGCAGGGCCGCGGCGAACTCGGCGACCGATTCCCCGGGCGCCTGGACTCGCCTCCAGAACGCGCTCCGAGCGGGGAACATCGCTATCGCTGGCCGGAGATGGGCGCGCAGTGCCGCCAGGAGCTCTGTGGCTTTGAGGTCGCCCACCTTCCTCGGCGCGATCAGGTCCACCAAGGTCCTCTTGGTCTCGTGTCCGAGCATGCGGACGAAAATGGCCCTCTTCTTGGCCTCATCTGAGACTTCGAGCTCCACCAGCGCTGCGTTGAAGTCTATCTCAAACAGCTCCAAGTCTCCCGGCTTCCTGATCTCGTAGCCGGCGCATGTCTTGGTCCCGTGGGCAGCCATATCCCACCTTCGTCGCCAATTTAGTGTATGGGACCAAAGACAACAGGACAACCGAAGGGTTGGTTTAACACAGGTTTATTGCATGGTGTTCCGGTGAAGCATGAGGTAATGGCGGTGATACATCTCAATATATACAGTAGCCCTCTACATTTGAATCTTGTAGCACGGTAGCTCATTGGCTGCTACCGGCGTGGCCTCGCCCAGGCACGCCTCTTTCTTCTGCTGCTGAATGCGGGGAAGGTTTTCCCGCGGCTGTCCGTGATTGAGCAATGTGAACCATGTGAGACTGAACGCTCGCGGCTGCCCTCTATGGGCTGTCTGCTCGCGTTCCTTTACAGCTGAGATCGTTTGTATTTGGAGTGGTTACATTCTTGCCTTTACAGTACAATGAACATGCACGCATACATACACAACAAGCACTGAACCCTAGAGTTGGATATAACTGACTTTCAAGCAAGGGTGACCTTATTGAAATTAATATTTCTTTTAATTCTTCCTGGTATTGTTTAATCAGAGACTCTTGATTAACTGAAACACCATACCTGGCAAAACCATGCTGTAAACAATAGCACACTTATAACAATGGGCGAGTACAGTATGTGTATATTCAAAACCAGGTAGTGATGGGAAACAAGAAGTGAGCAAAAGGACCATGAGTTAAATAAGCGGGTTCTTCCTTCCGTGAATAGAAAGGCTGCCCTTTCAGAATTGTAGCTCTTAGACTGTCATGATGTAGACAAGCTGATTTGATCAGCAGCAGTGGAGTGCCAGCAGCCTATGTGTAACCACACACAATTCTAATGAATGGGTTGAAACAAGCAAGAAGCCTTCCCGTGGGCTAAAACTGTGAGGAGACACTTTAATATTATTTTACTGCATTAAAAATAATGCCTCTCTCCCATCCAAGACCTCAAAGGAATTATCGTTTTGCCTTCTGGGTTTGATTGGTCTGAGAGGTTCACGTTTACCCAAAGTCACAGCTGTAGTCATTGGGGTTGAATTTCAAGGAGGTATTGGTGTTCAGGTTCCTTCAATCTCTTGTCCAACATAGGGCTGTACATCCTTGGCTTTAGGTAATGGTCTCCATTGCTCTAAAGCTAGTCATATCCGACTCTAAGGGGTGTGCTTGTCTCTGTTTACAGCCAAAGAGACAGCGTTCTTATGCAAATTTTAGGTTTGAAGATTGGCACAAAGAATTATGGGATATGACCATAAATGGAAAGTTGACATGTGAGCTAAAATAAAATAAAAATATCTGGAGAAAATCAATGATTTTAATTTAATTTAATTTAATAGATTTATATACCACCCTATCCAAAGGACTCTTGGCGGTGTACACTAAGACCAATATACAGGTAAAACATTTTTTTTAAAAAAAAACATTAAAAACATAACAATATTACCCCCCCCCAGCCGTGACATCTATTATCTGAAAACAAATATAAAATCTATAAAAACCTTAAAAAATTAATTACAGGAGGGGGGGAGCCTCAGACAAGCCAAAAGGGAGAGCTTGTTGACAATCCTGGCCCCCAGACTCATTTTGCTAACCATGTCTTCAATTCTTTCCTAGATGGTAGCAACTGGGCCTGGAGGCGTAGTTCTACTGGGATATTCTACTGGGATATAATATTTTGGGGGAGTTAATCAATTATGTATTTGCTAAGGGAAAGGGTATAAAACCAGGTCAAGAATTATACAGTTTTTGGAGGAGTTGAGGTGTTAAAAAAGAGAAAACCACGTGGATTTTTTTTGAGCAATCTGGAATGTCCCCACGTGATGGGTGCACATTTGTAATTGTATTTGATTGTAATTCGTGAAATGTATTGTTTACTGCATTTTTTAGCATTGTGTTTAAATCAGATGTTTCTGTGGTCATGTGGGAGACATGACTAAAAGCTGGAACTCTGCTACCTTTCCCGCCAAAGTGGCACCTATTTATCTACTTGCAATTTCTTGTTTTTGAACTGCTAGGTTGGCAGGAGCTGGGACAGAGATGACAGTTCACTCCATCGTGCAGCACTTGGGTGTCAAACTGCTGACCTGGTGACCTTCCAGTCATCAAGTTTAGCGTCTTAACCACTAAGCGACTGCAGTCCCACTCTCCTTGGTCTGACTTAACTATTATTCCAGCTCTAGCGCAAGCACTTTCTGGGCGGTTTTCCAATTTTGCAAGTGTGAGAAAATGAAGCTTCTGATTCTTCTCATTCCCTGTCATTCTGGGCCAGAGTCTTGGTGAGAAAGATTCTTGTGCAAATCCCGCAAGTCATACAAATTGCTTGACAATTCTGTTAACTGTTGCCTTGAACTTTTGAAAAACCAAAGACAATGATGGGCTGCTTCTTCTTCCGTGTCAAGGCCAGACGTGAAACTGCCAAAATGAAGGGACCTTTTGGCGAGTCCTTTCTGCGGTTCCTTTCACCTGACCTAGTGTGAGAAAGATTAGCCAGCAACACAAGGTTGGCACTACTAGGGTATGCCTAATTGTGGTTCAGAAATACCACAATCTTTGAGGAGGTTCCCCAACAGACCGCTTGCATTTGTTCAGTCAGTCCGTCAGTCAGCCGGTCCTTCTGTGTGTTTGTGTGTCTATGTGTTTTCGTGAACATACGCTTGATGCCTGCAGCAAAACGCCTAAAGCAAAACAGTGCCTACTGTCCTCTGCTAAGCCTCACAGATGGGTAAGAAGAAGAAAAAAGACTCCAGAGTTCCTGAGAGACATTTTCCCCAGAGCTTGAGATGGAAAGGACTTACACTCTCCGCTGACTGGAGAGACGCATGTGATGAATCTAAATTCTTTGATTTTGTCAACAGAGTGAGGCACCCAGATGAGGGATGTTCAAACCCTGCAAGAGGAAGGCAAGGGATGATGTTCCACTCCCCCATGTGAGGCTCTCTGTAATTTCTGTAATATGCTTCTGTGCCAAACTAGTGACTTTTCCCTTTGAGAAGCAAACTATGCCTACATTCTAATTCTTGAAAATGCCTGAAGCAAAACGGTGCCTACTGTCCTCATCCACCGTTTGTGTCATTTGTGGCAGCACTTTTATTTTCAGAAATGCAAAAGCAGACTCAAATGAGACAAGTGAGGATTGGCACCCTTAGCTGGAGGCAAAAAAAAAATATCTCATGAGGCTTATCAATTCTTTATCAAGGAGTCTTGCGGGGAATCACATTAATCGAGGAGGAGGAGGAGGAATTTAGCAACTAGTCTTCACATTTCCAGTCAACCACCACCCCTGCACACTAATAAATGCATTGCAGCACAAACTCTTGGTAGTTATTCTGAATGTGTGACTGGTACATAGAATAGCCTTGTGCATTTTCAGTTTTACAACACCTGGAGCTGTTTCCTTCTCTCTGAACCAGAGTCCAGCTTTTGAGGCTTATGGCACTAAAAAAGCTGGCTTTGGTCGTGCCTTTCAACTCCCAATTCAGCATCCTGCCAAAGTAGGAGAGTGTGATAGCAGAATGGCCTAAAAACCTATTTGGCAGCCTCGCCATTCCCTGGGACTTGGAAATGGACTCCCATGGCAGGCAGCTTTGTAAATCTAGAGACTCAGCCAAGGGTGTGAGGCCAGGAGATTGTGCATGGTCTTATGGAGAGGCCATCCTTTGTGATGGATACCTGGTATTTTCCCCCGAATGCTTTCTCAAGCAGCCGTGGTTTAATAGCTTGCTTTTTTCTTCCAGCTGTCCTGCAGGACTGACCTTGCCACTCTCTCACTCCTTTATTTGTAATTACACAGAGATGGTCATCCTCAGAGCTAGAATCATAAAGACATTCCCAATGAAAGAGGAAAAGAATTTAGACTTAATTATTTTTCTATAAAGTCAGAAGGGTTTTATGATTTGTAAAGATCACTTTGTGAAAATGATCCTTTAGCATCTGGCATGGTGGGGACTGCAGTGGCTCAAGTGGCTAAGACGCTGACTGGAAGGCGGCAGGTCAGCAGTTTGATTCCCGAGTACTGCAGGACGGAATGAACTCCCGTCTCTGTCCCAGCTCCTGCCAACCTAGCAGTTCGAAAGCAAGAAATTGCAAATAGATAAATAGGGACCACTTTGGTAGGAAGGTAAACAGCGTTCCATGCACTCTGATGTCTAGTCATGCCTGCCACATGACCATGGAACATAGCTGTCAAGTATCCCTTATTGGTGGGGAAGACCCCTTATTTTACCCTCTTTCCCGCCATCATCCCTTATTAATTAGACTGCAGTGCCCTATTGCCGCCATTGGAGGGCAGCACAGGATAAGCATAGCTATCAAGTATCCTGTATTTGCCAGGAAATTTCCCTTATTTCCAAATCCAAAACTTGACAGGTATGCCATGGAAACGCGTGCAGAAGCAGACAGCGCTGGCTCTTCAGCTATGAAACAGGGATGAGCATTGAACTCTAGAGTCAGATATGACTGGTGTTCAAGCAAGGGTGACCTTTACCTTTATGGTGCATAGCTTGTGTGAGATGCGATATGGTGTAGTTTGTGTTGTTCTGAGCAATTTCCTTAGCAAGCTTTTGTTCAACTTCAACTTTTGTTCAACTTCTCCATGATTTCACTAATTTCTAACACTGATTTTCTATATTTAGGTCATTATAGCCTCTATTTTAGCAACCTTGTTTCAGTTTTTGAAGAAGTAATCAGCTTCTATTTTCTCATAAATGATCTCTAGACTTTCATAGATTATCCTTGAAACTGTACAAAACCATAAGCAGCAAGCCATGGGTGGCTTGATGTGGGTGGATTGGAAAAAAAACCCTGTCTGCTTATACTGTACTCAGAATTGATACAAGCATGTATTAATTCATTTTTTAAAAAATTGGCATGGTTTCATACCTGAGGTCTACCATTTAAATAATTTCTGACTCAGAATTGTCCAGTAACATCTGCAAGACAAAGAAAGCTGATCTTTAATATATGAAGTAGTCTATGGCAATTCCTAGATGCCTTTGTTTGGGAGTAAATCCAATTAAGCTCTTGGATTCCTACATCCCCTTTATCCTCTCCTTTATTGTTGTTAAAAGGGAAAGCTTGGAACAAGATCTGCTTTTAAGCTAACCAGAGAGTTAACCTGAATCTGTAGAACTCTTGGGAGGATGGTTTATGAACAAGCCAGGATCAAGAAGTTCTTCCACTACCATCCATATAATTAGAGTTGCCAGAACTCATGGTATCAGCAAATCTCAGGAATGTTGTACTTCCTCAGGCTTCTAGAGAAGGGAAAGTTTGGAACAAGATCTGCTTTTAAGCTAACCAGAGAGTTTAACCTGAATCTGTAGTCCAGATCGGACCCAGCAGTTCAGAGCTTTGCCCAATCACAACTGACTGATATCTAGGTAGTGAGCAAACGGTGCCCATAAAACTATTGTAGATTCAGGTAACGTGTGCCAAGTAATCACTCCAGAGTCTCTTCAGGCATTTTATAAGTGTATTGAAAGCATATCAAGATTCGGGATACAGTCCATTTCAAAGCAGAACTAAAGCAAACTGCATGTTCCAGGGAGAGTCCATAGGCCATAGGCCTCCCTTTCTCCCAAGCTTCTACATTTTGGCAAGCTTAAAAACACAGCATTCCAGAGGATGTCTCTGTGTCAGCTTGTATGTGTGCTGTGCATGCCTCTCTGGGCTCTATCTCCTCCCACAGGGTCCACCTTTGGCCCTCCCCCTTAGGGATTCCAACCAATGATCTTACATTAGGTTTAATTTTGTCTAAACCATGAGGTACTCATGAGGCAAGGATGTTTACATATTTTCTCTCTCCCCCTGACCATTTTGACAAGAATGGAGTATACTTTGTTCTGTGACATAATTAGAGTTGCCAGGACTCATGGCATCGGCTGAAATCTCAGGAACGTTGTGCTTCCTCAGGTCTCTAGAGAAGGAGACAAGGAGAGCAGCCCTCTAGGAGGAAGATTGTGGGGTCTAGGTATCCTTCTCTCCCCATTACCAGTTGGTGGTAAGCCTCAGTGACTCAGTAGAGAAACACACCGCTTTCTATATGTGATGGGCAGACACGTATTGATTAAGTCAACCAGGCTGCTGCTGCAAACTCTCTTAAATTTCACAGGAAAAAAAATCTGATTGTTTCACAAGCCCCCTTCCCAGTATAGAAACAAAACCTCTTTGCCGCCTGCTGAATGCTGTGGCAAAGAACTCAACAATTCAATTTTCTCTCAACAGTCTGCCCTCTACAAACTCAAAAGCCAAGAGGGGTGATGACTGTTCTCCTAATAAAGATAAAACTCTATCCATCCTGTAATATGCAGTCAACACTTCAAAATAATTCCCTAACAGCTGTAGTGTTGAAATAGCAAGCTGTGTACTGCATCATAGCAAGACTTACTGTTTGCTCAGCTTCACATGCAGCTTGATTGGGAATGTAAATCCTCCCTTGATTTGCCCTCCCTTGTTAAATGGGACTGCTTTTTTAAAAAAATCTCCCCAGCATGAATCATCATGAGATGGCTAGCTTTTCCCTTTTCTTTCATTTAGAAGTGTGAAGATTTATGCTTTCAGAATACAGCATAACTGCTTGGAGAATTCTGGGAGAGGTACTCCAAAAACACAAATCTGTACATGTTAATTCTTTGTGCATTTTTGAGACCTTTTTTGGTACACGTTTGAAAAAAATGCACTACATGTTCCCTTATGGCATGGGCTTTGTCACAATAGATGGAATTGTTTGTGGCTTTATAGTCAATGAACTTGTTGTGCCCCTTTCCAAGAGAAAAAGACAGTAGATTTGCACAGAGACAGCAGTTTTATGCTAATTGTGTTTTGTACAAATAAAAAGTTTTAACTGTAGCTGTACGCAATAGTACATAGAGAAGCCCAAGTACGTTGCCATAAAAATAATAGGATGGTTGAAGATTTTTACACTGTCATTGCAATGCACATTCTTTTTCTTTAATGAACATTCTCCCAGAATTTTCATTCCCATATTTTCATTTATCAGTAGTTCTTCCTCCTGAGTCTTTCATTGTTATGAGCAGAAATGTCTCATATATCAAAAATAAAGGTGTTTCAGCTTGATACAGAAATAATGTGGCATTTTCAGGGAATCTGTTTATGGTAAAAGGTTGTATAGAATGATGATCACACCATTAGGCAGCAGGCAACGAATATTTAAAATACATCATTAAAACTACCAAATATACAAAATGTTGTTGTCTGCAGCCATTTGGTGGGAAAAACTAATTGATTTCAGGGGAAAAAATGCTTACAGAAAGTTTGTTTGCCACTGGTTTTGATATCTGTGTTATGTCTACAAGTTATCTCGTATCATAGACTCTTTGCAGGCACACACCCCAATAAAGGAGTCAGACACTGGTAAAAGTGGATAACGGCATTGGGCCACATTTATTGATTCATGCCCTAGTCCGAATTATAAATTTCTATTGGTAATTGACCAATTATAATTCTTAAGGCAAGCAGGCCGAAGTAACACTGGTAAGGTACCACCCAAAATTGCCGACGGCAATTGTTACAATGTATCTATTTGTATCCATTTGTTTGTTGACAACAAACAAATTGTTGACCGTAGTCAATATCTAACTAATGACCCCACCCTCTGACGCGTATCCGTGAAATCACGGGGTGATGCATGCTGTCTAGCTGTAGCCATCACCCCGTCGCCTGGTTCGTCGTTGACCGGACAACGTTTAACCAACGTATACCTGTCTAGTGTTGTCCAGTCAATTGCGAACCTGCCGGATACCTGTGGGTCATAAATGTTTACCTTACCAGTGCTACCCGCCACACGGGGAGGCTTCCCAAAAACGCTCACTGCCCCCCCAAGACCGTCAGCTCGGTCGACAGGCCTGCTCGCCAGTCTGCTAACCAGAGGTCCATACCTCCCTGCGACAGATGGGCCCCATCCCCTGAGTAAAGCTCTTAATTTTGCAGACTGATGGTGGGGAGGCGAATGACGCGTCCCCCACCCTATTCAAAAAGGAACCGGGCAATAGCCCCGTTCACGGAGCGTCGGCTCAGTCAAGAGCCTCGAGGCCGAACGCTCCCCAGTAAGCGTACCGCGACATCACGTCCGACCACTTGAGGGTTGTGGCCGGCCACACATAATGTGAGTAGGGCAGGTCACTGCAAATCGCAAGCTTCCACGATAGGCCAGTGACCCGACCAAGCCATCGCCCCCAAGGTACATAACCAGGACATCAGGCGAGTCAGCATCCCTGATGTAGAAAAGGAATGGCAACAGTTCCCGCCATAACATGCCACGCTTACCACACCACCTGAGACGTGCGGGTGCACCCAGTCCCAGTCGGGGTCCCACTCTGTCGCTGCAGCGTAACGCGCTGCCCTGTGCAGCGTAACGCGCTGTGCTATGCAGCGTAACGCGCTGCCCTGTGCAGCGTAACGCGCTGCCCTGTGCACGCGGCTATGGCCCACCAGCCATACTGTCACCGGTGTAATACGACACCCAGGGTCTGTCAAGGAAAAAAGGGGGGGAGAAACAGTGCAGTGACTAAACTGGTACTCAGGTTAAAGAGGGCGAACACAAATTGAAAACATTGTGAACCCCACCCTCCCATGCGGCGTATTTCAGCCCCGGAGCACCCAAAACAGCTGCAGTAGAAGCCGCCCCCCTTCTGAACGAATGGGTGCCGCAACGAGCCCCTGAGAGGCCAACACTGTCTAGTGCCTTCGCGGCACCCTCCAAAATTGAAATTTAGTAAGGGAAGACACACCTTGGTGACAGAAAAACGGGCCATGGTGCGTGCCACGCAGTGCAAGGAAATCCTGTAGGGCACCAACCGGACAGATGTCTGCCAAAGAACACCGTAGCAGTCTTACATCACTGCCTACGCCATGCTGATCTGTCTTAGAGGAGCGTATCCTCGACTGAGCCCAGTCTTTGGCAACATAGACATCCTCGAGTTCCAGTGCCCTACGACTTGCATCCGCCTTAGACAGCATCACAAGCTCGCTGATGCGGAGCGCTCCAAAAAAGGCCACCGTTGTGGCTGCATGAAATGGGCTGCCTCATATCTATCAAACAGAGGCCAGGCCAGCCCCGGGCCAATTGGGTAAGAACCCCTGGGGAAATCAGGTGGCGGTCATCCGGGCAACGCCCACGCTACCGCACCCACCCCTCCAAAACATGTCTCACACGGAAGTCAGCGGTACTATCCACATGACCTCCCACCTTGGCCATAAAAGCCAACGCTGACAGCCTAGATGCCATGGTGCGAGGTGCAAGGCCCTGGGCATGCAGGTAAACCATGAACCGAAGTACATGGGTCACTGGGATCGGCCAGGATTCTGGCAGCCGGAATTGGGTACAGAAGGCTCTGAAAGAATTGAATGCATGGTGATACGCCTTACGCGTGCGTGGCGCCAGTGACAAGCCAATCGCCCGGTTCACCTCTCCTTGCCAATGGTCCATATCTCGTCCGGGGGTGGCGAGGGAAATCCCTCCGCATCCGGGGCCAAGGCACGGAACCGGGAGATCTGCAGGCGGGACAAAGCGTCAGCGATATCATTATTGACCCCCGGGACATGCCTGGCCCCAAAGAGGACGTAGGGGCACAGGCTGCGCAACACAAACTGGCGCATTAGGTCCATGACCCTGGGCGATTTGGAAGTCTGTGAGTTGACAATGTGGACAACGGCCGCATTGTCACACCAGAAATGGACGACCGAGTCGGCCCACTCCTCGCCCCATAGCATCAAGGCCCCCAGGATAGGGAAAAATTCCAAATACGTGAGATCACGCAGGCGACCCGTGCCTGCCCAGGCTGGTGGCCACCCACCATAGGCCCACTTCCCATTGAAGTACATCCCATAACCCAGGGACCCCGAGGCAGCAGACTGGATCTGAAAGCGAGGGGAAGCCAGGAGGTCAGACCTCCAAAATGATACTCCATCGAACTCCCTCAGGAACTGGAGCCAGATAAGCATATCTGCCCTGATACCCCGGGTGAGTCTAACCCTATGGTGGGGCCTAGATAAGCCAGTCATGGCGTCGCACAAGCGCCGAGCAAATGCCCTGCCCGGTGCGACCACCCTGCAAGCGAAATTGAGGTGACCATGTAGCACCTGCAGTTCCCTCAGGGATACCCTGCGTTTAGCAAGCAACTCCGAGATAAGGGCCACTATCCTTGACCCCTTATCCCCCGGTAACCTAGAAGCCTACACTACCGAGACAATCTCCACCCCCAGGAATACTAGCTTAGTAGATGGGCCCTCGGTCTTTTCGGGCGCTAAAGGGACACCGAGTTCCTCCATTAGCGTCTGAAATGTGTTGAGGAGACGTGTGTACGTGTCCCAGCCCCGTTCACCCCGAACAAAATTCATCCAGGTAATGGGCTACAGACCGGGACCCTGACCTGCGGACGAAAGCCCACTGCAGGAATGTGCTGAAACACTCAAAGGCCAAGCATGATATGGGGTAGGACAAGTGATGGATCAGGCGAAACTCGCCCGGTAACTCCTTGGGCACCAAGCCCAAGGGTGACACCTTAAGGTCAGGGAACGGGGGTGCAGTGAAAGGGCTGGCGACCCTGCCCGCATAAACCTCCTTGTTAATGCTGGCAGCAGCCACCTCCTCCCTCCCCTTAAGGGACAAAAGGTTGGGAGCATCCTGAAGGGACCTATCACCCACAAAAGGAATACGGAACCCCAGTCGAAAACCCTGAAGCAGGTAAACCGCCTCCTCCTCCTTCGGGTATAATGCGAGCCAACGCTCCAACATGTCCATGTTAATTGGGGAGGGGGCCATTCAGTGAACCAGCTCCCCCTGCGGCAGTCTTGCCAACCCCTTGTCCGCCCCTCCCTCCGCCCCGCATCCGTCCAGGCCTGGGACAGGCGGAGGCAGCATGGGGGCCGGCACAAGAGGGCCACTCATGCCTGTACCGGCAATTCTTCCCATTGCAGGAACCATTGGACAAGAAAGTCCAGCACAGCAGGCGGGCTAGAACCCCCTGCCCCGCCACCTGGCGGGGTGCCTGCGCTGGGGCCGCTCGCTGGACCACATGTCCACAATGGTATCTCTCTCCAGGCGCAGGGCGCGTGGGAGTCATGTACAGAAGCCACAGCGTCTGGCAGGGCTCATCCCACCTCATCTCGGGGTGCAGGGGAATCCGCATACGGAATTCCATATCATAAGCCAACCACGACGGGCCCGGGAAGTCGACCATCGCCCGGTAAACGTGGTCCAACTACTGGACCATTGGAATCTCCAAATCCGTCCGGGCCCTGAGGTAGACCGCCACGTATGAGGTAGGCCGGCAACCGGTTGGCCCACGTACGTGGCTGCTTGCGACGACGTGCCTGCTCCTTATCCTTCTCATCTTGCCCCTCCCTCTCCTCTATGGTGGGTTCTCTGGTAAGGAGGGAGAAGATGTCCACATACTTCCCACGCCAGACCTTTTCCTTGGTGGCTTGGGCCAAATGGTCCCCCAGGGGCAACGAATACCCCGCAGTCGGCAATGCCGACACAGGAACGGCGGGAACTGCGGGCATCTGAAAAGGAGCCTGGACCAACCCGGTCACCCCTAAAACATTCCCAACTGGGCAAGTAGTATCCCCCACACCGGGGCCCTGGGTGAGAGCTGGAGTCACTGGGTGGGCCGTCGGCGGCCGAACCGCTGCACCACCCGTGCGAGGCCAAGGCCATTGAAACCCCCCCTCAACATTGCCATGTGTGTGGGTGCACTAGATTGAACCACATACTCACATGCTGCACCCCCATGGGCCGCCCCCACCGGGGGTTCCGACCCACTGGGGGCGTCGGAGCTCACGACCGCACCTGAGCTCGCCGACGGGGCCTGACCAGCACCGGCCTGTCGATCGGGGAGCTGCGAGGCAGTGGCCGATGCCGGGCCACACGCCTCAGTCAGCTCGACCAGTCCCGCCGCCTGCCGCTGCCCAGCAGACGATGGACGAATCTGCACCCCAAAAGGGGTCCCCTGGGTGGTTACCCTGGCCAGTGAAGCCTCGAGGGCGGCAACACGGGCCAGAAGGGCCTCCACACTGACGTAGCCCCCCAAGAATAGGATTGCTCAGTATGGGGCCCAGAAATTTCTGATGTCAGTCCGTCATGCAGTGCCCGGGAATCAAACTCCGACCTTCCAGTCGGCAAGTTCAGTGTCTTAACCATGTGAGCCACCGCAGCCCCCCAAGAGGGGGCAAAGGGCCGGCCGGCCCACTAACTGCAAGCGCGGGTCCAGATCCCTGGACCCCTGGGCCCATATAGGGCCATGATCCCAGGCCCAGCCCCATGGCCGGGGAGAACCCTGCCAGGGGAGAGAGCTGAAACCCCCCGCAGGCAGCTGCGCACCAACGGGGAAGGCCCCGCAGAATGGGCCACGCCAGAGGCAGTGGCCACTGCTTGCGGGCCGAGGGCCGCGGCCCCTACAGGGCCGGTACGCAGACCTCCAGCCCCAGGCTAAGGGGGGAATCAACCCCATACCACCGGTCCCGGTGAGCTCGGGCAAAGGAGGCTGATGGGTAGGCGCGGCTGCGGTCCTTCGACCCGGCTGGCGCCTCCGCGCAGAACAAGCCGCGTTCGCAGCTGCCTTCTTCTTAGAGGGTATCGCAGCTAACCGATGGGAAGCCGAAAAGCAGAAAATTCAGCAGCCATGAGGCTTCCCGGTGAAGGTAAAAACGACGGAGGTAAGAGGGAAAAACTTCTCCGCTCCGTCGCTTCGCAAAATGGCAGCTCGGCTGCCTCTTGGCCACCCCTTTTATAAAGGAGCTGGCCACACCCCCTAACTACCCGGATGCCTTCGTCTGATGGGGGGGGCCCGCAAAGAGCGCGGCGGCCATTTTGGCGCCACGCTTGCATTTGTGTGCCTGTTGCTACATTACATTCATTTCCCACTGTGAATCTCACGTTTTCTCATTTCACCTTGATTCAGACTGGTTCTGTCATCCTCCTTGTAATGCATGAGGACCATGAACATTGAACGTGTGGACTCTGCAGGAAGGTTTTCCTATACCCAAATTTGTAGTTAGCCTGGCTTGCAATGGAAATACACAATATCTACAAATGATGTGGGATAGGCATTAGATTATCTGTTTGAATGTAAAATATCTCTCTCATTAATCCTCCTCTAAGTGGAAATCAAAGATTCTCCCGCTTGAATTACAGCAACTCTGCACTGAGCAGTTTCAAAGGAGTTTCTGTAATTATCTCTCATGCAGCCCTTCAAAAGTGACAAATAATCGTTAGCCTATATTTGATGTAAGTTGGGGATGCAGTGATGTCCCCTGAGAACTGTCTGTGAAAGCAGGCAGCAGCTCATGACCCTTTCCCCCCAAAACAGCTGGTCAGCCTTCGCAATAAGGACAAAGATCCGCTGAAGTTGTAAAACTGTGCCTAGGCTGTAGCGAGTCGCCTTTCAAAGGCAAAGTTACATGTCTAGTGTTCCTCTGTATATAAGAATAAATGATGATGATGTGCCATCAGTTCTGACTTATGGTGTCAGTTTTTAGGGTTTTCTAGGTAGACAATACACAGACTGGTCTAACATTCCCTTCTTTTTGGTGCACCCTGGGACTGTGCAGTTTGCCCAAGGTTATCTCCTTGCAATTTCTTGCTTTTGAACTGCTAGGTTGGCAGGAGCTGGGACAAAGACGGGAGCTCATTCTGTCCTGCAGTATTCGGGTATCAAACTGCTGACTTCCGCCTCCCAGTCACCGTCTTAGCTACTTCAGTCACTGCAGTCCCCGAGGCTGTCCTACTTTGGACATATCATGAGAAAGCAGGATTCTGTGAAAGAGACAAGACTGCTTGAAAAGATGGACATCAACAAGAAAAGAGGAAGGCCAAATTTGAGATGTGTTAAATGCCTAAAGGAAACCACCGATTTGACTATGCAAGAGCTGTTCAGGACAGAACATTTTGGAAAATGTTCATTTTTGATGGCACATAACATCATTAACAACTTTATTTTATTGTGGGTGGGTGGGTAAGGAACTGAAAGCCAGCATAATAATTTTTCTGCTTAGCAAAAGGCAAGAAAGTGTTCCAACCATTCTTCATACAGAAGCAAGTTAGAATGATAGCTGGATTTTACCTAGTGACAGGAACATGTGCTGTTGCACATGAAGCCAACAAATATTCATAGCCATATGAACCTGCATGTCAGGAGATAGAGAGCAGGGCTGGATGTCCCCCAGGAGGACTGGGAAGTCTGGATGGGGGTTCTGCACCTGTCCTGTGTCTTGCTTCACTCTTCCTCACTATGGAGCTGGTCCTGCTATAGAGTTGTCTTCATATGCCCATCTTCACCCTTTTGAAAGTCTTGCTAACTAGAGCAATTGCTATATTTAAAACAAAGAATCTTGTGGTGTCTTAAATACGAATAAGTCTCACTGTTCTTCTTTTACACAAACACTTGTGGACTGTGACTCTTCAGATGTAGCCATCAAGATCTTGTGCCAAATAAAATCTGTTAACCTTTGAGGTGTCCAGATGGTTTCCCTATTCCTGTTACCCAAGTCTGGGTGCTTCCATCTGTGCATTAGGCAAATTCGGATGTGTTGCAAATTGAGCGCACTTTTCATTGTGTGGATAATAGGCAAAGAAAGCACACTGGTTTATTGTATTGATTTTCTCCCACTGGGTTGCAGGGAACACAGATCAAAAAGGGTCAGCATAGCAACCTTCAGAAAGCTAGACTTGGAAGAGAAGAACCCCAGATCATATTCCTGCTCTGTCATAAAGTTGACAAAATAACCTTTGGGCCACCTCGACTAACCTTCTATTGGAGTTCTTGTGGGATTGACAGAGGAAAGGGAAGCATGGAATCTTGATATATACATGGTTGATGTAATATAGTAAAAAGGCCTTCTTCGATCACTGTAGTTTCTAGCCTATGTTTCTACTGTTGGTAAAACAATATAGATTTATGAAAAGAGTTACAGGAGCTTCTGTAAGTAACACATTCTTGCCTGTGATGCAGGGAAAGTGTGGGGAAAATAAGGGGAAGCAGCAGAAAAAATAAACGGAGAATACAAAGTATAATTTCATTCTGTGATAACCTGTGCTCCTAATGCATTGTTGAGCAATGAGCTCACTAACAACAGTTGGATCTGGATTGTAGTCTCTCTGCCACCTGCCACTGTTAAATAAACTGGATAATCTAGATCAGGGGTGGGCCCGGCCCACGGCACCATTTTATGTGGGCTGCAATGCCACCGCACCAAAAGTGGAAGTGGACGCATTTATGACAGCCATAAATGAGACTGTGCAAATGCACCCACAGCTATCGTAAATGTGGATGCGTTTTAGCGTTTATGGTGAGGGAACCATGTTACTGGCCTGCTCACCTGTCTGAGGGGATGCATGGTCAGGCCCGCAGCATAAAAAGGTTGGGAACCCCTGATCTATATGGTTTAGTAACAGCTATAAGGCACATTGAATAGGATTCTGCACATTTTACTCTGCAGCTATAAGGCACATTGAATAGGATTCTGCACATTTTACTCAGCACATCATACATACCTGTCAGGTTCCCCATATTTGCCGGGATTACCCCATAATTCCACGCCAATTTTCTCCATTTCCCGCCTGGAGCTGCTGCTACCCCATAATTTAGCAGTGGGGGGAAAGGAGTTACTGCGCATCCCTTCTGTGCAGGTCCTTTCTACACATGCGTAGAACCCTTCTACGCATGCGTAGAAGGCTTCTGTGCAGAAGGGGATGCATAGAACCCTTCTACGCATGCGTAGAAGGCTTCTGTGCAGAAGGGGATGTGTAGAAGGCTTCTACGCATGGGTAGAATGGACCTGCGCAGAAACGTTCTGTGCAGATCCCGTAATCTATGGAGCTGCGCTTGACAGGTGTGCATCATATTTATACCCTTAAATATTGCTATGGCAGTTGAAACCTCCAACTAGTGGAGGTGTCCCCCCCCCCCCAATCTCGTTGTTCTGTGCAGGACAATGACAATAAAGATTTATCTATCTTTATCTATCTATCTATCTATCTATCTAGGAAGTGAGGTTTTTTTCATTTTCCATATTGGACAGCGTCTTGAAGAAGAACAGTATATTATAAACTGATGTTGCCACACATGTAGCACATTCGACCATCAAGATGTCTATGTCATCCTCTTCAGTATAGAACTATAATACCTGGTCTTACAAAAATGACACTTCTGTGCCATTTGTGGTGCTGCTCATCAATTAGACACATTCCTGGAACCTTTGGTCAAGTCTGATCTGTTCTTATATTAATAATAATATCACATTTATGTTTGGATGAAAAGTTACCTTGTATATTAATAGGCATTATTTTCATTTGTAATTGTAAGAAGTGTTGGTTCATTTTGTTCATCAGCAAGTGTACGGTGCGATGCTTCTGAACATGAAGGATTAGCTGGCTGTGTGCTGTTGTCCAAGGGTTTCTTAGTTTACCTGTAATGATTTCCACTCTTCAGAGAGGCTCTTTTTATGCCCCCCCCCCCACTTCCTTGAGATGCTGTGGAAAATAATACTCTAATATGAATAAATGTCCCGGTGGACACTAGGAGAGAGTAATTTAAATGCACTTTGTTTATTAATGGATTTGCAAAGATCCACTGAGAGGAATTAATATAACTGTGGTTGTCTCTGATATATTAGGAAACCTGTGCTTTTAAACAGCGGTGGGTCATCCTGAGTGTGGAAAAATTGGAAAGGTCCTTTGTTTCAGTAGTGGTGGAACTACCTGGTTGAAACAATTCTTGCTGGCATCTTGGCAGAGAAGCCAAAGACAGTGGTGGGCATTGCCATTTATTCTTTCTTATGGAACACAATCAGCCGTTCCCATCTCCATCAGCAAAGCCTGCCAGGAGTGTAATAATTCAGTACACAAGACATTGAAGGATATCCGCTCCCAACCTGCTGCAGTTCAGACACTTTGTCATCATGAGCTTTCAAGAGGGTAAATAAGTTGACCAAGGGAGAAGATTTGTCATGTCAGTCTGTGTCTCTCTGTGAGTGTGCTTCCTCGCACATCTTGGCTTCCTAGAAAGCACTCTATCCCCGATTACTTTTCTGCACATCTTCTCATAAAGAACTGTATGCTATGTCAAATCTGTAGGCAAAATGAAGCCTTCTGAATGTTGATAGCCTTCATCTCATAGCAATCCTAGTACCTTGCAAACCCCATTTCACAGTGAGGAATACTGAGAACTGCAGTCCAGCAACATCTGAGACAGCCGTTCACCCTCTTGTTTTTTAGGGCATGGTATCTCAAAACAATAAATCACTGCCCACTCATGTTAACCACAGGGATTCTCTGAACAACCATGTTTTATTTGAAATGTTCAGTTTCCATTGGAGAATTATTTATGAGTGGATTTTAAAGCAAGGAAATAAATTAACAGAACAAATAATAAAGTAACCTAATACAACATCTAAAATGTGTCTGAAATATAACTGCATGTGATTCTTTCAACCCTGTCTCTCTTGTGCTATTGAACAGTGGTGGCTAACCTTGGCAATCCAGCAATTCCTGGACTTCAATTTCCAGAAGCCCAAGTCAGCACATCCGATGATCAGGGCTTCTGGGAATTGAAGTCTGAGAAGAACTGGAGTGCCAAGGTTAACAACCACTGATTTAGGATGAGCAGCAAATGTATTAACTGTACATTTTAAACTAAAGTTTCAAAAAGAAGATGGAAAACTAACATACACAGTCTTATTAGCAAGGACTTCACTTTCTTTGTGAGCTTTAAAAGGATTACATGTTAGAAGGCAGCATTCTGGATAGACATGGTCCATTGTTTCTTTGGTTTGATATGACAGCTATTCTATGTTAAATGTGTTGTGGTATTTTGTGACCTCCCTTGTGAGTTGTCATTAAAATGCTGTTTTTTGAGAAGCATTGTCTTAAGGCATTAATATATGGTAATGGAAACTATTGAGTTTGCTGTGCACTAAAAAGGCATTGGATGGAGGGAAGGGGTCACAGCTGGTGGGTATTCATTGCATTTTTGGCAGCTGAGAGCCAGCATCTATTGCTGCCGTTCTGAGGAGGAGGAATAACTGCCTGAGAGCCTCCTGTAAAAACCCTTTGTGTAGATAAAATTTTGGGATTTAGAATCTATTTCGTTCTGTTAGGCAGAAATTGTTTGACATTGCCAAGTGCTATATAAAAGCTATGTATTGTTGTCATCGACATAGGTAGTATTATTTACTGAAAATCAAGTAAAGTACTTGTTCTCTTTTTTAAAAAATTTGTAGATTCCAATTGTATTCTGAAATGGCAACTTATTATTTATTTGTTTTAAAATCCCAGCATTTGCGATGAAAGGAAGGATGATATATTGTTATATTATAGATGATGCATTTAGTTACATTGGTCTCCTTTCAGTATAGCAATTAGAAAGCTGAACATTCAGCAAAAGTCTGAAACCCCAGCCTGAGGGCTACTTCTAAGCCAGGCTAATTTGCTTCACGTGATATTGGACAGTAACTTTCATTAGCCCTCGCCTATGCTATCCAAAGTTAAGAGATCAAGAGAGCTGCCA
The DNA here is from genome assembly GCA_035047305.1 of Bradypodion pumilum. NCBI lineage: Eukaryota > Metazoa > Chordata > Lepidosauria > Squamata > Chamaeleonidae > Bradypodion > Bradypodion pumilum. Next base: position 245,512,695 of record JAWDJD010000001.1, on the reverse strand, counting down.
TAGGACAACAGCTGGAAGGATACGAATTCTCCACCCTGTTCTAAGCTGTTTCTGTCAGTGTGAATTTGGGCAAGTTTAGAATATTAAAAACTCCTTCTAACTCATTTATATGAGGGAATTTTAAAAAGATAGTTCTTAGATATCTCATCAGCAGTGGAGGGATAGAGTATGGTCAAGAGTCTTTGTTACTCAAAACTAAAGGCTTATCTCTCATCAGTCTCAGCAACCCTCTTCCTTTGTACATTTAGGAAACTGATGGAGAGGAATTGACAAGGGAATTCTGGATGAGCTCTACTTGGCTGGCACTTTTTGAGCTTTGGGACATAACTGTGAACTGTGGTGACTCTGTTGTTGTTGTTGTTGTTGTTGTTGTTGTTGTTGTTGTTGTTGTTGTTGTTGTTGTTGTTGTTGTTGTTGTTGTTGTTGTTGTTGTTGTTGTTGTTGTTGTTGTTGTTGTTGTTGTTTGTTGTTGTTGTTGTTAACTTCCACTTATACCCCACCCATCTGGGGTTTCATCCCCACTCTGGGCGGCTACCAAAACATATTAAAACATCTTAAAATTACACAATTGAAATTACTACTACTACTACTACTACTACTACTACTACTACTACTACTACTACTACTACTACTACTACTACTACTACTACAGGTTTCTTGCTCTGGTTTACCGGATTATCAAAACCATACCTTCCCAGCTCAGACATAATCAAAGCAAACCAAAGTACAGTAAGTTTTATTTTCTTAATCATGCCTTGATGTGATGTCTGAATTCAGCCTATAACAAACAGCATTGATTTATGCCCTGAAGTTAAATTACTATTTAAGTTCCTTGAAGGAAGACATGTGTATTTCAACTTATGTTGTAATACAGCTTGATCCAATCACCATTTATTAGCTGGTCGTTGGAGTATACCGCTCTTTTGGGTGGGAATCTAACTGGTAGTATCCTCCAAGAATTCCCCACACAAGAGTTCTCGGAGTTCCAGCTGACAGACCTATACCAACTTTCCCCTCACCTGAACCAGCGCCTAGCTAATGTACCAAAAAAGTAATGAACCAAAAAGAAAGCTGTTGCTATGCTCCCTGTGTCTTGTAGTCTGACTGCTCTTTAGGATCTATAGAAGGCATCTCTCAAAGAACTACCACCACCAGAAATCCTCTTAGTATATTTCCAACTGGAAGGCCAGAGGAAGACAATGTAGCTCCAGAGCTAGGCCCTGATCTTCCTCATCTTCAAGTGCCATATCTGATTCCGAATATTGGCTATCATCATGGTAATCAGCCATGAAGATTGCCAAGGGAACAATATAATGCAGCAGCCTTCCATTTGCTCTCCACATCACATTGTGATACCCACACCACTGATCCAGTCCACGAGTCACTTTCTGGTTCTGAGCTCTTTTGGTACACAAAGTCCTCATTAGCCCTAGGCCAGTATTTATGAAGCTGCTGCCCTCCATCATAATGGTCCACTTGGGGACCATCACCTTTCCCTGTGGACTTTGCCACCCAAGTCTCAAAGTTGTCAAGTTAGTTAACCACTGCTTGATGATTGGTGTTGAGTCACTAGCAGTATGGTCTACTCTATTACCATAGCAGGATAACCTGACCAGACAGGTAGGCCCTGATCTAAAGGACTAAAATGCAAACATTTGTAGGTAGATATCTATGGATGTGGATTTGTGAGCTGGAATTACTAGAATTTTGCCTGGTGAATTTTTAAATCATTTGGGATGCTGGAGTACAAAATAACGATATAAAAATAAAATTTTATAAAATGGCACACCCCTAGCTGGTATTTCAGTGTTTTTCATTGAGAGTCATCCAGTGGTGGGATTCAGCAGGTTCGCACCAGTTTGCCAGAACCGGTAGCAGAAATTCTGGCTGGCCCCGCCCATCAAAGTTTTGAAATAAAGTACCTGGAGTCCTAATTTGGGTGCAACAAAGGGCTTTCCCCCTGGCCACGCCCACCATACCACGGCCACAGTATGGTAGCAATTTTTTTTGGAGCTCACCACTGGAGTCATCCCATCAGTTTCATTCCACCCCAGAGCCAAAAAAATCTTGTGCCCAGATAGCTGTGTTTTAACAATTTGAAAACTTCAGTTGTATAATAATTTGGAATTGTAATTTTGAATTTTCCAAAAATCTAGCCGGCATCCAGATGTAGATGTTAACATTACAGTTCGATATATAGTATATGAGATATAGAGGATTATCACTTACCTTCAGATGTGTGGATTAGAGTAAAGATGACTTTGTGTGTAGATAATTACACAGGGTGGAGGGAGAAAATATTCTACAGGGGGAGATTAAAGTTCTGAAAGGCACTTCTGAAAACAGTGATACAAGGCATAAGTCATTTGAATCAGCCACTGGTTAACTGAGTTAATTGATTTAGCCACTAGTGCTGAATAAGCCTGTGTGTATAAATAGCTTGTGCCCATATCTTGCCCACCCTATTCAGTGTGCATTCATACTCTATAAAGACTATAGGTTTGCTAAAAATGTTATTCATGCATATATTCTTCTCAGAATATGGAAGGGTAGGCTTAAAGTTAAATGTTAGAAACTGGGAAATTAATGTTTTGATTTTCATGTTTAATACTGAACATGTTTAACTTATTACAATAGAATTAATATGTGCAAACTGAATATTAGCTCATATACTTTGTGTAGCACATCTGCCTTCTCAAAGGGAAAAAGGACTATTCTTGTTTTTGAAAAATTAAGTTTCTAGTAGGTAGTCTTACATAAATCCTTTCAACCCAGAATCATTTCTGAAATGAAATAATTATTATTGTTACAGTGGAACCCTGGGTTACGAACACCTTGAGTAACGAAAATCTCGCGATACAAAAGGAAATCCCGATAAAGTAATGCTTCAAGATATGAATTTTTGCTGTGATACGAAAATGTCCCCCTATATAAATTACAAGGTATTCAGTGGCCCCTAGTGGCCACTTATAGTATTGCACTGTATTCTGTATTGTGTTTCGAGTTAAGAATTTTTTTGCGATACAAAAACCCCCAAGGAACGAATTAATTTTGTAACTTGGGGTTCCACTGTATTGGTTCTAAAAATGGACGTGGATTATTATTATTTTCCATCCAGATGTCCCGATTTTAGGGTACATGTGACTTCCATGCAGCAAAACAAAGCATTATACCCCCATTTCTTTTTTTTAAAGGAGCTCTTGACTCAATAGCAATCTGCCTCTAACAATAACACCATTCCCATTGCTCAGGTAGAGTAGCAAAGATGCTGCTGCCTGTTATTTATTCAAACAGCAGCTCTGCTGAGTCTTGGGCAAAACTCTTTCCCAGCGTTGCAGAGATCCATTACACAAGACGTTGCGAAGGACTGAACATGAGGTCTTCTACATTCTTGTCATGTACTCCTGCCACAGACCTGTGGTCACAGAGGTGCAGGTACATACAGGCATTATGGTTTACCATTTCCCACCCTGTCTTGTCAACATTCTCCACATATTAAGAGTAACAGCAAGTAGTGTATTTTCCTCCTGTTGTACCGTGAAATTATTAATGTCAAAGCACACTCTATATGTTGTCTGCATAGATGTAATTAATTCCAGATTCATTTTCATAGAATGAAAGCACCTGAAGTAAAGAGTAAGGCTCTTTATTCAAAATATCCTGCAGTGAAAAAAATTGATGGCTTGCCAACCAAGATAAGAAATGTGAACCATTTTCAATTCCATGAAAGAACTTAGCAAGGAGCTAATTAATTAAGACTATCGGGAGTTCCTTTGAAGCAGCCTGTGATTAAACACAAGGATTTATTGTGGAACAATTAGGTAGATTTGGCCTCAGGTATCTTCTCTCTGCTCCCCAGGGAGCCAGTGATGAAATTCAGGTTTAGAGTTATACGTTATTACAGATGTATCTATTTTAATTGATTCAGCATTAGTTATAAGTCTCATCCAAAACTGCAAAGGCAGAAGATATATTATATTAATTTGTAGTCTTCTAGTGAGTTAACTTTCATTTTCACTGAAAGAAATAAACATAATGTAGTTTGCCTGTGTGTGGAAATGAAATAGGATGAGGAAGATGGACAATAATAGCTCCTGTTATCTCAATGATGTTAGCGGTCTGCTTGAATTTTAAGCACAACATCCTGAAACTTAGAGGGGGAAAAAGCAACAATTCTCAAACAAAATGTGTAGAACAGCTGTTTTCAGCTGGAGAGACAATCGAATCACTTGGGATTGTGCAACATGAAGACTGGAGATTTTGTCTGAGTCCCTCCTTCTTCTTTTTTTGCTGCTACCCAACCATAGAGGATTGAGGAACTTGATCCAATAAAAATGATATCTTTCTGCTAGTTAACACAATTTCTGGGAGGTATATGGGGCTATGTTCCAAGAAGCAATAATTCTATGCCACTTTGCATCAGTCTCCCCGAGGGATTCCACTTTCCTGAGAAAAGCATTTTTTCACCTCAGAGGATGAATCCATTCACCTCACGAACACCCCACCCCCACCCCAAATGTTACATACTCATAACCTTGGAAGTAAAAAAAACCCTCCACTACAACATCTATGTGTTTCTTGAACAACGCCGAGCCTTTCCAGAACTCGGCTAGCAATGATAGATGGTTGGCTAATCTGAGAAAGTGGGGTTTCCTTGTAAATGGCAGCCCGTGTGAATGCGGAGAACAGCAAACTATCTCCCATATGATTCAATGTGCATGATGCCCTTCAACATGCACTGAGGGAGGATTTTATGTTGGCAAGAGGAAAAGGTGTTGAAGTGACCTGATATTGCGCAGATGCCATTTAGTCCTTTTCATTCTATTTTGTTTTAGATGTGTTAATTTTAGTTTTGTATGTTATTATATGCTGGTAGTGCGTCTGACACAAATAAAGACTAACATCACTGTGCAAGAATTTCTTAGGCTCAGTATGACCAGCATAGTGTGTAGAAACAAGCAGTGCCTGAGTAGATTAGATTAATTCCCTACAGAGGACAATAATACTTTATTCAGGATGTTTAGATGGTCTCAAGCCTGCCAAAGATAGGTTTGAAGATCTTCTGATGTGGAGCCTGAGGTTTCTCCTGGAACAATCCTGGATTCAACCTCAGTCAAATAGTAATGGTATCAAGAATGTCCTTTTCTAATACCTCCATATTATCGCTACTTATGGTTATTATTTAGCATCAGAGATATATCCACTGTACCCTGCATGCATGGTGCATGGTGGATAGAGCAATGACCTAGTACTCACGAGACCTTGCTTGGTATAGTAACTTCTTGTGTTTGATCACAGGGTGCTTCAAATCTCTGCTCAGCCAAGAAAACTCACCAGTGGGAATGGGGTGGAACAAGTTAAAATGCTCTTTCTGTATAACATGTACCTTGAAAGCCATGTTTGTGTTGGTTCAGACATGATGGCACATGCCACACACTATAGGTGTGTGCTTTTATGGTTTAAAACTACAGCTTCCAGAATTCCTCATGACAGTACCAAAAAAAACTAAACAAAATGGAGTTATATTCCCTGGGGAAATTTGGCAGTTATATTTTTAAACACATAAGTGTGCACACCTGTGTTTAACATACTTGGGACTCTGCAAGCTGCCCTGTGTGCTAGTGTGACATAGAAGATCAGAATATAGGTATAAGTAAGTAAATATGTTCTTCCATAAAATCATCTTTGTTCCATCATGCTTCCCTGAAACCTGAGATCTTTTTCTAAGGGATGTCTTAAGACTGCTACAGGTTCCAAAATAGAGGTTGCATTGCACATATTTTTTTCCCTCCCCATGCATCCACCCAAATATATGGGATGGTGTAGACTAGAGGAATATACCTTGCCTGCTGCATACAGCTAGCAAAATGTGGCCTCGAGGTTTCTCACAATAGTGAGGACCTTAATCATGCACTTGTGACTCTCATTAATGTCAGTGAGGGGTTGTGACTGTGCCTCCAGGAAGCACAAATTGTTCCACGGTTTGCCATGGTTTAATTCAGTGTTCAATATTAATGATCTTGGGGCCAAATGAGGAGGATAAGAAAATATTGTAAGAGATACTGGCAATGCGGGAAGCAAAACTGTTCGGTAGAAAGGTCAACCACCCATCCATGAAAATACCATTAAGGGGAAGGAAATCATGCAAATGCAGAGAGCTATAACTGGAAGACAGAGCCTCAGTCAAGTGGGAGTTTCTTTTTTACAAGTTAAAACCTACAAGGACAACTTGCATGTTAAAAAAAAACCCCTGAAAACAGATGCCAATACAGTACTGTAGTGAAGGGCAGTGCTACCTCAAATGGCCTGACAACTTTTACACATCCATACAGTGCAAGGTAGTTGGGTGGGCTGGGAGAGTGTTATTCAATATTTGAGGAGACAATACAAGATAGAAGTCAACAATATGATTTAATTGTATTTTGTAATTTGTAATTTTGAAAATGTGCAATTTTTGTGATATGTTGTGAGGCCGCCCTGAGTTGGCCTTGTGCTGAGTAGGGTGGGGTACAAATTAAATTGATTGATTGATTGATTAAAGCAGGGGTTTGCAACCTTTTCACGACATGGGTTGGACCGCATCCCCTGAGACAGTTGAGCAGGCGAGAAGTGTGGTTCCTCCCGCCGCTTCCAGTTGTGGCGGCGGGTGCATTCCTGCTGCAATCTTGGCTGTTTTTGATGCTTCTGCCACTTCCTGTGGCAGTGAGAGCGAGGGTGGCATATTTTGCCACATTTTCAGTTTTTTCCGGTGCATTTTCAGTGTGTGTTCAGTGCGTTTTCGGCATTTCTGGTGCTTCCAGTGGCATTGGTGGTAGCAGCTCCAGGATTGTCACCATAGGTCGGATTAATTGGCACTGTGGGCCGTAGGTTGTGAATCCCTGATATAAAGGCTGCAGCAATCTATGGATGCTACTGATTTAGACATTTTCCTAGTTAAAGCAGAACTAAGATGGTATGGAATGGAGCAAAGAGCAAACTTCATTACTCATCTCTAGTTAACTAGAGAAATGTTTAATAGAACTTTTGCTATAGTCCCACAGTTATTAATTTGTTTTGTTTTCCTGAATGTATACCAACTGATATGCAACTGCTGACCCTCGAACTTAGTCCACCAGCAGTTATCAAGATGACTTTTGCAGAAATATGCTGCTTGCTTCTGGATTAGGCCCAAGAAAGAAAGAAAGAAAGAATCCTCTTCTTCTTTCCTGTATTTCATGATCTGTGTCCTGAAAACCTGTCACTTGCTCAGACTTCACTGAAGCTTTTACTGTATATCTGGGAAATTACTGATTCTTAGAAAGGCTCCAGAGCACAATTTTATGAACGCTTAAGTTACAAAGGGGTGTTCTTTTAGGGATCTGGAGAAAAGACACACATGTTTTCTGGGATTTTTTAGTTGAATTTAATTTGGGTAGGGCAGCCTTTCTGCTGTGTCATCCACATGCAAGATGTTCTGTATTAAAACTGGATGCATGGGCTCAGCTCATATATGTCTAGTGATATCACAGTTAGTGGCATTTACTTAGAAGTTAAGTCCCACTGTGCTCAAGCCAAGTAAATATTTCTGAGATTGCATCCTTAAAACACATATATATTCCCCAATAAGAGAACATTACACAATATGAACAAAGGTATTAATGCCCCCTCCACATTTTCTTACCTTCAAAGTGTTAGGAGGCTGCATATATGAATCAGGCCAGGTGTGACAAGCATAGATATGCAAATGAAAGACTGGATATTTCAACTACACTTTTTTGTTCAAAACTGCCATCTGCAGAAACTGGAAGTTCAGTTGTTCTTCTAGACATACATTTGCAAGGACAAATTATGTGTGAGTTTCTGAAGAGAGGTTGTTAAATGTGTGCTTCCAGTCTTAGACTATCATTCTATCATTGCATCAAAAGAATGTGAAACAAATTCACTGGCCACCAAAGAGCTTGTACTCAACCAGAAATTGATCTCAGTTCCAATTGACTGTCTTAACAAGTTTATTGTTTCTTAATTGTTTTTTTTTTTTAAATCCCTGTGGAGTTTATGAGAAACTTTTCCTTTTTTATTGTCCATTAATTTCTTCTGCTAAGCAAAGATTACGTGCTATCATTTTATTCAGCTGTTGACAAAGACCAATTAAGGGCCATAAGGCAAAACACCTTTTCTTTCTGTTTGTGATACTATTTTTTGAAACAGTACTTAGGTGGTATTGAATTGTTTACTTTTACCATCTTAGAGGTTTTAAGCTTCCCTCTGATAGAACATATAGAACGTATAAGATTTTTAAAAAGAGCATTTTAAATCACCAGAAATAAGATAAATAAGACAAAATCATCCCCCCCCCCTCCAATTTGGGAAATGTCAGATTCATTCAACGTAATTAAATCAACTTTTGCAGCCTGAGGCTAGCTGGCAAGGATGGATGAATAAATCAACTTTCTTGCTTTTTCTAAATTAAAGTTTATTCCATCCCATTTGTGTATCATTTTGCAAATTACTTCACTTTTGCTGTACATGTTGCCCAAAATCCTATTCCTAGTTACACTGACACAAACAACAAAGTTTGGAAGCAAATTGTTGTAACTTCAGAAATTTCCATAGACATTATTTGTTGCTTACTGAGTCAAACAACAGCGTACAACAGATAGTGTCTAAAAGATTTCTTAAGTTAAGAAAAATTGCCTCCAAAATATAAGTCTTTCAAGAGGATTTGAGCCATTGTTCAAAATGTATGAACCAAATGTATGTACCATTTTTTGTGATGTACTTTTTAGTAACATATGCATTGTTGTGGGTCATTCTCTCTACTATACATATTTTCAATGTACTGTATTCTTTTCGTGCAAACTGAGTTCATAAGCTCTGGTGAAGTGTCTTTTTTGACATAAACATGTGTTCCAATTGATGTATAGATTTGAGTATTCAGAATTTAATCACATTTGCATAAATATATCCAGCTTTTTACTCCATGTTGTAAAAGGGAAGCCTATCTCCTTCAGAAGAAAATTGTGTGCCACGGATGGATTCAGGATAAATACCAGAATGCTTTGTGGCAACCACTACTTTTTTCTCATTCTTTCTTCTTGAATGATTGCTTCCAATGCTTGCCTTATGGCCCTTAATTGGTCTTTGTCAACAGCTGAATAAAATTAATTGAGCCAGTCTTTTTGGTTTAGTGGATAAAAGCAAGTGTTTCCAGGACACATGCAACAAAATCTGGAAAAGTTTTCCATTTAGTCCAGACATTAGTCCAAGCAATTTTTGGGTGACCCATCTTTGTAGCTGATCTGTCTGCTACCACCCATTGCTCCACTGGCTATTGTCCCACTGGATCCCCCTCCCTCTTTTTCTGTCTTAGCAAGCTTCTGGGTCCATCCATCTCTCTCTCTCCCCCCCCCCCCCATTTTTTGTTAGTAGACCACATGAAATTTGCTCTTTATAGTGAGATTTATTTTTTATTTTTTATTTATTGTTAAATTTTTATACCGCCTACTCAGCCAAAGCCGACTCCGGGCGGTTCACAACAGTGGGTAAAAACAGATAAAAACAAATAAAACAGATAAAAACCAGCAATAAGAACCCACTCCTAAAAAGAGAGGGGTGCTGGAACTGAAGAAACCATGGGGCAGGCATCCTCCCCTATATTAACCACCCAACGGAAGCCACCCCTCCACCTGCACCCCAAACTTGGCCTGCCAGCCAGGTTTTTAGTTCTTTTCTAAAGGGCAACAACTCCGTCTGGAGATGCAGTTCTACTGGCAGGAGGTTCCAAAGGGCCGGTGCGGACACAGAGAAGGCTCTCCTCCTTGTGCTGTAGAGGCGAGCCCCCCAGCCAATGTCACTATTAGAGAGCCCCTCCGGTCCGCTCTGGTTAGACGGACAGATGTCCTTAGGGTGATGCGGTCTCTAAGGTAACCTGGCCCACTACCATATAGGGCTTTAAAGGTCAAAACCAGCACCTTGAATTGCACCCGGAGGCAAACGGGTAACCAGTGCAGCTCCCACAGCAGTGGTGAGGCATGGGCATAACGTCCACACCCCATCACCACCCGGGCCGCTGCATTCTGGACCAGCTGCAGCCTCCGAATGCTCATCAAGGGCAGCCCCATGTAGAGTGCATTACAATAATCTAGTCTGGAGGTCACCAGAGCATGAGTGACCATGAGCAAAGAGTCCCAGTCCAGGAGCGTGCGCAACTGGCGAATCACCCGAAGTTGGGCGAAGGCCCTCCTGTCCACAGCCACCACCTGTTCTTCTAGCAGCAGCCGCAAATCCAGGAGGACCCCCAAGTTGTGCACCGGGTCGGTCTGGGGCAAAATAGCCCCATCCAAAACCAAAGATGGTAGCTCCCGGGATAACACAGGACCCCCCATTCACAGTCACTCAGTCCTACTAGGATTCAGCTGTAACCCATTTGCCCCCATCCAGACCCCAACCGCCTCCAGACAACTGGAAATGACTTTGACTGCATCACTGGGGTCCCCACGGGCCGAGATGTACAACTGTGTATCATCCGCGTACTGATGGTACCGCACCCCGTGGGAACGGATGATCTCACCCAGCGGCTTCATGTAGATGTTAAATAGGAGAGGAGAGAGTACCGAGCCCTGAGGCACCCCATATTTTAGGGACCTAGGACTGGACTTCTCGCTCTCCAACCACACCGACTGGGTCCGGCCCCTCAGAAATGAGGAAAACCAGGACCACACAGTGCCCTGGATCCCCAAACCTCGGAGCCATTCCAGAAGGATACCATGGTCGACGGTATCAAAAGCCGCTGAGAGGTCAAGAAGAGCAAGGACGGATGGATGACCGCCATCCCACTCTCACCAGAGATCATCCATCAGTGCGACCAATGCAGTCTCAGTAGCATATCCAGGTCTGAATCCTGACTGGAAGGGGTCCAGATATTCCGCTTCATCCAGTACCCGCTGCAACTGATGCGCCACTGCCCTTTCCAATACTTTCCCCAAAAAGGGGAGGTTGGAATCGGTCTGTAGTTGGTTATGACTGCTGGATCGAGGGATGGCTTCTTCAGGAGGGGGCGCACCAAAGCATGTTTCAACGGTGCAGGAAATATCCCCTCCCGAAAAGACGCATTAATTATAGCCCCGACCCAGCCACCTGTCACCGTCTTGGAGGCTTTTACCAGCCAGGCGGGACAGGGATCAAATGGACAATTAGTGGCGTGGACCGCCGCAAGGAGCCTGTCCACTTCATCTGGGGCAACAGGATCAAACCGATCCCAGATAACACAGCAAGACTGTGCACTGGCTCCCCCCTGACCCTCCCCATCCACGCCAAGATTAAACCCTGAGCGAATCCGATCGATTTTCTCCACCAGATGGTCAGCAAAGTCCTCAGCCGATCCCTGCCAACCAGGCACAGGCCCACCCCACCCCCCACCTGGTCACCCAAAACAGGGTGGCTGGGCGATTATCAGTGGAGGCAATAAGGGAGGTGAAGTATTGCCTCCTCACCACCCCCATCATGACTAGGTAGGCCCTAATAGCGGCTCTAGCTAGTGTCCAATCAGAATCATTCCTGGTCTTCACCCAGCAGCGCTTAAGGCGTCTCTTTGCCCGTTTGAGCTCCTGTAGTTCTTCCGTGAACCACGGGGATGATCTAGCTACACGGGCTCTGAGAGGCCGTAGTGGAGCGATTACATCCAAGGCAGCTGTCGTCAACCCACACCAAAGGTCAACAAGTGTCTCGGGCGAATCGTGTTGCCGATCCAGGGGAAAATCCCCGAGTTCCCTCTGGAATCCATCCGGATCCATCAGTTGCCGGGGTCGGGCCACTTTAATAGACCCTGCCTCCCAATGATGAAGTGTTGCCCCTAGAAAGTCTAGAGCCACCAGATAATGATCTGACCATGGCACAGGAGTTATGTCTAGCTTCTGTAAACTCAGATCACTCTGCCACCGCTCTGACAAAAAGACTAATTTTGGTGTGTGGCCACTGCCCCTGGTAGGGCCCCGAATTACCTGAGCCACTGCCCCTGGTAGGGCCCCGAATTACCTGAAGCCATGAACTCCTGAGCCACCCCAGAACCGGACCCCAGCAAAGGCAAATTGAAGTCCCCCAGAACCATCAGCCTAGGGAACTTCAACGCCAACACTGAGACAGCCTCGAGGAGCCCTGGCAGGGAGTCCCTTACCCTGCAAGGGGGCAGGTACAGGAGTAGGATCCCCAACTGACCGTTTGGGCCCAGCCGCAGGAGCAGGGCCTCACAACCCAGAATTTGTAGAGCAGTGGCCCTGGTGACTCCCAGTGACTCCCTGGCTATAATGGCAACACCATCGCCCTTGCCCTCATCTCTAGGCTGGTGCCCAACACCGAACCCGGCCGGACACATCTCTGATAGAGGCACCCCATCCTCTGGTCTCAGCCAGGTCTCAGTGATGCATGCCAGGTCGGCCCTCTCCCCCAGAATAGAATCTTGTATTAGGGGCGCCTTACTACAGACCGACCTGGCATTGATCAGCAGCAGCCTAAGGGTGGGGTCACCCTGGATCAGCTGCTCAGGACCTAGAGGTGAAACTGGTCCCGCGTTCCCCAAGTGTGGCCCGCCCCGCGGTTCCTGCTATAACGCCCCATGCCCGTCACAACCTCTAAATGGGCCCCTGGAACCTCCACCATTAACCCAGACAGAGTGTCACCTCATCTTCCTGGCTGGCAGGGCCATCTCTCCCTCCCTCCCCAAGCCACTTAAAACATACCCTCTCAGTCTCTCTACCCGTGTTGATGGTCCCGGTGAGTTCCGACTGGCCGCAAGAGTCTCCAGGGTGGCGGTGGAAATTCCGGTGCGACTGCCGGCCTTTTGAGCCCCCCACAGGGAGGTGGGAGCACGAGACACCAATGGTGGAGGTGGTCCCAACAAGCTCTGATTGGCTGCAGGTGTCTCCAGAGCGGCAGTGGAAATTCTGCCATGGCCACCGGCCCTTTGGGCCCCCCGCAGGGAGGCAGGAGCCCGGGACACCAATGGTGGGGCGGTCCCAGCAATCTCCAACTGGCCGCAGGTGTCTGAAGGGCGGTGGTGGTGGAAGCTCCACCACGGCCGCCGGCCTACCGAGTCCCCTGCAGGGGGGCGGGAGCCCGGGATGCCGATGATGGGGGTGGTCCCAGCAATCTCCAACTGGCCATAGGTGTCTCCATGGTGGCGGTGGAAGTTCATCCACGGCTGCCAGCCTTTTGAGCCCCGCGCAGGGAGGCGGAAGCCCGGGACGCCGATGGTGAAGGTGGTCCTAACGACCTCCTGGCAAAGGGAGGAGGGGCAGAGGCTGTTGTCTTCTGCTGGCCCGGACGGCCCTTTACTTCTCCTGACAAAGGGAGGAGGGGTGGGGCTCACCTCAGCTGGTCAGAAGCTGTTGTCTTCTGCTGGCCCCGATGACCCTTTACTTCTCCTGGCAAAGGGAGGAGGGGCGGGGCTCACCTCAGCTGGTCGGAGGCTGTTGTCTTCTGCTGGCCAGGATGGCCCTTTACCTCTCCTGGCAAAGGGAGGAGGGGTGGGGCTCACCTCAGCTGGTCGGAGGCTGTTGTCTTCTGCCGGCCCGGACGGCCCTTTACCTCTCCTGGCAAAGGGAGGAGGGGCGGGGCTCACCTTAGCTGGTCAGAGGCTGTTGTCTTCGATAGCACATTTGTCCATTAAGTAATTAAACAAACCTTACTCTTAACTAATAATCAGTGCCTAACAGGTCTTAATCTTATCTATAATTTATTGCTTGTATCCTGTGATTACCTATAGCAATGATGGCCAACCTTGGCACTCTAGGTGTTCTTGAGCTTCAACTCCCAGAAGTCCTGATCAGCAGGAGTGCTGACTTGGGTGTCTGGGAATTGAAGTCCAAGAACAACAGGAGTGCCAAAGTTGTCCATCTCTGATCTATAGCCTCCACCCTAAAAAGCAGCATAACGATTACATGTGTTCAAGTCAATTCCAATTTATTTTGATCCTTTTCAAGGTTTTCTAAGATCACACACAGACATGGCTACTCATGCCCGTCTTCTGGGATTGCCCTGGGACTGTGCAGGTTGCCCATGGCTAGATAGGCTGTCTAGTCTCCTTGGAAACACAGTGGGAAATCAAACACCCAACCCCTGGGTCCAATTGCTCTAGTTTATAGAGCCATGCAACCGGCACATAGTACTTTATCTACTAAATAAGCCATTAAAGTAACAAGAACCTCAGAGTCCTAAAAATGAAAGAAAGAGCAGGATTCTGGAAGCCTGCAGTGAGACAAGAAATAAGTAATGTTAACATGTTTCAGAAAACAGCCTTTTCTCCCCCTCATTAGAGAGACTGTGTGCATAATGGCAGAATCTGAAAATAGATAGATAAGCAATGAGATGTCCAGCTGTGCTCTCAGTATATAAAAGAAAGGGAGCAGAAAGCCAGCAGTGGCAAACACAGTGCATAGGTTGTGCTATGTGCTGGGGGAGATGAAGAGTTCTGCTATGGAAATCAGATCAATGGACATTTGCAAGGTCTTGCCCTTGCCATGCCAGTGGCCCACAGGGGGAAGAGCCACTGGCATCATTATTCCCTCTTTGGGTTATATCAGTGGAAGGAAGCGTCATTAGGAAAAATAAGTGCTGCCCAAGCATGCTGCAATTTATCAGATCTTATAGTAATTCACTTCTCAAATGCAAAAGCTATGGATCAGAATACATATATACATATACACATATAGTGGATAAGGCTACTTGATGATCGAAAAGTTGGTAGTTTGAGACCCAAGAGCTGTGTGACAGAGTGAGCTCTTGTTCTCTGTCCCTGTTCCTACCAACCTAGCAGTTTAAAAGCAAAACATTGTAAGTAGAATGGAAAAGTTAACAGCCTTCTGTGTGCTGTTTAGTCATGCCTGCCACATGACCACAGAAATGTCTACAGGCGCAAACAGCATGATGACATTGCTATGTTTTTAGTAACAACTAAGGTTTACTTGCAGATCCTGAAACATTGTTTTGGCATATCAGGCAAGAACCAAAACAACAAAAGCAATAAAGAAAGACAACCAAAAGATTTTGTTGTTGTCTCTTGTTTGATATGCTTCCAGAGACTAACAAGGCTATCACTTTGAAAATTGCTTTGGAAGTTTTTGTTTGTTTTTTATGGGGATAGTGGTCCATTTTTGTATTTTGTGTGTGATAAGTTGTCAAGGACAAAAAGAAAATAATGCACTACTCTTCAAATAATGGGTTACTTCACTTAAAAATAAAGTAGTGAATGATACTTCACTTTTTAAAAAGTAACATTCCAAGCTTTGATCATGCATAATGATAGGAATCTCCCCCAACTGGTCAGGCAATAACGTGTGTCACATGCAACATCTGAATAAAATTGTGAGGCGACCAAATTGTATGCCACATTCTGGACTTTTCAGAGGCGATTTGTTCAGTTTAAAATAAACTGCAGCACAAAACACCAATATACAACAGTTGTTAAACAGGTGGAGTCTTTCAGAAAATAATTTTTCACATCAGTGCTGTAATTGGCTTCCAGGAAGTCCTGGATCCTTTTTTCAAATAAAAAAAAGTCATTAAATCATTGACTTGTTACAGGATTGTGTTTCAGAATGCAAATGCTCTAAAAGCAAAGCCAGGCTTTCTATGCTTATTATGGGAATTGGTGAATAGGCAGTTTGTTTTATTATTGATTTTTGACCTGGTGGTATTGTGAAAGAGGTTTGTTAATCCTAGGCAGAAATATAGCTTTGAAGAAGCCTGCTGTCATTGCCTTTGCAAAATAAAATAAGGTTCTGTATAATTTGCATTGCCAGTAAGTTTTTCTTGACCAAATTTAACAAGGCAGCAGAAAAGGAGATACTTAGGTAATTGTGCCTGCTCTGAATTTCTCTGCTCCACCATCTCCTTCATGTGTGGTTGTAATGTGTCTCCATATACAGTAGCTTTCAATGTATAGCAACACTATACATTACTGGTTTCTGAAAGGTTTTATCGTTGGCAACCCCGCTCAGGCATTACAAACTACCGGATGTGACTTTTTTTCTTGGCTGAAATTCTGCTGCTTAGTATCAGAAAATTCATAACTTTCAGTCTATTTCTAGCTAGCCAAGAAAAAGTTGCTATATGCCTGTGCCCCTGAAAATTGTGGTGATGTATATCCTTTTTGGCCAATTGGGAGCAGAATGAATGTTATGAATTTCCTTCAGCTCAGCAACAGGATTTCAATTACCGTATTTAGTCAATCCAATCTATCTCTTTTTTTCCCTACAGCATAAGTGCCAAAACTTTTCAGGCCATGCGGTGGTCATGTGGTTGAGCGTGCTGGTCACATGGTTCCTCCCACTGGAAGCAGAAGTAAAACATGCATGCATGTGTGCATAATGCACCCATGCATGCACATAACATTGCCGTAAATGACCCGCTGCATTTACAACAGCTTTCTTCACTGTCTGCCTTTCACATCTGCACAAAATAATCACGGTGACCTTGGCCTTGATTCCCATTGATATTTATTTACACTTCCTTATCAATAGTAAAATGAGAATACACTTCAGTGATAACTGTTTTTCCAAGTCTGACCAGATTATCTTGCTATGATAATAGAGTAGACCATTCTGCCAGTGACTCAACACCAAGTGTCATGTTGCAGTTAACTAACTATCCTGTTATGGTAATAGAGTAGACCATACTGCCAGCAACTCAGCGCTGAGTGTTAAGTGGTGGATAACTAACCTGACAATTCTGAGGACTAACGACCTTGGGTGGTGAAGTCCACAAGGAAGGGTGATGGTCCCCAAGTAGATTAAACCCTACTTGATTCCACCTTAATGGAGGGTAGCAGCTTCATCAATACTGGCCTGGGGCTGAGGAGGACTTTCCGTGCCAAAAGTGTTCTGGACCAGAAAGTGACTCGCAGAACTGGATCAGTGATATGAGTATCATTGCTGCGATGTAGAAGGCAGATGGAAGCCGACTGCATTATATTCTCGGGACAGTCTTCATGGCTAATTGCCATGATGATCACCAATATTCAGATTCAGATACAGCACAAGAAGAACTATTTGGGTTTAATTTTCAACTCTAATCTCGCTTTTGCACTTTCTTCTTGAACCTTCATTAATAGTATTTCAGATGATTGCTGTATTCCTCCTGTCTTAAATTATTGATGTTTCTTTCATCAGTTTTCATTCCTCTTTCATCTGACTCTTGTCCAGCCTTCTGCATATAAATTGAACAGACTGGCATTGAAGTTGATCGCCTCCTGTACGGCCTGCAGCATCTGGCATTTCAAAAAACATATTTTGTCTAATAACAAAAGTATGGCTTAGCCATCCTGCCTGATAGCTGATGGGAAACTTTATTCTTCATGCATAAAGTCTTTTTAATGAGTGACCATCATCATCACCTCCTGTGGTAGGGCTAGGAATCCCACCTGTTTTTGCTTTATCTAAGGAAGAGAACAAAAACATGAGAACTCTTTGGAGAGAAATCTTTCTGGAAATATCACAGGAGCTATCTTGCAGCATTTTGCTTGCAAAAGAAAAACACATTTTGTTGTTTAGTTTAGAATCTGGCAGCCCAAGTGGTGATGGGGTGTGGGCATTATGCCCGCACTTTGCCACTGCTCTGAGAGTTGCACTGGTTGCCAGGCTGTCTCCGGGTGCAATTCAAGGTGCTGGTGTTAACCTTTAAAGCCCTATATGGTAGTGGGCCAGGATACCTAAGAGACCGCATCGCCCTAAGGATGTCTGTCCGTCCAACCAGAGCAGACTGGAGGGGCTCCCTAATTGTTCCATCAGCCAGAGGGGATCACCTCTCTGGCACAAGGAGGAGGGCCCTCTCCGTGTCTGCGCCGGCCCTCTGGATCCTCCTGCCAACAGAGTTACGTCTCTGGACGGAATTGCTGCCTTTCAGAAAAGAACTTAAAGCCTGGCTGGCGGGCCAAGTGTGGCATGCAGGTGGGAGGATAACCTCCATTGGGTGGCTGGTGTAGAAGAAACTCATGGTGCCTTTGGTTCCTGCACCCCTTGTTTAGGGGGTGGGTAGTTTTAATTGTTTTTAACATGTTTTTAAATTGTGATTGTGAACCGCCCTGAGTTTGCCTTGGCCGAGTGTGCGGTATATAAATTTGACAATTAAATTAAATTAAATTAAGTTTCCTGTCTCAGTCTCTGACAATGAGGCTCACTCCCCTCTTAGTGTCCTTTGGAAACCAGCTCTCTTTCACACAAACTCTTTGGAAAAAATATAGATTGACTGTCAAAAATATTCTCTTTGCTTGGCTTTGTTTTATTTGTTTGAAGGGAGGGTGGAGTCATCATCATTGAACACTTCTCATCTCACATGTTGGTAGTGCAGGATCATGTCATTCCTAATCTCCATTGGAAATTGGCAGTCTTTCACAACAACTGTGGGAAAATGTTGGAAACACTCTAAAAATTACCCACTCTGCTTTTGTTGTTGTTGTTGTTTTGCTCTCTTATTCTTTGTCTTTGCCATCATAACTCTTGGCCATAACTACTGATTCCCTGTTCACACCCTGCAATGAATTCAAGAAATCTGGACATGACAATGTAAAACTCATTTCATAGATTTACTTGTTTGGCTGATAGAATCAGATACCAGATCAGAACTACCAAATGCTTATGTCATGGCCCCAGATAGATTCATGAAGTTCAAGGTATATTCATAGTTCACTTTCTGTTATTCTGATTCATTATTTCAAGAAGCTGTTCATGTTTTTCCAGAAAAAACTAAAATGGTTTGAATGAAAAGACTGACATGGTGTGAGAAAGCAAACACAAGGTTTGACTCAAGACAAGAAACTGGCCTTGAAATAGCTATTTAATTTTGAATAAGAATTTGGAAGGAAAAAAATAAGGAAAAAATATGTCCTTCTAGTTTTTGGCCTGGAGCAAATTTGTTCTCTTCCTCAGCATCAAGCAGAATGAAACATGCTAATGTTGGAATGCTAAAGTGTGCAGTTGTGAGGTTGAGGAATTAAAACTAAGTTGGGCAGCCATCAGCTGAGGAAGTAACTGTAAAATATACTGCTCAAAAAATAAATAAAGGGCACATAAAAATAAGGCATCCCACGATCTGAATGACTGAAATACTGTATTCCTATTGTTGTTCACATACTGTAGTCGAATGTGCTGACAACAAGTTCACACAAACCGTAACAATGGGAATCAAATTGATCAACCCATGGAGGGCTGGATTTGGAGTTACACTCAGAGTGACAGTGGAAGAAAACACTACAGGCTGATCCAACTGTGATGTAATGTCCTTAAATCTAGTGAAAATGAGGCTCAGTAGTATGTGTGGCCTCCAAGTGCCTGTATGACCTCCCTACAATGCCTGGGCATGCTCCTGATGAGGTGGTGGATGGTCCCCTGAGGGATCTCCTCCCACAACTGGACTAAAGCATCCCCCAACTCCTAGACAGTCTGTGGTGCAATGTGGCATCGGTGGATGGAGCGAGACATGATGTCCCAGATGTGCTCAATCAGATTCAGGTCTGGGGAACAGGCGGGCCAGTCCATAGCATCAATGCCTTCATCTTGCAGGAACCGCTGACACACTCCAGCCACATGAGGTCTAGCATTGTCGTGCATTAGGAGGAACCCAGGGCCAACCGCACCAGCATATGGTCTCACAAGGGGTCTGAGGATCTCATCTTGGTACCTAATGGCAGTCAGGCTACCTCCGGCAAGCACATGGAGGGCTGTGCGGCCCTCCAGGGAAATGCCACCCAACACCATTATTGACCCACTGCCAAACCAGTCATGCTGGAGGATGTTGCAGGCAGCATAACGTTCTCCACAGCGTCTCCAGACCCTGACACGTCTGTCACATGTGCTCAGTGTGAACCTGCTTTCATTTGTGAACAGCACAGGGCGTCAGTGGCGAACCTGCCAATCTTGGTGTTCTCTGGCAAATGCCAAACGTCTTGCACGGTGTTGGACTGTGAGCACAACCCCCACCTGTGGTCGTCGGGCCCTCATACCACCCTCATGGAGTCTGTTCCTGACCGTTTGAGCATTCACATGCACATTGGGGGCCCACTGGAGGTCATTTTGCAGGTCTCTGGCAGTGCTCCACCTGTTCCTCCTTGCACAAAGGCAGAGGTAGCAGTCCTGCTTCTGGGTTGTTGCCCTCCTACGGCCTCCTCCACATCTCCTGATGTACTGGCCTTTCTCCTGGTAGCGCCTCCATGCTCTGGACACAATGCTGGCATACACAGCAAACCTTCGTGCCACAGCTCACATTGATGTGCCATCCTGGATGAGCTGCACTACCTGAGCCACTCGTG
This sequence comes from Bradypodion pumilum, assembly GCA_035047305.1. Taxonomy (NCBI): domain Eukaryota; kingdom Metazoa; phylum Chordata; class Lepidosauria; order Squamata; family Chamaeleonidae; genus Bradypodion; species Bradypodion pumilum. The sequence goes on along the minus strand of JAWDJD010000001.1, from coordinate 245,492,420 downwards.
TGGGTTGTAGGCCCCGTCTCATGCTACCACTAGAGTGAAGGCACCACCAGCGTTCAACAGTGACCAAACCATCAGCCAGAAAGCAAAGGAACTGAGAAATGGTCTGTGGTCACCTCCTGCTGAACCACACCTTTTTTTGGGGATGCCTTGCTAATTGTCTCTGATGTCCACCGGTTGTCTCTTCCATTTGGACAACAGCATGTGGAATTGATTGTCAATCGGTGTTGCTACCAGGGTGGACAGTTTGATTTCACAGAAGTGTGATTGACTTGGGGTTACATTGTGTTGTAGGTGTTCCCTTCATTTTTTGGAGCAGCATATATGAAACTAGCATGGGTTGCCCGGCGTTGCCGGGCTTTTTTTTTGGGTTTTTTTAATTAAAAAAATGCCCTGCATTTTCTAAATGTTTTGGACAGGTAAGGTGTTTTTTTTCCTGTACAAATGGTGCTGGGCTGTGTTTAATGGTTTTTAAAGTTTTTTTGAATTTGTGGCTTATTTGCGCTGGGTCCGGCTGTGGCGGAGTTTTTATTTTATTTTTGTTCATACAAATTTAATTTAAAAAAAATTTTTTTTAAATTTTATATTTAATTTGGTGTTAAAGTGATTTATGTAATTTTTTTATTTTTTGAGAGTAGTGTGTATATTTTGGAATGTTTTGCAAACTTATTTTCTGCATTTTGGAATTATGAATTTATCTTTATCTATCATGTGCTCCACACTCCTGCACCACACCTGGAAGGGCCATGTGGTGGAGGAAGGGCAAAATGGCCATCTGGCCCCCAAAGCTGTCTGAGGGAGTGTGTCCTGGCTCTCAACTTGAAAAGGTTGAGAACTCCTCATTTAGCACATCATGAATGCATCCTCTACTCGTTTTTATTTTGGCCTCTGGGTGGCGGTGGTGAACTTTGTTTCCTCTCTTCCAGTCTCGTCTTGTCCTCTGGGTTTCAGTTCCGGTAAGTGTTACTTCCTTTATTTTGGTCATTCGAGTTCCTGTCGCCATGAAGTGAAGACGTCTTCATGGTAAGCACTCTGATTTATTTATTTATTTATTTATTTGGGGGGGAGTTGAGTTTTTGTTGGGGGGGGGCTGTTGTTTTTTGTTGTATGTTTTCCTGTCTTTGTTTGTGTTTATTTTTTAAAGGTTAGATTTCTGTTTTTGAATGGTTTTGATTTGTTTTTTGGTGCGTCCTTTTTTTAGGGGGTGGGTGCCTTTTGTTCTCACGGGCCATGCTTGGTGGCCCGTGGTTAGGAAGGGAACTTGCGGCCGGGGGTGCCTTTTGATCCCATGGGCCATGCTGGATGGCCCTTGGGAAGGGTGCGTTGTTGCGGGGAGGGTGCCTTTCATTCCCACGGGCCATGCTTGTTTGTCCGTTGGGAAGAAGGGCAGTTGCGGGGGAGGGGTGGTGGGTGGTTTGTTTTTATTTTTGGCGCGGTGGCTGGCCCTTCGAATGGAAGGGCAGCGGCGGCCGAGGTTTATTTTTCCTCCGTGGGCCATACTTGCTGGCCCGTGGTGAAGAAGGGGAGTTGTGGGGTTTTTTTGTTTGTATTTTTTTTCACGCGCCGCTGGCTCTTCGAACGGGAGAGCATGGGCGGCGGGTTTGTTTCATTTTCTTCCCCCACGGGCCATGCTGGCTCGCCCGTGGGGATGAATGGCGGCGGAGCCGGCTTTCTTTAAGTTTTGTTTTCGCGCGCCGGCTGCCTCCTCGTTCTGCGCGCTCATGGCGCGCAGGACGCTGGGGCTTGTAGTAATAGGTTGGTGCTTTGTGTTTGTGATGCGTTTTTTAAAAATGCTTTTCTTTTGATTGGCTGCGGCGCGTGTCTGAACGCTGCGCCGTGCCAGAGCCTCTCAGCCTGATTGGCTCTGGCGTGCCGCGGCGCAGTGACTGTTGGGACGTGAAGTTCTTTCCCTTTCTTGCCGTTTGTGGGGCTGAGGCCCCCGTGCCGGATTTTTAAATCCTTCGTTGACCTGCGTAGGCAATTCGGCCGTGCGCACGAAGGAAGGGTGCGGGTCAGTAGGGCGACGCATAGCAACGTATAGCCAATTCCAACGGTGAACACTTGGTTTTATAGGTTAAGATCTGGTTCCCCTATAGTTTTGACAGGCCTTCCTCCTGAATAAGTGGGTTTAAGACAGGGATACCAGGCAAAAAAAAGAGAACACAATTTATGTGCTTTTAAAAGCTGCAGAGATGAGGGAGGAAGCACTCCCATTGGGCTGCTAGGCAGAGGGGTGGGTGAACTCTGTCCTAGGGGAGGGAGGAAGCACTCCCATTGGGCTCCTGGGCAGCGAGGCGGGGCAAACTCTCTGCTGGGGTGACTGCATGGGTGCCCACAGAGAGGGCTCCAAGTGCCACTTTTGGCATGCATGCCATTGGTTCGCCACCACTGTCTTAGTAGATCTCCAGCCTGCGGGGTAAAGTGCTACAGCCCAGACATGGGGGTTTCTAGCCTGTAGTTTTCAGTCTGCAGAGCCAAGAGGATTCCACTATTGGTCTGGCATTCTGGTGTACCGAAACTTAATTCATTATATGACCAATAATTCCTCTTTGCTTTGTTAACTTGCTTTTGATGTTTTGATGTTTCTTTTCTTTCTCATGTGTCTGGAGAGGTGATCCATTATGTCATGCTTTTGCTTTCTAGATATCATCTTAGGGCTGCAATACATTTGGCTTATGATCAAGTATATTCCCTCTGTTTAGATATTTTATGTCCCACAGGTAGCATCTGTGAATATTCAGTTCTGACTTATGTTGATAATAATTCATAGCAGTGGAATAATGGGCTAGGATGTCTTGTTTGTTTACCTTTAGGTTCCATCTTCCCCTGTTCCATGTAAAGAGTCACTCACTCACTGCTTGCAGGAGAACAAAAAGTGAGGCTTTTGTTATATTGAGGCTGAGCCTCTAAATTATAGTTCAAATCCCTCTTCTACCCATAACTCATAGGTGATCAGAGGCAAGCTCACCCTCTCTGATCCAGCTGTAGGAGGACAATTGTAGCCAATTCAAAGTCAATTTAAATATTACCTAGTGGTTCCATTTGAATTGGCTACAATTGGAATACCTAGTGTGTAAACCAAATCCCACCCCCCAATCCCTGATGGAGGTTACTGAAATTTGTATTGCTTTGACCTGGCCAGAGATGGGGCCTGTGTCTCATGGAGTCATTTCCCCATCCCCCCTGTGTCTGTTAAATGGGAGAGGGATATAAAATGGACATTTGAACTGTCACATTTATTTTTAAGAACAGAGCCTGGCAAACACCACCATGCCACAAACATTTGGACTTTCACTGATGATTTCCTTACCTTTGCATGCCTGAAGAAGTCAGCTTGAATCACAAAAGCACGCAATGATTTTTTAAATTTAGTGATCTTCTACATTTGTTCCATTGCCTTAGTTACTCTACTCTACCACTATACTTCAGTAATTGTTTGGCTAGGCTCCTCATCTGATCCTGGCAAGAGTCACTATGCCCGAAGAAACAAGGCTCTGTAACCATGTTGTGAAAGTGGTTATGAACCTCAGCAATGGATTGTCATTTTTTTAAAAAATCGCAGGGCCTATGTGGAAATGAAATCAGAACACACACAGAAGCATCAGGGATTGGTGGTTCAAAAATAAAGCAACTTGTGTAGTAAGAGACAATTGAACAGTCCCTTTGTTTCTCCTACTTCAGAGGGCAAAAGGCCTCTCTCCCAGCCTGCCACTTCATTTTTTTTTCATTTCAAATTTATTTATATACCGCCTTTCTCAACCCATATGGGTGACTCAAGGCGGTTTCCAACAAATAAAGTGCACAATAAGATACAAAATATCAAAGATACAAGAACTAATAAGAAACAGCAACAAAACAAAAAATCAGATACTAATTATAATACAATAATCCAGAGTGACATAATAATATACAATATGAATCCATGAATACAACATAATCATATAAACAGTATCAATATCATGAAACAGTACAATAAATTCCCTAAAGTACAATATAGAAGAATACAATCATCATACACAATACCATAGAAACATTACGAAGCCTGCCAGTGCCAATTGCTCCCCCATCTCCCTCACTGACACTTCCATTCTTTTTTGTCTTTCTATGTCTGCAACAATCATTCTACATATTTTTTTAAAAGTAACTGTATGTGATTTCATATGTCTAATAATCTGTAATTTTAAGTACTTTACATTTTTGGCAAGCTGTGCCAGTAGCTGCACTGCCAAAGATAAATTACAGTGTGATCTAAAATGCCTTTTTGGAGGGTGGGCTGTGAGCCTGGAGTCAGAATATCAAGTGATGTCTTTATTTCTCTATCAGTGCTGGGAGAGTTTGGTTGCCACAGTGGATGATGGATTTAGAATTCTTTGGGGGTGAGGAAGTACTTCTACTGTGACTTTCCTGACTCAAAAATGGTATCCAGAGACTGTGACTGGTGAAGAGATTTCACTCTAGTGAAGTTGGAGGAGCCAGTGTGGGATAGTGGGTAGAGTGATGGACATAGATTCAGTCCACCATGGAAACTCACTGTGGGTGTGTACAGTATTGGCAAAACAACTCTTTAAATCTGCCACATACCTTGTAAACCTCATTACAATATAGAGTGCTGTTGCAATGGTCCGTGGGAGTCGAGGTGCTGAACTCAAGGAAGGCATGCGAGGTGAGCGCGCTGCCTCCTTTGAGACTGTACTGAGTTCCGATCGGAGATGCTTTCCAATCAGAACTGCTCCGCTACTCCCAAGTAGACATGTCGGGGTCACCATATGTTGTAATGGTCCATGGGAGTCGAGGTGCTGAACTCAAGGAAGGCACGCGAGACTGAAGTTTGATGGTAAAAAGCCAGTCCCGAGTCCTCGGGTAGTCTATATTTATTAGCTTGCATTCTGGATCACTTGCGCACAGACTGCACATGACTCCTAGAACAGAAGGCTTGCTTACATAGCATGTTGCTGGCTAAGGTACATTTGCCAGCCTAGGAAAGTACTGCGTGCCTAGGTTCGACATAGGCAGAATAATCAGCAGATGTAGCGAGACTCACTGTTCCTGCCTTATCTCAGTCCTAGAAGACTCTCTGTACCTATGCATAGCTTGTTTGGTCTAGTTGTGGTTTGCTTTTGCTCAGCTCAGTCCATGGATGTGAGCCAGATACTGTATGGTGTTTACTAGGCATTGTGACATTTGGCTGACTTCTGTCTTACTACTCTCAGCACCCCAGCCAAGGAAACATGGAGTCACTACTGCTCCCTATTACTATTGGCCCGTACCCAATTTCCTTTCTGGTTGAGCCAGGTTGGTCTCGAGCTTGTTTGCATAGCCCGACAAGCCCATTGGGAATGGTTGCTGTCCAATCAGTGACCTGGGCAACCCACAGAGTGCAGCACATTACATTCTTAGGACTATGGCATCTAAAACCCTTTGTGAGTTTTGTGGGTTTAAATGGCTGATGCATTCTGGATTTGAGGCACTTGGACTGGGATAAAGTGGCTGACAGTTTTGTGTCAAAATCTGACAATCTCCCAAATTCTATACTGATATGCTACCTTTGGAAGAGACCACTAAGAGCAACACTAGCTAAAGATTTGTGAACTTGGGTAAATCCATAGTTCACCTGCAGTGGACTTCTTTAATCTTTCTAGTCCAAGTCAGGTTTTTAGTCCACCATTTTCCTTTGAACAAATCTTAATATTGGCTATCCCCCCCCCCCGCTCCCTGAATGTCCAGTAAACAACCAGGTGAAAATACAAGTAAATATTAGGGGAATATGTCATGACTTGGAAATTTTTCAGACAACATAAATTAGCACTTAGTGTAAAAATGCCCAGGGTGTGTATGGATGGAAGGTTTTTGTTGTGAAGGATGTTTCTTTGGAAGGACTGGGAAGAAAGGATCAACAAAGAAGCCTACAACTTTTCATAGGGAGTGCCCCTGAAGCCGTAGTGGCTTGTGGATCAAATGGGAGGGGGGTGCTCTTCTGCTTGTCCACAAGCTGCGTACACTCAAAAAGTTGAAGCTTTCTCAGGAACTTTCCAAGAGCAGTGTTAAAATCTTTGAAGAAGTAAGTATGCATGTTCCCTACTGCCTTTATTTTCTGGCTGCTGGCAGATGCCTGAAGCTGCAAAGGACAGTAAAAGAGCAGCTGGGAATTCACAGAAAAGGTAGCAGGAAATCAAATCAACATTTACCAACAACCTGGCATGTTCATTATCCACTATTAAAATATACTTAATGTTGACTCTAAGCTAAGCCAGAGTGTTCGCACAATGCTACATTATAGTTCTTCTAGAAACTCGTTGCTTGTTTTTAGGTTGTTGTTGTGATACCACAAAGGAAATGTACTGCTGCCCATTGGTACTGGCTAATAAAAAACCTTGTAGGCTAGGAAATTGCAGCCTTGTTAAAAAGGTGGACTTCTTGTATGAAACTCCCTACCATCTGGGTACCAAGAATGCCCATGGAGTTTTCCTCCTACTTGCCTTTGGTATTCAGTCAGGAATTACTCTTTGAAGATCTGACCACTAGATCTGAGGAGTGACTTCAAAGAAAATATGTGGTGATCCTCCCCACGCACTTTCTTTTCAAAATCATCACTGAACTGCATCTATCACGTGATCACGTGGAAGGATCAGCTTGTAATTCTTGCCGATATAAGTGCAGCTGCTCTAAAATGGAAGCTAAGCCGGCTTATTCCGATGTGAAGATCTGTCAATTTGTAACTTCCCTGCTTGCTCGCCCTGTCTTTTCTCACTTTCTCAGTCTGATCTAGATATGGGGTTGTTGTTTTTTGGCTAGAGGAGAAATACTGGAAGCAACTGGGCAGACAGATGGCTCAACATCTTTCTCATGTAGACTCATTCAAATACCAGCTATAGCTTACTCTGACAGGAAGGGCAGGAGCTGCTTCCAACTGCTTCTGAAGCTCAAAGTGTCAGAGCATCCCATTGTGGTATATTTATTCAGAAGTGTAAATGAACGGAGCTTAATCTTAAAAGAGTACAAGTTATCCATCCACCATGAACCTTTTGTTTGAATCAAATCTCTTGGAACTAGGATGGCTCACAGTTCACAAGCTCTGAAGTTCAGATAGAGGTTCCTTATCTTCTCTTGGGATCCTGGTGTGAAGGAGTAGCAAGTAGGTATGTCTCTTTTCTTCAACAGAAGAGCTGAAGAGAAGGAAGCCCCCTCTTCTCACTTCATTTTTCCTCCCCTTTTCCCCTCCAAATGGGGGTGGCCAGGCAAACAAAGGAGAGGCATCAAGAGGCTTTTACATCTCTTCCTGCATACAAATCATCTCTTGCAACTGAGTAAGCAAAGTTTCTATTGTAGTCGTATCAAAGCTTGGGAAAAAGCAGTGCTTTGGACTGTAGCTCTCAGAATCATTGGCTGAAGCATTCTGGCAACGAGTAACATAAAAATCTTCTTTTCCAGTTGTGGCTTTTTCTTTCTTTCATGTCCAGATCAAAATTTGATTCAATGGTGAAAATTAAATCTTCATCCGTACATGTTTCTGGTAGTAATCAGCAGAGCAGCAGATTATCGTGTCTAGGTCAGACTTTGAACTGCCAAAATGAAGCCATCTTCTTGGCTTTGTCATTGGCCAAACTTAAATTCTCATTGGTACATGTTTCTGGTAGTAACCAGCAGATTATCTGGATTCTGTATTTTTCCATATTCACATAGTGTGTTTTTGTCCACCAGTAGCCCCCCACTTAAGCATGTTGGTCTTACATTTAGGTACTCCAACCCTCCACCTGTTAAGGGTCCTCCAAGTGACATAGGGAAGGTTGAGTTCCTGAGCCATATCCACCTTTAACGTTGTTCCATGTCCAGGGAGCTCCTTCCTCCATCTTCTAATTTGGTTTTGCTCTTGTATACCCCCAAGAACGTTTGTTCTTGCCATAAAGCTCTTCCTGAAGCTGAGATGGCAGAGCTGAGGCATGCATCCATTCAGAGGATGTTGAGGGCCATTCTCTTGCTTAGTTCTCTCAGCATCCACTGCCATGTCTTTCCTTATTTCAAGTGGATTAATAACAACAAGAGGATATATTTTGTTAACTCATTTAGGTTTGAGGCAGCCTGTCGCTATAAGCATTGCTTCATTAACAGTGATGTCAGCTTGCTTCACGTGTGTGGATGGACTCCATATTAGAGCAGCATAGTCTCCTGTGGAGAGGCTCAGGGCCAAAGATGATGACTTGAAGTGTAGATAGTTGAGTTCCTCATTTATAGTTTGTGATTTTCCTGATGATGTTGTTCCTCATATTTACTTTAGCTTTGGTATTCAGACAGTGGTACTTGAAAGAGAGTGTCCTGTTCCTTGGCATTGTAAGCTACACTAGAGTAAGCCCATTGAATCAGTAAGGATCTGGTAAGTTATGTCCTCCGTAAATTCTATTGATTCTAATGGGCTGACTTTAGTTTTGTCTTACTTTAAGTCATCTCATCTGTTAGTCTCAGGAGGGCTAAAAAATCATTTCTTTTTTACCAGGCCCCCTTTTTTGGCTTAGGATTCTACTGAGATGTTGTATTCTGTTTGGTTGTCCTTGCTCGAAAGCCAGTTGTATCTGACTCTAGGTTTTGGTGCTCATCTCCATTTACAGCCAAAGAGCCAGCACTCTCTGCATCTGCAGACAACTCTGTGAACATGTGACAGGCATGACTGTACACGGAACGGTGTTTACCTTCCCACCGAAGTGGTCCCTATTTATCTACTTGCAATTTCTTGCTTTTGAACTGCTAGGTTGGCAGGAGCTGGGACAGTAATGGGTGCTCACTCCATCATGCAGTACATGGGTCTCAAAGTGCTGACCTTCCAGTTGTCAAGTTCAGCATTTTAGCCACTAAGCCACCACAGTCCCATCTGTGGGAAGTCCCACTGCAGTGCCTTCTGTTTACAGAGTTTTTATTTTCTGTTCACCTATGCAGTGTGCTCAGCATTGTACTCTAAGGCTACAATTGATGGCCTGAACATTTTTGGATGCCTAATGTGACATACAACTTAACCAGATTTGTTTGCACTTTGATTCCACATGCATTATGTAAGGACATTGTCTTTGTGACTGATTCATGAAAACATCTGTTTTGTAGTTAGTTAGAGACCCGTGTAGTCAAAGCAATGGTATTTTCAGTAGTAATGTATGGTTATGAGAGCTGGACCATAAAGAAAGATGAGCACAGAAGAATAGACACCTTTGGAATATGGTGCAGGCGGAGAATTTTGAGAGTACCCTGGACAGCAAGGAGAACAAATAGGTCGATTTTAGAAGAAATCAACCCTGACTGCTCCTTGGAAGGTCAAATATTGAAGATGGAGCTTAAGTACTTTGGTGATCAAATGAGAAGAAAGGACTCACTTGAGAAAGCCTTAATGTTGGGAAAGGTTGAGGGGAAAAAGAAGGGGATGGCAGAGAATGAGATGGCTAGACGGTATTGTTGACACAGTGGGCACAAAACTGTGCAGGTTGAGGAGGATGGTGGAGGATAGGGATGCCTGGCGTGTGGTGGTCCATGCAGTTGCAAAAGGTCAGTCTCGACAATGCGACTGAACAACAAAGAGACCCTGTTCTTAAATGATATGAGAAATAAGATAGAGAAATATAATGCAACAGCATCACCTATGATTATGCAAGAAACACAAGGTCCTTCTCTGCTGCGTTATACAGATTGTAATTCTTCTGTTATGTTATTGGTAAGGTCATAAGACTAATCAATTAATAAACATTCATTCATTCACTTTGCTGCATTATATTTAGACTCACCTTTCTTATGAAGCTCTGGTTTGGATGCACCACTATCTTAATATATGGTAGTTGATCGCACTGGACTGATCCTTCTCTGTAGTGTTAGCAAGATGTAGAACCTGTGCCCTGTGTGTGTGATATTAATGCATTAATTAATTTAGCATGCTTTGTGAGATACTGTCGATATTTTAAATTGAAAAATGGGTTGGAACAGTTTTATTTAATAATTATTTTTTGCTTTTTCTCTCTTGCAGTCTATCCGGGAGGTCACTGGCTATGTCTTGGTAGCTTTGAATCAATTTGCATATCTTCCACTGGAGAATCTACGGATCATTCGTGGAACAAAACTGTACGAAGATCGTTGTGCTTTGGCTATCTTCCTTAACTACAAAAAGGATGGCAGCTATGGACTCAGAAGGCTTGGGTTGAGGAATCTCACTGGTAAGGGAAACAATTGGTTGTGTATATTCAGCAGCCCCCCCCCCCCTTACTAGCAGGGTGAACTTATTGATCTTGGACGGAAGAGAATCCACATAGAAGTACACCTGTACTTCATGCTGTTAAAAAGACTCCCAGATAGAGTGGTTGTGTTTATTGCCAATGTTCCTCAAAGAGTGGTGTTGACAAGTAGCAATTGATAGGTGACACTTCTCCTGGGATAGAAATACATTTATGGGGAGATTTCCAAAGATGTATATTGCCTTTCTTGACTTGAAGACATCAGATATCTGAGTATAGGAAAGGAAGCAGGTCTTTACAGCTTGCTTGTTGCTGATTGGGCTGTGTGTGAGAGAGGAAAGGCCTTCATTTGTAGATAGCTTTGATGTCAGTAACCCTTCCATATTAGTGCTGAATGCACCACTTATATAAAGGCTGGTGTAGGGATGGTATGTGCCCCACAAGCTCCTCTTCTGGGTGCTGGCAGTGGAAATGACCTCTGAAAATAACTCCATAGACTCCAGTTCAGTTTGTTTGCTGGGAACAGCTTTTTATTAAAGGCACAGCGGATCTCCTCACAAACCTTTCCCTTGCTGTCTCGGAGGGCTGAGTTGTAGCCACTAACTGGTTGGGCACCTCTTGCCGGTTTGGAGTCCTGGTTAACCTCACTGGAGTTCCCCAGCATCCAAGTTCTGGAAGGCAGGTGGGAAGGGTGAGCTTCACCATGGGGAATGCCTTTTGCAGGGAGGACTTGTACAGACGGGTGGAGAGAGCCATGTCTCTCCAGTGCCATGCTTGTGTTGGGGCAGTTGCTACTGCAGGTCTGGAGACCTTGGCTTGTGTCATCTACAATAAGCAGGCAAACTGGGTGGGAAGAGGAAGACATTGTTTTTTCCTCTCTTATCTCTGCAGTCATGCAAAAGACAGGTTCCTTGGCCTCTCCTACACCTTCCCCTCTTCCGCCTTGGCCTTACCCATTCTCCTCTTATTCCCTGCAGTCCAGCCCCCTTCAAATGTTTCCCATCAGGCAGTCTTCTCTCATCCACCTCTACCAGTTCCATTCGGTGACTTGGTACTTAGGGTTCCCACCTGCCCCTTGCCTTTCTGAGCCCATGTGCTGGAACCAGACAGGATCAGGGAGGCACCTGGGTTTGTGTACATCCATCCCTTTACAGTTAGGGTTCCCAACCTTTTCCAGCTGCGGGCTGGGCCACACTCTCTAAGTTAGCTTAGAGGATCAGATGGTCATTTTGTCCCACCTGCATGATGGGGGGTGGCCATTTTGTCCCAACAGCTTCAATATGGTGGCCATTTTGTTTCTCAAATGCCCTCGGAGGGGTGTGGGGCCACATGAAATGGTGCCATGGACTGAATCCAGCCCACGGGCCTTAGGTTGGGAACTCCTGCTTTACAGGAAAAGAAACTTTGCATTAACAGATTATTTTTAAAGTATTATTGCATTTGTGGTATGCAAGACTATTGAGGAAAGTGTCCATGTAGCTTCTTGTTTTCTGTCTTTGTGAAGAAGCTACAATCATAGGTTTTTTTGTAAAAAAAATTATATGCAAGTATGTGTGCATGATTGAAAATGTGTATCTTTGAAGAATTAATAAAAACATACTCGGTTCAATGTGCATACATTGCATTAAAATTGGGTGTGAGATAGAATGGCAGACTGGGACTCATGGTTAAAATCCCTGCTCAGCTATGGAAACTCATTGGGGGATGATCCTGTTAAAACTACTTCTTAAATATCACAATACCTTGAAGATTCTATGAGAGTCACTATAACTTTGATGCAAATTGATGACATATAACAATTCACTAGGAATTATGGATAGATTTCTGCCTGGCGGGGGGGAGGAACCACGCCTCACAACCAGATATTAAACAAAATATCTGTACAAAGGAGAAAGAGGTAGGTGGGATCTGGAGACATACGATGAAATAAAAATTGACATGGTTTCATATCTCAGCATGGCTATGCCCTGGAGCTCTACTAGATACATTGTCTAATATTTCTGATCAGCTGGAAGCAAATTTAATTGAAGGTAATGACATGTAAATCTGCTGAGTTGTGTTTAAGACTTAGATGTGAAGTGTTTGGTGGAGTTAGAGTTTGTTGTAGTATATCCATACTGCAGCATCCACATTACGGAATCATGATACCATTGGTATTTCTGTCTACTAGGTAATTAGGCTGTGTAACACAGTGATAGTGTTCAGAGTTAAGTGAGTGAAATTTATTTATTGTATGATGAACTTCAGTTATCTACATTGATGTTGATATACTGTATACAGTAAGCACAAATTGTCCATCTGAAGTTCCTAGCTAGAGTTTCACGTCTAGGTTTGAAAGCCATTGAAGGGCTTCATCTGTGCCACTATGCAAGTCCTCCACTGTGCCTCCAAGTGTGTGTAAAGGACACCTAAATAAAATGTGGTCCATGCTTTGGTCATCTTCTTCACAGTCACATTTGGGAGAGGACTAACATCCCCATGTGAACAGAGTGGCTCCGCATCTACCACAGCCAGTCATTATTCTGTTCAGCATCCTCCACTGCTGTCTTGGAATGGAAAATCCATCTGGCCATTGGCAGGGATTCTTGATTATGTGATGATGAGGAATCGGAGACAGATGTTGCCAGAGTGCCATCCAGGTATCTGAGATATTGAAATGGTAATTCTGTAGGTTGATTGCGGTGTGCCAAGCAGGGTGTCTAGATTGTAATTGTTGGGCTGAGGGGGCAGTTATATGGGCATGGATTGGGAGGAGAGGATTGTTTACTATTTTTATCCATAGGTTTAATAATGCCAGTGATATTCTTATTGGTGGTGGTGGAATATGGCTCAAGACAGGGAGCCAGTGGGTGTTTGTTGGTCAAATACATCCTGTGATGATACGCATTGCCTGATTGAGCTGGATGTCTATTATTCCTGTGTGTGCAGGACTACTAGAAGATGAGCATCGAAGATGAGCACACATCCAATGGAGAAATGATTGGCAAGGGTAGAAGACAATTTTAAAGCACATATACTATTGGTTTGGAGGAGTCAGGGTGGTGGTTTAATACCCTTCCGCACCACTGAAGAACTTTTGTAGATGGTGGATAGTGAAGATAGAGGATGCAGGTGGATCTATGCTGTCCAAGGAGATCTATGCGCAGGAGACACATGGCAAATACTCTTTGTCCAACCTGTGCAGATAAGGTTTCTGGGAAGTTCAAGCCCTCATGTCTGTATGTTATGATGCAAATATGATCCATTGTGGTGGGCTAAGGCAAGCATGTGAGTCTTTCAGGGGCTTTTCACCAGACTAGATATTGCATGACCTGGAATGGCTGAGGAGGGAACAGCAATACTGGTGAGATGTTGTCAAAAGATGTGAAGCTAGATTGAAGTCCCAAGATGGAAAATGCAGTCTTGAAGAGCCAGTGGGAAGTGAGAAATTCAGTGGGACAAAGGCAGCCCAAACACAGAGGAGATAAACTGTTCAATGGGCAATGCTAATGCAAAAGGGACTGGTTTTCTCTGTGAAATCAACAATGTTGATGTAGAATGATCTGAAATGCAGCATTTAAAGGGTGTGAGAGGGATTTCTTTAAGAAACTGATTGGATCCAAAGCCTCTCAATTCCTTCAATTCCTCAAGGTATGAACAGGGTCAAGCTGTCTAGCTGATATAGTTAATTTCTCCTCATTTGCTTCAGATGAGTTGGGTGGGTGGGGGGACATACTGGGTAGAGTAAATACACCCTTCATTGTTTCAGGAATCAGAAAGAAATGGATGATTTGCCTTTTCAACCTCTCTCTTATGCTCAGTGTGGGACTGCAATGGCTCAATTGGCTAAGACACTGACTGGGAGGCAGAAGGTCAGTAGTTCGATTCCCGAGTACTGCAGGATGGAATGAGCACCCATCTTTGTCCCAGCTCCTGCCAACCAAGCAGTTCGAAGGCAAGAAATTGCAGGTAGATAAATAGGGACCACTTCGGTGGGAAGGTAAACAGTGTTCTGTGTGCTCCGGTGTCTAGTCATGCCTGCCACATGACCACGGAAACGTCTGCAGAAGCAGACAGCGCTGGCTTTGAAACAGAGATGAGCACTGCACCCTAGAGTCGGATACGACTGGCTTTCGAGCAAGGGAAACCTTTACCTATACCTTATGCTCAGGAGTTTCTAAATACCAGCCCTGTCCTTCAAGTCCCAGTTAATTCAGTAGCATTGCACTAGCGAGAAATTCAGAAAGTGCTGTAACTTATACAGCTACCTCTGCAATTTGCCATTACCTGTCATAATAAGGTTACAAACATTATTCAGTTGTGAATCTCACATGTTTTGATTTAGCAAAAAACCACTTCTCATTATCAGTTTAAATGGTTTTTAATGTTTTGTTTTTGTTTAGTCGCAAAGTCGATTCCGACCCTTTGCAACCCCATGGGCCATTGCCCGCCAGGCATCCCTATCCTCCACTATCTTCCTTAACCCACTCAGCTCTGTGTCCACTGTGTCTACAATACCATCTAGTCATCTCATTTTTGGCTGCCCCTTCTTCTTTTGCCCTCCACCCTTCCCAGCATCGAGGCTTTCTCAAGTGAATCCTCTCTTCTCATTTGATTTCCAAAGTACTGTAGCTTCAGCTTTACTATTTGATATTCTAAGGAGCAGTCAGGGTTGATTTCTTCCAATTTAGTTGTTAAAATGCAGAATCTGAGGCTCTCCTGCTTTGGCCAAATCATGAGAAGGCAAGATTCTCAGGAAAATACAACAGTTTTGGGAAAGATTGAAGGCAGCAGAAGAAGAAGGAAGACCAAAATATGAGATGAAAGTACTCCCTAAAGGAGACCACAGGCTTGTGTTTGCAAGAGCTGAGCTGGGCCGTTGAAGACAGAGCATTTTGGAAATATCTCTTTTTTTAAAATAAAATAAAATTCTAAATAAAATACTGAAAACAACAACAACAGAAACAAAAAAAACCTAAACAAAATACATATAATACAATATAACTTCTACGTTCACCCACTGCCAGCAAGAATGTCTATAACTTCCTAAAGTCATATTCACATAGGAGGTGTCCCACATTTTTTTACAAGTGAAGGAAGAATGTTAGAGTAGGCATCAGTTCTTATAAATTATACATGTGTAAATGAGCAATCTTTTAAAATCCTGTTAGCTTAAGAATGTTTAAAAGGGCTTCTGTAAAGTCCCCTAAACTAACACAACCAACCCATTTTAAAACAGAGGTAGTTCTAGGGTGGGCCTCCAGCTTTGCAAGTTCTCTCTCTGGCTTGGTGTGTGTATGTGTGATGGGGGATACAAGCAGTAACTTCTTAACTAGAGACAATGGGTACTGATGCAATTTACAACATTTTACTGAACTTGAAGACTGGAAGGTCAGAGTTCGATACCCAAGTACTGCATGGCAGAGTGAGCTCCCATCTCTGTCCCAGCTCCTGCCAACCTAGCAGTTCAAAAGCAAGAAATTGCAAGTAGATAAATGGGTACCACTTTGGTGGGAAGGTAAACAGTGTTCTGTGCATTCCGGTGTCTAGGCATGCCTGCCACATGTCCACAGAAACATCTGTAAATGCAGACAGCGCTGACTCTTTGGCAAGAAACAGAGATGAGCACTGAACCCTAGAGTCAGATACAACTGGCTTTCAAGCAAGGGTGACCTTTACTGATATCTAGTCATGCCTGCCATAAGACCACAGAAATGTCTGCTGATGTGGACAGCACTGGCTCTTTGGCTGTAAACGGAGTTGAGCATTGCACCCTAGAGTCAAAAATGACTAGCTTTCAAGCAAGGGAGGCCTTTGCAGGCGCACCCCCCAAAGAAAGACTCAGACACCGGTATATGGATAAAGGCATTGGGCCACTATTATTGAATAATGCCGTAGTCCGAATTATAACTTTCAGTTGGTGTATTCATCCAATTGTAATTCTTAAGGCAAGCAGGCCGCAGTAACACTGGTAAGGTTCCTCCCAAAATTGCCAATGGCAATTGGCTACAATGTATCCATTTGTATCAATTTGTTTGTTGATACAAACAAATTGTTGACCGGAGTCAATAAACTATCTACTGACCCCACCCTATGACGTGTATCCGTCAAATCACGGGATGATGCATGCTGAAAAGCTCCTGCCATCACCCCTTGCCTGGTTCGTTGTTGACCGGTCAAAGCTATTACACCTGTACCTGTCTAAGTGTTGGCGAGTCAATTGCAAACCTGCCGGATACCTCTGGGTCATCAATCTTTACCTTACCAGTGCTACCCGCCACACGGGGAGGCGTCCATGATGACTCACACCCCCCCCAGACCATCAGCTCGGTCGCCAGGCCTGCTTGCAACACACCCAGAAAGAGGTACATACCTCCAGCCGACAGGTGGACCCCGTCTCCTGCCTACCAGCAAAATTTTTGTAAGCCTATCCTCAGGTGTCCAATGGCTGTCTCCCAGCCATGCTCAGCAAGGGACCGAGCAACAGCCCTGTCCACTGACTGCCGGAACAGTCCGAACCACGGAGATCCACATCTCCCCTAAATTGGTGTCTCGGCACGATGTTAGACCATAGCGACCGTGTGTAAGCCAAGTCGGGGTCCACTCTCTGTCGCCGCAGCATATACTGCTGCCCAGTGTACATAGCTGTGGCCCACCAGACCCACTGCCACCGGTGTGTAGAGACACACAGGATCTGTAAAAGAGGAGAAAAGATTAAGGACATAACTAGGTACTCGTACAGTGAGGGGACGTACATATAAGAAATTGCGCATACACGCATGTCCGCCTCCGAGTACCCCAAACGTAGCCGCGATCAACGCGATGCCTATCCTAAATAAATGGGTGCCAAAACGGGCCCCCACACTGCGAAGTGCGGCACTGGTCACCCTCAGTAACATTACTTTGGCAAGGGTAGACCTATCCTGGTGGCAGAAAAACAGGCTGGGGCGCGCAGCAGGCACTGTCGAAAATTCATGTAGGGCACCAACCGGACAGATGTCTCCAATAAAACTTTGTAGCAGTCTGACTCCACTGCCTACGCCGTGCTGAACAACCTTTGAGGACCGTATCCCCAATTGAGCCCACTCATGTGTGACAGAGACATCGTCGAGTTCCAGTGCCCTACGAGACACATCCGCCTTACACAGATGGTACCAACTCTGGCACCCACTCACTGATGTGGAGCGCTCCAAAAAGGCTACCGTGGTAGCTGCGTGACCAAGAGCCACTTCACACCTATCCGAACATAAGTAATGCCAGCCTTGTGCAAGGTGGGTCAGAAACTCTGGGAACTGGGGTGACGCATGTCTGGGCGGCGGACACGTTCACATGTCCACCCCTCCAAAACACGGCGCATGTGGAAGTAACTCACGCAGTCATTGAACCCCCCAACGTTGGCCATAAATGCCGGTGCCGAAAGCCTGAAGGCTAGAGTACGGGGGACCAAACCCTGACTGCGAAGATAAACATGCATTGTAGAATCTGGTCCACAGATATTGACCACACTTGAGGTAACTGTAGTTACTCGCAAAAAGTTCTAAATAGCATGAACGCATGGTGATACGCCTTACGCGTGCGAGGTGCCAATGACATGCCTGGTTCACCTCTCCTCGCCAAACGTCCAAATATCGGCCGGGAGTGGCGAGTGGAATTCATCTGCTTCCGGAGTAAGGCACGGAACCGGGGGATCTGCAGGCGGGATAAAGCAACAGCAACGTCGTTATTAATACCTGGAACATGTCTGGCCCTGAACAGCACATTTAGGCGTAGGCTCCTCAACAAGAATAGACAAACTAATGTCATGACCCTGGGGGATTTGCATGTCTGGGTGTTGACAATGTGCACCACTGCCGCATTATCACACCAAAAATGGACCACTGAGTAGGCCCACTAATCGCCCCATAGCATCAGTGCTCCCCAAATTGGGAAGAAACTCAAGGAAGGTAAGATCGTGGAGGCGTGATGCCATTGGCCGTAAGTCCACCTACCCTCAGAGAAAACCCCCATAAGTCAGGGAGCCGGAGGCATCTGACCATACTTGAAATCTAGGCAGACCATAAGGTCTGATCTCCAGGAAGAGACCCCGTTAAAACCCAGGAGTAATTTGAGCCAGGCCGGAAGGTCCACCCGTATGCCCCTGATCAACCGGACCCTGTGGTGACGTTTTAACAGGCCAGCCATGGCGTCACACAGGCGCCCGGCCAATGCGCTGCCGGGTGAAACCACCCTGCAGGCAAAGTTAAGGTGGCCATGAAGTAACTGCAGCTCACGAGGAACACTTTATGTTTGGCAATCAATGCCAAAATCACCACGGAGATCCAAGCCACCTTATTCATGGTTAACCCGGATGCCCGTGCGACAAAGTAGATTTAGAAATGTGAGCTTAGTAGCTGGGCCCTCGGTCTTTTCAGGTGCCAAGGGGACACCCAGTTCCCACCTGAGTGTCTGAAATGTAGTGAGGAGACGCGTGCACGTGTCCGAGCCCCGTTCACCCCCGAACCAAAGGTCATCGAGGTAATGGGCTAGAGACCGAGACCCCGACCTGCGAGCAAAGGCCCACTGAATGAAAGTACCGAATCGTTCGAATGTTGGACATGAAATAACTCAGTCAGAAGGGGTTGGCCTTATCTAAGTAAAATTCCCCTTGGAACCTAAAAACCCAATAGCTCTAAATCCATTGGGTGCACTGGCAGTAATCGGAAAGCCGAGTACATATCACACTGCGCCAGGAAAGCACCGGGACCGCATGAGCGTACCACCCATAGGGGCTGAACAAACTACGAGTACCTGACTGAACAAGGTCATCAGGAATGACATCCCTGACCGGAGAACCCACAGGGTAAGCTAAATGGAGGATTAAATGACATTCACCCTGGTTCTACCTCGGTACTAGTCTCATAGGGGAGACTTTCAAAGTAGGAAAGGTGGTTCCAAGAAGGGACCCGCTACTCTCATAGCCTCAACTCCCGTAGCTGTGCACAGTGGAGCCACCTCTTCGTTACCCTTCAAGGGAACTAGATTAGTAGCATCCTGGGACCCCTAACACCCCCGAATGGAATACAAAAGCCCCATTGGAAACCCTCCAGCAGGTACCCCGCATCATCCCTTCTTGGATGAGCTGAGTGCCATCGCTCCAGCCTGAGTACACTAATTGGGGAGGGGGGGGGCTTTGACAAGGCTAATTCCTTCAGACGGAGCTCTGATCGCCCCCTGTGCACCCCTACCTCTGCCCCGTAACCCACCAACCCGCGGGCACGCGGAGGCGGCGTAGGGGCCATCGCAAAAGGGGACACCCAAGTCGGTAACGACACTGGCGCTTAGTACACACGTCCCTAGCTGAGCAGGTCGAACACAGCAGGCGGGCTGGAACCCCCTGCCCGACCAGTTAGCGTGGAGCCTGTGTCTGAGCAGCCCACTGCACAGCATGACCACCATGGTACATAAGAACATAAGAACATAAGAACATAAGAACAGCCTTGCTGGAACAGGCCACAGCCCATCCAGTCCAGCATTCTGTCTCACACAGTGGCTCACCATTTCCTTCAGGGTATTCCCAAGCAGATGCCTTCACCTGCTTAGGATTCCCTGGAAATGATATTGAGAGATATCCTGCCTATCTCTCCAACCCGGAGGTTGTCCTTAAGTATCCATAATTATAGCCATTGATACTCTTGTCCTCCATGAACTTGTCTAATCCTTTCTTAAAGCTGTCAAGACTGACAGCTGTCACCACTTCTTCTGGCAGGGAGTTCCATAGGCCAGTAATCCTCTGGGTGAAAAAGTACTTTCTCTTATTTGTTTGAGAACTAGTACCCAAAAGTTTCATGGAGTGTCCCCTAGTTCTAGTGTTATGCGATAGGGAAAACAGTTTTTCCTTATCTACTTTGTCCACACCGTGCATGATTTTATAAACTTCAATCAGGTCACCTCTTAGACGTCGTCGTTCAAGAGTGAAGAGGCCCAACCGTTGCAGCCTCAGATGGTAAGGAAGGTGTTCCAGTCCCCTAATCATTCTGGTTGCCCTCCTCTGCACTTTTTCCAGCTCCATAATATCCTTCTGGAGGTATGGCGACCAGAACTGTACACAGTATTCCAGATGGGGCCTCACCATAGATTTATAAAGAGGCAAAATGACACTTGCTGACTTATTTTCTATACTCTTCCTAATGATCCCTAGCATTGAGTTTGCTTTTTTCACTGCTGAGGCACACTGGGTTGACACCTTCATTGAGTTGTCCACCAGGACACCAAGGTCCCTTTCCTGGTTTGTCGCAGAGAGTTCAGACCCCATCAGTTTATAAATGTAATTGGGGTTCTTTGCCCCAACATGCATCACTCTGCACTTACTAATGTTGAAACTCATTTGCCACTGTTTTGCCCACTCCCCCAGTGTCAAGAGATCCCTCTGGAGCTCCTCACAATCTCTCACAGTTTTCACTACCCTGTATAATTTAGTGTCGTCAGCAAATTTGGCTACCTTGCTTTTTACTCCTACCTCTAGATCATTTATGAAGAGGTTGAAAAGCAGGGGTCCCAGTACTGAACCTTGGGGGACCCCACTCTTTACTTCCCTCCACTTGGAGAAGTGTCCATTTATTGCTACCCTCTGTTTCCTGTCCCTTAGCCAGTTGCTGATCCAGGACAAGACCTGTCCCTTTATTCCATGACTGGTAAGTTTATTCAAGAGCCTTTGGTGTGGGACCTTGTCAAAAGCCTTCTGAAAGTCCAGATAAACAATGTCAACTGGATCCCCCTTATCCACATGCTTGTTAACACTCTCAAAAAATTCCAACAGATTAGTGAGGCATGATTTGCCCTTGCAAAAGCCATGTTGGCTCTCCTTTAGCAGTGCCTTCTCTTCTATGTGCCTATTAATTCTATCTTTTAGGATGGTTTCCATCACTTTACCTGGGACACATGTCAAACTGACAGGTCGGTAATTTCCTGGATCACCCCTGGATCCTTTTTTGAAAATTGGTGTTACATTCGCTACCTTCCAGTCATCAGGCACAAAGCCTGATTTGAGGGAAAGATTATATATTTTGGCTAGGAGATCAGCAATTTCATCTTTAAGTTCCCTGAGAACTCGTGGATGGATTCCATCTGGTCCTGGTGATTTGTTAGTGTTTAGTTTAACAAGACATGCAAGGACCTCCTCCCTGGTTATTTCTATCTGGCTTAATTCTTCGGTTTCCCTCCCTACGAAGATAGGCTCTGTTTTGGGCATGTGGCCTCTGTCTTCTTCAGTGAATACTGAAGCAAAGAATTCATTGAGTCTCTCTGCAATCTCTGTTTCCTCTTTAATAACCCCTTGCCTTCCATTGTCATCTAATGGTCCAATGGCCTTCCTAGTTGGGTTCTTACTTCTAATGTACTTAAAGAAGTCTTTGTTATTTCTCTGAGTATTTTTAGCTATACGCTCCTCAAAGTCTTGCTTTGCTTTCCTGATTGTTGCCTTGCATTTGTTCTGCCAGAATTTATGTTTCTGCCTGCTGTCCTCATTCGGACAAGCCTTCCATCTTCTAAATGAGCTTTTCTTGCTCTTGATCACTTCCCGAACAGCTCCTGTAAGCCACATTGGAGTCCTCTTGGACCTGGCAGTGCCCTTTTTCCTTTTGGGTATGCATTCCAATTGAGCCTCTGTTATTGTTTTTGTAAACAGCCTCCATGCCTCTTGGAGTGTTTGGACTCTCTCAATTTTCCCTTTCAGCTTCTTTTTTACTAGTTTCCTCAACTTTGGGAAATTTCCTTTTTGAAAATTTAAGGTCTCTGTGTTAGATTTTATCAGTGACTTGCGGTCTATGATCAAGTTAAACATAATTGAGTTGTGGTCACTGTTCCCTATTGGATCAGTCACATTAACATCTTGCACCAGATCCTGAGTATTACTCAGGATCAAGTCAAGGATTCTTGTACCTCTAGTTGGGTCTTCAACCATCTGTCCCAGGGAACAATCATTTAGCATATCTAGGAACTTTATCTCTTTATCATGTGCTGAACAACAGTTCACCCAGTCTATGTGAGGGTAATTGAAGTCCCCCATTATAACCAGGCTTCCCTTCTTGGATGCCTCCTTTACAACATTCTCCAACTGCCAGTCTCCCTCAAGAGTTTGGGTTGGAGGCCGATAGTATATGCCTACTGTTAGACCATCCTTGTGGCCTGGTACTCTTACCCACAGAGCTTCTAATGGTGACTCCAAATCACCTAGATATTCCAATTCATACGATTTTATCACTTCTTTGACATACAAGGCTACACCACCTCCCGTTTGCCCCTTCCTATCCTTCCTGTACAGTTTGTAGCCTGGTATAACTGTATCCCATTGGTTATCATCCGTCCACCAGGTTTCAGTGATACCAATAATATCAATATTCTTATCTATTGCTAAGTATTCCAGCTCCCCTATTTTGTTCCGGAGGCT
The DNA here is from genome assembly GCA_035047305.1 of Bradypodion pumilum. Lineage (NCBI taxonomy): Eukaryota > Metazoa > Chordata > Lepidosauria > Squamata > Chamaeleonidae > Bradypodion > Bradypodion pumilum. The sequence goes on along the minus strand of JAWDJD010000001.1, from coordinate 245,469,821 downwards.
TCTGGCATTTGTATACAAGCATTTATATATGCTTTCCTGATACAGTCTTTTGAGTCCAGTTGCATTGTTAGACTGCCTCTTGCATCCTTCTGCTAGAGTGCTGGTGACTAGCTCCTTGCTCTGCTCAGTAATTTTTGCATCCTCCTCACTACTCAAGTACACACTTTCCCGAACCGGATGCTGCCCAGCTCCTGTCGGCTTTCCCCCAGTTATCAGTTTAAAAGCTGCTCTGCAGCCTTTTTGATGTTGAGTGCCAGCAATCTGGTCCCATCATGGTTCAAATGCAACCCATCCCTCCTGAACAGATTTGGCTTGTCCCAAAATGTTCTCCAGTTCCTGACAAATCTGAAGCCCTCCTCTCGACACCACCGCCTCATCCACGCATTGAGGCTTCTGAGCTCTGCCTGCCTGGTAGGTCCTGCGCGAGGGACAGGCAGCACTTCTGAAAATGCTACCTTGGAAGTCCGGGACTTCAATCTTCTTCCTAACAACCTGAATTTGGCTTCCAGGACAGACCGCTTGGCCTTCCCAACATCATTGGTACCAACGTGTACCATGACAACTGGCTCGTTCCCAGTTCTATCCTATCACCAGGTACCTATCACCAGGCGCCACAGTCACGTGGGAGTCATGTACACGAGCACAATTGCTGAAAGGGCTCATCCCACCTCCTCTCAGGGTGTAGGGCCACCCTCATCCACATTCCTCATTGTAAGCCAACTGCGATGGGCCCATCAAATCAACCATCGCCCTGTAAATATTAGCCATGGATGGAACCATCGGGATGGCCCAATCAGGCCGGGCCCTGCGGCATACCACCATATATATAAGGTATGCCGACAACCAGTTGGCCCAGGTGCGCGGTGGCTTATGATGACGGGACAGCTCTTTGTGTCTGTCGTCCTGTCCCTCTCTCTCCTCCTCAGTGGGCTCACAGTTCAATAGGGAGAATATCCACATATCCCCCTCCAGACCTTATCCCTCGTGACCTGCAGCAAATGATCACCCAGGGGCAAGGAATAACCAGCCGTCGTCAAATCCATCGACGGCACGTTCTGTATAAAGGGCATACGCAGCAGGACCCAGACAGCCCCTGCGATGCTTGGCACAGCCCCAGGGGCGGACACCCCCGCCCTTAACGAGGGACCATTTAGCAACCATGGGATACTGGGATAAGATGGTAACTGATGCCCGCTCGCATCAACTTGACGAGGCCAGGGCCACTGAACCCCACCACCGTAAGTGGGCTGTGGTGTTGGTGCACTTAAATTGAACCTGATACTCACTAGGTGCACCCCCGTGAGCCGCCCCCACCGGGGGTTCTGGCCCACGGCGGGCGTCGGAGCTCGCGACTGGAATCGAGCTCTGGGATCACCCCCGACTGCTCCCAGCCTGGACATCAGGTAAAACGGGGAGCTGCGAGACACCAGCTGGGCCGGCCGGACCATCTCACACAGCTCGACCCAGTTGGCCGCCCGCTGAAGCATAGTGGCCGGCAAGGTAGCCGGGTCGATGAAGGGGCCCCTGTTGAAAAAAGAGAAGTGCCCCCCACTCCCGAGGAGGCTGTGCAATGCCCAAGGATGCTTCCAGCACTGCTAAACATGCTGACAGAGCATCCACTGCCACAGAGCCCCCCAGCATAAGGCGGGCCGGGTGGGCCAGACGGCCCACTAGGCAGTTGGAAGGTAACCAAAATTGGCAAGCCAGGGCCAGAATAGGGCCATGCCCAAAACTCCGGCCCATGAGGGGCCGGAGGGGGAACGGGTTGTATGCCCACACCAGGCCCTCCCACGCTGCCCTGACCCATGGCCGGTAACGGCGGGCCGGGGGCCGAAGCCCCTGAGGGGCCGGCCTGTAGCTGGCCAGCCACCAAGCTGGAGCCTGGCTGCCAAGTGAACTGCAGGCCGAGGGCCGGAGCCCCTGAGGGGCCGGCCAGAGGCCGGCCAGCCAAGGGCCAAGTACCAGCCTGAATCACCCCACCGGTATCGGTGGGCAAGGCTGTGATAGTGCCCTGCCGCGGGAGCACAGCCCTGGTCCTCCGACCTGAAGGCTGCCCCTCATCCTGCGCAGGGCCCGTAAAAGTCCTCCCCTTGGGCCGCGGTTTCGTCGCCGGGGCCTTCCGTTTGGGAGGCTTATCTTCCAAGAAAGAGCAGGATCCCTTTCCAGGGATCAAAAACCTAGCGCCAAAAAACACAGAGCAAAGCAAGCAATCTGTGCTAATCCTCCCTTCCCAGCCGGGAAGGATCAAGGGCTAAAGAGCCAAAGAGTACGGACAAACAGCGACGGAGAAAACTTCTCCTCTCCGTCGCTCTTTTTAAAATGGCAGCTCGTCTGCCTCGTGGCCACCCCTTTTATAGAGGGGTGGCCACGCCCCCTAACTCACCCGGATGTCTGAGTCCGGGTGGGTGGGGGCCCACAAAGAGCACGGCGGCCATTTTGGTGCCGCGCTTTCATTACCTTCACATACACCACCCTATGTACATGACATGATTTTGGCAAGTGTCTAAAACATATTGGCTGAAAAATAAGTAAAAGAATGCAAAGAACCACTAGTATCCATGGAGTAAAAAGCCCTTTCCTTAGCATCTGTGGGCCCATTGCCAGAGGCTTCCCTGAATAAAAAGACCTAGAATGGCAGTAAGCCTCCTGTTGGTGATGGTTCCAGAGCTGGGCAGTGATCAGTGAGAAACCTCTCTTTTGCACCAGAACTAGTGGGGTTTTCAGGTCAGCAGCATCCTCTTCTTTGAGATTTCAAGGACACATGTGGAGTTTTTGCAGGTGCAAGCTGCTGCTAAACCTAGTAGCAAGCGCATCATCAGTCTGTAGAGAGTTGATTTCTGGGCTCTCTACCTCTGCTATCAAGTATCATGCAACCAAAAGCACTAATTGTTGGTAGTATATAGATGAAGCAAACAAACAAGGCTCACAAGCCACTCCACTGCCACCACACCTCTGATACCAAATGCCTACACCTACCTATTTCCCCACCATCTCTACTTCTGCTTGCTTGCATTTTGGTCCATCAGCGATACACAAGTGCAACAGACCTGGAAGCATTTTTGTGCTTAACCTACCGACCCTCATGCCGCCTTGGTTGGAATGGAGATGGGGTAGCCTAGCTTTACAGACACCTCACACATAAATATCACATTGTTCTTCCTCCTGCACTGTGCAACCTCAGATTGCTCTCCTAATTTGCAGTCCTAGCGAATCAGTGAATTCCCTGGAAAATCAGCTGGAACCCTTGAGATCTGGCAGTGCTGCTCATCAAACCTGACTTTGGTGGTGGCAGAATAGAAAGAGGGTATTCTGCTGGGAGTGTAGTGGCTTAGTGGTTAAGACATTGAACTTGATGACTGGAAGGTCAGTAGGTCAGCAGTTCGAGGCCTGAGTACTGCAAGATGCAATGAGCTCCAGCTCCTGCCAACCTAGCAGTTCAAAAGCAAGAAATTGTAAGTAGATAAATAGGTACCACTTCGGTGGTACGTGCACTCCGTGCGCTCCGGTGATCTTCCAATCTTCAAGTTCAGTACAATGTTGTAAATTGCATCAGTACTCATGTCCATAGAAACATGTGCAGAAACAGACAAGTGCTGGCACTTTGGCTATAAACAGAGATGAGCATCAAACCCTAGGGTCAGATATGACTAGCGTTCGAGCAAGGGAGACCTTTACCTTTACTCTGCTAGAGATTTCAAAACCCAGGCAGGTTTGTATGGGAGAATATAATGCTTCTAATAAAGCAAATCACTCTCATATATCGCTTTAGAACAGCTTCAACTGTGATTAGAAGTGGAATGTTTCCAGTGAAGATGCCATATGTTCACATTTTTACCACATGTAGAAAAATGATCTGAATCGGATGTTATGTTTTCACCTTCTCATATAGTGAGACCAAATATTTTAGAGAAAACATAATTATGTCTCATCTAATATACTTTCAACATGGGTTGTTTTTTTTTTGTTTCTTCCTATTTATTTCTGACCTTTTCACAAGGTCAGAATCTATGTCATCTAGACAACATCTTTTTTTCATTTAAACTAACTTGCAATAAATATGGCAAAGTGTTGAGAAGTGCCAAGATCTATCACCCTGTTGATATTGCTGATGTGAGGCATAATCCTTTGCATGCTTCCTAAACTCCAGTGTGTTTCCTGGGTTGTCTTTGTAGTTCTGTATTCATGGGATTGCACCACCTCACAGGCAGTATCCAGCATCCTTTATTAACTGATTACTCCATATCAGGTTAAAATGTGGTAAAATACATGAGATAAAATATGATCACATAGAACATAGTAAAAAGCAGTTAAAAGTAAAATGATACAATATCAATGAAATGAAATATACAATTTATACAATAAAATTATCAATAAAATTCATCGCCTTTGCATGCCTCACGGGCGGGATATATAAACAGTCCAAAAAGAAGAAAAACTCAACTGTAATGCATAGCAATTTTAAAGAAGATTGTATTGTTTTTCCTTCTAGTCTAGACTGTGTTACACACAGAGAGAGAGAGAGGGTGGGGGAGTGAGAGAGGGGGAGAGAGAGAGCACCATTCGTTTCTGGCTCCCCCCAAAAAATATATGTGTGTGGGTGGGTCTTTGCTTTCTTGATGTTTTCAAGTTTGATCAATTGGTGTATATTATTATTATTATTATTATTATTATTATTATTATTATTATTATTATTATTATTATTATTATTATTATTATTATTATTATTATTATTATTATTATTATTATTATTGTTGTTGTTGTTGTTGTTGTTGTTGTTGTTGTTGTTGTTGTTGTTGTTGTTGTTACTGTTATTGTTGTTGTTGTTGTTGTTGTTGTTGTTGTGGTGGTGGTGGTGGTGGTGGTGGTGGTGGTGGTGGTGGTGGTGGTGGTGGTGTTGTAAGCTGCCCAAAGTGGGAAAATATGCCAGATGGGCAGGTAATAAATAAAATAAAATACAGTAATACCTCATACAAAGTCCGCTTCATACAACATCGGATTCATACATCATCGCCTAATTCCTTGAAAAAAGTTGCCTCATACAAAGTCGTGCGACTCTGTATGAGGCATTGGGGTTTTCCCAGGTTGCATTGTGCCTGGGCAGTATAAAAGGCAGGACACATGCATGCATTGCTCTTGTGGGTTTTGCATGAGGCGAAGAGTGTTTAGGAGTGGTTTTGAGCACGACTTTGGATTTTTTTGAATTTTTTCGTCAGAATTTTTAGAAGCATTCCTGGGATTTTTGCAGCATTCTTCAGGTTCTTGGACAATCAGGGTTGTTTGACATGTTTTTGTAATGTTTTTAGTCTTTAGACAATGATTTCTTAAAGTTCTGTCAGTTTCCTGTCTGTTTCCTTGACTTTGCCCTGAAGTCTGTGCTGTTACAGTACAATGTATCTCTATGGAAATGACGTTGTATGAGGCATCGCGCCAAGGATTTGGACGTTGTATGAGGCATCGCGGCTAGGATTTTGCATGCCTCATACAAAGTCCAAATCCGTATAAAGTCCAAACTTGTGGAACCAAGTTTGGACATTGTATGAGGTATCACTGTAAAGTAAAACCCCTACTTACGCAAAAAAGAGTCCATTCCGTAGGCTTTTGCTTAAATCGTTTTTTTATGTAACTCGAAGCAAATCCACGGGGGGGGGGGGGAATGAAAATATTTAGAATCAAACAACCCAAATAAACATGTTACCACAGACCTGGAGGATGAAGGTATTGTAAATGAAAGTCAAGAGTCAGGCCATGGTTGGAACTTTGTAAAAAAAAAAGCTAACCATCCCAGGCATCACTCCCCATTAAGCTGTTGCAACCAGTAACTGAAGGATTGTCTTATACTGCAGCTACTGAGTTTGTTTGCAAAAAGAAAAATAATTTTAAAAAGTGGGAGGGGGATGTATTTCAGTGGGAGATTTGTACCTGCTGAATTGATAACTTGTATCACAAACAGAGCTCTATTGTCAATTGGGAACAGATATTAATGGTGCTTCATTAATTCACATGTAAATAAGTACTTGTAGGCATAACAAGATTTTGTTACTGAAGGGACAACATAAGCATCAAAGATAAGCCTAAACTTCAGTCCTTTTAGTGTTGTGCTAATTCAATGATTTATTTATTTATTTGTTTGTTTATTTATTAATTTTTGTTATAAAAGAGATGTTTTATTCTTCAACGTTTTGGAAAGCCAAATAGCTAACCAATCATCCCTCCATCTAAACAGATAGGTCAAGGACAGCTAAAATCTTGCAGTGTCATAAACAGGTCATGTTCTTATGCTTTGAACTTACAGTGTCCTTTGTGTCTCTTGGTAAGAAATTGTTGAGTGTCAATCATAGAATGCCATTTTGTTGCTATTGCCCCAAAGCAAAACTATTTTATAGGAAGAATATATAACACATACTTTTTAAAGGGGCAAAGTGCATATATACGATACAATCCTAATTGCAAAGTTGTGAAATAATTTTCCACATGCCAAAATTCATAAACTGAAAAGAAACAGTAAATGAAAAGTGGCATAAGAAAAAAATCTTGGCTTTAGAAGTCAATTTATTTATTTATTTATTGGTCAAATTTGTATAGCCACCCATTCGGCAAGTGACTCTGGATCTACATTAACACGTAAAATACATAAATCCCTCATTCAAAACTATAAACTATAAAAACACTTAAACACCCCCCCCCCCGCCTTGCTGAACTTCTTGTGTAAGAAAAGGAGCAAATGAGCTATTTCTAAAACATTCTCCAGTTCCATGGGGTTATCTATATTTGATATTGTAAACACAAATGCTTATAGGAGCACTTTAAAAAAAACAATTGTGTGAGCTTTCGTGATTCAAGATCACTTCTTCAGGTGTGCATCAAATTCATGTGGATAGGAAAATGATAAAGAAAAGTCCCAAATGTTCATGGCATGATGTTCAGCCAGGCTTTGTCTCTTAGCTATAAAGGTATCATGTTCCTCTTGTATTTATTTTGTGTATGGGTCACACAGCTATCTTTGTTTGTTTATGAAACAACAATGAATGTGTCATAACAAAACTTGATGCTACAACTTGTACACCTTGAGTTCTTTTCACCAGCACTGGAGCAGGAGTTGGTTGAAGAAATGAAGGAGAATTCAAATGTCTCTTTGAACCTAAGTAAGAACAAAGTCCAAGATTTATTTATGAACTAAAGTAGTACATCCACAACAGAGATCCATGGATACAACAGTGTGGAGCACTCCAGGGTTTGGCCATCTCCCCAATGTTGTTCAACATCTATGTAAGACCACTGGGCAAGGTCATCAGGAGATGTGGAGTTCACTATCATCATGTGATGATACACAGCTCTCTCTCCCCTTTTCCATCTCAGCAGATAATGTGGTTGAAAGAAAACAGGCTGAATAAGATCAGAAGAACATCTTATAAGATGGAGGTCATTAATTGTGACTGATGTTAAATTATGATATTGATTTGTTTATGTTGTATATGATCTTTGTATGTTGTTCTTGTACATCGTAAGCCACCCAAAGTAGTGACGTACACTAAGTGGTGCAGGATTTTTAAAAAAATGAATGAATGAATGCAACAAAGAGCAAAAACAACAGATTGGATGGCTTGTTTTTACTTTTCTGATCAAGCAGTTTAACCTGCTGGGCTTGCTCTCTCTCTCTCTCTCTCTCTTTCTGTTTGTGTATGTGTGTGTTCTGGTCCACAAAGAGAGAGAAATAATAGTTTGGTTATTATATTTTGCATAGATTGTGTATCCTGCCTTGGGAGAGGAAAAAAATGGCATTTCTGTGTCATTTCTGAGCTGAGCTCTTGAAGGGATTGGGGAGTCTTTGAGATGTTGTCTTTCTGGGCTAAAGCAAATCTAGAATCTTAACTGCAATATTTTTTCACATCCTAGGCCATGGGGTCTGATGAATGAAGCCAGTCTGCACATTTGAACTATATGTATTTATAACAGAGTATGAATATATTTTCCATTAACATGAGGCTGGAATCCAAAGTATGACTTCAAACATGCCCAGTGGTTTTTGTCTTTACAAGAGGCACCTGCCACAAAACTGTGATGGCTAACCTTGGCATTCCAGTAATGACTGTCCTTCGAGCAAGGGAAACCTTTACCTTTAGCATATAGAGTGAGCAAGCACTTCCCCCCCTCCCAAGTTAACTCTAAAACAGAAACGGAACACACACACACCCCCTCTCTCATATAGTATTGTAGATGCAATGGGTACAAAGCTGTGATGGCTAACCTTGTCACTCCAGAAACAACTGTCTTTCAAGCAAGGGAAACTTTTACTTTTAGCATATAGTGAGCAAGCACTTCCCCCATCCCTCCCAAGTTAACTCTAAAACAGAAACGGAACACACACACCCTCTCTCTCTCATATAGTATTGTAGACGCAATGGGCACAAAGCTGTGATGGCTAATCTTGGCACTCCAGAAATGACTGCCTTTCGAGCAAGGGAAACCTTTACCTTTAGCATATAGAGTGAGCAAGCACTTCCCCCCCTCCCAAGTTAACTCTAGAACAGAAACGGAATGGAAGGCAGGGGACAGAAACAGCTCAATAAAGCATGAGAGTGAGAGAGAAGTCTCTGCCCCAGACCAAGAGCTGATTTGCCCCTGCATATATGAAATATTGCTCACCTCTAGAGTAGACTCCCGTCCCTAGTCCAAGCATGAAACAAAGCGCCATCTTAGCCATGTGGCTGGCAGGAAAATGAAAGAGAAACTAACAACAGAATGCCCCCCTCACCTTCTCTCTCTCTCCTTCCACATGCGAAAAGCCACACAGCGACCTGGTGGCCGGAAAAAAAATACTGCAGCTTATTTCTTTTTTAAAAATAAGGGAAAATATGGGGAAATCAATTAAACGGGAGGGGGTGGGAAGAGGAGTAAAAATAAGGGGGTTTTGCGGGTAAAACGGGATGGTTGGCAGGTATGGACAGTCATGTGAAAGCCCCGGGTTTGTCTGCATGAAGGAGGATGCCCCACAAGTGAAGCAAGCAACAGGGGGCAGGGGTGCGGGGGTGACTAGCCAGCACGTGGGGGGCTCCGTAAAGCCCAGCCCGGCGCTACCCCATGTCTCCCGCCAGCATGGCCTGCGTCTCCAGGCAACGGACAGCACTTCCGGAAGCAGTACATTGTCTGGAGATGCAGGCCAGGGATAGTGTGTGTGTGGGGGTGTCTCTCTCTCTGTGTGTGTGTGTGTGTGTGTGTGTGTGTGTGTGTGTGTGTGTGTGTGTGTGAAAGAGAGAGACCGAGACAGAGAGACAAGGGGAGACACAAAGAGAGTACCTCAGCGAGTGCAAGAGAATTGGAGAGAGAACAGAGTCAGAGTATGCCACTGCTCTGTGTGTGTGGCTCTGTGTGTGTGTGCGTGCGCGCACACACACACCGAGGAGGAATAAAGAGTGTGTGTGTGTGAGAGAGAGCGTGTGTGTGTGAGAGAGGGGGGAGAATGGATGTGTGTGTGGTAGAGGGTGCGTGGATGGAGGCCATACTCCAACTCAACCCCAGGAGGTAGGACAGACCCTCCCCCAAACCCTGCCTGTGTGAAGCCAGGCACCCCTGCTAGTAATCATTATTGGCATGAGCCAAAAATTGTCCGTTTTTGTGAGTATTTTTGCATGTGTGTGCATTCGATGGGCATGCACAGTAAAGCATACAGCTCTTGGATCGAAGGGTGTATACAACTGTTGGAAGATTCATTAGTGCATGATTTTTAAAAAGATAATGGGCCATGTTTTCAGTGTTATTTCAAATTTAAGGGCCAATAGAGATCTTAACACACAGCCATGTATAAATTTCTGCTGATTGTGAGTTTTATTGTGCTTTAGTCCTATAGTTCTTAGCAAGCTGTTAACCACTCCAACTAAGAGCATTTTTCTACTCAGAATTCTGCAACTCAGAAATCTATCCTCAAAATTAGGAAAATGTTTTCAGATTACTGAGAAATGATGAGGTGAAGCACATTTTATGATGGAGTGACACCATTTGAGCTTGTTGGAGAGGACAGATGAATAGCAAAAGGCAACTGTCAGAAGAGACTTGTTGGATTTCCTATCTCCCATTAAGCCAGAGAATGAAGACTTGTTGCTCTCTGGGAATGTGATAAAGGCTAGGTGATCTGGACTGATACATGAAGCTATTTGTCTTCCCTGTGCTCTTCTTGAATAATGGTGAAGACAGGAAAGAGTAACACTATAATTCTCCAATTCTTTCTTAAGTTACAAAAACTAAATCTTATTCAGCCTGAAGCATCTCACTGCTTAGAAAATTGCAAGAGTGTTTAAGATTATGTCCCAAAGAGACTGGTAAGAACCTGTGTCTATGTGTTTGACTGTCTGTCTTACGTCTCCTATGCTGAGCTTCACTGCATGAGAAATTTATTGGAGTGCTCGTAAAATCATTAAGTGTCTTTTCTGACATGTGGGAGCCCCAAAGTGATCGCTTAGTTGCAGCATTGCTAGATCTCTCTGCCTGCAAAGGGTGAGTTATGCACTGTGTCAAGCACCAAAAGCAGGCAGCTCATGGGATGTGTATGAGAAGTTTCCGAATCTCAGGAGCCCTTTCAAAATGAAGCGATTGATTCATGATGGTAGTAAGACCAAAATTTGAAGGCTCTGTCTTAGAGTACTGGTTGGGTATATTGGCCATAATTTATCTGCATTTAAGTACCAACCGGCACAGTGAGGTGATTGCAATTTCCAGCTGTGAGTTCAGGGCAGAGATATATAATTAGTAAATCAGTACATAGTCCGCTTTACACTACAGGTACGAGATCATATTTTCCTCTTTCTCTCGTTGTATATGTGTGTCTCTGTGTGTATCATATCCCTATGCACATATAACAAACAAGGCCTTGTGAAGCAGGACTTTTGCCTAGCCTTCTCCCCATCATGCTAGATTACTGTGCATTGGTGTGTGTTTTTTGTGGTGGTGCGGGAGCCTGCAAACATCGATAATCCTTACTTGTAAATGACTTTCTGTTGTTGTAAATGAATTGGGAATAGTACATGGCAATTACCTAGTACTGTAAGTCAAAGTCTTTTCACTCATGTCTGCCAATCATCCTGCTTTTGGTCGAGCAATTTACAGAATCTAATCCAGTAACGCAGCTAAGCATGAAGCTGAAGTGGGATAGGTAGTAGTTATATATCCGACATTCTGAGCCGAAACAGCCACTCTGGGTGATTGTATTCTTGATTTCTTTCTCATATGTTTCAAAATCTTGGGTTACCGTGATATAAATGATAGCTGAAATTTGGAGGTGCCTACTTACAAGCCAAACCATAATTCTCAGGTGCAAAGCATGTTAATACAAGAAACATTTCAAGCAAACATTGCAGACAATATATCAGTATCAATTAAATTTATTTTGTCCGGGATCCCCTGGCCGAGAATCAAATACAGGCCAAATATGAAATCAGATCAAATAGACATAATAACTGTGAGAATGTGTTTCCTATTACATGAGGCCTTAATGCAAAAGGATACCTTCCACACACACAGTGATGGTCAGAAAACAGACTCCCACCTCAAATTCAAAAGTTGCTCCTTTTTATACACCTGTACACAAAGAGAAACAAAGGGAGCTTGCATTGGCTTAAGAGTGTCACATGGGATCAAGAGTGGGAGGGGTTGGTAACACACACCATGTGCAGCCACCATTAGGGAAGGTGGACTTGGCAGGAAAGACTCATTTAGCCCAGAGAGCAGACAGCTAGACCATATATCTTCCAACAGCAGGGGGCTGTAAAGCTCTCAGTGCTGGGCCAGTTACCCCCCAAGCACAGCAGAAATATCCCAGAGAGCGCCCTAAATAGAGTACTCTCTCATGGTCTGGTGTATTTCTGTGAGAGCAAACTCTTTTGATATGGGATCTACAGAAGAGGCTGAAGCAAACCTTTTAAAGCTAATGGCTTCAGATGGACATTGTAATGTCCTCTAATTAGCTCTATGAGGATGCATTCTCTAGCCTTCTTTCTTCTTGAGAGAATACACATCTCAATTGGCCAACCAATTGTCCCTTTACATATGAATGTTGTGATGGGTTTTTACCCCCTCACTGGGGGTTTATTTGCCCACCCTTCCTGCCTTGCTTTGCCAGTTTCCTTTTCCAGGCTCCTACTGACAAGCATACAGGGTATCGGACGTTGGGTAGCGTGATGTGGCCCTTATATGCATGGCCCAGTCACTCTCAATTCCCATATCAATAGACACAAAGGGTCTCACAGTAATTATATTTATTAAAGTAAGTTAAGAAAATGGGTATAGCATGAGAAATCAAACTTGCAATGCAGTCATTCAAAAGGAAATACAAAAATTAGAAACTTAATTAATTCCCTAGGCCTCTGGCTTTATGTTGTTCCTTACACACCTCTCGTGGGGCTCAGCTCAGGATCAGTCCATGACGAAGAGAAATAACATCTTCAGATCACCCAGTTTTATAGCTGAAGTAACAATGATATAACCCAAAGTCCAGGTGCCCCTGATTGGCTCAAAGGGGTCAGATGGCCATTTGAGCCCCCTGCTTCCATACAGCAAGTCATGTACTCAATGCAGGACCATCAAAGGCATAGCCATAAATCATGCAATCAAACCTTCACATAGACTTCCCTGCAACCAGTGAATAGGAGTTTTTCTATGACAAATATCCTTGCAGGAGACTTGAGAAGTAGGATTAACTCTCCCACTCTGGTTAACTTTGCTAAGCTTTCTCTTCTAAATAAAGTTACTGTAAATAAAGTTAATGTATACATTTTTAATTTTCCAATTATAGCCTATCAATGTTTCATTTCCCACTTATCATAAAGCACAAAGCAGGAGTCCTCACTCTGTTGATCTGCCTACCTGCCTGTCTGTCCATTGATCTGCATGTCCATCTCTCCATCTCTCTCCCCACCCCTACGCTTCTCCAGTCCTCGCAATAGAGAGCAAGGGACTGAGACCTTCTTTGAAAACTAAGGCAGGATAGTTAGGAAGCACCTCTGCAGCAAGCACGTTTCCCTTTTATTCCATACCACCTACTATTTATTTGTGTTAGGTAATGTGTCGGAGAGCTATCAGCAAAATGCTCTCAGATGTAAGTAAGAATGCTCTCATATTCTGTGGCTTGTAATAGGCATTTCTGCTTACTATGATCTCTGTTTATAATAAAGTTTTCACGGACTGTGTTACACTAGAGAGACAGAGGGAGACAAGACATGGACAGTGATGGAAAACTTAACCCAGGTAGAAAGGAAAATAGGAGAGAGAGAGAGAGATGCATAGAGAATATAAATATGAATACATTAGATGCCCAGCATTATAACCATGGGAGGAGAATTTTTGAAGACTGACTGCAAAATGAGTATTTGTTTCTGCGGATATGAACCGACAGGCAGCTCTGTTCACAGCCTGCTGGGGTGCTCAGCAACATACGGAATAAATGTTTTTCCTGTCTCGTTTGCAGATAAATATTCTGGGTGGGTGCATTGGGGACAGTGCGGTTTCAACAACAGCTTTCCAAATATAAATTACTGTATTGGATAAGAATGAAAGGGAGGCTAGCAACTCACCCATCCTCCTCCTGTCTCTCTGATGTGAGGAAACTGTTTGGTGTGTCACAGGGAATGTGCCTGGAGGCTGGGGCTGAGTGAACAAAGGTGTCACATTGGGAGAACATGCTGGAGGGCTTTTTATTTGATGCTCTGAAAGTGCTCCAGGGGCTGTTTCCTCTGAAATCCCCTCCCCTTACAGTATGTTAAATCACATATGCACTCATTTTCTTTTAAATGTAAAAGTAAGATCATGCCTGTCCAGCTAACTGTGTGTGTTGAAAGGGGGTGGTGGTGTTATTCTGATTGTTTTTGTGCTTCTCCAGAGAACTGCCTGCTATTTCTGTCAATTAGAATTAGCATCTCCCTTTTTTAAATTATCATTTCTAAAAGTGTAGAAATTGTAAATATCCCTGGTTAGGGCAGGAACAATAAATCTACTTCAATAGTCAAGCAGAGCCCTTATGAGACAGGACTATTCTGGATACATGTGAGTGTGAAAGGTGGTTTGTTTGTTTTTTGTTTGTTTGGGTGTGTAGACTTTGTGGACTGTGTCAGACTGGGGATTGGGTGGGAGGATAATGAAGCTAAGGATGGATAAAGGCCATTGAGGAAGACCAGGCAACACAGTGGGAGCCCGGCTTCTTCCTGTTGCCATGACAATGGCAATGCAGCCTTGCCTTTCACATAAAATAATATTGGAGGAATGCTGGCCTTGTTTGCAGCTGATGGAAGTTACTTTCTCTTATCTTCCAATACTTAGCAAATTTGGGGAGGGGGGCATAGGAAGTGGTGTTGTCTGAGAGTTGCATTTAAGGCTGAAAGGCATCCAGGTCAGGGAAGAACTTTCTAGAAAATTACTGGGTGCCCAGATGTTGAGCCTGGGACAGTGTGTGTGTGTGTGAGAGAGATGGATTATTTCCATCCCTTTCTTTTGTCTGACCAAAAAGAAACGAGGAACATGTCCTCCTCACTGAAGCTTGCCACAGTCCACCTAATGCAGAAATCAACACATTATTCATTTACAGTAATGCCTCATACAAAGTCCACTTCATACAACATCGGATTCATACAACATCGCCTAATTCCTTGAAAAAAGTTGCCTCATACAAAGCCGTGCGACTTTGTATGAGGCATTGGGTTTTTCCCAGGTTGCATTGTGCCTGGGCAGTATAAAAGACAGGACACATGTGTGCATTGCTCTTGTGGGTTTTGCATGAGGTGAAGAGTGTTTAGGAGTGGTTTTGAGCGTGATTTTGGAATTTTTTGAATTTTTTCGTCAGAATTTTTAGAAGCATTCCTGGGATTATTGCAGCATTCTTCAGGTTCTTGGACAATCAGGGTTCTTTGACATGTTTTTGTAATGTTTTTAGTCTTTAGACAATGATTTTTTTACCTGAAAACTGTTTGTACAATTTCCAGTATATTTTAAATTAGTTCGTAGACTGGTGGAGCACTTACCCTTAACAATAATAAAGAAATAACGTAGACTTTGATTAAGGCAATATAAAAAATAATTTTATTTGGCAAGCGTTTAATCTGCAGTGGCCTTCTGTAGAGAAAAAGCTATCTAAACTAAATCAAAGAACTACGTGAGCTTTCCTAGGTGTAGTCAGGATCGCTGCTCAGGCAACTTTGAAGCCAGCCTTTATACTATTCTATCTCTACAGTTCTACCTGATTTTACATAATAAAGGTTACAGTGTGTGAACAATTTAAGGTTCAAAGAAGGTATGAAAGAAACAAAGGGAATTACTTAAAGGGGATTACTTAATTACAGCAATTTAAAGGAAGTACATGGCCAATACATATGTTATACAGGTATATTTCAAAGGAGATACAAGCAAGAGGGCACTTCAAAGCAGATAGGTGTCAAGGAAGGGGGTTTCAAAGGTTTGATCTTGGGTGCGAATCAAGGAGATAGGGTCTGGATGTGATCAAAGGGATCAAAGAGATCAGATCTGGGTTTCAAAAAGGTGGGAACCATATGGGGAACCCCAAAGCTTGGGGCAATGGAGGGTAATCAAAGGATGTGCAGAAAATATCACTTGGCCAACCAGGGATCATCCATATCTGAGGCAAGAATTCCAGCGACCAACCACATCAATGGAAATGTCCAAACAGAAGTTATATGGCCCAGCATCATCTAGCCTCAATTTACAATCTAAAGGAAGGTAAATGCAGAATTACCTGGCCTCAGATTTATATGGGCGACATACAGCAAGAGATTGAGGTGTGACATGTTTGGGAACAAGGGACATATACACATCAAAGAAACAACTGAAATATCAAGGAAACAACTAGAGAACAGTACAAGTACACAACTAAAGCAGAAATAAACAACTTTAGATCAAAGGGCTGAATGTGAAAGCTTGGAAACTGTTGGTCACCTCAGTGTGAATGGGAAACCCATATGGTTGGGGGATTTTATTGATTCCTGTGAAATTCAGCCTTCCTGGATGGCCCAGAATAAACTGAGGTTATGCTGAGGACATCCTGCTTCAAGATATAAAAATCAAATTTAAATAAAATAATTAATTAATCAGGTGTCTAATAATCACTTGTGCCAGTTCCATTCAAATGGAACTCTCAAACCCCAAAAATCACAATTTAAACTAAGTCTCCAGGGCTGAGAAATCCTTAGGAGCTACTTTTTTAAAGAGTCTTCCTGTCTGCCGCTTTTCTCTGCTGGGTGACAAGTTTTCAGGGGGGGGGGGTTAATCCACCCTTCCTTTCAGAGTTAACTCCAGGGGAAAAACCGAGAGGGCGGCTGACCTGAAACAGATAATTTCCCTTTTGCCTCAATGAGCCAAAGCTCTCTCGCAATTTGATTGCATGAACTTCAGTCTACTTGCGTGTAAATGAATGGTAATCGTGTGCTGGTTGTGGATGACTTCAATGGGGGAAAGATTAAAATAAAGGAATAATATTTTATTGGAAATGAAAAGTATATATATATATGAGAAAGAAATGTCTATTTCTGGAAATTATGGTATTAGTCCTTCCCATTCTCTCTTATGACACGGTAACTGAAAGGCACCGTGCTCAGACGACTGTGATGGCCTCATTTGGGGACAAGTTCGGTAATGATGTACCCTCCCCCTTGTGGGCGCTGGACCATACAGGTGGCTCTCAGCGCTTGCAAGAGGGGGACACAGAGACAAATGAAAATGATAGAAGCAACCACAGTGAGGGCCATAACAAAAATGTGCTTCAAGTATCCAAAATCTGGGAGCCAACTCGTAAGCCAGTTCCACACACATATACTTCTCACGGATGATTGGGCAAGTCCTGATGTGCGGATGTGTCCTTATGCTTTCAGAACAAAAGTTTCAAATCATCAAGGTTTTCCACAGACCAGAGGTCCTGTTCCTTGTCCCTCGTGCTCTGCCTTTTCCTTTTGGCGTCCTCCAACACAGGTCTCTGGACTGGTATAGCAGCCTCTGGTGCTGGGGCTGGAGCTTTCCTCGCCCGGGTATAATAAATCCAGGCAGCAATGCCCTCTACTTTCACGCAGGATGGGGTGGTCAGCAAAACTTGGAAAGGTCCTCTCCAGCGGGTCTCAGTGAAACCAGGGTTGTAGGCTTTCACAAATACCCAATCTCCTGGGCGGAACATGTGCGCTGGAACACGGAGGGCTTGCACCTGTTTATGAAGAAGAGACTGCAAATTCTCCTGGAGGAGATTAGACATACTTTTCAAATACTGCTGTAACTGAGTCCCTGGTACCTGATCAATCTTATCCCTCCCCTTTGCTAAGTCTCCTATTGGGTAAGGCCTGCCATACACAGCTTCGAATGGAGAAATCGCCAGTTTTCCTCGGGGCAGAATTCGAATTCTTAGCAACACCTGGGGAAGCAAATCCACCCATCCTAGCCCTGTTTCCTGCAATAGCTTGCGAAGATGCATTTTTATGGTTTGGTTGGCTCTCTCAACTTGCCCTGAACTTTCTGGATGCCACGCGGCATGGAGAGACCACGGAATGTCTAAAGCCTGGGCCACCTTTTGCGTGATTTCTGCCATAAAATGTCTGCCATTGTCTGAATTTATACCTTGCCACGGTATACCAAATTTGGGGGCAAATATCATTAATTAACCTTCAAACTACTTCCTTGGCTTTGTTAGTCCTACAGGGAAATGCTTCAACCCAGCCTGTCAAGGAATCAGTGAACACAAGGCAATGTTTGTAACCACGGTTAGGGTAAATTTCAGAAAAGTCTACCTGCCATCTAGCCCCTGGGACAGAACCAGTAGGCTGGCTGCCCCATGGACCCTTTCGGATTCCTGTATGCGAATTGTTTTGGACACAAATCATGCACATTTGGCAAACTTCAGTGGTGATTCTGACTATATCCTTGATGACTGCCCATGATTGTAAGCAGTGCATGAGGACTTGTGGGCTGGCATGTGTGCGTCTGTGTGCTTCCTTAGCAATGCCTGTACCTAAAGCCTTGGGAATGAAAATTCTACCGTCACTGAAGATAATCCATCCATGCTCATTTAAGGTGCCCCCCCCTTTCAAGCCCATACCTTCTCTCGCTGTCAGTGTATGATGGGATAGCAGGCTGGTCAATTGCAGGCGCTGGAATAGGGGTGATATTGACCAGCTCTTTGTCAATTTCACTAGGGGCAGGAATGGGAGTGACATTGACCAATTCCCTGTCTATTTCATGAAATTCAGGACACTGAGTGACATTGACAGACTTTTTGTCAGCTCTACAAGAGGCAGCATCAGGGGCGACATTGACCAGTTCTCTGTACATTTGAGAGGCAGCCACTTTAGCAGCTTCGTCAGCAAGACGATTACCCTCTTTATGTTCCCATTCAGTGGCTTTGCCATGGCCGCGAATATGCATTACAGCAACTTGTGAAGGCAAATGGACAGCCTCTAATAAGCGCAGCACATGTGGACCATTTTTGACAGGCTCACCATCCGCAGTAGTAAAGTCCCTATTTCTCCACATCAACCCAAAAACATGTAGCACACAAAATGCATATCGTGAGTCAGTGAAAATGTTTATGTTTTTTCCTGAGCCTAATTGCAATGCCCTGGTGAGGGCTGTCAGTTCAGCGACTTGTGCAGAAGTTCCTGCAGGAAGTGGGTTTGCTTGAACAATTTTAGTGAGGGTAACTATGGCATACCCAGCCTTCCGAACCCCCTGGGTGACAAAGCTGCTGCCATCTACATAAAATTCCAAATCGGGAGACTGCAGTGGGACATCTTTTAGGTCTGAGCGGCTAGCGTATTCTGAATCTATGGTTTCGACACAGTCATGGATCAGATTTGAAGTGCCGATCTGTGGGAGCAGGGTGGCGGGGTTTAAAGAAGAACATACAGCAAGCCTGCGGTGAGGACAATCAAGCAGGGCAGCCTGGTACTGCGCCATGCGGGCATTGGAAAGCCAGTGATTGCCTTTCTGTTCCAGCACTGTCGCCACAGCATGAGGAACAAAAATGGTCAATTCTCCCCCCAAAGTGAATTTCTCTGCGTCCTCGTACAGGGCTACCGTGGCTGCCACATTTTTTGAGACACGTGGGCCAGCCACGGGCCACTGAGTCCAGTTGCTTAGAGAGGTAGGCTACTGGTCACCGCCAAGAACCAAACTCTTGCGTTAGAACTCCTAGCGCCAAACCTTTAGTCTCATGGACAAACAATTCGAAGGCTTTTTGAGGGTTTGGAAGCCCCAGAGCGGGAGTTTCGAGTAAACTCTTCTTTAGGGTTTGAAATGCCCGCCGCATTTCTGGAGTAGCTTCTACCTGCTCCCCTGCTTGTTTTAGACCTTCAAATAGAGGTCTCGCAATTTGGGCAAAGTTAGCAATCCATACTCTGCAGTAGCCGCACATGCCTAGAAAATTCCTCCACTGCTTTTTGGTTTCAGGAAGAGGCACCTGACAGATTGCCTCCTTCCTTTCTGGGCTGATTTTTCGTTCTCCATGGGAGATCAGAAATCCCAGGTACAACACTTCTTTTCTAGCAATTTGGGCTTTTTCTTTAGTTACTTTGTAGCCCTCCTCACCCAAGAAATTCAGGAGGTGGATAGTGGCCTTTTTGCAGTTTTCTATACCCTCACTGGATACCAAAAGATCATCAACATATTGGACCACGTTGGCAGGCACTGGGCACTGCCAACCTCTAAGCACCCTGCTGAGGGCTTCACCAAACAATGTGGGAGATAATTTGAACCCCTGGGGCAACACACGCCAGGAATAATGGTTGGCAGGGACCTCTGCTTCCCCTGGAGGGGGGTCCCATGTGAATGCAAAAAGTTCCTGACACTCAGGTGCAAGTGGTATGGAATAAAAGGCATCTTTGAGATCTATGACAGTGAATCGCTCATGGTGTGCAGGTATGAGTGTGATTAGGCTGTAAGGGTTTGACACAATTGGAGAAATATCTTGGACTGCATCATTTAAAGCACGGAGGTCATGAATGAGCCTGTATTTTCCCGTGTTCCCTTTAGGGACTCCCATGATGGGGGTATTGAATGGAGACTGGCAGGGGTATATTAAACCCCGATCAAGCAGAATTTTTAGAACTGGCTGCAACCCTCGTTTGGTCTCAATTTTGAGCAGGTATTGCTTTACAAACACTATTCCTTTGCCTGGCTTTAATTTGACAAGTGCTGGTTCTGCTGTTTTTGCTCTACCGGGGCCACTCCCATCTGCCCAGACTGAGGGCATGACTTCTTGGGAAATTTCTTCAATGAGGGGGTCTGGAGTTACTGGGGGCACCCCTCCTAGCACAAAAAGCTTTGCTTGTGGGGTATCAAAAGTTACTGCACACCCACGCTCTGAAAATTCAAGTTTAGCGCCCAATTTTTCTAGCAAGTCTCGCCCCAAAAGATTGGCTGGACACTTGGCCAAATGAAGGAAGGAGTGAGTTATCTCCCTCCCTGCCACACTGATGGTAACAGGGGGCAAGATTGGGGCTTGCTCTAGCAGGCCTGAAGCTCCTACAATGGCCTTTGATTTGCCTGTGGCTTTTGTACTAACTCTGAGGGGCTTTTGGAGTACAGAAAATGTTGCCCCAGAATCCAACAGAAATGGAACTGTTTGGTCTCCCACCCTTAATTCCAATACAGGGTCGCCGGGTGGCAATAATCTGGTAGCGGGCCCCGGATCCCGTCAATCACTAAACTCTCCCATGCCTTCTTCTAAGATCATTGTTGTCCCAGTGCCCTGGCTCTGTCCAGACCTGGGGTTTCGCTGGTACCTGTTATCTTGGGAGACCTGTCCATTGGGACCTGCAAATTCAGAGTTATGTGGGCATTGCCTAGCCCAGTGGCTGCTGTCTCCACAAATTCTGCAGTTATTCCTGGGGTTTGGTTGTGATTGGGGGTTCCTTGGGGAATCTGATCTTTGATTGGGTTTCCAGCTGTTTGATTGGGATTGCATATGTGGCATCCATCCATTTCCTGGAGGGGGCCGTTGGTTCTGATTTTGGGTCCATCCCCTGCCCTTAGGGGGCTGTGATAGGGGGAATGGTCCCCAATTGCCATCCTGGGGTGGCAAGGGCTGAGTTTGAGGTGGCCAACCAGTGTTTGGGGGAAAGCCCCATTGCACCTGTGGTTTGGCGTATTCATGGAGGGCTGCAACTAACACCTTCTGATCCCGCTGTCTCTCTTTAGCTTTTTCCCTTTTCTCTTCCTCATCTCTGTTATTATACACCCTAAAAGCAGTGTCAATCAATTTTTGCATTGCACACTCTAAGGGGGATTCTATATTACTTAATTTCCTTTTTATGTCTTTGAAGGAGTTAGCAATGAAAAGACTGGTGACCAATGTTTTACATACTGGGGACTCTGGATCTTGTCCCAAGTACTTGCGAACAGCCTCATGGAGGCACTCCAGGAAAGCAGTGGGGGTTTCTGTGGCTCCTTGTCGAACCTCATAAACCTTGCCCATGGCATACTGTTGGGGAGCACCATTGCGAATTCCCTCCAGGATACACTCACGATATCTTGCCAAATGGGTTTTGGATGCTTCATCGAATCCCACTTTAGTATCCCAGTCTGGCCTCTGGAGAGGAACCACTATTTCAGGGACTAAGGGGGCACCACCTTCCAAGTTATTTTGCAGTTTGGATGCATGCTTTAATGCAGCATTCCTGACCATTCGAATCTCTTCAGAAGTGAACAATGTATTTAGCAATTGCTGGACATCTATCCAGTTTGGGTTATGGGTGTTAAAAATGCTTTCTACTTCTTTAGCTACAGCAAGAGGGTGTTCTAAATAAGTGGGGCATGTTCGTTTCCAATTTAGCAAGTCAGTTGATGAGAATGGTACATAGACAAACCCTGTTCGCTGGTCTCCATTAGCAGCTACCACCAGCTGTTCCCTTAAGGGGAGCATTAGCTGGGGTTGGGCCATCTCCTCTGCACCTGCAATGGCAATCTGAGAGCGGGTGAATCTTTTTCCTGGCGTTTCTAGTGGCACATCTTCCCTTTTTATTTCTTCAGGGGGAGGCGATGGAGGGGGCATTGAATTTTGGGGTGAAATTTGGGGTGCTGACTTTTGACTTGATTTGGCTGGTTTGTCTGGTTTCTCTAGTTTCTCGTGTTTATCTAGTTTTAGTTTAGATATTTGTGTTTGTATTTGAGTCCTTCCCTTCTCTCTTCTCGACTGTGTGACCTCATCATTCTCTTCCTGATCACTTACAGACCCGCTAGATGAGGAGGAGGGGGAGCAACACCTGATTGCCTTTCCTTTGCCTTTCTTTTTCTCGGACCATCGGGACTTTTGCTTCCTAAGTTCCTCTTCAGAACTCTCAGTTTCACTAGCCTTCACTGTGTCTGAGGCTGAATCCTCCTGATCACTTCTCCTGCTCTTCTTCTTACCTATACTCCTCCTGTTTTTCCTTTCACTATCCTGTTTTTGAATTAACAACTGTTCCAATCTTTCCATCATTTTCTCCTGGGAGCCACTTATGGCATCGCCAATCATTGCCATGATCTCCTCCGTCCCGACTTGGGCAGAACCCTCCACCAGTTTCCCATGGCTGTGCTCCACAACCTCTGGCATGGCCACCCCTGGCCCCGCGCCAGGGGTTTCTCCTGCCATTGCTCGAAGAGCTATGGCAGGGAAACCTATCAGATCCTTCTCAGCACGTGAATCTGGAGGTCTCGTGTCAGAGGGGCGCGAGGAGTCAGCCTGTGGGATTGCTGGGGATGAATTCAAACCCAAGACCGGAGCCGAAGGTATCACATGGGGCTGATTAGCTATGTTCCCCTGGAGAGCATGATTTACTTGGGGGTTCAAGGGGGGCGGCAGAAGGTATAGCGGGTTTAACAGATCTTCTTCTGGCCCAATGTCCATAACTTCTCCATACTTAGGGGGTTCCCCTTTTTCATTTAGAGAGGTTTTTACAATACAAATGTTTCCCACACAAGGGAACCTCTCAGGACTGTTGTGCATTCCCATAAAGAGACCCACATAGTCCAAATCGCCCAACCTCCCAGGGCTGTTCTGACACCACCTAATTAAGGCTTGTAAATTGCGAATATCTAAGCTGCCTCCTTCCGGCCAGTTCGGCACTAGATTTTTCTGAGAGGGCCAGTCCTCCCTACATAGAAATTTTAATCTGCGTTTGCTCAGTTTTGATTTCGGGCCTGCTAATTTAACCCAATTTTTGAGAACATGCATCAGAGGAGTTTCTGTGACGAATTTCCCTTTCCCTTTCTGCTTGTGATGGCTCAATCCCACTCCCATGGCTTTTTGAGTCTTGTCTGTGCTCTAGATCCAGAGGCTGGCAGGTTCCGAGTTACGCCCCAAACTACGGGCAGCGTCCCCTGTAATACTTATTTCTAGTGGTGACAGCTCAAAGTATCACTTAATCTTGCTGTCAATTTGTGCTAGCTCAAGGTAGATAATTCCTATCTTGCTTAGCAGACCAATTAATAGGCGTACCTTACAGTTGATCAGACTGATTTTGGTACTAATTTAACTTTCCTCAAGTGGAGGTCATCTCTTGTTGGAAAGTAACCCAATTGGTTCGTAGCGTGGGTGATTAAGCCTCTCTACTAAGCAGTCGCCTTCCCCGTGGTTATTCAGGAAATACGCTACTTGTCCCTACCAAAGAAATTTTGCTATCACGTTGACGAGACGTGGTAGCTGTCCAATAGTCAGCTCAAGGAACCCAACCCTATCTCGCTGAGAAATTAACCCAGGTGCTTAGCCTGGTGAGAGATATACATCACAGTAGCAGTTCAAATTTCTAAATAAAATTCACAGTACCCGAAAATATTAAACAATTCATACATTACCTGATCTAGTCGGAGACTTCAATTTCATTCTGGTTTATTTGATTTCTTCCTGGCTTGGTTGTTACTAGGTGGCTCCTTTTGTTAGTTCGTTTTCCCTATGGTTACTCAGGGAAAAAACGAAGCTCCAGTCTAAATCCCAGCGGTGCCTCCAAAACTGTTACCTGAAAACTGTTTGTACGATTTCCAGTATATTTTAAATTAGTTCGTAGACTGGTGGAGCACTTACCCTTAACAGTAATAAAGAAATAACGTAGACTTTGATTAAGGCAATATAAAAAATAATTTTATTTGACAAGTGTTTAATCTGCAGTGGCCTTCTGTAGAGAAAAAGCTGTCTAAACTAAATCAAAGAACTATGTGAGCTTTCCTAGGTGTAGTCAGGATCACTGCTCAGGCAACTTCGAAGCCAGCCTTTATACTATTCTATCTCTACAGTTCTACCTGATTTTACATAATAAAGGTTACAGTGTGTGAACAATTTAAGGTTCAAAGAAGGTATGAAAGAAACAAAGGTAATTACTTAAAGGGGATTACTTAATTACAGCAATTTAAATGGCCAATACATATGTTATACAGGTATATTTCAAAGGAGATACAAGCAAGAGGGCACTTCAAAGCAGATAGGTGTCAAGGAAGGGGGTTTCAAAGGTTTGATCTTGGGTGCGAATCAAGGAGATAGGGTCTGGATGTGATCAAAGGGATCAAAGAGATCAGATCTGGGTTTCAAAAAGGTGGGAACCATATGGGGAACCCCATAGCTTGGGGCAATGGAGGGTAATCAAAGGATGTGCAGAAAATATCACTTGGCCAATCAGGGATCGTCCATATCTGAGGCAAGAATTCCAGCGACCAACCACATCAATAGAAATGTCCAAACAGAAGTTATATGGCCCAGCATCATCTAGCCTCAATTTACAATCTAAAGGAAGGTAAATGCAGAATTACCTGGCCTCAGATTTATATGGGCGACATACAGCAAGAGATTGAGGTGTGACATGTTTGGGAACAAGGGACATATACACATCAAAGAAACAACTGAAATATCAAGGAAACAACTAGAGAACAGTACAAGTACACATCTAAAGCAGAAATAAACAACTTTAGATCAAAGGGCTGAATGTGAAAGCTTGGAAACTGTTGGTCACCTCGGTGTGAATGGGAAACCCATATGGTTGGGGGATTTTATTGATTCCTGTGAAATTCAGCCTTCCTGGATGGCCCAGAATAAACTGAGGTTATGCTGAGGACATCCTGCTTCAAGATATAAAAATCAAATTTAAATAAAATAATTAATTAATCAGGTGTCTAATAATCACTTGTGCCAGTTCCATTCAAATGGAACTCTCAAACCCCAAAAATCACAATTTAAACTAAGTCTCCAGGGCTGAGAAATCCTTAGGAGCTACTTTTTTAAAGAGTCTTCCTGTCTGCCGCTTTTCTCTGCTGGGTGACAAGTTTTCGGGGGGGGGGGGTTAATCCACCCTTCCTTTCAGAGTTAACTCCAGGGGAAAAACCGAGAGGGCGGCTGACCTGAAACAGATAATTTCCCTTTTGCCTCAATGAGCCAAAGCTCTCTCGCAATTTGATTGCATGAACTTCGGTCTACTTGCGTGTAAATGAATGATAATCGTGTGCTGGTTGTGGATGACTTCATGGGGGAAAGATTAAAATAAAGGAATAATATTTTATTGGAAATGAAAAGTATATATATATGAGAAAGAAATGTCTATTTCTGGAAATTATGGTATTAGTTTTTTAACGTTCTGTCAGTTTCCTGTCTATTTCCTTGACTTTGCCCTGAAGTCTGTGCTGTTACAGTACAATGTATCTCTATGGAAACGATGTTGTATGAGGCATCGCGGCAAGGATTTTGCATGCCTCATACAAAGTCCAAACCCATATAAAGTCCAAACTTGTGGAACCAAGTTTGGACGTTGTATGAGGTATCACTGTACTTACGATCTCTTGCTTTCAGATATTTGAAATCATTACCAGCCTTAAAACTACTAAATTGACTCAGAGGGAATCTGAGCTGTAATTCCCAGATTCTCTAAGCTGGAATGATCATATAGCCAGTAAAAGAAATTACAGTAAAACCCCTACTTATGAAAAAGTCAATTCCGTAGGCTTTTGCTTAAATCTGTTTTTTATGTAACTCGAAGCAAACCCATAGGAAAAATAAAAAATAATGTAACTCGAAGCAAATCCATAGGGAAATGAATTTTTACGTAACTCAAAGCAAACCCATAGGGAAAAGAATCTTTATGTAACTCGAAGCAAACCCATAGGAAATTGTGTAAATCGGGACATGGTTTTAGCACAAAATCATTATGTAAGTAAAATTTTATGTAACTCGAGGCATATGTAAGTTGGGGTTTTACTGTATAGTAATCGGGAATAGCAATAGGAACAATAATTACATCCAGTATATACTGACCCATAGAGCTTAGTGCCCTCTCTGGGCAGTTCACAAGATAATTAGAATTTTTGCCCCCAACATGTTGGGTATTTATTTTACTGACCTCAGAAGGATGGAAGTTTAAGTCAACCATGTGTCCCATCTGGATTGAACTCACAACATGACCAGTATTACAGATGTTGTAACACATTGCTTATTTCCATTACATACTGTATATTACTGTAACATTTTACAAACTTTTTGTATTAAACTGCTAGTAATTCTCCCGAATTAGCCATTGCCCAAATGCTCTGTAAACTCTATCACAATTACTTCCCTGATTGTTAGTGAGGACGCTGATGTCAGTTATCTCTTTGGCGGAGTTATCATATGCTTAAACATCATTCCAGACAGCTTTTTCCAAGCCTTTCCTTTCATCCTCAGGTTAGTTACTTTCAGCTGACATTCTAGAGGCAACTCTGTCTTGGAGGCTGCTTCTGGAGATCCCTTATATCCACCTGCACAACCTAGCAGACACGTATATTATTTAGATGAAGTTGTGAGACAAATTAGAAGATTTTTCAAGATGAGTGTGGTTTTATTTGCCCATGATCTAGGTACAGTTGGAAGAGAAATTAACTTCCTTGTTTTTGCCAAATGCTACCACTAGCACCCAGTCTAATTTTCAAGTTATCAAATGCACAATTATCCACTCCTAAGACATTATCCATAATGTAGTATAATTCATATTACAATGTGGCACAATGCTCTTGAAATTATTCTCATTTCTGCCAGCAGTATGCATGCATTATGTTAATTTGCCCCCATAAATGTCATATTAACACATTATTCCTGCTGGGTGCTGCTCTGGGTGATACTAGCTCTTCACTGGGCTGCTGTAACATCTGGGCTCCATAGAAGCCCTGGGATGGCATCCATAAGGAGCCAAGCTCTGCATGGAGACACTTGTCTTTTTCCAAAAGAAGCCTGGGGAGCTAACAGCTGAACATCTTGCAAACATGGCATAGTCTTCCTAGGTAATCTGTCCCTGACTCTCAGAGTGGATGTCAGTCTGTGCTCCACAATGGGGATGTAAATCCTCATTTGCCATTCCCTTGCCTGGAAGGAGGAGGAGAAGATGCAAAATTATTCTCCTTGCCCTGTGAAGATTGCAAAGTATTTCATGTTGCTGTTGATGGGAAAGTGGCTGAAATCCTGTTTCCAGTTCTGTAACAGCACTTTTTTTGGAGGCAAATCATGTAAGTTACAGACTATGAATAGACATTCTCTGAGTCATACATCTCAGCGTGCAATCGATTTCTTAACTTACGACAACTGTTTCCAAACATTATAGCATCCCATCGAACTGCACAACTGAATTTCAGCCAATAAATATGAATTTTTGCACAAAGTAAGCAAAAATTCTGCAATGGACACTTCAATGCAAATAATATAAATTCCACAAAGTTTTGATGGCTGCCACTTTGTTGCTCGGAAAGCATCTGAGGTGTTGTTTGTTTCTTTGTAAACAATTTACCAGTTCTGTGCTTGCTTTCTGTATGCACACTTACACATATTTTACTTATGAAAGAAAAGGAGAAGTAATGGAGTGTAGAGATGGTTTTTGCAAATTATGCAGTCCATGGCAGGGAAAAGTTAGATTCCTCGCCTTGTTCCTCATCCCAAGTGTCTCATCTTATGGAAGTGGCCTAAATAAATTAGCATGAAGAAATTCATGAGTATCTTTTCATTCCTGCTTCACAGGATACAGTTATGGCTTGCCTTAATTTGGCTGCTACTATAATAATAATAATAATAATAATAATAATAATAATAATAATAATAATAATAATAATAATAATAATAATAATAATAATAATAATAATAATAATAATAATAATAATAATAATAATAATAATAATAATAATAATAATAATAATTTGGACTTATATGCCACCCACTTGCAGATGCGACACAGGGCGTCTAACATCATATCCAATACAATATAAAACAAGATACAATTAGCATATACTAGAGAAGAAGATACAATTAGCAGAAAACAATTAGCATACAACAATAAAAGTCACCCAAGTCAAAGCATCCCAAAACAAGAATTCGACTGCAAGAGTCCAGACCTCAGAGTCCAAAGTCTAGGCTGGACAGGCGGCAATGTCTGGCACCACGCCCCAGTGGCCAAGTCTGTGGCCAAGTCCACAGTGCCAGGGAGCAAAGGGGGCATGAGACTCCACTACACCAAGGCCCCTGCCACTGGCCCATGTGGCCAAGCCCCCATTCCACAGCTCCGAAGCTCCCACTCCTCCGCGGCTCACCCAACGATGGGCCCGCCACACCTGACGCCGACCTGGCCACAGCTGGGACGGAGATGGAGACGCCGCTGCTGCCACAGCTGCCTGAGGTTTCGTGAGGCCAAGGTGGAAAAGGGCCAGAGGTCTTGCAGGGTGGTGGTCAGAGTCCTCTCTAGCTACTCACCCTCTGCAGCTGCAGGGCTTTTCAACCTCTGGCCTGATGGAAAAGGGCCGGAGGTCTCACAGGGCGGTGGTTAGAGTCCTCTCTAGTCACTCACTCTCTGTGGCTGCACTCATTCCACAACTCCGAAGCTCCCACTCTGAAGCTCCCACTCCAGGTTGGTGGTCAGAGTCCTGCTAGTTGGCCAACATCCCAGCTTTTAAATCAGGCAGGTTCAGGTCTGTGGTTGCCATTATCTCAAATAGGACCAAACCTTCCACTTGAGAGAGTTGCCAGAATGTTTACCTAGGCCTGTATCCAATCTAGGTGTGTGGTCAAAAATATAGTGAAAAGGCCCGGAAGGTAGTGACAGCTTCAATGAGAATCAACTGGATTAAGTTACCTGTATGCGATGAGAATCATCTCCTAACAGGAGTCCTGCATGGAATAGAGCAAAAGGTGTTGTGATCACTGCTGTTAGTTGTGTCAAGACCTGCAAGCATGTTGAGCTAAACATACTATAGTTCCTTTTCAGATTTTCCCCATGGGAGATTGTGGGGAACATAACCAGTGTGCATTGCCCTGGCCCCCTTTTCACAGTAACCATCTGTAACACTTGAATAGGTCTATCACAGTTTCCATTTAAGAAAATGTTAAAACTTTCTTTTTCAAGCTCTTCGGCATACCCAGTTACATTTTTGCCTGCATAATCTAATATGGAGATACTATTATGCACCACACCTTTTTTTTTTTTTTTAAAAAAAACTTCTTTCATATTTGTTTTAATCAGTGGTAGGCAGCAGCAGGTTTGCACCAGTTCACAAGAACTGGTAGCAGAAATTCTGGCTGGCCCCGCCCATCCAAGTTTTGAAATAAAGTAGTCCTAAATTTTGAAATAAAGTAGTTCTAATTCAGGTGCAATGCAGGGCTTTCCCCCTGGCCACGGCCACCATACCACGCCCACAGTGTGGTAGCAAATATTTTTGGAGCTCACCACTGGTTTTAATTCTTATTTACCTATCAGAAATATTTGTCATGTACCTTTGTTTAACAATAACAGGATGGTATCTAAATAATTTTAAAAGCAGATAATAAAGCAAAAAACACCAATAACAGCAGTATTTTACAGGTAATGTGTTAAAGGTGGGTCACATTAACCATTGCAAGATTCTCAAGTTAACAAATAGGTTCTGGTCTGGGACCAAAAATAATATAAAGTTGACAGACACATCTCTGCAGAAGTCAACTGTGAAATGTGTAATTGGATAATGCTGAAAACATTAACTAAAATATACGTCAAAATCTTGAACAAAACCATCAAATATTGTGGTGGTATTAACTCTTCACTAGGATGCTTCAGTAGTGGCTACTGAACAGGCTGTGTGGTGATTTGAAATTGAACAGGTCCAATGGTATGAAAGTTTTCTGTATTCCAGACTTTCAAATATGGCCGATATAATATAATGGTAGTGAACAATGGGGACATGTCATAAATAGTGACATATTTTTACTCTACTTCTATATGTCATGATGTCAATACCATAATATCACGATTGAATATTTCACAAATTAACAGGATGGAAATAAGTTTGTCAGGGTCAAACACATGACATTTGAACAACCTCAGAGCATTATAAAACATTTTAACATTCTTTTGACAGTTTAAGTCTGTGGTGGTTCACCATCTCTTACATTTATCTCTCAAAGGCTTAATTCCAGTGTGGAATCAGACAACATTTTCAGTTATATCAAATTTATATGGGTATCAAGGTATAGGTTGTTTCATTGTTGAAATGATTCCTGTCAACATTGGCTTGCCTATTTATACAAGCCTTATTTATCTAGTTTCTTCTGTGTTTCTACTCATCTAGTTGCTTCATATTCATAAAGATAATTCAGAGTTCTTGACAATATATTACTTTTGAGAAGACACAGATTGTCATTTTCAAGTTTGAATCTATGGAGCAAAATCGATGAACTTGGTGTGTTGCCTCTGTGTTTCTGTGATTCTGCCTGCTCTGGCTTCTTCATCTGCTGCCTAATATTTAGTATCTGCACTGGAATCTCCTCCCTATATTTATATTTCTCTCATTTCTTTATTTTTCAACTCTCAGCTACCTGTAACTTAGTACTACCAAAGCAGTTTCCTTTACTAGGAGACTGGTTACCTAAATTTTCTAAGGAAATTTCTATTGCTTTTTCTACCCTTGCACACTTATAAGGAAGTGGTGTTATAAGTTGTGTTCCATGTCATGTTCAAGTTGGCTGTGCTAAATTTCAAAGTCCTAAATGGTTTGGGACCTTCCTACTTGGTGGAGCGTCTACCCCTCAGAAATCGGGCCCACTTCACCCGCTCTTCTCTGACAACTCAATTACATGTACCGACTCCCAGGTTGGCTAGAAAGTCTGTTACCCATTGGAGGGCTTTCACGGTGGTGGCTCCAGGTAACTGCAATGCTCTACCTGGGGAGCTGCATTTGATTAACTCTTTAGGGACCTTTAGCAACTGAAAACCTTTCTTTTTGAAGAGGCCTTTGGCAGCATGTTGAAGACCAAATAGGAGACCCGCCCATCGTTTTTTTGCCACTCGAGCTATTGGTCCTCAGTTTTGACTTGACTGGGGGTGGGGGATTGTTTTATGATTTTTTGGTGTTTGTTTTGTTTTTTTCAACATTGTGGGCCACCTAGAGTGGGAGTGTATCCCAGATTGGCGGGGTATAAGACTTAATAATAATAATAATAATAATAATAATAATAATAATAATAATAATAATAATAATAATAATAATAATAATAATAATAATAATAATAATAATAATAATAATAATAATAATAATAATAATAAAGCAACTCTTTGTTAATATTTTGACTGGGTCCCATGAACACCTGCAAACCTAGCAGGCTGCTTTTGGAGCAAACTGCTTCCGTATCAGTCCTCTTAGTATGAATTTCTTAAATACAGTAAGTGGAATGCTAGTGAATAAGTGTACTGTAAGCCTGTAAGGTGCCAACTTGCTACAGCTGCATCACAGTACTCTAGGAATTTCATGGTCTAGGATCTTTTTCAATGAAATTATTCTGACCATATGCCACTGGTAGACCTTTTCATTTCCTTGAACAATTACGAGCCTAAATTAAGCAATATTTTGGAAATGTGTGAAAATGGAGGAGTTTGGCAGCTTAGTAATTCCACCCATGCAGAACACACAGTCCCAGAAAAAAATTAACTCATAATACCTCTTCTACTTAATTGAATATGTATTGCAATTTAAGTTTATCAGAGAGACTTCAGAGCTTAATATGCAGAGAGGAATTAGAAACAGATTTGTAATATAGTGACAAGTTTTTTGTGGTATCACCTGTTGTAATAGCTATTGCTATTACTAATTATACATCAAGGTGCACAAAATCTGTTGCTGCGTAAAGTTAATTAAAGAAATTTGGCAGTAGAGTATTTTATCCTGTCTTCCGAGTTATGTGAGCAAAATAATAAGTAAGGCTTGTGATTTACTCAATACCCAGCAAAATGGCTGGATAAAAGGCAAGCAAACAAAGCAAGATGATAAAAGTTGAAACTACCTTTAAAAAAGCAGTAAAAGATGGAAAAATAAACAAAATACGATTTTTATATCTGAAATGTGCATGCAGTTAAATATGGGGAAAGAATTAAAATATTTCTTAGCATTCTATTGCTACTTATCTTCTGTCCTGTTTTTTTTAATAAAAAAAAATAAGTACCATATCATTTTTTTCTGGA
Organism: Bradypodion pumilum; assembly: GCA_035047305.1. Taxonomy (NCBI): domain Eukaryota; kingdom Metazoa; phylum Chordata; class Lepidosauria; order Squamata; family Chamaeleonidae; genus Bradypodion; species Bradypodion pumilum. Next base: position 245,437,401 of record JAWDJD010000001.1, on the reverse strand, counting down.
GCTGGACAGTGATTCGGCCGTGGTCGAGTGGACGGTATAGAAATCTAACAATAAATAAATAAATAAATCACACAGAATTTCTGAGAGAAATTGTTTTCTATTCTGATGTGGTGTTGATATTTTGTATTTTGTGGATTATTTTGCTTTATCTTGTGATTGTGTTATTTTATTTACTTGAAACACTGTATTAATTATTGTATTTTGAACATTGTATCTTGTATGTAAACCCCTTGTGTTGCCCTGGGGTCATTTATATGTTGTTAGCCGCCCTGAGTCGGCCATGTGTTGAGTAGGGCGGGATATAAATTGAATAAATTGAATTGAATTGAGAGATGTGTTTCTATCTAGCCCCCAGAGTTATCTGAGAGTAAATAAAACAGAACAGCAAAAAGACAAAGACAAAATATATTGTGGCACTTTAAAGACTAACTAAGGTGCCATAACATTTTTTGTCTTTTTTTTTTTTGCTGTTCTGTTTTGTTTACTTTCAGATATGCTTGCACAAACATTCCCCCAGATTTAGGGACTCACACTATTTTAGGCAGAATTAATAGTAATTCAAGTTTCTGTGTATTGTAGCCCCCTTTATGAACGTTATCTCAGGTTCTTCACCTCATTTCAAAGTGTACGAGTTACAGAGGCTTTCTTTTCTCTTTTAAAAAAAATTATGGAAAGGTGTATTGTGGGGTGACTCAGCTAAAACAACGAAGCAAGGAAATTTCTCTGTTACCAGCAGTGGAAACCGCACAGCCATGCCTTTTTTTACAATGGAAGTTTTGGTCTATATTGTGAGCAAAATCTTTTCAGAAATTGTAAATATAACTCCCAGTTTATGTTTTGTTCCTATTAGCTTTAACTGTCACTGACTTTGTATATGATCAAATAATAAACTGCTCACTTTGTGAGATTTTGATCTTAATCATTGCTGTACTTCTTCAGTGGAAGTCAGCAGTGTTGTGTTTATGCAGAAACACACAAATACTGTATGTTCATATCCACTAAAAAGGCTCTTTTCGTGTCCCCTTGTGAAATTTGCATCCAATATTTGGCTACCATTCCATTAAAATCAAGGGGAAAACTTTTAGCGCAGTTGTGAATGATGAAGAAAAACAAGAGAAACCAGGAGTGTAATGTGAAAAGAAGGAAATGGCCACCTTTTAAAATGAAAGAAACCTCAGGAAAATGTAGCCCCAGATCACAAGGATAACTTGGTTACTTGGAAATCATAAGGTTTCAGACTGCAGTTGGCAGAACTAAAGTGAACCGAAGAAAATGGGGTTTTCACACCAACTAGTCCTTTATGATTGCAGAGAATACCAGTGAACTTCACATGTACTGTATGTCAGTGTACTCTACGCTACTTGATGCAGATTTATTGTTAGTTGCTCCAAATGCTGTCTGTTACTGGGCAGAAATTATCTGATGTGTTTCTCAAAGTGTTACAGTTTATTTCATAGAATCACTGAGTTCAAGGGGGCCTTTTAGGCCATTGAATCCAACCCCCTGCTCAATTCAGGAATCCATATCAAAGCAGATATGAGAGATGGTTGTCCAATTCTCTCTTGAATACTTTCAGTGTTGGTTGAAGCACTCACTTCTTTTTGAGGCAGTTGGTTCCACTGTCTAGCCATTAAGACATTTCCCCTGATATTCAGACTACATCTAGCTTACTTTAGTTTCATCCTGTTATTGCGCATCCTGCATTCTGCGATGATCAAGAATAGATCCTTCCCTATCTCTTTATGATTATATTTCATGACTTTGAAGAGTGCTATCATATCCCCACTCAGTCTTCTTTTCTTAAGGCTAATCATGTCCAGTTCCTTCAGCCTTTCCTCTAATGGCTTGGTTTCCACTCATCTGATAATCCTTGTATTTTTATGTGCAGATGATTGCTTAATTTTATACTTCATTCTGTTTTGGTGTTTCTGATGTGAACAGTATTTTGGTGTTTCTGATGTGAACAAAGAAGAATGCTAGTCATTTCTTTATTGGCTCAAAAAAACCTAGAAAATATTAAAGGTATTACAAAATGTTAATCTACTCTGTGATTGTTGACCATTTCAGCCTCTCCAGTCTTACAGCCATGGAACTTTGAAGATACTTTAATTCTTGATGGAATCTTTAATAGCAAAGAATTGATCATTCAGTAAATTGGCTATCAGCTTTTTAGGCCAACAGAAGGAATTTCTGCTTTAGATTTCAATCGGATTTTTCTTGTGCAGTGGAGGTGGGGTTGTGAAAGTAGAATTTTATTAAAGATTGAGTGTATTACAAAAGAGGTCTGTGACAGAAAAACCTACCACAGGAAGAGAGGAGATTATTGGCTTGGAAAAACTCTCTGCTTTGAAGAAAGATAGGCTCCAAACAATTAGAACTTAAACTTGAGATTTTTTTTAGAAATGGACTTTTCACCATGCACAGTATGGCCAAAGACCCTGCTGGCTGGAGGCTTATGGGAGCTGTAGCTGAAAAAAAGTAACTTTTCCAAGCTCGGATGTTTTTAACCAGCCTTTTAACTCATCAGTAGAGATTCAGTTTCTAGCCATCCCAAGCATATGAATAAAATCCATATTTTATTTTATTTAGATCTTCTCACCATAGTAGTACTGAATGTTAAGGGTTCTTTTCAGTGATCTTGCCTCCAGTGTGAGACAAAGGCACCATGGTATTCTTTTGTAATTGCATAAAATGTCTCTGTGCAAATAGGGATGTGAAGAAATCTCACATAAATACTCATTTTTAATGAGCTGGACAGTCTTGAAGTACTGTAATAGCCTGTTGAATATTTGTTAATCCCTATGATAATTCCCACTTCCAGTATGAGAACATCCTTCATTGAGGTTCTACAATTTTCACAAAATGCCGTTGCAGAATACTAGTGTATCTTCCCTTTGTGAAACCAAGTGGGGCACAAAAAGCTGGAAAACCCCATCTGATATTTCTCATCTTCAAAATGTCCATGCAATAAATCAGCAGCTCTTATAGTTTGTCAACACAATTTGCGTAATCTGTGCAAATGACGCAAAATCATTTTCAAAAATATAAATAAACTCCACTCTCATTGAGGGTGATTGAAGATAATTTGGCCAACGAAGAAATGTTTTGTTGTCTCACTCTCACTCTGAAGAGCAAAACAAGAAACATCCCTATCACCAAATTAGTGCTCTTTCCCTCTGGGAATATAGATACAGACACAGAGCAAGCATGGAAGGGCAGTCTAATCAGAAATGCTATGATTTAATGCTAAAAAGCAACACTTACTGTAGTTTATCATTTTAATCTATGTTGAAGAAATGTGTCGAAGCCATCTTGCCAATACCAAAAATCTCACTGAGACATTTAAAACATGTCACACGGAAGAAAGTAGAATTTTAGGATATATTCTTTGTTTGCTATGTAGGAATGTAACAAGTCAGGATTTACGTACCTATTTATCCAACAGTACACACAACAAACTATCTTTTCCTTGCCATGTTGGGTTATAGGAATGCTTATCCCACTCTTAGGTAAAGTGAAGAAGTTAAAAGGTATATGTTAAGGGATGCCTCTTTTTTCCTTTACAAGAAGGGGAATATTGTAGCAAAGGTGAAGAACTATGCAGAAACATAGGAAGTTGCCTTGTGTTTAATCCAGGGGTTCTCAACCTTTTAAAGCCGTGGGGCAGATCATGCCCCCTCAGATTGTTGGTGGGGCTGCTGCTGCCATTCACCTCGCTGCCACCACCACCAGTCTGGCTCACAAACACTTCCCCCCATACTGCCACTGCACCACCAACAACAACACTCTCACCAGCACTAACACATCCCCACACATCATCAGTCCAGCCTGCCAACATGATTTGCTTTGTATTTATTTGATCGTTTTGTAAACCGCTTTGAGTGGTCAATAGACTAATAAAGTGGTATATAACCATACTAAATAAATAAATAAAAAATACTGCCGTCACCACTCCCTCACACACCACCGCACCAGTCCAGCCCACCAACACTCCCTCCGCTATTGCCAACACCCTCCGTGCCACCAGTCCAACCTGCCAACACTCCCCCATGCTGCCACCACCACCACCACTACCACTTCCCCACATGTCACCAGTCCAGACTGCCAACATTCTTTCCTCCACCATGATCCCCACCACTACTCTCCATACAAATAGTACGGCCTGCCAACACTCAACCCCACATTGCCACCACCACCACTCCCCTGCCGCCACCACCACTACCATCACCACTCTCACCCATGCCACCAGTCTGGCATGCCAACATTCCCCCCATGATGATGCCACCACTTTCTTGCTTACTGGCCTGCTGTAGGTGAAGGAGGGGTCCTGACTGTCCTTGCCCATGCTTGGCCAGAGCGGCCCCTAGGAAAGACATGGGTGACCATGTGCATCTGCCGCTTCCACGTCCACCACCATCACCTCAATCCTTGTCCCCTCCACCTGGCTTGGTGTGTCCCTAACACTGCTCCATAGCAGGGTCTATGTTGTAAGAAGGTACAACTTCCGCCCTGCTATGGAGTGGTGTTAGGGACATGCCAAGCGGAGGGGACAAGGACAGCAGCAGGAGCAGTGGGAGCAAGTGTGTGGGCCAGATAGAATGATCTGGCCCATGGGCCATAGGTTGAGAACCTGGTTTAATCAATCTAGTGGCTCATTTATTCAAAAACTGTCAACTGTGATTGACAGTAGATCCTCTGTGGTTTCAAGGACATTTCTTTTCTAGCCCTGTCTGATGATCCCCTCATACATTAAGAGCAGGGATTCTCAACCTGCAGCCCGTGGGCCAGATGCAGCCCATGGCACCATTTCATGTGGCCCACCACCGCCTCCACCACACCAGGAAATGCCATGTGGTGGAGGAAGGGGGAAATGGCTGTCCAGCCCCCGAAACTGTCTGAGGGAGTATGACCTGGTCCCCAGCTTTAAAAGATTGAGAACTCCTGATCTAGAGGGTTTGCTATCCAGTTTTAAAAATTTGTTCCTCATGTAATATCACATTAAATAGGTGTGTTCAACATGGTATACCATGCCACGTGGTCTGTCCTGCTTGTCTGCTGAGCACAGGTGAAATGATGTTGATACCTTGATATTCACTATATCAAGTTCAGGTCAATGTCTGGCTTCTGAATACAACGTTAAAGACTGATCTTTTACCCTATCTCAGGCTGCAAAATATCTTGGGATGGCTCTTCTCCTTGGTATGCATTTTCAACATTTCGTTGTTTATATGCTGGGTCATTCAGTGGCTTTAATTACTGAGTTTATTCAGTGGCTTTATTTATCGAGGATGTTCTTTAAAAGACTCAATCAGTCTATTAGTTGTTTTTCTGTAGATAGCTAATGAGTAAATGAACCTCAGTATCCAAAAGATTATCTGAAAGGAACAACTTCCTTCAGCATTAATATAAAGTGATGACAAAAACTGCCTTGTGACCTTCATGAAGCTTTTAAAGATATCTGACTTGTAAAAAAAAATGATATGAAAGAGATGTTCTGCCTTTTTCTACTAGATTAGCTACAAATCATGTACATGAATGTCTCTGGTTAACTAGGGTGGTCGTTAAACATTGAAGACAATATTTTCATTGCAGAAAGTATATTATATTTTAGGGGTTACAAAACAACCCTGATCTATAAAGCAAGCAATTTATTACAGACTAATGTAGTAAGGAATGAAAAAGCACAATGGATATTTTAAGACAGGAAACCTTTCAGTAATTGATTAATTGGCACAGATCCAGCTATTCATAGAGCCTCACATTAATTCCATATTATATCAATAACTTTCTAACATTCAAGGATAATGACAAGTAATTAGACAAAACAAGACCTGTGTGTATGTCTTTTTGCTTGTTTTTTAAAAATATCAATTTTAAATTATTTTGTGAGAAATGGTACAAAAATGTTTTGTCTTCCGAGTAGATTCGCTGTAATAGAGGAAGCCTTTTCCTCACTCTGAACTGACTTAATTTGCTTGCTATGGCATTGACATACTGCATGATCAAATAAAATAACACCACGAACAATATCTCCATTCTAAATAGGTTCTATCTTTGACAAGCTTGATTGGCTACATGATTCCAAGGGAAAATCAGTAACGAAGGTCATGATAATAATGCTACCTTTTGGTGTGCAGGCTAACATTGCTATTAATGAAACAATGTGCATAGTGACAGGATGTCTCAAAACTACACCAGTTGATAAAACATATCCTCTTATTGATATTGCTCCACCTAAGATAAACAGATGCCAAGAGAGCTAAGCAAAAGAATGACTTTCGAGTTTCTCTGAACAGATATGAGCCTCAAGTCTGCCGATTCAAATCCATGAAGAGCTTTATGGCAAGAACAAACATTCTTAAAAGGTACGCAAGAGCAAAATCAAATTAGAAGATGGAGGAAGTGGATCACTGAACAAGAAACAATAAAGATTAAAGGAGGATATGGCTGAGGAACTCCACCTCCGCTGTAGAAGAAGAAGGTGGTGTTGGTGTTTCCCAGGCTCTGTGGTGGCAAACACCAACATGCCATGAAAATTTGGACTTTCATTGATGATTTCCCTACCTTGCTTGCCTGGAGAAGTGATCTTGAATCATGAAAGCTCGCAATTTTTTTTCTAAATTTAGTGATCCAAAAAAGGTATCACCTTCTTCTACATTTGTTTTGTATATGGATCACACAGCTGATTTGTTTGTATTATGAATCCATCTCCTCTATGTCACTTGGAGGACCCTGAATAGGCTGAGGGTTGGATTCCCTAAATACAAGACCAACATGCTGAAGTAGGGGCTACTGGTGAACAATAACACACTGTGTAAATGTGGAAAAATACAGAATTCAGATAATCTGCTGGTCTGCTGGTTACTACCAGAAAAATGTATCAATGAGGATTTAAGTTTGGCCAATGGCAAAGCCAAGGTCATTTTGGCAGTTTAAAGTCTGACCTAGACACAAAAGAAGAATGCAGGCTGCTTAAAAGATGCAATTTGATGGTGCTGGAAATAAAGTGTTGGGAAATGCTTCAAAGTTCTAAATTGACTTTAATAAATTTCATTAACTCATTAAGCTTATGCTAATAAAAAAACCTCTGGTTTATGAATGTATTATGCTTCTGTATCCACAGTACCAAATGCCAATAAGTGACCAGCTATTGCTACACAATATTATGACAATTGCTTTGTGTTTAGGTAAGAAGTGGTTAATGGATGAAAAAAAGGGGTGAAGTTTTGGGATGTTCCCTTGTTTGTGGTCTCTATATTAATGGTACTCTGTGGCTGATATCTATGCAGCCTGTGCTATGTAAAGTTTAGCATTCATTTTCCTCCTGGCAATTGTCCAGCAATATTGGACCATTTCCTGGCTTTTTGAATCATGGATACAGAAGTACCAAAGCACCAGAGGTTTTTAGATCAACTGACGTCCTGGCTTTTTAAAATGGAAGTCTAAGTAGGCACACTATTTTTTTATTTATTTTTATGCCTTCCATTTGGGATATTTCCCAATCTGAGTGGTGTACAGACAAATAAACAGCAGCATAATACAAGAAACGATAAAATAAAATTGCAAAAGAAATTAGCCTCAAATAGAATTTTCCCAGTGCTAGAGTATCCCAGAAGATGAGCAAATGGTCTGCACTATATTTGCTGAGGCAGGGAAGGAGCAAGGACAGATGGGATATAGTTGTAGTCCCTCTGTGCAAAAGCTTTTGAAGTGATGAAATGCAGAAGCAAAGATATGACTAGATGCAACACCTACGAATGAGAAGCAAACACACACTTTAACCTCTCAAGCAAACTAAATTTGCTATGCCTGCTCTGCATAATGCAGACTAGACAGCTATATTCCAATTTCTAAATCCTTTTCTTGGGTAATGCAACCAGAAGAAGAAAACCTGTATCAGATCAAATATGTTGTATGCAGGTTCCCCACCCCCACCCCACCCCCCAAAAAATGTTCCCTTGCCTTTTGAAATAAAAAAGGGAAAGCTGAAGATCAAGGTCAAAATTGTCCATATTACATATAGAAGAAAATTGGGTGCTCAATCAAGTCAAGTCTGAACTCTCACTAGACAAAAAAACAGTAAATTGGGGCTATCCTGCCATATAATGAAAATACAGAATATACAAGAAAAAGACAATATTGCTGGGACAAAGGGAAGGGCAGGAAAACAAGATGATCTAACATAAAAATAAAGGAAACCACAGCTATTAGTTTGCAAGACCTGAGCATAATTTACTGGAAAAGACAATTTTGCTAGGAAGGGCGGGGCATAAGAAGTAAGAACAGCCAAACACGAGATGCTGTTGGTTTGCAAGATCTGAGCAGGGATATTAATGATAGGACATTTTGGAGGTCATTAACTCATATAGTTACTTGACAGACATCTCATTTGTTTTGGTTTGTTTGCTCTCTGATAGATAGACATCTCAAGTGACTCTTTGGCAAGTAGAATCTTTTGATTCCCCCCCCCCCCATTAATTATCAAACAATAATGGTGAAATAAGCACTAAAGCTCTGCTAACATTGAGTAAGATCACCCCCTGCCACAAATAAAAAAATCAACAACAGTAATTTTACAGCTTAAATAAATGAACTTCTGAATATTTGTCCTCTATATTTTTAAAATATATTTTATAAATATTTTTACTATCAGAAACAGAATTTCTTTATAGTGCCTGTCTAACTGGGAAGGAGTTAAAAAGTTCTCCTTCTGAGTGTCAGCTACCTAGGTCCTGACTGGGAAGGTCAAAAGTTTATATTGCCTCTCAGTTCACCAAACCTGCCATAATGTATCTGTACTTTGGAATGTTGGGATTGGTAAGCCTTTTCCACAAAGTTTATAACAGTCAGTTTTACACTTTGGAGAAGCCTTTTTAAAATATCAATATTTCAGCCCTTGCAACTGGGATTCCTTCTAAATTTAAAAAAGTGGGTGGGACAAATCATTCTTCTTCCCGATAAGCAAGATTTATATTTTCAATTCATATTAGCTATTTTAAATCTGGATCATAAAAGGTTGCTTGCTTCTTCGCAGAGAAGAACAATTTTATTAAAACTCAAAAACATTTTGCCCAAAATACCCCCAGATTTGGCATAGAGCAACAGCAGACTATTTACTACATCTGTAACAAGTTTGGTGCTGATCCAAAGTCCTGTTTTAAAGTTACAATTTTTTGGAAGGGTGCCTCCATTTTTAAAATTGTGTTTTAGAAAATTGTTTTACTCTGCTGCACAATAACAAGGTTGCATCTCCATGCAGCTAAAATGTCATCCTGACATTTTAATCACCTCTTCCATCCAAGTATGTGATGACTACAGGAAAGTTTATTCTGGAATATGGAATTTATATACTTTAGCAATAGGGGAATGGCAAAGATCAGGTCTATTGTCATAGATATAATTGACGAAGCTTACAAACCAGATTGGCACACACAATGATGGCTTCTTTGTCATAACATCATCAGACATCAGGCTTTTTGTGGAATAAAATGAGCAAATGCTGAAAGAAGGGAATACTCCATTGTGTTAGAATGAATGGAAATAAATTCATAATGTGATGCTACATCTGAAATATTGCTTCTCAACTTTGCTTTATCACTTTCCACCTCCTTCTGCCCCCTGAACTATGTAAGAACTGAGTGCTGCATTCTTATTTATGTATCCACTGGTGAAAGAGAGTTCTTTTTTCCATTTCGGTGATCTAAATTTTGGATTGCCATTAGCCTTTGCAGGCGCACCCACCCAAATACTTGGATTAAAGGCATCGGGCCACTTTTATTGAATAATGCCCTAGTCTGAATTATCACTTTCAATTGGTGTATCATCCAATTGTAATTCTTTAAGGCAAGCAGGCCGCAGTAGCACTGGTAAGGTTCCACCCTAAATGCCAATGGAAATTGGCTACATGTATCAATTTGTTTGTTGACACAAACAAATTGTTGACCGGAGTCAATATACTATCTACTGATCCCACCCTATGACGTTTATCCGTTCAAATATCAAGGTGATGCAGGCTGTGAAGCTCCTGACATCACCCCTTTCATAGTTCGCCCTTGACCGGCCTAACCTGTTTGCCCTGTACCTATCTACGTGTTGGCCAGTCAATTGCGAACCTGCCGGATACCTATGTGTCATAAATCTTTACCTTACCCAGTGCTACCCGCCAAAAGGGACCAAAGTCAAGTTACCCCGTATCTCAAACACTAGGGACAGTGTGGGATGGGCGAAAAAGCAAGAACCAAAGGGCCAATGTAGGTTCAAGCAAAAAATTCCCACCCGGCCCCGAAGCGACCAGGAAATCACACTGTCCACTAGGGAGGGGGTGGAGGGGAAAAACTTCTCCGCTCCGTCGCTTCGCAAAATGGCAGCCAGGCTGCCTCGTGGCCACCCCTTTTATGGAGGGGTGGTCATGCCCCCTAACTATCCCGGATGTCTGCGTCCGGGTGGGTGGGGCCCCCGCAAAGAGCGCGGCAGCCATTTTGGCGCCACGCTTGCATTGGTGTGTTTGGGAAAATGTTATCCTTGTGAGATGCCTATACCTAGCTGCATCAAACTGTTCCCCCAATTCTGGCCCCAAAGTAAGGGGGCAAGATATGTCACAAATCTATTTCCCCCTCTTTTTCTGTGTAATGTTTGGAAAAAAAATCAGGAATGTTTCATGTAAGGATTAGAAAATCTGTATGTGACACTTAAACATTTGGATTTTTCAAACCTCAATAGCTTTCTGTTCTGAATAGAACAAAATCTGCAAATTTTGCTATATTCTTTTAAACTAAATTGAAACATTTTTTTCCTTATCCGAATTAGCCAAGTACATTACATACTCGTAACACCTAAGGACTATGTTTAGTAGGTTGTCATATAGGTGTAAAAGATGAGCAGTGTATCGGGGGGGGGCAGTGATGACAAATCTCTATTCAGCAGTAATGTGTTGGTAAACAGAAAGGGTTCTCTTTCTTTCATTGCATTTTCTTTCATTTTACTCTATGTCTTTTTAGATTGCAAGCATATTGGACAGACAAGGATTATATTCTCTTTAAATTACAGTATAGAAGATATTCAGATGATATTTTTGTCTGAGGAATGGTATAAATGTGTGATAAGTCAATGGACAGAGATATAGGTAAGTTAGAATGGTAGGTGGCTAGCTAGCTAGCTACATGGCTAGATGGAACTTAAGCAGGGATTCTTCTGTTAAGGTGAAAATGGAATAATGCCATATTTTAGTGCAGTTCCGATATATCATTACTAATGGCAAATAACGGGTTAGATATTCATTCATATTGTTTTCTGTCACATTAATTTTCTTAGTAAATGTCTAAAAGCCAATATCCTCAGCTATTGATACTGTTTTCTCTTTGTACAATGTAACTATAATACCATCACAAAATAGTGATTGTGGAAACAGCAAGCATCAAAGTTTTCATCAAACAGGTTTTTTTCATACAGTTACTATTATGTTGACTAATTTGAGGAGTATTTTAAGCTACAATTTGCATATATGCTCCTGTTGCCTCCAAATCTATGGCTGCGTATTAGCTTAATATCTGAGGGAGATACTGTTTTTTCGTTTACTTTGTGGTATGGAACTGAGTTGTATTCTCAATGCAGATGCCCACATTTTCCACATACAGTTTTCTGTTCAGTGAATTTCTTCATGGACATGCACTACAAGTGACCTAGTAGTTTTTAGCACTGATTAGTGAGAACAATAATAGAACAAAGAGAAGAAAGCAGTGATAGACAGAATAAGAAATAGATTTCATAATACATATATGAACTGAAATCACCTGCGTCCCTTCCTCTCCAGATTCATGATTCAATAAAATGTGTTCATTACATTATAGCACATCTACAAAGTATGCATTTGCTTTATTTTGCATTTTGGTTTTAAACAATAGTGTGGTCTATAATAAGTTTGTTTATATATAGTTGTGCATGTGCTCTGTTCAGGGATGTGTGAAGCAAGAGAAAACATATCGAGTAGGGCGGGGTATAAATCGAATAAATGAAATGAATGAAAATAAATGAAATGAATGAAAAAACATACCTGTACCATGTAGGACTCAAACAAAATTTAAGTTCACGAGTTCATTGTTCACGTTTATTGTTCTCTGTGTTCTCAAACCAGATTTGCCCAGGAAAGCACACTTCACTGGTTAAACAAGGCATGTTTGCTTAGATTGAATGGTTTGGATCAGGGGTTCTCAACCTGCAGCCAGCAGCACCATTTCATGAGGCCTGCGTTGATGTCACTGCCACCACCGAGAGCAGACAAATTTACAACAGCTGTAAATGCACCCATGGCTGCCGTAAATGTGTTTTACGGTAGTGTTTATAATGGGGGAACCACCAGTCCAGCCGACTCAGTTGTCTGAGGGAGTATGGTTCGGCCCACAGTTTAAAAAGGTTGAGAACCCCTGGTTTGGATGATCTGAGCTGTTTGGATCTTTTGGATTTTGTGTTTTTAATTGCACCTAATGTCTGTGGAATCACACAGCATAAGAACACAAATGTTGTTACTTATGTTGAGGCTAGGTAATTTCTAAAGAATTATAATATACAAGATGACATCCTTGTGATTACACCAAAGGGAGAGTTGTTTTACTGTTGTAGCAAAAAGTCTTGGCAGAACATTTAAGACATTGAAGCCACAATCTTCTGTCTTTTAGTTTTTAAGGTGCTGTAGGGGTCTCCCCCCCCCCCAAGTCAGGCAGGCAGATAGGTAGGCACTCGATATCTGGTTTTCTGATCCTCTGCTTTCTACATGGTTGAAATACTTTGCATCAAGAGCTCTGTTGCCATTACAGCTAGATCATTCTGAGATTAGTAACAATATATATGAGAAAGTTCACCCAAAACTACACAAGCTGGCTCTTCTGGGATACACAGTGTGGAACTCCCAATAACTTAAATCACTGAGCTATTCAGCCAGCTTTTCCAACATTTATTTTAACCAGAATGGTGAGGGATCTGCACACCTTTTATATCACAAAATAATGCATTCAAACACAGATGAATGTTGTCTGTGCTAATTACATATTATTATTTGTTGAGGGTTTTTTATTTTGACAACGCTTAACAAAAGTTTATGTTTTGAGAGCAATGAATGGTGACAAGAACAGTCTCATGGAAGCAGAGAATTAACATACCAGTTGAAATATATGGTAGCTGCTTAAAGTAATATGAGGTAGATGTCTTTCCTTTCCTTTGACTAGATGGCCGATCGGTCAATCACCATTGCACATCAAAAAGATCTGAACAATTCTGGAGCTGACAAGTAGAAAGTGGATAATTATTGTCCGGCGAGTAGTTCAGTCATTGGAACAACAACGTATTTATCTTACAATATCTGCTAGCAACCTTCAAAGGGCATGTCTGCACCACTTAAAATCAAAGCTTAGGTGAAAGTCTAGAAAAATTGGCTTAACACTATATTGCACACCTGAAGAGACTTTATCACTGTTCTGGAGAGGAGTTGGGAGCAGTATGAAAAGTTAAATCTGCATCAGCCAGAGAAGCTGTGAAATGTACTTACATTCTAAGGGAAAGTGCAGAGTACCGTATAAAGCTTCCAAAGCCCGGAGGGAGGGCAGAATCATAGACTGTAATGGTCACAGTAAGACCTAGCCCAGTCATTGGAGGTTCATGGAAAAAATGAAAATCCTTTTCTTTTGACTCATTTTCTCCTAATACTGTAGATAAATTTGGAGAAATACATCCATTATTTAGTCAATCTTCTGTTATAATTTCCTTAATAATCTGAGGCATTGATACCATGGCCTCTTGGTATGTCTGCAAACATTTTATAGAGAACTGACAAGTAGGAGCTGAACATTTACTTTGAAGTATGGATTAACATGATACTTAGGACAGATACTAAACTAATTCAAGAGCTTTTGTATGTTTCCTCTTTTGTGTGTGTAAGGTTATTTGGGCTAATATTGATTGATTTTGGGGGAGGGGCAGTGGTGGGATTCAAATTTTTTTTTACTACCTACTCTGTGGGCATGGTATGGTGAGCATGTCCAGGGAGAAAGCCCTGTGTTGCACCTGAATTAGGACTACTTTATTTCAATACTTGGATGGACAGGGCCAGCCAGAATTTCTGCTACCAGTTCTGGTGAACTGGTTTGAACCTGCTGAATGCCACCACTGGGAGGGGAGGGGGACAAATGATGTTTTAAGTGAACATTTTAACCCAATGTGGATAAGGGGTGATGTTTTTGTTTGGTTGTTTGCTTTTTAGTTTTGTTTCCTTTTTTTAAAAAAAACCTCAATAATTCTTCTCCTCTTGAACTGGTGGCATCTTTGGCAACTAGATTCTGACCAACAAAGTCCAATTAAGTCGAACTCAGCTGAAAATCAATATTTGGACATTTTTATATGTACGTAGTTGAATTTGGGAACCTGCCAGCATGATTTTTCTAATACCAGAAATGAGGGATGAAATTTGGCAACCTCTGATTCTTTTTCTGCAATTCCTGGACCCTTGCTATGCAGGCCAAGTAAATATCCTTCTAACCAGTCTGATGATCTTCCCAACAATAGGATCTCTGTCTTATCTGGATTCAGTTTCAGTTTATTGGCCCTCATCCAGTCCATTATTGATGCTATACAGTGCTCGAGGACCTGTAGTGCATCACCTGAAGATAAAATAAAGGAGAAATAGAGCTGTGTGGCATCCACATATTGATGACAGCAATCTCAAAATCTCTGTATGACTTGCCCAAGAAGGTTGATATAGATGTTGAATAGTATTAAGGAAATAGCTGGTCCCTGAGTAACTCTATAACACAGCATTTCCCAAACAATGTTCCATGGAACACCAATGGACTTCAATTCCCAGAAGCCTCAGCCAGTACATTGGCTGATCAGTGCTTTGGGGAATTGACACAGGCTTCTGGGAATTGAAGTCCAGAAATCAAAGTTTGGGGAACAATGCCATAACAGATGGTCCCTCCCCAATCTGTACCATCTAAGAACAGCCCTTGAGGAAGGTCTGCAACCTGTGACATATCTTACCCCCTTACTTTGGGGCTGGAATTGGGGAAACAGTTTGATGCAGCTAGGTATAGGCATCTCACAAGGATTACATTTTCCCAACCACTGAAGGTGAGCACCTTCAAGTCCTGTTTCCACAATCATTATTTTGTGATGGTATTATAGTTACATTGTAAAAAGAGAAAACAGTATCAATAGCTGAGGATATTGACTTTTAGACATTTACTAAGAAAAATTAATGTGACAGAAAACAATATGAATGCCAGCCATCTCAGAAGGATACCATGGTCAATGGTAACAAAGGCCACAAAAAGTCGATGGCCATCAGTATTACAATCTACCTGTCTTCTTTCCTTTGGTGTGGTCTGAACCCTGACTGAATTGGATCTTTACTATTTGTTTCATCCAAGAATGCCAGAAGCTAGTTGGCCATCACCATCTTGTGACAATTTTATTCATTGAACCAGAAATGGGGAGAGGTGCTAATGCCATTTCTAAGCCATATAACTTGGCTGTTTTTGTGTACTGTGCCCCTTGAAGTGATAGTAAGAGTCATTCATTGTTCTGATTCTCACACTTCAGTATCTTAGGTGTGCAGCATCCATGGGATGGCCATTTTGTAGGACCCAGCCTTTCAATCTCAGCTATGTTTTCATCAGAAGCATTAGGTAAGCCATCACTGCACTGCATCTATCAGTTTACTAGCAGCCAATAATAATAATAATAATAATGCCAATCTCCTGTTGCCTAAAAGAAAAGACATATGTTGACTTACCCAAATTTCCCACTATAGAATTTCATGTGAGGAAATTTAGTATAAATCTCATAAGGATGCTGTTGAACCTGGCATGTTAGCTTCTGGGGATAGATACAATATGTTAACGATAAATAGTGAATGCAACAATTAATGAATGTTTTGAGAGCAGACAGATTGTGATGTCTTAGATGGCAACTCCAGGGTACTGTGGCTGTTGTATTTTTTAAGATGTATTTTTCTAAAATGGAATAAATTAAATTTGGAAAGAAGGCCTCCATTTAATTTTAGCATTGTCCAATAAGTCATTGGATAGCATTGGCAAAGAAAGCTTTGGATTCTGTCACTTGTATTTTTCAATATGTGTGCTTTGTAAATTTATAGAAATGCTTTAGTAATGTGGTGAAATTTAACCAATGCAGCATTTATGTGCATACAATTTATTTCCTGTAGGGCTGTCATGCAGCTGTTCCAGCTCAGAAACAATGAAACTTCTCAATCGCTAAGAGAGAAAGAAAAGGGCTACACAGGAACAGAGTCAGAAAAGGATGTTTGGGCAATCTCTACATACCCCAGGTTACCCACTAGAAGAAAACTGGTCAGGCCAATGTGGTGGAGTCTTCTTGGGCAGTCATTTGGAAAGATACTAGTGTTCTTGAGTAGCATAAACCATGACAGAGTAGCGAGGTTCTACACCTGGCAGGGATGTAGCACAGAAAAATCCTGGTAATCTTGTAATTTTATCAAAGCCTGTGTTCCATACATTTCATTCATTGTACTCCCGAATGTAGACACTGGACTTCTGTTGTTGCCCTTAAAGGGTAAAAAAATAATTTTAGTTTATGTAATTTGGAGTCAAAAACAGAGGAGGCACACTGAAATCAAGCCTCATTTTTAACAAAGCCATAGGCTGTTAAGTATGTGCCTGTTCATCTTTCTCCTTTCCATGCCCAGCTGGAGATCTTTCTGTCTGTGATTTTCTATGTAAGTAGTGACTACTGTATAAACTTATCCATTCTTACTTGATCGCTTTGGATATACAGTATAAGAAGCCTGGGATCTGATTTCCCTGAATGATTAATTTTACAAAGCTTTGGTGTTGTCAGTAGTGAGACTGGCACAACAGGATCAAACTCTGATTTGTTCCAAATTTGTGGTTTTCAAAGCTCTAATTTTACACAGTGGTCTAATTTGTTGGTGCAACAACCCATGTCCTGGTTTTGCTCAGCTAGATGTGCTCTTTTATAAATATCTTTAACAATACTAGAATTTTCCTTTTAGACTTTCCTTGGACAATGCAAAAAATGAGGTGAATATATTTTTCAGAGAGTTCTGTAATTGACATTTCCCCTCCTGAGATGTTCAATCAGGGACTGAGATTTAAATCTCAGCTACCATAATGTATATACTGTAAATCCAAGTGGGTGTGAGTGACACTCTATTTAGATGCAGTTACAAATTACATTTCTGTTAGAAAAGCAGGAGATTAGTTATTCCCTCCACAATGGCTATTTCGTAATTCAAAGTAACCTGGCTTGATGCACATATATTGTAGATTTGTGAATTTATTGTAGGGTTGTGGTGTTTTAATCTCTTAATCTGTTAATTTATAATTTTAAATAAATTTAATTCATTATACAGTACAGGTGTCTGGATTAATGGAACAGCAGAATTGGTTAAAGAAGAATTAATATATGTATTTATAAATAGTATGAATGTAAAGCCACATCCTAAACCTTTTCAAGCCAAGGGCCGGGTCATGCTCCCTCATACAGCTTCATGGGCTGAATGGCCATTTTGCCATGCCTGCCACACATGGCACTTCCAGATGTGGTGGAGGCGGTGGGGAGGGCCACATGAAATGGTGCCATGGGCCACATCTGTCCCCTTGGCCGTAGGTTGAGAACCCTTGTCCTAAAGTCTTCCTCCTTCCTTTTAGAATAGGAGAGAATACTTCTTACAAAATAATGCCTGACTGAAACCAACAAATTGTTTAATTGGCTTATAATTACAACCTGTACTTAACCTGATTCTGAGTGGTCTCCTTAGAAAGTTATGCCTGCTACAAATCCCATAGGACAAATCATCTAGGAATTGAGTGGTCTTACTCTGTCACTCTGACATTCAGATGTGAAAGAAAACAAGTATGAGAGTCCTGAAAGTAGTACAGAGCTTCCTTCAAGACAGGCTAAGAAACCACAGTTTGTGAATGAGACTATGTATTTTATACAACAGTTACTCTTTGGGGTTAAGTAATTTTTCTCCTCCAACAAAACTTAACATTGTATATTGAGGATTTGGCAGTGCAGGGCAGAACAAGTGTTTTTAGATGAGGTATATTATCTGGCAGGACTGCGGTGGCTTAGTGGTTAAGACACTGAACTTGATGACTGGAAGGTTGGTAATTTGAGACCCAATTGCTGCAAAATAGAGTGAGCTTCCATCTCTGTCCCAGCTCCTGCCAACCTAGCAGTTCAAAAGCAAGAAATTACAAGTAGATAAATAGGTACTGTTTTGATGGGAAGGTAAACAGTCATTCCTGCCACATGGTCATGGAAACATCTGCAGACACTGACAGCATGGGCTCTTTGGTTATAAATGGAGATGAGCACTGAATCCTAGAGTCTGATACAACTGGCTTTTCATCAAGGGCAAGCTTTACATTTACCTATATTACCTGGCATGTTTATTTAGGATCCCTCCCTAAGTCGGGTTCGCCTGAGTGGGCGGCATAGAAATTTGAAAATTAAATTTAAATTAAAATAATATAACTTTGCTGGGTTGAACTTGATTCCCAGAACCACTGACCATTGGCATTGCTGGATATGACCTTGGGGGGGGGGTTAACTCCAAAACCTCTGGAGGGCTAGAGACTGGGAATGAATCAAATGTTCAGAAAGGTCAAACTGATCCTGACCTTGGCTACTAGGCCACTACATGCAGAGCTTCCTTTCAAGAAAATTCCTTTTAGTGTAGTAGAACAGGTGGTATGAGGGGCTAAAGAAAAAGGTGAGATTTCCAAAAATCACCCACTTTCATGTGATGGAAGAACCTTCCAGTCAAGCAAGTTGCCTTCAATCAACAGAGGTGCACTCTTAGAAAAAAGCTTCAGTATAATTTATTAGCATAGCATAGTAGCAGGAAATATTTACCAATTCCTCATGGTGAGATCAGTCTTTTCCCTATTACTCTGTGCCAAGGACTGATTTTCCTTTAAGTGTGTATGTTCATGCTTGCTAAATTTGCCAACATTAATAAAAGAAGGTGGGAATGAATGAGAGAGGCAGGAGGGGAGAAAGCCATAGAAATAGAGATCCACTAAAACACACTCTGTCCCCTTGAGAAATATTGTGTAGCCTCATATTTTACATGGAATATGCTGGGAATAGGATAAGATGGGTTTTCCAGGAGGATGGGGTCTCTTTCTCGATATGTGGGACTTGATGGACCTTTGACCAAAAGAAAATGTGTGGGGAAACAGCTTTTTCTTGTCAAAGGAACAAGAAAAAAGAAACAGTTGGACACTTGACTGAGCATGGCTCTTTTATAATCCTTATAAAAGTATGCTACATATCTTTGTCATTGTTCAGTGTACCCAACTGGGTGCAAGAAACCCTCCTTGGCCATTGTAATTTAAACATGAGGCAGATTTTGAAAATAGATAGGCTGGAGGCACCTCTTCCGAATGCTTAAGCAAATTGTTCTTGTCAGATGTAAAATAACAGCATGCCTTCCCACTTAGAATGTGTAGACACTTGGAAGTAATCTATCATGTCTCTAGTGGGATAGATCAAGCATTGATCCTCAAGTGAGAGAGATCTCCTAATTCCTGAATGCTGCAGGCACAAACAAGAAATGAAATGAGTGGATTAAACATGTCATCCCATTGAAAGTCATCATATATTCTGTTTATGCAAGAAGGTTTTAGCAAATGCTAAAAAATTGCTTCAGACATGGAGAGGGGGAAGTGGGTGAAGCCACTCTTCAAAACATATCCTCCTGTATCCATAAGTGATGCATATGCAAGACAACCCAAAAATCCTGATAACCATGGAAGACAAAAGAAGGTGATACAAAGAACTGCCTTCTTAATTAACTGTTCTGTCCTTTTTTTAAAAAATGACATACACGCTGGAAATGTGCACTGACCTTGTACAGAAAATATGCTAACAAGAATAATTGAATCAGGCTTGTGTTGCTTCTGTGTCATCACTGGAGTGACAGTGGTGGAAAACCTGGAGCAAGTCTTACTGAACACAGGCTGTTAGCATCCTATTCCATGGCAGTGATGGCAATGAATAAGACTTTCTTCTTTGCCTCAGTTGTGACTGCACAGTCACCCAGCAGAGCTATTGCAAATGGCCAAGGGCCTGGTATGATCTTGCGCACAAGAAGAGAACTGTGATAACTCAACAACCCATTATAAAAAAATTTACACAAGGTTTTGCAGATAAAATCACTAAGCTTTGCTCCGAATTGGACACTGGGGTTAATACTGATCCTTTGGGGGTAACTTTGCCTCCTGCTTGTTTAATGAATTTGTTTCATCTTTCAGAAAATCAGCAGGATCTTTTTGGAAAGAGGAAAGCCACCAATGTATTTTCACTTCTTGACCTTTCTGGATTATAAACCTAGAAGAAAGCTGACTGAGTGGATAAGAGAAATGATGAATGTCTCTTTGAAGCAGTGTATGATCCTGCCTTGCTTCTAGAAGGCAATTGTGAGGCCTTTATGAAAAGAAAAGAAAAACAGTCCTGGACCCCACAACATTGAACAACTAAAGCTCAGTCTACAATATTCTATTTTTGGGTAAAGTTCTGTAACAAGTGTTGACTTCCCATTTTTTGAGGTACCTGGATGAGACAGATAATTGGACAGAAACTGCTTTGGTCGACTTGGTGGATGATCTATATTGGGAAGTAAACAAGGAGGAGTATCTCTCAGTTGGTTCTGCTGGATCTCAAAGCAGCTTTTGATACCTTTGACCATTGTATCTTTCTGAGATGGGACTGGGATGCAGATTTGCAGTGACTCCAGACATTTTTGGTGGGGTGAACCCAGAAGATGGGGCTGAGGACTCCTATTTGACCTGTTGGCCACTCCTCAGTGTTCAATCTATTATCTATATCAGTGGTGGTGAACCTATGGCATACATGCCAGAGGTGGCATGCAGAGGTCTCTCTGTTGGCTCACATGCTGTTGAGGGGAAGCCTCACCCCACCCAGCTGGCACCAATATGATCAAAGAACCCAATGGGGAGGTGAGAGGGGAGGCTGAATTCCTGCTCGGGAAGCAGTGGTGAGTTGAGGTGACCAGACACCCCCACCCACCCATAGGGGTCCAGCATACCCATAGGTGGGTTGGGCACACCCATGTGACTTCAGCGGAGGCATGCCAGTGACATCACATGGGTATGTGGGCATGTGCAGTGCCTGCCTGTCTGCCACCTCCTCCTCCTTGGGCACTCAGTCTCTAGAAGGTTATCACTGCTCTATACTATCTTACTATTGTGGCCTGGGATTGTGGGTGCGAGGAGGAGGAGGACAGCTAGCCAGCCCATCAGGTTGCTACTGGCTCTGATCAGGAGTCAGTCTGAAGAGCACCTGTTGCCAGTCCCTCAGCCCGCTGCTAGCCCAGATCCAGATCCTGGCACCAGCCCTGTAGTCTACTGCTAGTTTGGAGCTGGCTCCTTGTGACCAAGCCAGTCAGGCTGATCAGGGCTTGACAGGAGGACCAGGTGTCAATACTCTGGAAGACAGAGCAGAACCCAGCACCTCCAAAAGGTGCAAGGCTCTTTCAAGACAAAATCTACAGCTGAGGCGAAGGAGGGCTAGGGCATGCCTCCAGGGAAGACCATCAGCTGCAAGCCCTGAGTCTCCTTAAAAGAAGGGATGTGCTGGTAAGCTCTTGTTGCATTACCTGAATCTCTGATCTTGGAAAACCTGAACCTCTGCCTGTCACACCGATGACATCCCTGAAACATCCTCATATCTACAGTTTGCTACAGAATGGCTCTTGACCTCGGCTACCCACGACCAGGGGTGTGCTGGGCACCTTGGGAGGGCGGTGGACAGGAAGTGATGGGGGCTCCTATTGGAGGGGGTTGGGGGGGGGAGAAATCCCATCCATTCCCATTACCTCTGCCTGCCTCTGGGCAGTGCCAGTCCCTGATTCCCTGTGGGCCAGCAAAGCCTACGACTATGGCTTTGCTTATACCTTCTCAACTGAAAAGTAAGAACTCTCTCCTACCTCTTGTGCAACAGCTGCTGGCTGTCTGGCTTGTCCAGTGTCTGGGCCATAACACTTACATATTCATGAAACCATTGGGAGAAGTTGTCCAGAATGTTGGGGTTCATTGTTACCAGTATGCTGATGATATTCAGCTATCTTTCTGCTTTCATCTAATTCCAAGGAAGCTATATCTGTCCTAAACCAGTGCCTGGAGTCAATAATGGGTTGGATGAGAGTGAAATACTTAATCTTATTCCATTTAAGACAGAGGTGCCCCGTCAGTTAAAAGGCAAACCAAGGTATCAGTCAGGGATGGATGGGGTTACAGTTCCTCTGAAAACTCAAGTATGCAGCTTGAGTGTAGTTCTGTATTCCTCTCTGAACCTAAATATTCAGGTCTCATCACTGGCCAGAGGTTTAATTTGCACAGTTAAAACTAGCGTGCCAGCTAAACCCATTCTTTTAGAAGCATGACTTGGTCACAGTCACACGTTCCTTTGTTACTTCCTGTTTGGATTACTGCCATGAGCTCTACATGGGGCTGCCTCTGAACATTTTTCAGAAAATTCAACTAGTGCAAAATGCTCCAACCAAACTACTGACTGTGACTGGTCACCATGATCATGTCCCCACCACGCTGTCATAACAAATTCATTGACTGTTAGTTTGTTTCCCAGCCTTTTTTTGAAGTGCTGGTCATGGCTTTTAAAGCTCTTCATGGCTTAGGTCCAGGCTACTTGAAAGACCATGTCTCTTTGTTCAAGCCCCCATGTGTATTAAGATCGTCAGGGGAAAGCCCTCTCTTGTTCCCACCACTTTCACACAAGGACCTAAGAGAATGCTTTTACTTAGGATGCTCCCAGATTGTGGAAGTCCCTCTCTCAGGAGGTACAGTTCGCCCATTCCCCAGCCTGGACTCACTAACTAAATGGGAGGAGCCTGGAGACACCTTGAGTATTGCTAGTTTGAGGTGAACCTGTGATTACGTATGAAAACTGAGTGATGAGACCCACTAGCCTACAGGCAGATCTTCAGCCTTCGATGCTGCCAGGTGACACTGTAATGTTCTTTGTCATTTGCTACCATCTGTTTCATTTCATTTTCTTCTCATATTAAGTTTAATGGCATATGGCACACTTGTCTTTTCCACATCAATTGACACTTTTCAGTCAGCTCATAATGGCTGATTAATTTCAAACATAACATTTGTCACCTCTTGTTCAGAACGAACATTATTAATATGCAATGTCCAGATAAACCACATTTTCCCCATTCATTGCTTTATCAAAACTATGTGCCATATAGAAGTCTCCTTATGATTTATTTGCATATCTTTTAGGACACTGGGAGCACAGATGATATCAGCAGGATAGATTATATATCTGGCCCAAAACATAAGTTTTCTAAAATAGGTTAGTACTGTTTACTTCTGACAGTACTAACTAGGGGGGGGGGGTGTTCTCTGAGTGCTAGGAAAAATTATTATTATTATTATTATTATTATTATTATTATTATTATTATTATTATTATTATTATTATTATTATTATTATTATTATTATTATTATTATTATTGTTGTTGTTGTTGTTGTTGTTGTTGTTGTTGTTGTTGTTGATAATAATAATAATAATAATAATAATAATAATAATAATAATAATAATAATAATAATAATAATAATAATAATAATAATAATAATAATAATAATAATAATAATAATAATAATAATAATTCAATTTATACCCCCCCCTACTTGGTCCAGGCCAACTCAGGGCGGCTTACAACAGATAAATCAAATACAGTATAACAAATGAAATACAATATAACAATATGAACAACACACAAAATACAATCAAGTATACAATTGCAAATTACAGGTTACAAAATTACAAATCAGTACAAAATAAATATGCCATAGTACAAGAAACATAACGGAGCAAAGCTCAACATACTTAGTATCAGCAACATCCGGCAGCAGCAAAGTCCCTCCAGTCGCGGGGTGCTAGCGCAGGTGCTACCACCACCCCTGCCAAACCGTGGGAAGGAACCCTGCGCAGTCCCTCTGGCCATGAGAAACTGACACCAGAGCTTCTCAACATCAATGAAAATGGTGGTGGCAGTAACAGCAGCAGGAGTCCGATTGGCCCTGAGAGTGACTGCAGCTGTGAGGTGTGCAGCGGCGGTGGGGGGTTGGGCATTGGAGGCGCTGGCGTCGGCAAGGAGAGTCCCTTTTAAACCACCCGCCAGCCTCGCCCCAGGTGTTCTCTCCCCTGGCCCGACTGACCAGGAGGCAGGCGTTGGAGGCGCTGCCGGCGGCGGCGGCGGCGAGGAGAGTCCCTTTTAAACCACCCACCAGCCTTGCCCCAGGTGTTCTCTCCCCTGGCGCAACTGACCAGGGGGTGGGCGTTGAAGGCCAAATCTGACTTCATAGCCAGGCCCTCCAACTGCCATTGCAGGATTTGTTTTTCATGGAGTCTCCTCTATAGCAACAGGTATCACTTGAAATCATGTCAGAGGGTGGGAATAGCCAATCCCTCACCATTCCTTCATTATACTCTCCCCACATGAAATCCAGATGGTGACCAGAAAAATTTGAAAGCAAGAAATTGCAAGTAGATGAATAAGTATCAGTGTTCCATGTGCTCCTGTGTCTAGTCATGTCATGACCATGGAAATATCTGCAGACGTAGACAGCACTGGCTCTTTGACTGTAAATGGAGATGAGCACTGAACCGTAGAGTTGGATACAACTGGCTTTCAAGCAAGGGTGACCTTTACCCTTTACCTCTTCCACCTTGCCTCAAAGAAATATCAATATTGAATAAAAAGAACCAAATAAATTACGATGGTATAGAAAAAGAAATTAAGCAATTGGAGAGGACCCATGCAAGTACACAAAATCATATCTCGTTAGAAAAAATGAGGATATTGGAAAAGGAATTAGCAGGGAAAGAATTTGAAAAAATAAAAAGAGATCTAACATATATATAAAAAGAGAATATTTTGAATATAGTAATAAGAACTCTAAAATGTTAGCAAAAGCTGTGCTAGAAAGAAAAACAAAGAATGCAATCAGGGTCTTGATTAATAAGGATGGTAAAAGATGTAATAAAACTCAAGAAAAATTATAAATAGTTAAATAATTTTATCAAAATTTCTATAGGGAAAAAGATATAAAGGAAGATAAATTAACAGATTGCATAAGGAAAAATAATTTAAGTATGCTAAAAGATTAATACAAATTAATAATGGCGGAAAAAATAACAGAGGCAGAAATTGATAAGATCATGTCAAAATTGAAACTGCAAAATTCACCAGGAGAAGATGTTTTTTCTTCAGAATTTTATAAAGGTTTCAAAAAAAAATATTGCTACCAAAAATGTGTAAATTGTACAATTTTATTTTGGATGGCAGAGAGACACCAAATTCAATAACCGTCTTAATACCCAAACCCGGGGAAAATTTGGAACTAATTGATTCATATAGGCCTATATCTTTATTAAACCAAGACGCAAAAATATTCACAGCAATACTAACACAAGGGTTAAATAGTTTCATTTCCAGATTATATTCAGGAAGATCAAGTTGGTTTTCTGAAACAGAGAAATATGTCAGATCTAACAAAAATAGTTTTAAATCTAATAAACGGGGCTAACCAAAACAAATGTATGGTAGGGGTACTTGCATTGGATATATTCAAAGTGTTAGATTCACTTCAATGGATAACTATCAAAGAGTTGGTACAAATATGAGATTTGAAATAAAATTCAGAAAGGTTATATGTTGTAATGGTCCGTGGGAGTCGAGGTGCTGAACTCAACGAAGGCACGCAAGACTGAAGTATGATGGTAAAAAGCCAGTTCCGAGTCCTCGAGTGGTCTATATTTATTAGCTTGCATTCTGGATCACTTGTGCACAGACTGCACATGACCCCTATTACAGAAGGCTTTGCTTACGTAGCATGTTGCTGGCTAAGGTACATTTGCCTGCCCAGGAAAGTACTGCGTGCCTAGGTTCGCCATAGGCAGAATAATCAGCAGATGCAGCAAGACTCACTGTTCCTGCCTTATCTCAGTCCTAGAAGACTCTCTGTACCTATGCATAGCTTGTTTGGTCTAGCTGCGGTTTGCTTTTGCTCAGCTCAGTCTGTGGACTTAAGACAGATACTGTATGCTGTTTACTAGGCATTGTGACATTTGGCTGACTTCTGTCCCACTACTCTCAGCACCCCAGCCAAGGAAACATGGAGTCACTACTGCTCCCTATTACTATTGGCCTGTACCCAATTTCCTCTCCGGTCGAGCCAGGTTGGTCTCGAGCTTGTTTGCATAGCCCGACAAGCCCATTGGGAATGGTTGCTGTCCAATCAGTAACCTGGGCAACCCACGGTTATAGATACCAAAGTAGTTTTATAAAAATAAAAGTAAATCAAGGAATAATTGAGAAAGTGGTTATCCCCTCTCCCCAATATTATTTATTTTAGCAATGGAACTTTTAGCAAATGCAATCAGAGTCGATAGTAATATAAAAGATCTTGAGAGAACTAAGGTAAATTTGTATGTAGACAATACACTTTTCATATTTAAAGATCCTATAGAAAACCTACCCAGAGTTCAACTGCATCCTAAGGAGTTTTAGGAAGTAACGAGATTAAGGATAAACTGAAAAATCAGAAATGATAGTTTGTAAAATAAAAAAAATGGAAGAAGATATAGAAAGAATTAAGGGCTTATCCCAAATAAAAATAAAACAAAGTTTGAGATACATGGGAATTGTAATTTCAGAAAATTTTAATGATTTAGAAAAGTTAAATTACAAAAAGAAAAGAAAAAGAAATATTGGAAAAAAATCCAGAAATATCAACAAATAAAATTATCTTGGTTTGGAAGAATTTCAGTCTGCAAGATGAAATTGATGCCAATAATAATGTTTTATGATTAAGGTATTACCGATTCACGTGACAGAGAAGGTACTGAATAAGTGGCAAAACATAATAATTATTGTAATGGAGGAAAAAAACTAGAATTCCAAAATCATTGTGGTATTTATCCTAGAAGAAAAGCAGGTTGGGGATTCCAAATATTAATTACTATTATACTGCCTTTCAATTAAGAGGAATAATCTAATTTTTAGCAATGAAAACAGTAATATGGAAAGAGCTTGAATTAAAAGAATATAAACATGTAGGCAATAGCGTGTTTTTAGATGATCAGTATGGTAATATAAACACTAACAATAGGATGGCAAAGGATATGCTTCCAACATAAACAAAAATTGGTTACCAATGGGGGGACTTCCTCCCTCCCACAGCACAGAGTTTGCCCTGCCCCAGCAACCGAATGGGAACACTTCCTCCCTGCCCCAGCACAGAGTTCACTCCACCCCTCTGTTTGGGCACTAAGTCTCTAAAAGGTTTGCCATCATTGTCCTAGAGTCAGACGTAACTCACTTTTGAGCAAGGGAGACCTTACACTTATGTACACATGCTCTCTCTCTCTCTTGCTCTCTCTCCCCTGCTGGCTACTCTCTCCTGTATTCTGGGGAAGGCATTTTAATTTATCCTTCAAAGGAATAGTTATATTAAGCTGTTGTAACACATGGAATTCATTGAGCCATATAGAATCACAGAATCACGAAGTTGGAATGGGCCTATAAGGCCATCAAGTCCAACCTCTTATCCAGTGCTTTGTATACACCCAGAATCATGTTGTCGAAAACACACATACATGGTTAAGCATGATAAGAGAGAAATGATTAGATTCTGATTACCATATATACTCGTGTATAAGCTGGGTTTTTAGCCCCAAAAATGAGCCCCAAAAAGGGGAATCGGCTTATGCTCGGGTCAATGACCACGAGGGTCCCAGAAACTTGCTGGATTGAGATGATGCCAAAAATGTAATTACTTTTACCATATTTTCTTGTATTTTGATTATAGAAACTCACTAGCAACTGTTGCATTTCCCACTCTTGGCTTATACTCGAATCAATCTACATTCCTGGGGTTTCAGGTCAAAATTAGGTACCTCGGCTTATATTCATGTCATCTTATACTCTTGTATATATGGTAATACTTTCTCATATATTTTGTTTAACCCTTTCCTGGATGCCTCAATATTTCATTACCCTATTCTGTTCACAACCAACTCCTGAATATCTTATGGAAGTATACTTTGAAGAATTCTGTGAGAAATAAGGAATGCCTTCACAATTGATCTTGTCACTGAAATTTTAAGCGCTACAAAATGTATTCAAGAAATGAGCTTTCTAATATAGGGGTGAATTGTTTGAGTATTTTGAATATTGGGTAAACTTCCTGGATAGCTTAGTGATTTAGGAGGCTGGAAGTTCAATTCCCACTGTACATTCCAGAAAAGACAAACTGTGT
This sequence comes from Bradypodion pumilum, assembly GCA_035047305.1. Classification (NCBI taxonomy): domain Eukaryota; kingdom Metazoa; phylum Chordata; class Lepidosauria; order Squamata; family Chamaeleonidae; genus Bradypodion; species Bradypodion pumilum. Next base: position 245,409,027 of record JAWDJD010000001.1, on the reverse strand, counting down.
GGCTTTGGCAAAGTTGCACAGTTCTCAGGGAGCCTGTAGAAGAAAGGGAATGGTAAACCATTACTATGTATTTTCTACCTGGAAAACCCAGGAAAGGCTCTCCATAAGTCAGAATTCACTTGACAGCACACAATTATTATTAAAAGTATGAAAGGAATAAGGCGCAGGCCTAGGTTTGAGCGAAGTGTTGAAGGAGATAACAAACACTCCAGAGTCTGTGGTTAGTGATGATATAAACAGCACATTTCAATGGAAGCTGATTGCACTACGTATGTTAATTCTCTGAAACAGGCTACTGTAATTTATAATTTGTATAGGCATCTAAATGGGGGATGTGCAGGATATAATTAAAACAACTGATAAAGCATAATGAGCAAAAGTCTCCTCCATCATCAAAGATTTGGATTTCACATTTCTTTAATTTAAAGCCAAGCACTCAGCAATATATAAAATCAAGATAATTAAAACTTGTTTTGTAGTTTGGTCACTCTGCCCACAATCTTGCTGATTTTAGTGGTATTTTATTAATGATATCCCTGGAGAAAATTGTAGCAGCTTGGAAATTACTAAAATATTAATGATGAGCAACCAAACAGATGCATAAGTTCCACTTTAGCAGTGACTGACCTGAATGTTCTTAACATTTCTTTCTGTTTTGCAGGGAGGGATATATCCCAGTTTCTACCTGTAGTTCAAAAGGAGAAGGGACATAATGTGAACCAAGTGTTAAGGCTGGAAGTTTTAAGCTGACTAATGCTATATTTAAAAGGAGACTGAACTACATTAATATACAGTAATTTATTCAGCAGGGTCTTTTTTTCCTGCGTCCTCTCACATAGAAAATAAATCTTCATGTACAACTTGTGAACTTTCACAGGTAACTATGTAGTTGCTCTTCCTACTGGTCAAAAGTATCATCTTGAGAAAAAGATGAAACTTTTCACAGCCTTTCCCTATCTTTTGTATCTGTTGTGGCCCTGGACCTTGAGTTCAAGGAGGAAGACCTTTCATCGGCTCCTCAGCCTGTTGCCAGTTCAGATCTGCCTTCACTTGACCAAGAAGAAGACTTTCTGTCAGAATCGCTGCCTGCTGTCAGCTCAGAGCTGACTCTTTTTGGTCAAATTGACCAAACTGATCAGGACTTGACAGGAGCACATGCTGAGGTGCCAGGTGCCAGGTGCCAGTGAAGAGGAGGCAGAGCCCAGCACATCTGAAAGATGTAGGCTGCAATTAAAGAATGTTTTGCAGGTGAGAAGAAGGGCAAGGGCTCGTCTGCAGATACCATCTCCAGCTATGTGTCCTGAGCCCTCTTAGGAAGATGCCCATGCCGGCAGAAGCCTTTGTCGAAGCAATCATTGTGGATCCAAATGCTGTGCTTCTTGTACCTTTGCCTGTTTTGCTGATATCACACCCTTGCCTGGAAACCTGACCATGCTTTTGGATCATCCCTTTGTCTCTAGTTCTACAAATGACCAGCTTCTGAACCTGGCTAACCCCTCGGATTCTCCTATAACTCTCATCCTTACCTCATGTGCAGTGGCTGCAAGCCAGCTTGCACTGCCATGTGCCTGGAGCCACAACAGTACCATACAATCAATATTAGTTCTCCAGGATTATCAGGTGTATATTTTCTTCATCTTCTCAAATTTCTAGTCATTCAAAGAGGCCTCACTGTACCATATACTATTCTTTATTGTTTCTACATGCAATAAGATCTTGAATGCCTCTTCTTTTTTGGAATATAGTTTGAACATCAGACATTTCTTGCTTCAAATAATGTTAATGCCTTTGGTGCAACATGCTGAGTATCCCTTTATTTGTATGGAAAATAAGAGCAATGGTCCTATAGTTGCTACACTTCTTGGCATCTCCTTTCTTGGGAACTGGGATGTATACTGAAATTTGCCAGTCTCGTCTATGCCATTGTTGTTTTTCATATTTGTTGGCATATTCTCCTTAGGATTTTGACATTCAGTCTTTTTGGCTTGAAATAGTTTCACAAATACTCCACCAACCCCTGGTGAATTGTTTCTTCAATATGGTTTCAGAGTAGCTTTCACTTCACTTTCTAGAACTGCAGGCTTGTCATTATATAGGTCCTCTTCAAAGAAACTGGTATTCTTTTATCTCTTTTGTATAGTTTTCAGTATACTGTTCCCGCCTTCTCTCTATTTTCTCCTGGTCACATAGTATGCTTCCCTGCTGCTCATTCAGCATTTCTAATCAAGTCTTAAATTTTCTGTTGATTTCTTGGATCTTTCAGAAGACATATCTTGGGTTTTTCTCTCTTTTGTTGTTCTTTATTTCTTTGCAGTTTTTAGCATAATTGTTCTCTTTGGTCTCTACATGAAAGTTACTGAAAAGCTGCATTCAGGGTCCTGACTCTGTTTCTGTCATGTTTTATTTTTGTTTCTTGCTTATCCTTTACAATTTTAAGTGCCACTTCCATCATCCATCTAGATTTTTATTTCTGTTTGACTACATGAATTGTCTTTTTTCATTCTTCTCTAATAATAGTTTTGGTTTCAACGCACAGCTCTTCTGGTTCAGTCATTTGATATTAGTAATTCACATTTGTTCCTTATCTGGAGTTTAAATTCATCAGGAATGTTGTTTATATTATATTTTGGCACTATGATTCGTTTAGTACTCTTTTTCAGCTTTACTCTAATGTTGGATGTTAACAGTCCATTTAGTACGACAATCTGCTCCTGATCTTGGTTAGACAGAGAAAATACAGCTTCTCCATCTCCTGCTTCCAATGACATAGTCTGTTTGATTTCTATATTGACTATCTGTGATGTCCACCTGTAAAGCCATCTGTTCAACTGTTTGAAACAGCCAGTTTTGATTTGAAAACAGGCTCTTCCATGAAAATTTACTAGTTTTGTGAATATAGTGAAACCACTCCTTAAATATCTCACTTACCTTGTAAGGCCTACTTGGGTAACTATAAGAATGTTTTGACTTGAAGGCATATAGCATAACAATTTTTTATAGTACTAAAATTTAATCATTGGAAATGCTGCATTAAATGTATCTAAAAAGTCTTGCATGAGTAAGTAGCAAGTTCGTGGTTTGGGTATAATTTTTGAACATGGTTACAGTAAAATGGTTTGAGAGCAAAGGCCATGGCGTCTTATTCTGAGCACCCAGCCAGTTGAAAGTTATCTGGTGGCTCAGAAATTCTTGAAACAAGGTTAATTAAACATGTTAATGAAACAATTTTATATGCCTTTGTTAAATTAACAGGAGTTCAGGGTCATACTTTCAGATTAGCAATGTGCAGTATAATGTTTTGATATATATGGAAAACATGTGCTGCTATTTAAAGAAAAGAGAACAACAGAATTCAAAGGTTGACCCACTTCTTTGAAGACTAACAACTCATTTCAAATTCTTCTGAACTCACACCCTTTTACTGAATGTTCAGCACTTGTTTTAGTTTAGAAATGTTTGATCATATAGCAAATTAACACAGCTGTGGCTTCTGAGGGGATATGTTAGTCAAGCCAATTCAAATAAAGCAAAGGGAAATGTTAGTACCACTTACCTTTACTGACAAAAAGTCCCGCATGATTTGCTGATTCCTTTGCTGAGACATCCGTACGTTAGTCAGATTGGAGCTCTACTTCCCACGGCACAGTGGATTGGTTGTATGTTGCAGCCGGGGTTCAATCCATATGGGCCAGCCTTCAGTTGGGGACTAAGAACCCTTTCCCAGAGGAAGATGTGTGATAGACTGATGGAATTATCTCTTTCCAGTTCACAATCTTCAGTAGACTAGTCTTCCAGTTTCAATTTACACAGAAAGTTACATTTTAAAATACAGTAAAACCCCAACTTACATATGCCTCCAGTTACATAAAATTCAACTTGCATAATGATTTTGTGCTAAAACCATGTCCCGATTTACATGATTTCCTATGGATTTGCTTTGAGTTACATAGAGATTCTTTTTCCTATGGGTTTGCTTCAAATTATGTAACAATTCATTTTCCTATGGGTTTTGCTTCGAGTTACGTAAAAATAATTTTTCCTATGGGGTTGCTTTGAGTTACATAAAAAACAGATTTAAGCAAAAGCCTACAGAACGGACTTTTTACGTAAGTAGGGGTTTTAATATACCACAATATTGCCTCCCCCCACCACTTGAATTTTGCCAGCTCTGTCAAGTTCAGTTCCACACACTTTTTCGATTTTCCCCATTATGTGTTTGATCTGTCCTCTTTCTGCAACAGTCAGAAAACTTCATTGAAAGCCTTTATGATACCATTTAAGAAAGAATTGAAGTTGTGGTTGGCAAAATGGGTCTGGGGGCCAGGATTGTCAACAAGCTCCCCTTTTTGGCTCATCTGAGGCTCCCCCTCCTGTAATTAATTTTTTAATGTTAAGGTTTTGTAGATTTTATATTTGTTTTTAGATAGTAAATGGCACAGCAGGGGTTAATATTGCAATGTTTTTTAAGTTTTTGTTAATTGTTTTATATTGGTTTTAACTTGTATATATCGCCCCGAGTCCATTGGATAGGGCGGTATATAAATCTATTAAATTAAATTAATATAGGTGAATTTTTGTGTGCCCATCCTTATAAAAAGAGACATTTTAATGCAATACTGCCCATGGTACACATTTCAGCTAGCAACTTTCTCTAGTACAATAACTTATACATTCTTTGTGCCTCTCACCCTGACATACATTCTTTTTTAAAAAACATACCCCTAAGAACAGTGTTTTACAATGCACAGAAAGGCAAATAATGAAATATTATTGCCTTTTGGCTTACATCTTGGTTTGGGAAATGTGAATTAGTTTTGTTCACAAAGCAATGCTTACTCAGCCCGGCAGACTTTTTAAAAATTGCTATAGGTCTAGCCTAGACAGTGCACAGTTTCAAGCTAAATGTGGCAATACTAACTGAATCTGGGTTGTCTGTACATTTCCGAGGCAACCTCAGGCCTGAATAAAACACCCAGGAGTGTGCATATGTGTGTGCAGATAAATGTCTTTGTAGCTAGGTCAGAACTTCTCTTTAGGACATAAGGCTCCAAATCTCTCATCCAATCCTGCGGTTTCCTCTGTTGGTGCATTTGTGGTTACTGTTATAGTTCATTGCAGCAGCCTTCTGTTTTTCTCTTTTTCTTATGTTCCTTGGGTAGGCAAATAATTCTTCCAGAAATAATTCTGGTGACACTGTGTAACCCACTACCCCATCCCAAGTCATAAATGCTTGCATGTATCCACTTATGTGAACAAGGTTTTTCCTGGATGTTCAGAAATGTACATATATTAGCACAAATACTACATTTGATCTTAGCCAATAGGCTGAGAAGAGACATAAGATAGAGCAGATCACCAGCTTTAAATATTTGGGAGTAGTCCTCCAAATTTCAGGCTCAAGGAATGCCCATACCACACACACCATTCTTACAGCCCAGAAATCCACCTTCGCTATACAATGAACCCCCACTTTACGGATGGCTTGCTTACTGTAAAACTTGCTTCAGGGAAAAAAATTCAGAGGAAATGAAGGTCCACTTCACAGAGAAAAATTGTGAAACAAAACTGGTTTCCCCAGGGTGCGAAGCTTTTCTGGGCTGCTTGGGCACCCCTTGCCACTTTCCATGGCAGCAGCAAAGTATTCAGAGCATTTCTGCTCTGTTTCTGGAGTTTTTGTCATGTTTTCGGTGCAATTTTGAAGCTTAAAAATAGTGTTCAGCACTTCCGAGGTGGTGGTGGTGATGGTAAACAACTGACTGTCGGGCAATTACCGTAGCTGGTCACTAGAGGGCGCAAAGCACAGTTTCCCATAGGAATGCATTGACAATCAATTTCTTCTGTTCTGAAGGTCAGACCCCCCCAAAACAACAACAACAACAACAACAACAACAACAACAACACGACCCTATATTTCTGTTCAAAATTCTTCATGAAGTGCATTTTGGAATTTTTTGCCACTTTATAAAGAGTTTTGAACATTTAAACCATTATTTTTGGCTTTTTTTCCTGAGCTCTGGAACAGGTTTTTCTTCTTCAATGCATTCATATGTGAAACCGCAGTTTGCTTTAAGGAAAAATTGCTAAAAGGAAAACCTTGCAGAATGGATTCATTCTGTGAAGTGGGGGTTCACTGTACTTAAACTCCTAAAGACAAAAGGAGGTCAATACATCCCTGCTGCACTCAAAATATTTGAAGCCAAAATTCTATCACAGCTACTTTATGGAGTCAAATCAGGCCCTCACCTAACAAATTGGCCCTTATGGAAAGAGTGCAATCCAAATTTGTACACACATCTCTCCAGACCCCTTTGCTAGAGACGGGTATGATAAAGGTTGAGGAAAGACTCTGGTTAGCCACCCTCATCCCAGTAGCCTGGCTCCTCTAACTCTCCAGGATAGCTTCCCATCAGTAATGAAAATAACAATCCAATCCAGACTGCAGCACCTTATCTTCTCCCAACTTTTCATACAGGCCATGAGCCACAACCAGGCAAAATGGTCTGTCAAACACTAGACATGGAAAGTCAAGAAGACCTAACCAGGGTCCCCACCTTCCTGGCTCCAGAATCTTGGAGACACATTGTTGCACCAGCCCTGTACCTGCTCCAACTTGAGACACCAAGTCATTGGAGGGCATTTACGTTAGCCCGCTGCCAGGCCCTCCCTTCTGTGGTTCTTGAGGGAAAGTTCCAAAGGACACCAATGACAGACAATGCCCCTATGACACCAGATAAATTGAAATTATGGAACACGTTCTCTGCAGCTGCCCTTTTTAGAGACAACTGGAACAAGTTCATATTTCCACTGCTCTGCAAGTATCCTGGCCGGTCAAACAGAACATATACCTACTGGCTGCTTTCGGATATAAGACCCACCTTCACCCACAACACTGCCAGGTCCTACACCGCAGCATGTAAGATCAGAAGAACAATCCTGGCAGGTCGTTCATCAAATACTCTAGCAACTACTAGTGCTAGAGTATAGGCTTAGTAATAGCTGTAACGTTATTGATCTTATGTACTAATTTTACTTCTCCCTAACTTTGAGCAGAAATGCTCCATTTTAAGCACCCTCATTTTAATTTCTGTCTCTTGTTATCTTTTAAGTACCCTCATTTTAGCTTCTGTTCCTTTTGCTATACTATGCTGATTTTGGACCATAATAAAGATTGATTGAAATACACACAAAACAGTTTGGAATGCCTCCAAAAGGACACAGGATCAGTCAGGCACCAATCCTTGAGGTCTTAATGGGACATGGACTGAATCTGGGTGAGGAGTCAATGCATGTCCATAATATAAGCTACTAGCAGACGTTGCCCGGCATTGCCGGGCTGTTTTAAATTGTGTTGGAAGGTTTTTGTTTTGTTAATGTTTGTACAAATGAGGTTAGTCTGTAATTGTTATTTTTAAAATATTTATTTGTACACATGGGCAGTTATAAACTGTGATCAGCATTTTTGGGTTTGTTTTTGTGGATTAAAAAAAGAGGAAAGGATGATATAATTTTGTACAATTATATTATTTTACCAAATAATGTTTTAGTATGTCAATTTTTTTTAATAGTCGTACCTTGGATAATAATTTTAAAAATGTGAAAGTACATGTTTTTTTACATTCAATGTTTTTAAACTGTGTTTAGATGTTTTGTGTGTTTTTTTTAAAGTGAAAACTGCACAGGATTTTAGAAATGTTTTTATTTTATTATTTTGTGATTTGTTTGTGATTTGTGTGAATGTGTGATGTAATGTTATGTTTTTGACTGTTTTTTCTCTTGTGGCCTCTGGGTGGGGATGTTGAGTGTTTCTTTTACTGGGTGGCGCTTCTTCCGGTAAGTAGTCTCTTTCTTTCTTCATTTCATTTCCGGCCATCATGGAGGGAGGACATGTGGTGGTAAGTTGTCTGGTTTAATTTCTTTTGTGGGTTTGTTTTGTTTTTCGTTTCTTGTGTTTTTATGTGTGTTTTTTCTGTTTGTTATTTTTGGTTTTGGTTAATTTTGGATGTTTTTGTTTGTGTTTTTTTTAATTAATGGTTTATTTATTTTAATTATTTTGGTGTTTGTTTTTTACTTTTGTTTCTCTTTCAAGGGGGGAAGGCACTGGTGCCTTTGCCCCCGCTTGAAAGCGAAACACTTTTTTGGTAAGTAAAGTCAGCGGGCGGAGCGCCGTCCGCTGGCTTTACTTCCCTGGAAATGGGTTCACTTTCAAGGGTGCCTTGGCCCCCACTTGAAAGCAAAACACTTTCCTTCCCATGACATGGCCTCGCTGGCCGGACCGTGGGAATCCCAGCACCGCTTCAGGAGGCGTTTGGGGGTGGGCTTTCCTTCCCATGGCCCGGCCTCGCTGGCCAGACCACGGGAATCCCAGCGCCGCTTCAGGCAGTGTGTGTGTGTGTGGGGGGGTGGGCTTTCGTTCCCGCATCCCGGCCTTGCTGGCTGGACTGCGGGAATCCCAGTGCTGCTTCAGGCGGCGTGTGTGTGTGTGTGTGATTTTATTCCCCTGGCCCGGCCTCACTGGCTGGACCATGGGAATTCCAGCACCGCTTCAGGTGGCATTTGGGGGGTGGGCTTTCCTTCCCGTGGGCCAGCCTCGCTGGCCGGACCGCAGGAATCCCAGTGCAAGTTCAGGCGGCATTGGGGTGGGTGAGCTTTCCTTCCCGCGGCCCGGCCTCGCTGGGCGGACCGCGGGAACCCCTGTGACGCTTGAGGCCACTTGTTTGTTTTGTGTGGCTGTGAGGCACTGGGTTTTTAATTTTAATTTTTTGCACGGCGGGCTTCTCAGCATTCTGCGTGCTCATGGCACGCAGGACTCTGGGGCTTGTAGTTATGGGTTTGTGGTTTGTGTTTGTGCTGCGTTTTTTTTTTCCTGTGGCTCGATTTTGATTGGCCGCAGTGCATTTCTCAACGTTCTTTGTGCTCGCGGCTCTCAGCCTGAGTGGCTGTGGCACGGCACGGCGCAAAGAACGTTGTGAAATAAAGTTGTTTCCCTTTTTTTGCATTTGTGGGGCTCTTGCCCCACTGGCGCATTTCTCAAACCTTTGTTGACCTGCAGACCCAGTTCGGGCGTGTGCACGAATGGTCGGTGCGGGCTAGTAGGGCCTGGCTTAGGATCCTATGTGAAGTTCCAACAGTTAATGCTTGATTTTATAGGTAAAGATATCATAGCAGAGGTATTGACACCATAGCATGTTCAGAGATCCCCTTTTGTATCCACTGAGTAAACATAATCTATTTATGTACATATAAGGTTAGCAATAACAGCTGCCAGGGAAGAAAGGCTGCTTAGCTTTCGGACTCTTCATTTTCAGTATTGAGAGTGCATAACTGGCCTTCCTATTCATGTAGCTTCATCACTGGGTTCACTTGTTGTTTCTTTACAAAATAGCTGAATACCAGAAATGTCTATTTTTGCCTTTAAATCCTGCCCCCCTCCTTTAAAGGACATTCAGATTTAAAAACCTGAATAGAAATAAAATCCGCACGTGTCTCAAACACTAGGTACAGGCATGCATGTTAATCATCTATTGTTCAATATTGCACATAAAGTCATTTGCAGTGTCTTTTATTTGATATTTTATTATATCGTTGATCCTGTCTTTATTATTAGACATCAAATTCGGAAAAACACTAAAAAGGTCTCTCCTAGGTTTATTAAATAGGGGACACTCTAGCAGAACATGCTCGGAGGTTTCTATCATATTCTATCATATTTGACTGACATGGGCATAGACGCTCAAGCACTGGGACTTTCTTGAAAAACCCTCTCTGTAGGAGGAGGGAAGCATGTTATACCGAATAAGTGTGAAGGAACAGCCTTGGGCTGTAATAAAGAATTTGATTTGATATCGTTGATCCCTCCACCATGTAGTTGTCGTTGATGAGAGGCTTCCATGATACCTACCCCACAGTGGAAACTCCAATCTCATCCTCTCAATTTTACCTATCGTTTTATTATACTGTAATAATTACAGCTGTAATTTACTGATGTTGCAGTTCTGTCATCTTCTGAAAGCTTGAAATCTATGCTTGTGCCTTTTGTGAAAATTGTAGTTTTCTATTTTAGGTAGTCTTTAGGTAAGACTATCCTATAATGGAATATATCTGCTGCTGGAATGTTCCATCAAAGTCTCTTATCAACCGTAGTTACATGGTGATTAAACCAACCAAATAATAAAATTTAAATATAAGAAATCTCTGGTGGGAAAGCAGCTCACCAACAACATGTAGGGTGGCAGATTTAGGTTTATCACCTGATTATTTTTAAAGCAGGGTGATCTTCTTCGTTTTAAGAACTTGTCACCACCAGACTAATGGATTCAAACCTCCAATTTAATATGCAGCATGGAAACATGTTCATGCATTTAGTCATTTTTCAGTATCATCCCCGCCTACACAGAATCAGATGATAGAACACATTGGTTTACACAGATTACCTAACCAACTCTGTACAAGAATATTTGGGACTAGAAAATGTACCTCACTTTCCCTGGGTTAGAAACTCATTAGTCTCTTCCTCTATATGAAGTGTGCTGTATCTTTTCTTTCTCCAGCTCCACAGTAATTCTCCAAGGCTGTCTTTTTCCTCCTTCTATCCAAAAATATTCCTATGTAGACAAAAGAAGAAGGGGGTGGCCAAAAATGAGATGGCTAGATGGTATTGTAGATGCAATGGGCACAAAGCTGGCTGGGCTGAGGAGGATGGTGAAAGACAGAGGTGCCTGTTGGGCAATGGTCCATAGGGTCACAAAGGGTCGGAATCGACTGTGCAACTGAACAACAAAAATACATTTGGGGATATCGCGTCCACATCACAGCAAGGAGTGATGGCGGCTGAAGTGATGATGAAGGCATTTATTTATTTAGATAGTAACTAATGATGAGGTACAATGGAGACATTGATTGATTTGATTGATTGATTAGTTGTGACATACAATATTAATCCCAAAATAACCCTACCCCCAAAACTCTCACCCAAATCAAGTATAAAATCAATAAAATTAACCAACTAGCAAACCCAGCATGGTTGATCTTGCAAAAGAGATCCCCGTTCTGTTTCTCCCTCTCCACCTAGACTAGCTTTTCAGTCCCTGCTTCATGGATGCTTGCCGTGTCTTTTGACATGCCAAGCATCCATTTCTCCATTTGGAGGAGGGAAGAGGTGGTGTTGAAAAAGGCAGATGTGGCTGCAGTGGGTGAGATATTTCAGAAAAAAAGAAAACAAATCTGCAAAATTATGATAGCTATATGCAGAATTATTGCCATTAAACAGAACAGCTAATATAGCATCACATGTTAGGAAGCAATAAAAATGGGCAAAGTCCTGTTGTTTATTTGGAAGGCAAATGAAGGAATATTTTTTGCTGCTAATTAATTTGTCCTCACTTGGATTTTCAGATATGATTCCATCATTCCTTTCCATGTCTGACCTCTTCTTTTGGTTCAATTTTTCACTGCCTTTGGCATGAGGAATAAAAAAAGTATGCAACAGGCATTCATTAACAAAAGCTCAAATGGTAGTGAATTTTTTTGTTTTTTAAAAACTGATTCTCCCTTTCATATATATATGAAATTGTATGATATTCTCTCTCTCTCTCTCTCTCTCTCTCTCTCTCTCTCTCTCTCTCTCTCTCTCTCTATCTATCTATATATCTATATCTATATATCTATATATCTATATCTATATATCTATATATCTATATCTATATCTATCTATCTATCTATCTATCTATCTATATCTATATCTATATCTATCTATCTATATCTATATCTATATCTATATCTATATATATATCTATATCTATATCTATATCTATATCTATATATATATATCTATATCTATATCTATATCTATATATATATATATCTATATATATCTATCTATCTATATATATATATATCTATCTATCTATCTATCTATCTATATATATATTCCTATATATATATATATATATCCTTGGTATGGAAAGAGGGGAAAGGATACCATGGAATGATATCCTTGGAACATTCATTAATAATGTATTTATGAATAATAAGTAAAGTATCTGATTAAAATGCATATCTAGCTTCAAAGAAAATCATGCAAAGAAGTTGTTTGTTTGTATAGTTCGTATACACTCCTTTCACAGCCCAATTTCCTCCTTCTTACCCACATTCATACAGCCAGAAATATTATGCTTTCTACATGCCGTTTGTAGCTAAGTAAAATTAAAGCTCAATTGTTCAAAGAAAGAAAGGTTCATATATATATATATATATATATATATATATATATATATATATATATATATATATATATATATATATATATATATATATATATATATATATATATATATATATATATATATATATATATATATATATATATATATATATATATATATATATATATATATAAATCTAATCAATATTTGTTTTTAAAAATGCATTTATTTAATGTTATTGAGTTGTATTATTTGCTTACTAGTAGCCAAAATTCCTAGCAATGGCAATGAGGAACACAAAGGGATGGCTTGATTTTTAATGTCCTTGGATTGGAGTCATCATGGATTGTTATTTTCATGCATTGCATTGACTGATTACATTAAAACTAAAAATGTAAAATTGACATCATTAAGTAATATCATTAAAATTAGAGATCTCAGATAATTTCTGGAAGATGACAGTGTATCAAGCCTGATGGACTTCCCTAGGAAGTTGGGTTTCTAGGTCTTGGAATGCTGGCTGAAATCTCCACAAACTATTTTGTGTACCCAGGTAAGGAGATAAATCTCAGGGCTAGTGGTAGTTAAGGAGAACAAGGTTCAAACAAAACGTTTGCTTTGAGTAAGCAAAGATAGTTTTGAAATCTGTATATCCAACTTCAGCCATTCCCCGCTGCCACCACCACCAGGGTTCAATATCTCAGCTCAAAGATATTTCTATGTCTGCTGTATTTGCTTTAAGTGAACAATAATTGTTTGCTGTCAAATCAATCTTGACTTATGGTGATTCCCCCCCCCCCCAGGGTTTTCCAGGTAGAGGATACACAGAAGTTGCTTACCTCTCCCTTCTTCTGGGGACATCACAGGACTGTGTAGCTTGCCTAAGCATACCTGTCAAGTTTTGGATTTGAAAATAAGGGAAATTTTGGCCCTTTGTGGGCGTGGCCAAATATAGCCATGTGACTTGCTGGGCTCTAGTCATGCCTGCCACATGGCCATGAAAATGTCTGCAAACACAGACAGCACTGGCTCTTTGGCTGTAAATGGAGATGAGCACTGCACCCTAGAGTTGGATACGACTGGCAGATTTTACTTTCTTAGGATCAAAGATCGCTGCAGATGGTGATTGCAGCCATGAAATAAAAAGGCAACTGATGCTTGGGAAACAAGCTATGAGAAACCTGGGGAACATAGTTAAAAGTAGAGGCATCACCTTGCAAACAAAATATTGCATAGTCAAAGCAATGGTATTCCCGGTGGTAATGTATGGGAGTGAGAGCTGGACCATTAGGAAAGCTGAGCGCAGAAAAATAGATGCCTTTGAAATGTGGTGTTAGAAATAGGTCGATCCTAGAAGAAATCAACCACGACTGCTCATTAAAGGTCAAATAGTAAAGATGACGAAAAAAGTACTAAAGTACTTTGGACATCAAATGAGAAGAGAGGATTCACTTGAGAAGGCCTTGATGCTGGGAAAGGTGAAGGACAAAAGAAGGGGTGGCCAAAAATAAGATGGCTAGATGGTATTTTAGATGAAATGGGCACAAAGCTGTGTGGGCCAAATACCGTGCTTCCCTGAATATAGGACCTCCTCCCATAATAGGACACCCCCCCTTTTCCCCCTGCCTTTGAAATATAAGGCCCCATCCAAAAATAAGACCTCCTTACCTCCTGGCTGTAAGGCGGCCGGGGTGGCCCATAAGAAGACTTGCCGCATCGGAGTCTCGATTGCCTCCCCGCTCACAACCAATAGAAGTTTCCCCTGGTGAGAGTGGGATCGAGACTCCGACGTGGCAGGTCTCCTTATGGGCCACGTCGGCCACCTCAGAGCAGAGGCCAGTCTCGATCGCGCTTCTCCACTCACAACCAAGGGACGCTTCCCTTGGTTCAAATTCCCTACTTCTGGCTCCTCAGCCAGGTACTCAAAATATTCTACTCTTCCACTCTTCAGTCATCTTGTTGCAATTTACCCACACATATATTTAGCAATTTCCTGCAATGAACCTTTGACAGCATACGTGCATGGCTTTAAAAAGAGTGAGTGAACCAAATTTAATGAGTAAAGAATGAAGATCTGAATTCTAATTTCTGTGGGCAAAGTTTGACACTTGTAACTATTACAGCACATTGGCTCTCACATTTCATGGAAGTATACTAAACCTACAACTAATAAGTAAAGTAGATGTATAATTTTTTACCATCTGGATATATGTTTATATTTTAGATAAGGAAGTTATCTGTCACACCCCAGCTGTGGTTGTGGCACACATTTTACAATTTCACTCACTGGCAAAATTCAGATTATGGTTTTGCTGATAGGTGTGGATACAACAGGGATCTAGAGCCATTCACTCCCAAATTTTCCTTTGTTCTCTGTATAATACCTTGTTATGGTAAACATATTTAGGCAGGCACTTAAACTGTTCAATATTTATGCAGAGATCCCACTATGGAAGCAATCAGTTGATTTCCAGCAATAAATGTATACTGTATTCTTCTTCATGGAAAAATAAGACATCCCCTGAAAATAAGACCTTGTGCTAATTTTGGAGTTTTTAAAAATATAAGACAGGTCTTATATTCGGGGAAACAGGGTAATCCTTTCCCCATCTTCTTGGGGGACTTTTGTTTTGTTTTCTTTCTTGTTTACTCAGTGGCTTAAGTGACTAAGATGCTGACTGGGAGGCAGAAGGTCAGCAGTTTGATTCCCGAGTACTGCAGGATGGAATGAGCTCCCGTCTTTGTCCCAGCTCCTGCCATCCTAGCAGTTCGAAAGCAAGAAATTGCAAGTAGATAAATAGGGACCACTTTGGTGGGAAGGTAACAGCGTTCCATGCACTCTGGTGTCTAGTCATGCCTGCCACATGATCACAGAAATGTCTGCAGACACAGACAATGCTGGCTCTTCGGCTTTGAAAAAGAGATGAGCACTGAACCCTAGAGTCGGATACGACTGGCTTTCGATCAAGGGAAACCCCCCTCTCTCTCTCTCATATAGTGATCAGGCAACAACCCCCCCCCCTAATTAGGGTGGAGGAGCAAGGGATTAATTACCCCCCTCTCTCTCATATAGTGATCAAGCAACCCCCCCTCCCAAGTTAACTCTAGAAACGAAATCCTCCAACCAGGAGGAAGGGCAGAAACAGCTCAATAAAGCATGAGGTTGCCCCTGCATATATGAAATATATTGCTCACCTCGAGTAGACTCCTGCTCCCAGCAGCCAAAACTAAGCCTCCAGGACCATGTGGCTGGCAGGAAAGGGAAAGAGATACTACAGAAGCCCCCCCCCCTTTCTCTCTCCTTCCACAAGCGAAAAGCCTGCCACGTAGCGACCTCTGGTGGCTGGAAAAAATACTGCAGCTTCGCCTGTGAGGGCTCCGGTCAGGATATTTTTTTAAAAAATAAGGGAAAATACAGGGAAATTAATAAAACGGGAGGGGTGGGAAGAGGGGTAAAAATAAGGGGTTTTCCCGGGGAAAATGGGATAGTTGACAGGTATGTGCCTATTCTTGGAGGCAAAGCGGGAATTGAACTCCCAGCCTCCGGCTCTGCAACCTAAACCATGGAGTACTCCAGAGGGCCTTGCTTTGTCTTAGTGTCTAAGAAGCCAGGAGCATGGGGATGGATGTGGGTGTGGATACTTGCTCTCATTGCATCCTTTGGAGCAAATGCAGAGTTGTGACCCACCGATTGGGATCCTGATGGCCAGAGCCATAGCCAGTGGGTGGCCAGGGTGGGCTTTGCTCACCCTGAGTTAGCAATCTGCCCACCCTCAAACTGCCAACTGCTTATATTAATATGGCAAATATATATGAGTTGTTGCCCATCCCATCCTGAAAAATATTTGCCCACCCACATCTAGAATCCTGGCTATGGCCCTGCTGATGGCTTGGAAATTTGTCAAAGGAGGGAACTATAAAGAGTCTGTGCCACTATCATCTTTGAGCTGAATTCAGTAAAAAAAAAAAAAAAGGGGAGAGAGAGAGTAAGATCTCCGTTTTCAAATGTGTACTACAGGCAGCCTCATGAGGAGGAAAGTACTGCCTGAAATATTCTGGGCCAAGGCCGTATAGGAATTTCAAGGTGAAAGTCAATACTTAGATTCATGCTAGACAACAGATTTGGAAACAGTGCATGTGTCTTACTTTGGTGTAGCATAGGCCTTTTGGCATGCTCTTCAAACTAATTGAGCAGCTGCGCTGTGAACAAGTTGAACCTGGAAGTTATTAAAGCAGATGTCACAGCAGCCTGAGTCATCTGTTGTCTAGAAGTCAGATATTCATCTGAGATCTGGTAAATAGTACTTGTGGCCTTGTTGTACTCCAGTTTTGTCAGTGACATTGTAGTCCTGATGAAAACAGGGAGATCATCTGAGTCCCAGATCAGGCCATTTCACATCTCTACTCTGGTTCAAACTTTTGCTTATTTGCTGTCATGGCCTCCATTATTGTCTTTGGGTATTAATTCAGAACTTGAAAGGTTATCTCTTGTCTCCTATGCTTTTAAATGAATATTTGAAATTGTTGGTAGATGTTTCCTGGAGATTTGCATGGGAAAATATCAATATTTGAGCAAGACCTTCATGAAATGGATGTTCTTAAAGGACATCTTAAAGGATGTCAGAAGCAGTTCCTTTGAACCATATCCTGAAATACTCCTGCATTACAAAAGCAGTAATTCCTGTAATTGCGTCCCACCAGACTCATAGGATTGTAGTTCTATCTTGGTTTTATCTTGACATCAGTTTCTGGAGATGTTGCCAGCACTTGTGTGAATATTTTCCCAGGAATGAACAATCAGAACTGACTGGAAATGATTCCAGTTCATTACAGTTAAAAAAAATCTGTACATATATATATATACCACCATTGCTGCGGTCTTACTTGTATATGTAATAGCCTCATGTCTAAAATTTCATCAGTGTCCCCTACAATCTGTTCTGCCACAGTGCTTTGGAATGAAAGGCACAGACCAAATTAGATTCTACTGAGAGGTACCTGAATCCATAGGATGCAAATGCATAAAGTTTGCAAATACTATATTGTATTACTGTGTATTTACTGTGTATATTGTTTAATTATCATGTGAGCTGCCCTGAGTCGGGTTCCCTGATTGGGTGGCATACAAGTGCGAAAAATAAATTTCATTTACCATATTTTCCGGCGTATAAGACGACTGGGCGTATAAGACGACCCCCAACTTTTCCAGTTAAAATATAGAGTTTGGAATATACTTGTCAGCTGCAGTTAAGTACCTGTCCTATAAGACGACCCCCGACTTTGGCACAAATTTTTCAGGGTTAAAAAGTAGTCTTATACGCCAGAAAATACAGTAATTTAAATTAAATTAAAATACCATACAGTACTTGAAATTCATTATTGAGTTAGAGCCCTCTAGGGACAATGTAAAGCACTTTTAAAGCCACTTAAAGATGGAGGGAACCGAAGGCTATTTAGTGTGATCCCTACATCCAAACAATGTTTCACTTCTCCAGTGTGGATTCAGTGGTGGTTGCAGGGGTAAAAGCCAAACAAGTGCAAGGAGGCCATTGCCACCATCCCTGGGTCCAATGAGTGGTATGGGATGGGTGAAGACAGAACTTTGCAGTTGATGGGGAAAGGGCTTCTCCTGAAATTGGCTGTTTGGCTTTCACCATGTCTTCACTGTTGAGTCCCGTCAGCAGAAGGCACAAGGTGGAGTGGAAGCCACTCTGTTTTTCCCCATCCCCAGTGTGCAAATACTCTGAGGATGGGATAAAACACAGCTGGGCAATTTAGTTCAGCCCCTTTTGGGGTCTCAAAATAGGGACGGTTGGGGCAGCTTTTGGCTGCTTGGCCTGATCAAAGTGTGCACATGATTTGAGAAATCTACAGCATCTCTCTCTCTCTCTGTGTCTCTGTGTCTCTGTCTCTCTCTCTCTCTCTCTCTCACACACACACACACACACACACACACACACACACACACACACACTGGCCCAAACAGTGGGCTATATGCTCAGGTAGACGGCTTGCTGTTGGTGGCAAGGATGGATTTTCCTGCTAATTTTTCAGCTTTTAAATAGCACAGCTAATCGTTTTAATAATGAACTACAAATCAGGCTTCTTTGACTGGGGATCAAATGAGCAAAGAGCATTAAACAATTCATCCCTTGTTATGTTTCACTTAAAGTCATATCTTTGAAATGCAGATAGTCTGGTGACCCAAAGACCTATGAATGACAGTAATAGTATATTTCTTGAAAGTGAAAGCAATGGGTTCCCCATTGTTCTCATTTATGTTCATTTGTCATGCCAAGTAATGTTCTTTCCCCAGATTTAAGCATTAAAGAAAACTTAACCACAATCACTTTCCTCCTTCTCTTAAGTTCCACCTTGTTCTTTAATTGTACCAAAACAAGAGATTCAGTTACCAAAGTCAACCAACACTTTCAGTTATTTTTTAAAAAGCTGTGTTAAATAAAGCCTTTCATGGTTCGTACAAGGCTCAAAATCCTGGAAAATTGTAGCATTCTTTCTAAACGAATAGTAGTCTATATATATGCTGTATTAATATAAATCTTGATTTGCTTTATTATTACACAGTAAGTGAAAAATGGGAGTGCTTTTCTTTTTTGCTCTCCTTGCTGCAAAAAAATTATTATAATAAACTGTGTAGTATTGAAAAAATCAGTTAAATTGTGTCTTCAGGTCTTTGAGCAGTCAGCCTATTTTGTTGTGTTGTACGCTCAGCATCACGTCTGTCCGTCCAACCAGAGTGGACCGGAGGGGCTCTCTAATAGTGCCATGGGCCAGGGGGGCTCGCCTCTCTGGCACAAGGAGGAGAGCCTTCTCTGTGTCCACACCGGCCCTTTGGAACCTCCTGCCTGTGGAACTGAGTCTCCAGACGGAGTTGTTGCCCTTTAGAAAAGAACTAAAAACCTGGCTGGCGGGCCAAGTTTGGGGTGCAGGTGGAGGGGTGGCTTCTGTTGGGTGGTTAATATAGGGGAGGATGCCTGCCCCACGGTTTCTTCAGTTCCTGCACCCCTCTCTTTTTAGGGGTGGGTTCTTATTGCTGGTTTTTATCTGTTTTATTTGTTTTTATATGTTTTTTACCCACTATTGTGAACCGCCTGGAGTCGGCTTTGGCTGAGTGGGCGGTATAAAAATTTAACAATAAATAAAATAAATAAATAAAATCACAATGGAAGAGGGGCTTATTTTGAACAGGGACTATCTGCATAATTTGTAGAATACGCAAAGGGGGTGGGTGGGGAGAAAATAACTGTTTCTTGGTCTCATACTAGAGGCAAGATTTATTTCAAGGGTTGGAGTGTCACCAATAGACTATCAGATAATAATAATTTTGTGTCAGAAATTATATTGGGTTGAAAGGATTTTTGAGGGAGAAACTTTGCTCAGGGAATGCCTGAATGAGGCTCCTTTCACGTCACCAAGAGCTGGGACAGAGACAGGCGCTCAATCCATCATGCAGTACCGGGGTCTTGAACTGCCGACTTGCCAGCCTTCTGGCTAACAAAGTGAGTTTCTTAACCACCGTAGCCCCAGACTATCGGATAATGACCACAGCACAAGTGATGGTGGTGATAGTGGGTAGTGTAGAGATCTTTGCATGCTAATTCAGTCTCCACACATTGTGATACAAGCTGACCTGGTCTGGTCCTCAAGGACAAGGTGAGTGAGCATACAGTAGCTATCCATCAGATGTCATCCTTCTTTAAATGTTTTGACATAGATCTTTGCTCCAAAAACATGTCAAAGGAAAGACCGTTTTTTAAAGAATGTGCAGAAATGCATATTTTAAAATAAAATCTTATAAACTTAAATATTTATAAGAAATGTTTAGGTTGAGAGTAAACACATATGAAACTGTATTTAAAGATGACTATAAAATTATTTTTAATGCAAATTAAGAAAAGAGATTCACATGGATGCAGCAATAGGACAGAATGGATTTATGGATGAAGACACAGATAAGTGAACTGAAGGCACGTATCCAACCAAGGTAAATAGTGTTCCATGCACTCCGGTGTCTAGTCATGCCTGCCACATGTCCATGGAAATGTCTGCAGACGCATAAAGCACTGGCTCCTTGGCTGTAAACAGAGATGCGCACTGAACCCTAGAGTCGGATACAACTGGTTTTCAAGCAAGGACGGCCTTTGCCTTTACTATCCAACCAAACCTTTGAAGGCTGTGTACTTGCAAAGGCAAACATTCAACGTCAGAACTACCCAAACTATAGATTTTAAACCTTTAATTAAATGTAAGAGGAGAAGAAATCGTGGAGACAATGTTTGTAACTTGACAGGAGTAAATGAGTGTTTGTTTGAATGCTTTCTCCTACCCTGTATTCCGTTATATTGTAACATGGGGAATTCCTGCGTGACAATCTCTGATGTATTAAGTGCCGTTTGGGGAAGAAGAGCAAATTAGTTTAGATGTCCTTGAGTTGCAATGAATGTTGAAGTCCAGTCTTATTTCCTTTAACATGGAACATGCCAAACATACAGAATGAGGGAGCGGGGAGAGAAAACACACAAAGCAAACAGAGCATCTGTCTTTGGTGCATTTCTTTAATCATAATCTTGCATTGCTTGTGGGAATAGCAGCACACCATTCGGTCCCACTGTTTCATCAGAATTCCTTCAAGCCTCCTTTTTTTTAAAAAAAAATATATTTTGCAGAATGATACTTAAATTATTTAGGTCTTCTTAAATTTATCTGTTCCTGCTTTATAAAAAGTTTCATGCAAAATGAAAAGAATGGCAGATATGAAAATGTTTTAAATTTAACTGTGAAAATGTTTTCTTGATAAGTGGGCAAAATCCATTGGGTTTCCCATGTGACTTTCCCACCTTCTGCTTTCTTCCTGCCCACCCCCCAAAAAAGATAGACAGTCCCCCAAATAGGAAAATGATAGCATGTTGATGCCGCCTGCTTTTACTCAAATTGTTGGCATGATAATACATATCATATTCCATACCTGTCAACCATCCCGATTTGGCCGGGAAAACCCCGTAATTTGACGTCGATTGATGTCATAACCCGCCCCACGCTGCCAAAACCCCATAATTTGGCAGCGGGGGAAAATGCTTTCTGCCGGTAAAACCCTTCAACGCATGCGTGGAAAGTAACCTGCGCATAAGCAATGTGCGCAGGTCCCGTTTTTCCAGAGCCGCAGGTTGACAGGTATGATCATATTCATTCCCACCTTCATTCCTACCTCATGTTACCAGTGTCAAACATGGACACTTACAACAAAACATAAGCAAAAATTGGTCACCATGGAAATGAGATGTCCACGGAAGACTTCTGTGCTAACTAGAAGGGATAAAATCAGGAATGAGGTTATAATGGAAAGAATTGGAACCAAGCTTGCACTAGATGCAGAGACAACAAATAAAGTGGCTTGCCCATTTGGAGAGGATGTCTTGGAATTCCATACCTTACAAGGCATATGTGGAAAAGGGGAGAAGGGCAAAGATCACGAGGCAGACCCAGAGGAAGGTGGAGAGATAACATCAAAGAAATATTACAAGAACACTGAATAACACCGGTGGAGGTCGCTAGAAGCGCTAGAACAAAAACCTTGTATCTCCCTCAACACCCAATGGGGTAAAAGAGGAAGCAAAGAAGAACATAAAAAAAAGACATGAGAATACTTCACAGCAAGCTCTTGTCATCGCATTTAAAAGATCTTGACTCTGGTGCAAGAGTGATGTAATTTTATATAGTGTAATTGGTGCAAACCATCTTGTTGCTTAAAGTATGATGCGAAGTAGTGGACTCTTTGAAGCCAATGCTGGGATTTCTCTACTGGAGGATTATAATATTGTGCATGTTACTGAACATACAAAAGAAAACCCACTAAATGTGTATAGTTACCAGAAGTTGCCAGATGTTATCTTATCAGGAAGAAGAAAATATTTCCATTTTTCTTATGAATTTTACCAGGCTAAACAACCCAAAGCTACATCCTGACACTCAGCTCTTTGGAACAGATTTTGAGAATATATTCGAGGCTGCAGGCAGAAGAGAAAATTGTTCCTGTCTCTGTTTCCCTGATACTGAATAAGCTATTGACAATACTTTGTTCCTTGTTAATGAGAAACTGTGAGGTGCTAGTATGGCGCAGTACATACAGTTATGAATTAGGACTTGGGAAACTTTGGTTCAAATCCCTTCTTGGCCAGAAAAAAATATTGGGTGGCATGGCGATGTAAAATCTACTTCTTAAAGAGTTCACATACCTTGCGGGCCTTTTAAGGAGCACCATTAATGGGAGTCAAAGTGGTGGCATATAATGACCATGGAGAATGCTGGGATATTCCATCTGGTCCAATCACCAGTGCAGTTCTATTCAGTGGTCATATGGTGGGTCTGAAATAACCAGTTCAACCTTAATCTCTCTGCTGTGACCCTCCTGCTGCTTAATGTCAGATTGATCCAAAACAAGCCCCTCTTTATCAAAGTCCACATTTCATTTTGCCACTTCCACATCACTGGTAGTTGTTGCGATCCAGCCCTCCTCTGAAGATGACTGGGATCAGGTGGCACCCCGATGCCCAGCTCAGTTCTGCCTGCACCCAAGCCTAAGGATGTCCTGAGCCAGGGATCTCAGCCTGTATTTGGCTCAAGTCTATTTTCCCCGGCAGCTGACCTGTCAGATCAGGGGTCTGGTTCTGACAGTGATCAGTCTTCAGTCAGGGAAAGGTCCAGAAAGAAGCTACACCTGAGATGCAGGCAGGCTAGAGCGAAGTACCAAAGAAGACTCCCAGCTGATACAGATTAGCTGGGAGGCTTATAAGCAATCTTGTTGCAGCCTGCCAGCATCGGTACAAATCTCATGCAAAGACCGACACCCTCCTCGACTCCAGACTGCCTACCATGACCCTGACTTCTCTGCCAACCCTGATGATACCCCTAGACACCCTTTGGATTAGACGCTTGCTCAGACTACCAGTAAACAGACTTCAGCTTGCCTTTTGGACTTTGATATCTGGACTCTCCTCGAATAGATTCTCTGTGTAGCGTCACCATGTGGCGATCGTGCCCACTCGGATGGGGCAGCAGGTTCCCCCCTCTTTTGTGTGTGTGTGTGTGTGTGGGGGGGGGCGGCAAACATTAAAGGAGACTTGAACAGAAGCAGCTACTAATTGTTGAGCTTTAAGGAAAAAGATGAAAGGCTAGTAACTGGCAGTGTTTTTAATCATATATTTCCAAGCCAGTAAATGATGTGTTGTAGAGCTGTGTTGTCTTCCAACAATTTTTTATACAAAAGATGAGCTTTTTTTGAAAGAACTAAATTGGCAGGCACAGAATGAAAATTGAGAAGAACTTTACTATAATAAAAACTGATTGTGTTGTCTGAGCGCCAAGAAGGAAGCCCACTCAAAAGTTGTCATATCACCTGGCAATGTATAAAACCAGGGAGATATTTCTTACATCAAATGAGCACAGCCTAAAGATGTCCAGGTACACTTAAACATACAATGTGCATGAAATGCTTATGCTTAAAAAAACAAACCCAAAGTCTAGTTTAAGGAATAAAACATACAGTATTAGCAACACTTTAATACTACCTCAATGGGATCTTGAGGCACCTTAAATAATAATTGTGTTTTGTCAATGGCAGCCCATTTCAGGGTTTCCTAGACAAAAAATACACAGGGTTGGTACCCTGGGGCTGTACATCTTGCACAAGGCCACATAGGTTGGCTCTTCTTCCGAAGGTAGGGATGCCATATTTCCCTCCCCCAAAAATGGGACAGGAGTAAAGGTTGCCCTTCCTCAAAAGCCAGTTGTATCCGACTCTAGGGTTCACTGCTCATCTCTGTTTCAAAGCCGAAGAGCCAGCACTGTCTACTTCTGCAGATGTATTCTGTGGTCATGTGGCAGGCATGACTAGACACTGGAGTGCATGGAACGCTGCTTACCTTCTCCCCAAAGTAATCCCTATTTATCTACTTGCAATTTCTTGCCTTCGAACTGCTAGGTTTGCAGGAGCTGGGACAAAGACAGGAGCTCATTCCGCAAGCTGTTGCTGCCGCAACTTCAATAGAGGTGGCAATAAAATGGCACTTTTTTGCTATCTTCGTTAGCCACCAAGCTACTACTGCTGTGCCACCTGCTGGTCAGTTCAATAGAAGTGCAGCTCTATTGCAAGAAAAAAAGTGCATTTTTTTCTTCAAACCCCCTTGGTCTGAAAAGCGGGAATTTTCAATGATTTTTTTAACCAGGCCGGGGCAGGTTCAACCCATTAAATTCCTGGTTTTCCGTTACGTATGGCATCCCTATCCGCAGGGAGTGAAGAATCAAACTCCTAGAATAGACCTATTGAATCAGTAGGAATCAATTGAATCTAATGCACCTACTCATTCAGGACCTACTTTAGCATAGGTAAAGGTCTCCCTTGTTTGAGAGTCAGTTGTATCCAACTCTAGGGTTTGGTGTGTCTTGAATGCTCGACTAGGCACTGGCTTACATGAGTCATGTACCGATCCTTTAGGCTGCGATAATTTCCTTTATCCGCATACTCCCAGTGCAGCCTAAGGTCGCCTCACTGTACCATTTCCCAATCGGCTTCAAAGAACTCCACCTGTCGCTTACAGGGAGTATGCGGTGGTTTACTATATTGGTAGCATATGGGGGCATAGAGCAAAGCACTTGGATATAGCCTGATAATCTGACATCCACTCCGTTGATGTTACTCACAAAGAGTTTTATTTTCCATTAGCATCTGAAAAAGAACAGAGACAGACAAAGGACATAGTAATACAGAGTTAGGAAGGTTCCCTTTGATCGGGGAAGCCCCAAGGGGAATTTCTCAGTCCATCTTGGGGAGACAGAGCCCTGCCTTCTACCCAAGAGGACTAAATAACTGAGGGAAAGGGCTCTGTTTTTATACACAAAAAGGAGCAGATTTCCCTCCCACCTTTGCATTCTTGGGATGACTTAATTTGCAGGTGTTCAAAGCCACAGGGTTTTGATTGACAGGAGGGGAGGTGTCTTCTCCCTCGTGGTATAGTCAGCTGACCCTGTCGTCACCCTGTACTCTCGTGGGGACTGCACCTGCAGTAGCTGTCAATCACTCCAGTGTGGGATCGCAGCTGTGCATACTTCATCAGAAAGGAATGTGTGTGAAACAGCTCTAGTAGCTTTAGTGATAAGGTTGCCATGGTTACTCAAGGATCATGACATGGTGCTCATCTCCATTTACAGTCAAAGAACCAGCTTTGTCTGTGTCTGCAGTTGTTTCCATGGTCATGCGGTAGGCGTGACTAGACACAGGAGCACACTGAATGTTGTTACCTTACCCACAGAAGCAGTGCCTATTTATCTACTTGCAATAGCTTTTGAACTGCTAGGTTGGCAGGAGCTGACACAGAGATGGGTTGTTCACTCCATCATGCAGCACTTGGGTATTGAACTGCTGACCTGCCAACTTTCTGGTGATCAAGTTCAGCATCTTAACTACTAAGCCACTTCAGGTCTTTAGCATAATCAATCACAAATAGAGTAGGCACATTAGAATCAGTAGATCTTATGGTAGAGTGGGCTTGTTAAGTCCCCAGTGATTCAATGGGCCTACTTTAGTGATTTCACTATGCTAAGCAACAGGATTTCAGCCATTGAATTAGGCAGAAGCTTTTGAATATCACTAACATGGGTCTATTTCATACGTACCAGGATATTTTAAGGACTTAACTTTGGATTTTCTGACTGCGTTGCATGCACTCTCTCCCTGGTTACAGCCCTTCTCTAAATTTGACACCCGCTCCCATCAAAATGCATAGAATACAATCCCTTTTCTGAAAGGATGGTCATCATAGGGTATTGTTATTTGCAGTGGTGGTTAATTTGATTTATATCCTGTTTTTATAAGAACACCGTGAGACTAACTCAATAAAATCACACAGTTAGACTTTAGAATATATCTAATTTGGGATCTAAATAGCTCAACAATAAAGTGCAAACAGTAGAAACAACAAAAATATTAATAGAAGGCATGTGAAATGCTTGTTTCAGAAAGCTTGTATAAACACATATATTTTGATTAGTGCCTCAAAGACAAGAGTACTGTATGTGTAGGTTGAAAGGAGAAGGTTAACTGCACTTGTATCGATGACATCTTCACGAGGTATTCCAGATGTCTTTATTACAATTAATCTGTCCTCCTGCTTTACCTCACTTCTTCCATTATATTGAATTATTTTCGTATTGTACCAGACCCCTTTAGTGGCTGCTAATTTGTAAAGATTGGCATCATAACCTTGGCATCCTGTTAGTGTTAGCATCATTAATATTCTGGTGTTTAATATTCAGTAGTAAGAAATTACTATAAATTTCTATCATCCAGAAGAGCTATCGCTTCAGCAGGGGCTATGGTATCAAGAGATTGCTACTGAGAAAATCAAAATTTATGGTATTTACCACCAATAAACTTTAATTCTGCCACCAAAGGGAGAGAAAGACAGAAAATTGCAGGCTTCAAAATGTGGAAGAGGCAGTGAATTATTTATCTTAGACAGAGAACATACTATAAAATCTACATGGAGTGATTATTATTGTGGCTTCATTTACAGTTTTAACATATTAAAAGAGACAGCCCTTTTAAAAAAGTTTATTTATGCCTAATATCAGATTCTGTCCATATAGGACACTTCAAATAGACAGGAAGAATGGATTATAGGTTTCTACAAGTGGCCATCAGAATTTGCCTTGAGATTCCTTTAGATAAAAGGTAAAGGGTTCCCTTGCTCGAAAGCCAGTCGTATCTGACTCTGGGGGAGGGGTGGGGGTGGGGGGTTCATCTCCATTTACAGCCAAAGAGCCAGTTGTTGTTGTTGTTGTTGTTGTTGTTGTTGTTGTTGTTGTTGTTGTTGTTGTTGTTGTTGTTGTTGTTGTTGTTGTTCTGCTTATATACCGCTTTATTTGTCTACTGACAACCCAAAGTGGTTTACAGAGCAATCCAATAAATACAAACAAAAACATAAGTAGGGGGAAGGGGAGGGGAGGGAGAAGGGGGAGGGGAAGACGGAGGGGGAGATACAACACCATACAGAAATACAATGCAAAATACCATAATAATACTAATCACAATAAACTTACTAAGAATATCAAGTCACAATCAATAATACAATTAATTATTCAATTACAAAATCACAATTAACAATACAATTCACAGCTGCATCCAGTCTCTCTCTCCCGGCAACCCTGCAGCTAGTGCTGTCTGCATCTGCAAACATTTCAGTGGCCACGTCGCAGGCATGACTAGAGGCATGGAACACTGTTACCTTTCCCGCCTAAGCGGTACCTATCTATCTACTTGTAATTACTTGCTTTTGAATTGCTAAGTCAGCCGGAGCTGGGACAGAGATGGGAGCTCACTCCATCATGGAGTACTCGGGGCTCAAACTGCTGACCTGCCGACCTTCTGGTCGTCAAGCTCAGCATCTTAACCACTAAGCCACCTCGGCCCTTTGAGACCCTTTTAATCTGTTTCAAATCAGATACTTTGTTTTCATAATTGTTGGGGCACAGCCATGGCTAGCATCCCCTGTGGGGCCTTTGTAAAGCCTATTCTGTATGCCACCAGCTGAGCCTGCCCCAGTGCCCTCACCCAGTAACAAGGGAATGGTGCCAGGGCAGGTGGCTGGGGATGTGAGATTTTGAAAGATGCCAGAGCAGTTTTGGAAAGGAGGCAGCTAGACACCCTTTTGTTGGGGGCAAAATGCTAATTATCTTGGAATAATAATTTCATGTCAGGAATTATTCTGGGTTGAAAGGATTTTTTGCAGGAGAAACTCCACTCAGGGAATGGCCAAATGAGGCTCCTTTCATGTCCCCAAGAGCTGGGACAGAGACGGACACTTAATCTGTCATGCAGTACCTGGGTTTTGAACTGCCGACTTGCCAGCCTTCCAGTTAACAAGGCAAGTTTCTTAACCATTGAGCCACTGCAGCCCCAAAAGTTATCTTGTGAAATGCCCAGTGTGCTATGCCCACTAAGTGCTATGAGGCACTATATACGTGTAAAGTGATACCTCATACAACATCCAAACTTGGTTTCACAAGTTTGGACTTTATACGGATTTGGACTTTGTATGAGGCATGCAAAATCCTAGCCACGATGCCTCATACAACGTCCAAATCCTTGCTGCGATGCCTCATACAACGTCGTTTCCATAGAGATACATTGTACTGTAACAGCACAGACTTCAGGGCAAAGTCAAGGAAACTGACAGAACTTTAAGAAATCATTCTCTGAAGGCTAAAAACATTACAAAAACATGTCAAACAACCTTGATTGTCAAAGAACATGAAGAATGCTGCAAAAATCCCAGGAATGCTTCTAAAAGTTCTGATGAAAAAATTCAAAAAAATCCAAAATCGCGCTCAAAACCACTCCTAACCACTCTTCGCCTCGTGCAAAACCCACAAGAGCAACGCACGCATGTGTCCTGTTTTTTATACTGCCCAGGCACAATGCAACCTGGGAAAAACCCCAATGCCTCATACAAAGACTTTGTATGAAGCAACTTTTTTCAAGGAATTAGGCGATGTTGTATGAAGTGGACTTTGTATGAGGTATTACTGTAATTGCTATTGCTATTAGTCATCCTCTCCTCAGGTTTCTTGGTTGTGAGAGAAAAGGGTTTTCCCAGGAATAGTATATTATTGCAAGCCATCTCTGTTAAAAAGAATTGTTCTTGATTTTGTTTGGGCCTTGCATGGGCAGTTAAGAATCATTAAATTTACAAAAGGCCTGAGTTCTTGTTTGTTCTTATAGATCCAGTTGCCAGCATTTCTGCATTCCCTTGGGGCACTGGCTCTCTGGACTGTAATTAGGATTCCCAGCAATTCACATTTAGCATAGCACCCGCTGTGTACGTAAATACCAAATAAATCTAGATAAGTATAGTACTCTTTATTTCATATATTCTTCAGTAGCTGATGATCATACAGCATTGGACAGCAAATAAATTGTTACCATGGGGTTTTACCACTTAAGATTTTCCACTAAAATTTGACTACAAAGACATTTGCAGATGTTGACTTTCAGGATATTATAGTGGAAACCATAAGAGAACAGAGTGAAGAACCCTCCTACTTTGTAGATAGCCTTGAAGATGGAATTTCCTTGATGGTTACTATTTAAAGCAGCAGCTGTAGGATCTCAGCCATGCAAATTACTCATTCCACTTGAGCAAAAGATTTGAGGCATTGCTTTATTTGAGCATTTTAGCACCCCTTGTGAATCACTCCAGTATGGGAGTTTCTATGCAGTTCATTTGTTATAGCTTTTTGTTTTGTTTTGATATTTAGGCAAAGAGGACATTAGCCTAGGGATCAGATGGTTTACAGAGAGGAGAAATTTGCTTTATAATAAAAGGGGGATATTGAATAAAGCTCAGATATAATACCCAGTCTAACAGAACACCCTGATGAATCTAATTGCATTTTAAGCATTCTGATTAGATTTCCCCCCCATCCATATTGCATTTGTTTTGCTTGTGAATCTTCTATGGGGGGAAAATATGTCTGGAGATTAAAGGATTAACACGTGCTTAAGAAGCCTAGGCAGCTGTTAAAGCTTTTGAATATTCTTACTTAAATTTGGTAGGAAATCTGTGCTAATCTTCTGTGCTACACAGAATGATATGGCTAGAACAGAGATAGCTGGGTGGGGAGAAAGCTGTCCCGGGATCTAAATTATAGAGGTGGTCAAGATCAAGAGAACACACTTCAAGTATAAAAACTGAGCCTGATTGTAACAGAAGAGTTCATTTATTATGCTGCTAGATCATAAGGGGTGTGTGCATGTTTTAAAAACAAATACTGTCTAGAACAGTATGAAAAAATCCTAGAGGATCACTTACAGTCCCTCTTACAGAGATAAGAGGTGAGAGGATTGCAAATTAATTGGCTGACCTCTGCAGAAAACAATCAGAATTCATTATGATTATTACACTTGTGTTAGTGTTGTAGAATACATTGGGTAAGGTTGTTTTAGGGAAAGGAATGCTCTAGGTCAGAGGTCAGCAAACCTGGCTCTCTAGATGTTCTTGGACTTCAGTTCCCAGAAGCCCAGAATAGCAGGTGTGCTGACTCGGTCTGTGATCGAACTCCAAGAACACCTGGAGAGCCAGGTTTGCTGACCCCTGCTGTAGGTAAAGGAAATCTTGTAGGGCAGGATCTACTTAGAACTATATCCCTCATAGGTTAATGGAGCTCACTACTTCTTCCTTTTCTGCCATATTCAAATCCAAATATTGGTGATCCTTGTGGCATACCTGTCAAGTATCCCGGATTGGCCGGGATTTCCCGTATTTCCACGCCAATTTTCTCCATTTCCCGCCCAGAGCTGCTGCTACCCCATAATTTGGCAGCAGGGGGGAAAGGAGTTACTGCGCATCCCTTCTGCGCAGGTCCTTTCTACGCATGCATAGAACCCTTCTACGCATGTGGAGAACCCTTCTATGCATGCGTAGAAGGCTTCTGTGCAAAAGGGGATGCATAGAAGCCTTCTGTACATGCATAGAAGCCTTCTACGCAAGCATAGAAGCCTTCTATGCAGAACGGTTCTGAGCAGGTCCATTCTATGCATGCATAAAAGCCTTCTACGCATGCATAGAAGCGACCTGCGCAGAACGTTTCTGCACAGGTCCCGTAATCTCCGGAGCTGCGCTTGACAGATATGCCTTGTGCTGATCAGCCATGTAGTCTGTCCTGAGAATATAATGCAGTGGCCTTTCATCTGCCTTCTGCATCTCAGCATGACACCCATACCATTGATCCAGTTCTGCGGATCACTTTCTGGTCGTGAGCCCTTTTGGCATGCAAAGTCCTCATCAGCTCCAGGCCAGTATTGATGAAGCTGCTGCCCTCCATCAAGATGGATTCATGTGGGATTTAATCCACTTGGGGACCATCACCCTTCCCTGTGGACTTCGGCACCCAAGGCCATTAGTTCTCAGGGTTGTCAGGTTAGTTAACCACCACCTGGCACTTGGCGTTGAGTTGCTGGCAGTATGGTCTACTCTATTACCATAACAGGATAGCATGGCCAGATCTGGTTCAATGCTACTCAGCATTCCTGAGATTAAAAAAAAATAAAGTTTTCAACATAATAATGTTTTTGTCATAATTCATTCTTTTTTTATTTCAGTAACATCTCCAAGTTCTGATGTAGCCTAGTACAGTAAACATTTAGGCACCCTTTCCCTCTAAATGGCCATAAATTAGTGGGAAGAGTCAAAGGAGAAGATTTTTCAGTAACTGGGACAGCCAAAAGTAAACAGGACTTGTAACACTTCAGGATTGGTATATTCTCTGTACCACCCCCTATCTTCCTATTTTTGTGTTTCTTGGACATAAATCTTGGCCTAGCTTGTCCTCACACAGTTCATGACAAGTATAAACAAAAGCGAAACAGAAAAAAATCTTTACCACACAATGACAAGATTTTTGAGGGGTTTATTTTGCATGTTTATGGACTATTTTAATGTTCTGTATTTCAATAAACTGGGCATGAAAATCTAATAAGTGTTATTCTCTTGCAAGATCTAGCAAATGAAACAGCATTGGATGGGTTGCTCGTGTCCTCTGATGCCACACTTTGTCATTTGTGTTTGGTGTGTGTGTCTGTGCATACATGTGCATGCTTAGGGGAAAGTGCCTGGCTGCACTTTGGGCAATATGTGGAAAACCGCATGGGAAGAAAACACCTTGAAGATGCTGCCATGCTGGAGGTAAACACTCTTGTTTTGGCAAGAGGGCCTCTTCTGAAATGACAATGACACATTAGTAAGAATAATTTTTTATCTCTAAGCACAATGAATATAGGCTGAGGGGTGTATTTAAGGCACATCTTCCCAAACCCAGAAGCAGGTAAATCCTAGATGAAATTTTGGGGCCTTTTGCACCTAGTTATGAGTTATGTTGTTCTTTCCTGCCACAATGTGGGCTAGATTGATGTTCTTTCATTTAGATAGTTCAGTACTGTACAATCTAGCAGAAGTGCATTTTTAATTATTATTGTTTGCATATTCCTCTTTATCATGCAGCCCCTAGTGCGCACCCCCCCCCCCCAATCTACTCCTTATAGGTGCACACAATCTGAGCAGATTTTCAGTGCAGGCTTTAGAGGATGGGGGAAACTGAGAATTTACCACTACTTCTGTTAGTTGCAGTTGGTGAATATAATTGTAGAGGAAAATATATAGGCTAGATTTCTATTGGTAGCCCAAACTAGATTAGAATCAATGGGGTTTACATAAATTATTATTGAGCTACTAATTCAATAGGCCTTCTCTGGTTTGGATTATCAATAGGATCCTTGTGATATAACTTAAAATAATTGGATCAAATAACAATGAAATGCAAAAGACAAAGTCTTTGATAAACAATTTGACTTCCTCTTCAGTGTATAGAATAAGCAGTGAAGATAATTGCTGGTAATACATGTATCTCTTCATTGCTAGTTCTAATCCTATACTGTATAATTAGCACGATCTGAATTTCACATGGTCACCCTGGTTAGCACAGTGGCACTCGTACATGAATTATTGTCTTATGATTTATTTTCATTCATGTCCCAGCCTACCCAAAATGTATTATACAATGATATTTGAAGAGAATGCAAAACTTAAAATCACCAATTTAAAAAAAAGTTCAGAGAAGAAATTATTCTAATTGTTGCTCACTTGGATCCAGGGATTTGTAAAACCTTTGTTTGATTTTTTTACTATAAATCCCAAGGCTTAAAATGAAATTATAATAGGCACTTACTTTACAAGATTTGAATGTAAAACACAAGTATGTTGTGCCTACCTATAACTATCCGTGCTGGACTGGCTATTCATTTGGGCATTACTGTTTTCAAGTACATTTTCAAGATCCTTACAAAATTATACCAGGTTTTCTGGACATGAACAAAATTCTGTCCTCAGAAACACATTTGTAATCATTTTAGGTTTTATTAATTCCAGAGCCCCTGAAATCATTACTATATATCTGTCCCTTGTTACTTAGCTTTCAATGACTTACGCAAGATTTGTGCCAAATACTCAAAATGAGGAAATGGAGCAACAGTGTGGATTGATTGATTGATTCTTACTTACCTCTTTCAAAAAGCTAAGAAATACAATAGCAGACACTATTTAAGCTTACATAACATAATTTCTATTCTAGCCAAGATTTATAAAGAGAGAACAGAGTTAGCATATGATAAGCAACAAAAACAAGTCTGGTGAAAGAGAATGCCTTGGGGAATATCTTTTAATTTCCAGGACCTTTGATGAGTGCTACATTTTTCAGCTTTCTCCTCCATATTTAAGTTTTGTAAAAGACACTAAGTCTATCTCTTGATTTACAGATAGTGGATATTTTTAACCTTAAAAGAGTTAGGACACTCACTGCTCCATCACCCAGAAAAGGAGAATAAGTAACACCAAAAAGGAGGACATTATTCAGAAAAAAGAGGGGATTTTTGGTGTCAAATTTGAATATGCCAATTTAAATTAATTAATTAATTTTCTTTCATTATACTTTCATACCACCCACTCATGAACTACTCTGAGAGGTAAACAGCAAATAGGCAAAATGAAAATGAGTATAAGTGCCCCACAACCAAAGTGGGGACAACGGGGGGGGGGGGACGGATGACTAACCTATCTATTTGCAATCAATTGCAAGTAGATAAATAGTTACCTCTTCAGCACGAAAGGTAACTGTGCTCCATGTGCTCCCGTGTCTAGTCATGCCTGCCACATGAGCACGGAAACATCTGCAGACGCAGACAGTGTTGGCTATTTGGCTATAAATGGAGATGAGCACTGAACCGTAGAATCAGATACGACTGGCTTTTGAGCAAGGGTGACCTTTACTAAGATAGGAACAATTGTTTCTGAATAAATTAAATAAATGAGAGTGAAACAACATTATATATCATAATTGGCTCACTACAAATAATTAAACAAACTGACAAACAACTTGAAAAAAACAAGCAAACCCAGAACTATTGGTAATTAACAGGCAAGTCTCCAAATGCTTCCCTTAATATTTGCAAAATCACTAGATATTTCTGATATAACTTTAGTGGAAATACAGAATTGCTTACCGTATTGCACATAACTGTGAATAGGTAACCACCTTGGGACACTGCCCTAAAAGACACATTGGATGTCAATCAATCAATCAATCAATCAATCAGTCAGTCAGTCTTGCTTTTCTGATCAGGAAAGCAATTCTTTGGATTGGACATTGCTAATCTATTGTGATATAATTATCAACAGGCCAGTGGAATAGACAGAAACTCTCTTTGGTTCTCTGTGGTAGGCAATTCTGATATTGCACATCAGAAATATTATTTATTTATTTACAGTAATACCTCATACAACGTCCGCTTCATACAACGTCGGATCCATACAACGTTGCCCAATTCTTGGAAAATAGTGCCTCATACACCGTCGCCAGACATTGTATGAGGCATTAGGGTTTTTACATTAGAAAGAAGCCGCAAGGCCCACCGGATGCTTCCCTTGGTTGTGAGCGGGGAGGCGGGAGTGAGACTCCGACGCGGCAAGTCTTCTTATGTGCCACGCTGGCCGCCTTACAGCTGAGACCAGTCTCACTCCCGCCTCCCTGCTCAGAACCAAGGGACGGTTCCCCTGGTGAGAGCGGGGAGGCGAGAGCGAGATTGGTCTCAGCTGTAAGGCGGCCGGTGTGGCCCATAAGAAGACTTGCTGCATCGGAACCGTCAGAGCCGCAAGACCCACCGGACACTTCCCTTGGTTGTGAGCAGGGAGGCAGGAGCGAGACTCCGACATGGCAGGTCTTCTTATGGGCCACGCCGGCCGCCTTACAGCTGAGACCAGTCCCGCTCCCGCCTCCCCACTCACAACCAAGGGACGCTTCCCCTGGTGAGAGCGGGGAGGCAGGAGCAAGACTGGTTTCAGCTGTAAGGTGTCCGGCATGGCCCATAAGAAGACTTGCCACGTCAGAGCCGTCGGAGCCGCAACACCCACCGGACGCTTCTCTTGGTTGTGAGTGGGGAGGGTGGAGCAAGACTGGTCTCAGCTGTGAGGGGGTCAGCGTGGCCCATTAAAAGACGTGCCGCACTGGAGCCACCAGGCACTTCCCCTGGTGAGAGTGGGGAGGTGGGAGCGAGACTGGCCTTCTTATGGGCCATGCTGGCTGCCTTACAGCTGAGGCCAGGCTCTCGCTCCTGCCTCCCCGCTCACAACCAAGGGAAGGGTCCGGTGGATGTTGCGGCTCCGGCGTGGCAGGTCTTGTTGTGAGTGGGGAGGCAGGAGCGAGACTGGTCTCAGCTGTAAGGCACCCGGTGTGGCCCATAAAAAGACCTGCCGCATCGGAGCCGTCGGAGATGCAACACCCACCGGACGCTTCCCTTGGTTGTGAGCGGGGAGGCAGGAGC
Organism: Bradypodion pumilum; assembly: GCA_035047305.1. NCBI lineage: Eukaryota > Metazoa > Chordata > Lepidosauria > Squamata > Chamaeleonidae > Bradypodion > Bradypodion pumilum. The sequence continues at coordinate 245,373,384 of JAWDJD010000001.1, read as the reverse complement.
GAGACTCCGACATGGCAGGTCTTCTTATGGGCCATGCCCGCCGCCTCACAGCTGAGACCAGTCTCGCTCCCGCCTCCCCGCTCACAACCAAGGGACGCTTCCCCTGGTGAGAGCGGGGAGGTGGGAGCAAGACTGGTTTCAGCTGTAAGGTGGCCGGCATGGCCCATAAGAAGACTTGCCACGTCAGAGCCGTCGGAACCGCAACACCCACCGGACGCTTCCCTTGGTTGTGAGTGGGGAGGCGGGAGCAAGACTGGTCTCAGCTGTAAGGCGCCTGGCGTGGCCCATAAGAAGACTTGCCACGTCAGAGACATCGGAGCCGCAACACCCACCGGACGCTTCCCTTGGTTGCGAGCGGGAAGGTGGGAGCAAGACTGGTCTCAGCTGTGAGGCACCCGGTGAGGCCCATAAGAAGACCAGCTGCGTCGGAGTCTCGCTCCCACCTCCCTGCTCACAACCAAGGGAAGCGTCCGGTGGGTGTTGCATCTCCGACGGCTCCGATGTGGCAGGTCTTCTTATGGGCCACACCGGGTGCCTTACAGCTGAGCCCAGTCTCGCTCCTGCCTCCCCGCTCACAACAAGACCTGACACGCCGGAGCCGCAACATCCACCGGACCCTTCCCTTGGTTGTGAGCGGGGAGGCAGGAGCAAGACTGGTCTCAACTGTGAGGCGGTCAGCGTGGCCCATTAAAAGACCTGCCGCACTGGAGCCACCAGGCACTTCCCCTGGTGAGAGCGGGGAGGTGGGAGCGAGACTGGCCTTCTTATGGACCATGCCGGTTGCCTTACAGCTGAGGCCAGGCTCTCGCTCCCGCCTCCCCGCTCTCACCTATGGGAACGACGTTATACAAAGCATTGGTGGCAATAATTTCAACATTGTATGTGGCATCGCGGATAGGATTTTGCATGCCTCATACAAAGTCGGAATTCATACAACGTCCTAACTTGTGGAACCAAGTTTGGACATTGTATGAGGTATTACTGCATTTATTTTCGGATTTATACCCCACCCTACTCAGCACCACGGCTGACTCAGGGCGGCATTACAACATATTTAAAAACAATATAATAATACAAAAATGAAATAGAAAAATCACTTATCAAAATTACACAACAAGAAAAAAAGATACAATAATCCAAAGGGGAAGGGGGGTCGGAGCCCATGGCTCAACAACTTAAACAGGATTTAGCAAGGAGCGGACTCAACAACCACGTCAGAGCCCAACTCCAAGTCCTCAGGATCATCGCCAGAGCAGGGCAACAAAGCGGTGCTGCAAGTCAAAACTCCTGTGGCCAAGCCGGACCAGGGAGAGGGCTGAGGCGAGGCAGCAGTGGCTAACTTCAGAGTCTTTTCCTGCGCTGAAGGCCCAGGTGTTCGCTCTCCCCCGTAGCAAATGCCAGACTGGGGAAGAGGGCTGAGGCGAAGGTGAGGCAGGGCTGGAGGGAGGCGGGGCCAGTGGCCACAGCTGACTCCCATCCTGGGCCAATGGCAGGAGCCAAGGAGAGTCACGGCAAGGCTTGTCAGCTGCTCCTCTGGCATCCTCTTATCCCTCCAGTCAAGGCAGGGCTGGAGGGAGGTGGGGCCAGTGGCTGCAGCTGACTCCCATCCCGGGCCGATGGCGAGGGCCCGGGAGAGTCATGGCAAGGCTTGTCGGCTGCTCCTCCAGTGTCCTCTTATCCCTCCGGTCAAGGCAGGGGCTGACTCCCATCCCGGGCTGATGGCGAGCGCCCGGGAGAGTCGCAGCGAGGCTTGTCGGCTGCTCCTCCAGCACCCTCTTATCCCTCCAGTCAAGGCACAAGATTTCCAGATTTCTTATCCTACAAATTCATTTATTTTCCATTTTGGGATATACACAGATACCTAACTTTGGCTCTCATGAAAGAAGAGCCTCAATTGGAGAGTTTTGAGGCTGAGATAAGCTTCCTATTCCAGCCTGAATATTAGCTGGGAGCTTTCCTCCTGAATAGGAAAATATACATGGCTATGCACCGAAGCTTAGCCTCAGAGCCTTGTGAGGCCTTTCTCCTGGGTCAGCTACATCTATATCTGTTTACTATGTAGAACTCCCAGAATGGGGGTTTATTGGATTTGTACTCTAAGAAGTCTGAAAATCTCACTCTTAATGATTATTAAAAATGCAAAAATAAACCTGCCAAAGGATATTTTCTTTGTCATATATGAGCGATACGAACATGATATTATCTGAAACGGAAAGGTTTCTGTCAAAATGTGCTTTACAGTATTGCTTTCTACACCAAAAGTAATTTAGGTATTAGTTATTATACCTAAAAAGGAATTTATTGCTCTATATTTAGAACTAAACATACAAGCAACAATCTTCTGCAGTAATGCTTATTGGCTAGAATTTTGATAATATTTTCTTCCAGTGAGATTTCAAGTACTTAGAAATTTTAGAGATTTTGGATTTAGAAATCTGAACTGGATGATTTGAGTTTACAGTATCTCCACTATGGGTGCAAGGTGTTTCCCTAAATTGAATGTCTAGCTGAGTGCCAACAGGAGCATGAGAAGGGGAGAGTAGAATTGGAATCAAAGAGGACCATCTGCATGGCCCTCTCATCATACCTGTCAAGTTTCGGGAAATTTCTGTCAAACCCCCATATTTTACACACTTCCCTGCCATCATCCCGCATTAGTTAGACTGGAATTAGACTGAGTTAGACTAGAGGCCAGCACAGGATAAGCATAGCTCTCCAGTTTTTCCATTTTGGCCAGGAAATTTCCCCTATTTGACAGAAATTTCCTGAAACTTGACAGGTGTGCCTCTCATAGCTGTCAAGTCTCCCGTATTTGTCAGGAAACTCCCGTTATTTACCCCTCTTTCCCACCATCATCCCATATTTGTATTTTCCTGTAAATCTCCCGTACTCTATAATTTTTTTAAAGAATGGGCCGGGAACTACAGCCCCAGTGGTGCATTACGTGGAAGGAAAAGGAAAAACCCGTACTGCGCAAGCACACTGGTTCAAAATGGGGCGGGAACTACAGCCCCCATGGTGCCTTGCGTGGAAGGAAAAGGCAAAACCCGTACTGTGCATGTGCACCGTCACAAAATGGGCCGGGAACTACAGCCCCCATGGTGCCTTGCGTGGAAGGAAAAGGCAAAACCTGTACTGTGCATGTGCACCATCACAAAATGAGTCAGGAACTACAGCCCTTATGATGACTTGCGCAGAAGGAAAAGGCAAAACCCATACTGTGCATGCACACTGGCACAGCAACTGCCCAACACGGCTGGATTTCCCTTATTTTCAAATCCAAAACTTGACAGGTATGCGTCCTCTGCATGGCCTTGAATGTGGGAAAGATGGCACAATCTCTGCATGTCCGTTGCCAAAATTATCCCTTGCCAAACTGCAATTATCCCTTGCCAAATTTAGTTTAATGTCCTACCCAACTTTTACTTGGAAAGGCTGTGAAATGGGAACTCTTCAGTTATGGTTACTTAATGGCAACCATAGAATGATGTGTTTCAAGGAGAAAAACCTTGAGCAGGACACCAACATGTATGGTATATAAAAGGTTCATCATTTTATTTTGATTTAGAATGGAGGGTTTGTTATGTTGACTGAATTTCCTTGGGTAGGTTTGGGGTGGGGAGAGTATAGCTTCAGCCCTATCTCCCCCCCCCCCTCCTTAAAACCAGAGGTCATTCATCTTTAGGGAATTTCTACTAGGGAAAGCAAGAGACACTTTTGGAAAAAGAAACACTTCCCAGAGTAAGACAGACCTGGTCTTCTGTATTAATGTCCTAAACTGAAATCTTTGCTTATTTTTCCTGACATCTGCACAGCTACTATAATTATTATTTATCATTGCCTGTATTCTGCCTTTGCAGGAAAAAGAACATCACACCAAGAGTTTAAAGTGATGAATGAACATCAGTAGAAACAATTTAAAGAGTACTATAACTAGAAGAGTTTGTTGCACTAAAAGGCTGGGTGGAAAAATATTATTTGATTTTCCATTTTCAGTAGACATTTAATCTTACCATTCTTCTGTTGTGGAATTTTCTGAAACTAACTTGAATTGGCCATATATACTGAACATACATTTAGAACTGAAAACTCCAGCAGAACTGCTTTTAAAACTGCCTCCACCAAACTAAGGAAATAGAAAGCAAGCTATATTATTGTATCCATAATTACTCTGTACTGCAATCATTGGGGCATATGTCTTGTGTTGCAATTACAGAATGAACAGCAACAATTGTATGTTTCATAGAGGTGTTGAATTGCTAAGGCATTTTTAAATCCCAGTTTTGATATTTCTTTTCTTCTTTCAGTCTGTGCTTTCTCCACTTCCACCCCCAGCTTCTTTTCTCTGTGTCCAGAACTGGTTCACCAACATGACATACTGGAGGAAATAACAAAGCAAAAATAATCTTTCCAATTATGTATTTGACACCCTCTGTTTCTCTCCAAAGCTATAATAATACACACAGTAGTTGGATCTTTATAACTTGGTCATTGTATTACTTATAGATATGAAGCTTAGGATCATTTTAAAAATAATCTCTAAGCCTTTGTGTTTAGTGCAGATGGACCTCTGTAATTCACAGAAGTTAAATGATGGTAATGCTTTGTGGTCATTATATATTTATTTTAAAGATAAAAGATTAATGCTAAAGGGCTTGGGTTTGCTTGAAACTGGCAAAATCTGAAAATTAATTATTCCAGTCTTCAGAGAAACTAGTGTTATTATCTTGCTACCCTACTTTTGATGGGTTATGACCTTCCCTACTCCCTTACACTTTATCTTGTTGTAAGGGAAAAAGCCAAGGAAATCCTCAAGCTCAATCTGTTTGTGACAATGGGTATTGGCTATGACTGATAGACCTGGCATTCTTACCGCCAAACCAAAACAGTGGTATTTCTGATCCACTCTGCTCCTACATGACCACAGAGTGAGTCAACTCTTAAACTCTTTTAACTTTCCATCTATACTAACCCTTGACGGGAGAGTAGAAGAAAAATAAATGATCCCCAAATTTGTCAGTTGTGTTAAAATTTGGCAAAGGAAGGAAATTTTGCATTTGGAGATACATTTAGCATGAGTTCTGTAAGGAAATGACTTCCAGGCTAGAATCTTATTGGTGTATGCCTTACATTACTTGCCTCGGCTAATTATGGCTAATTAAGAAGGTGCTGAGGTGCATCTCTGTTGTGTAAACAAGCACTTGAGCAATTGAGACATTCTGCAGCAACTTGTCAGTTAGCTGTAATGAGCAGCAGTAATTAAGCAAACCTTATGCTAATATCAGCAGATTTCTGGCCACAGCATTAATTTTGTATAGGTGCATCACCTCAATAACTTTTAAAGATATACGTGTCTAGAAAGGCACCTGTCTGTGATTGTGCTTCAGAGTACAGACTTTTAAATGAGATAGTTGCTTGTATTACTGAAAATGTGTGATTTGATTTTAAGAGAAGAATAAAATTCTAGCCCTTGGGGTTACAGAACCAAATTGGAGACAAGTGAACAATTCCTGGCAAGGTTTCAGGAAAGCTCTAAGCCTGCACCAAGACAACTCAGTTCTTTATTCAGCACAAATTTCGGTTTCTTAAAATATCCAACCTTGCCAATTTCCCTCTACTGTTTCCTTCACAATTTCTGTTTTATTAACAAATAGCCAGTCAAGAATTCCAAAGAATTCCCCTTTGGTTACTTGAGACCCATTTCTTTTCTGGAGCCTTTTGGCAGTATAGAAGAGAAAGGAAATGGAACAAAAGTGTGTGTGTGTGTTTGTGTGTAAATGTATTGGCCATTTCGCAGCTCATCTTGAATGCCATAATATTTGCAACTATAGTGTTCCATATTATTCTCTAATAATATTGTGGCATGTATATGAAACAGTTTGGGATAATCAACACTTCCTGCTGAGGAATACAGTGAATATTGTGTAGCTACTAATAAATATTAGATGATTCAATACATATGCAATGAAAGTGTTTTGAAAATATAATTTAAATCCATTTAGTTATTTATTTTGATGTTTGCAAATGCCACTGCCTCATGACAGAAATATAAATGAGTTTGTCACCCCGGGTTGCCATTACATTTGCAGTTTCCATCTCAGAGAATGTAAAAAGTGCATTTTGATCTGATGATGGGAGCTGATTGTTTCAAAGAATGAAATATTCCTGTTTATTCTGATATTAATAATGATGAAACACCATCAGATCTATTGTACATCATTTTGTTCAATTCCAAAGGAAGGAAGTGAGTGATTGCCTCTTCGGTAGCTTAGTAGCCTTCTGGGAAAGAAAATTGATGTGTGATGTGACGATTATAGATAAACCAAAGACAGGCTTAAGCAAGATCACACTTGTTTCAAAGAAGAAAAACTCAATGGACCAAGGTATTCTTTTACTTTGGTTCTGTGGGTATTAGGATGGATGTGAGTTCATGCTGCAGGAGAGTGTGAGATTTTAGAAAACAGCCATTCTCTTAGTCTCAAACTCATGAGGAAAAGTCAGTGTATGATGATAAGAATAGGGCACAAATGCAGTTTACCACTAAATTGCTGAACAAAATGAGTCCATGTGCAAAAGAGTTGTGAATGGAGGGGGGTGGTTGCTTATATACATCATATTTTCAGGGCCAAAAACAGAAGCCAGAGACCAGATCCTTCTCTTATGTCACAATTATGGGGCAGCATGAGTTGAGAGGCATTGGGTGGAACTGCTTCTAAGTCACTTACATGTGAAAACAGGAATTTGGATAAAAAAGGTGAAAATCCAAGACAAAGTGGACAACCGAATCATGTACTAATCCAGAACAAGTTGGGAGTGGTACATTTTGTTGTGACAAGGCAGACAGCAAAATACCATGAGACGTTCTTTCTAGGATTCACATTTCTTTATGTACACTACGTAAGGTTTATGGGAAGTTTCTCCAGGCTTTGTACTTCTGCTAGAGCTTGTGAAAATCTCACAACCCACCATAACCAGCCTTGTACCACTGCTGCCATAGCTTGTGTAACAAGAAGACTGATGAGTCAGAGTTGCTTAACTTAATGCATGAATATCTTATTTTTTGCTTTCTTCCATGTCTCTTGTCTTATCCTGGCTTTCTGGCTTGCTTATGATACACAAGATACATTCTGGTATCTTTAAACCAGTGTTGTCTGGAACCAACTATGGGAGATGGGTGTCCAGGCTTTAAAGCCTGTTCTCAGGCAAAAGTAAAACTTTATCCTCCTCTAGAACCATTCATGTTGAAATTTGTTTCCTTAGCTGGTGACCTAGAAGAGAATAGTGATTCCCTGAGACTTCAGCTTGTGTCTTGAGATCAGCAAATTATAGTTTGTTACCGCACAACTCCTTTTTTCTCTCATGCTCACTTCTTCTCCAGATGGAGTCTTGGATATTCTTCCTCCTCGTCTCTCACTCTTCTCCTTTCTAGTTCTTCACTTGCTTCTTGGCCTCTTTAACTTTTTCTTCTACTTAGATAGAAATTTGCTCGTCAGTAGGCCATGAACAGCAGTGAAATCTTGCTCTGGTCCTACAGAATGGTCTAAGATTCTAGGCCAGTGATGGCGAACCTTTTAGAGACCAAGTGCCCAAACAACCCTTCTTTGCTGCAGACTCAACAGGCTGCTGTCCGCACTGCACCTTCACATCGCATGTGAGCCTCCCGCCTTACCTCAGATAGAGGAGGGAGGACGCGCTCTCATTGGGCTGCTGAGCAGAGGGGCTGTGCAACCTCTGTGCTGGTGTGATAGAGAGGGATCTGAGTGCCCTCTCTGGCATGTGTGCCATAGGTTCACCACCAGTGTTCTAGACTGACCACAGGGTACATATATGGCTTTATAGCAAAATCGAAGTGTCTGTCCTGATTCTCTTATCTTCACTCCTCTACCTCCTTCTCCTTTCTATCCCATGGTATAGGTCCAAATTCCTGTACTGTGGTCCTTGGCATATTTGGCAACCTAGGATCTCTTGACCATTTTGAATATACAGACTCAAAAATATTCTGCATAGCAGGAGTGATCTTATAATGAAGTTGGTTACTCCCTAATTTTTAACTTGTTGCTGTGCTGCACTTAAAAAGTGTATGTATGGGTGTTTTAAGAGGAAGTGATAGCAGTTTATCCTTTTCAGCATAACTTGTTTTTATTCCTTAACAACTCCTTATTTTCTGACTGAAGGCTTTAGTGTAAACATGCTTGAAATTAAAATAACTTTTAACATTGCAAGGAAGTGAATTATAGGATGACAACTCAATTACTTTAAACAGTGATTTTTTTTCTTATACTAAATTTCTTCCTGTGTATAAAGAAATGTCACTCATGTCCTTTTCAATTATGCCAAACTATAACACCCAATATTTGCTAAATGAATAATGTTTTTCTTTGAGGATGATAACAATACAGCATTCCATTACTATTATTATCCAATTTTTAGAACAGAAAGAATGGAACTTCAAATAGGTAATCTTGGAAACATATTTTCATCTCCAATTTGTAGAGAAAAATAATAATAGAACTGAACATTAATTTCATATTATATATTGCAATTTGACTATGAAATCATATTCTTTGATTAATGAAGAAACAGATATTGGGAATTGCCGAAGGAAGATGTATCTAGTCATGTTGGGAAGGGGGAATAGGAAAATAAGGTTGTAGTAGTAGCTGTAGTAGGTGTATTAGGTAGTCTAAGCTGTTTAGTTACTTCAGGTAGAAAGCAAAATGTAGCCTCAATGATTGCTATTGCCCTGGAGAGTAAGATGTCCTCAACACAGGAGGTGGTGGCAGCAGTATTGCCACAACATTCCTGACAGTGCTCTCAGAGATGGAAGATATATTTAATGTGGCAGAGTAAGCTGTTGTTGTTGTTGCTGCTGCTGCTGCTGCTGCTGTTGTTGTTGTTGTTGTTGTTGTTATACAAATCAATCGAGGACTGGAGTAAAATTAACAGTTCAAGCCCTAACCAAGGACCTAAGAGCTGTTAAGGTAACGTCTGAGTATAAATGCAGTCCCCAGTAGAGTTGTTTTTTGGAGAGTTGTGATGTTCAAATCAGATAAGTCCTAAATTTCCAAATATCTAGGGAATCCTTTAGGTACTGCTTCAAGGGCTCCGATCACTATGGGAACAAAAACAGATTTCTTCTGCCATAGACTCTCGACTTCAATTTGCAAATCATGATATTTTGTGATTTTCTCCAGTTGTTTGTCTTCAATTCATGCATCTCCTGGTATAGCAATGAAATAAACCAGACTTTCTTCTTCTCCACAACAGTTATATCAGGTGTGTTGTGAGGCAGATGTCTATCTGTTTGAATTTTAAACTCCCACAAGATCTTTGCTCGCTCATTCTCTGAAACTTTCTCTACTTGATGTTCCAATGATTTTACTGCATTCAAATCCAAACTTCCGGCAAAGTTTCCAAAGTCGCTGGATGTTGTATGAGGTACTGTATTGGGGTGCTGGGGGCCAGATCCATCCAAAGAAGGAGTCCCCCCCCCCGGTGTTTTGCCATTCCCCTACACCCGGGCAGGTCAGTGGGCGTCGAGCATCAGAAACAACGTGGATAAGGCCCCCTGAGCCTCAGAGAGGAAGCATGGGCAGCAGAGCCCAAAGTAAGGGGGGAACTCCGGAGTTTTTTTCACCCATTTCAAAAAGGATGAAGTTTTCTCCTACCTTCGTGCAGGCTCTGCAAGGTTTGGAAGAACTTTTCGGGCTATTGCTGGCTTCCTCGGACGTCCCTGGAGTGCAAAGGAGCTGAAGAAAGTTGCAGCCACCATTTTCTTTTTTCTTTTTTTAGACTTCAATTCCCAGAAGCCCAAGCAAACTGTAAAAATGCATGTCGTAGCCATTTTATTTTACATTTTATTGCTTGGGCTTCTGGGAATTGAAGTCCAAAAAAAGAAAAAAGTAAATGGTGGCCACAACTTTATTCAGCTCTTTTGCACCCAAGCAACGTCCGAGGAAGGCAGCACCAAGGTTGGGGACCCCTGTTCTAGCCTATTAAAATCTTTTTTAATTGTGCTCTTGTCTTCCAAGGTATTAGCTATTCCACCCAGTTTTGTGTCATCTGCAAATTTGACGAGAATTCCCTCCACTCCCTAATCCAAGTCATTTATGAAAATATTGAAGAGCACAGGGTCCAGGACCAAGCCTTGTGGTACTCTACTTGTTACTGCCTCCCAGCTTGAGAAGGAGGCATTAATAAGAACCCTCTGAGTACAATAACCAACTGTATATCCACTTGACACTTGTGCTATCCAGGCCACTCCCAGTTAGCTTGCTAATCAGAATATCATGAGGCACTTTGTCAAAGGCTTTGCTGAAGTCAAGATATACTACATCAACAGCATTCCCGCTGTCCACCAAGGAAGTTACGTGATCGAAAAATGAAATCAGATTAGTCTGGCAGGATTTGTTTTTGACAAATCCATCTTGACTTCTAGTTACTAATGCATTGTTTTCTAGTTGTTTGCAGAGTGACTGCTTTATAATCTACTTCAGAATTTTCCCTGGGATTGATGTTAGGCTGACTGGTCTGTAATTCCCCAGTTCTTCCTTTGTGCCCTTTTTGAAGATAATGGCATTGAAAATAGTCAGTCTGTGAAATTTTGCTGCATCCTCTGATCAGTTGATCTACTGTCTCATCATTTTCATTACAAATGTTTCAAAGTTAACACATCTCTGGTCCATTAGTCTTTGCTCACCAATTTCTAAAATCTGGATGGTTTTCTTTCTAAATTTGGTACATATGTTTTGAAATCCATGTTTTGATGGCTCAGACTGGTAGTAGGCTTCCATAATAAAATAGGTTTCTTCCCATGTCCATATTCGGGGGGGGGGGGATTGTCTTCCAGTCGCTCACCAACTCCATACCCTGGTTGCCTAGCAAAAGGAGTTGAGCCCTGTAGGCCATTTTTCATTTGATGCCCCAGAGGCATAGTGACCATTTCAATCCTTTTTAATCTGGAGGATGACCAAAATGGCCTAGAATTAGAATTATGTGTTGTTGCCATATAGTTAATAGGGTTGTAGAACAGATTTAGTCTGGTTCTTCAGCTAACCCCTGCACATGATGATGATGATGATGATGATGATGATGATGATGATGATGATGATGATGATGATGATGATGATGATGATGATGATTGGTGCAAGGAACCTTTTGTCTGCAGTTTGGTTTTCCATTTTTCTCCTAACAATTTATAATTTGTGAAAAGAAGACAGAAGATAGGTAGAAGTGAGAAATGTAAGTGACAGGGGTTACTGTGAACATACTGACAGTTGAAAGACGGTTGGGCTCACCTCATAATGAGTCTTGCATTTGTGAACTGGAGATTTTCCTTTTTCCTTCCTCTCCTGCTTTCCAAAATTTGCTGCTGTCATTCTTTTTATACCTCATGCTTCATCTGAAGAACTCAGAACAGTTTCCTGGTGGTTTTCAAGCAGCTTGTGTGTTTGGCTTATGCAGTTGAATCATATGGAGTTTATATAATTTTCCCTGCCACAGAATGGAGGATTTAATTGTTTAACATTCTCTGGTTCTTTCTATCTATCTATCTGCCTGCCTGCTTGCCTGCCTTCCTTGGTATATAACTATACCGGGGTGGCCAATCTTTTTGCACTGTGAGCATGACCATGCCGCCCCTCTGGTCAGCTGAGCGGGTCAGACCATGCCCCCAGAAGTGGGCGTATTTATGGCTGTCATAAATGCTCCCACTTCTGCATTTACAACAGTTGTTGGGTGCACATGCACCCGCCTGCACATGCGTAAAGGCATCTGCTTCCACTTCTGGGTGTGGGGGCAAAGGCGATGTGCCTGATGGAATGGTGTCGTGGGCCGGGTCTGGCCTGTGGGCCATAGGTTGGGAACCCTTGAGCTATACCAGTGAGGCAGGACACATGCTTGAAATAAAATAAATAGATGTCTATTCACTCCTAAATTATGTTCCTGTGACATGTTCAAATGATAGTGGTCAGCTTGATTAGATCCTATGCATTCTTAGCGTGCCAAATATACATATTCTTCAGTGTTATCAAAATATTTATCTAATACTATAAAAAGGTGTGTGGGCTGTTCTTGTCCGGCATGCATTTTTTACACCTGGCCCAACCATCCTGTACTGAGCTGCCCACACTTACCTAATGACCCTGCAATCATTGCCGCAAGGGTCTGAATGCCAAAAGTGGGGGAACCACCCCACGAACACTAACAAAGAAAATAAAACTACAAGGCCCAGCGTCCTGTGCACTACGCCACCCCTCAACCAATCAGTCTGAAGGACACGAACGCAGAGGAAGCCAAGAAAGCCGTCACGCAAAAAATGCCTCATGCAGCGGTAGTGCAAGGATGGTGAAAGTGGACGGCAAAGGTGGACAGCAAAGGCGGACGCAGCACTTCACCGCCCTTGCTTCCCCAACCCCACCAGGCACTGGCCTTCTTCCCCGGGGCCATGGGAAGAAGAGGGGCTCCCCCTCCTCTCCACTACCTGGCCGAAGCCACAGCGAGGCCACCACCGGCCTCAAGGTAAGTTGAGGGGAAAAAATAAAGGCGGCAGCCAATGTTTCATGCAGGGAGGCGCTCTTCCCCTTACGGATTGCTGGCTGCCGCCTTTGCATTTCCCCATTAACTGTTTGGAAAGCTGCTTCATGTTAGCCGTCGAGACAGTTAATGGCAAAAAAAACAACAACAAAGGCAGCAGGTAGTGATCCGTAAGGGGAAGCGCTCTCCCTGGCAGATCACTGGCTGCTGCCTTTCTATTACCCCCACCACTTTTTTGTGTTAGCTCTCAAAACAGTGGTGGGGGTAATACAAAGGCAGCAGCCAGTGATCCACCAGGGAGAGCGCTTCCCTTATGGATCGCTACCTGCTGCCTTTGTTTCCCCCCATTAACTGTTTCAAAGGCTAACATGAAGCAACCTTCGAAACAGTTGAGGGGGAACAAAGGCCTCCCACCCCCCATGGCAGGGAAAGGGGAAAAAAACAGTTCCACCTTCCCTCCCTACTCATCCAGGCGCAGCCTCCACATCTGCAGCCTCCTCCTCCCCTCTCTCTCACTCTCTCTCTCTCACACACACACACACCACTGCTGGACTGCTTCTCTCTCTCTCTCTCTCTCACACACACACACACACACACACACACACACACACACACACACACACACACACACACACACACACACACACACACTTGCTGGGCTGCACAATTCAAACCTGCCTGGCTTGCCGGGCACAAATAGCTAGTGCGATAACATAATTGTATGGCTGTGAAACATGGACATTCTATTGCCAAGACATCAAAAAGCTTGAGCACTTTCACCAACAGAGGCTAAGGTCCATCTTGAACATCAAGTGGGATGACATGGGGCTGCCGTTGGTGACCATTCGGAGGCTTCAGCTAGTCCAGAATGCGGCTGCCCGGGTTGTGATGGGGTGCAGGCATTATGCTCATGCCTCACCACTTCTCCAGGAGCTGCACTGGTTGCCGGTGTGCCTCCGGGTGCAATTCAAGGTGCTGGTTTTGACCTTTAAAGCCCTTCATGGCATTGGACCAGGCTACTTAGGAGACCGCGTCGCCACAAGGAATTCAGCATGTCCTACTAGGGAAGACAGGAGGGGCTCACTGGTGGTCCCATCAGTGAAAGAAGTACATCTTATTGGGACCAGGAAGAGAGCCTTTTCCATGTCTGCCCCAGCCCTGTGGAACCTCTTACCACCTGAGTTGCGTTTCCAGATGGAACTACTCCCCTTTAGAAATATGCTGATGATATGGCTCTTTCAGCAGGTTTGGGGCATGCTAGACTCCACTAGTCAAGCCCACTGGCTGATTTATCCTATGTAAGGGGCTGCCCCCAGCTTGGTTATTCTGTTTTAACGTGGGTAGGGTGGGGAGGGTTGTTTGTTTGTGTTTTAATGCTGGTTTTAGCTGGGGTTGTTAGGTCTTGTTTTAGCTATTGTTGTTGAACTGTTTTATATTGTAATTTTTATTTATTGTATTTTCTCCCTCTTCCCTTTCCCTTTTGGTTGTTAGCCGCCCTGAGTGGTGTACCCACCAGGAGGGCGGGATATAAATGTGCATAAATAAATAAATAAATAAATAAATAAATAAATAAATAAATAAATAAATAAATAAATAAAATGACTATGTCACCAATATCACACTTCTCGAGAAGGCACATGTAAATAGCATTGAAGCTTCCATCACATGCCATTGTCTTAGATGGGTAGGGCATTTCTGCCATATGGACGTTTCCAGGTTTCCTTGTCAAAATCTTTATGTGGAACTTAGCTCTGGTACAAGACTTCATGTAGTTCCTTTGAAGCATTATAAGGACCATCAGCAGTGGTAGGCTCAAAAAAAAATTACTACCACACTGTGGGCGTGGTATGGTGGATGTGGCCAGGGGGAAAGCCCTGCGTTGCACTCGAATTATGACTACTTTATTTCAAAATTTGGATCGGTAGGTGCTGAACTATTTACTGTATTGTGAAAATGCTTCACCATCTGAGGAGTGCATTGTGGGGTTTTTCTGCAAAAATGGTTTTTCCACCAGTGAACTCAATCATTGAGTTCCACCAAATTTTCATTTTCTTAAAGTAGCTGGCCCCAGAAGCCTGTGGCATATCTCTTTTAGCTATACTGCAAGTTTGCATTGGCTGTTCAAATTTTGTCGATAAACAGGAGATGATAAGCAAGTAGTTGTCTTTGTGTATGGCTGCTCCAATTTGGTAAGCATGATATGATATCTAGCTTCACTAATTCAGATGGCAGTTCTCACATTAAAAACCTGTGAAAAACAGGTATTTCCTTTGTTTGTTTGACTGATAAAGAGGGTGCTCTCCCCCACTTCCCCACTAAAAATACAGTTTGTCTTTTCTCTGGAAAGGGTGGAAGGCAGCAGGAAAAGAGGAAGGCCAAACATTAGATGAATTGATTCTGTGAGGGAACCCAGGGCTTGAGTTGGCAGTAGCTGAGTGAGATTGTTGAGAAGGATATTTTTTAGATCTCATTCATAGGATCAGCATAAGTCAGAGATGACTTGATGGCAGGAAGCAACAACATCAAACACCAGAAGTTAGAAAGATTTGCCATGCCGAACACATCCTTCTCTTAAGATGCTTTTTGTAATTTTATCTTTACAAAAGATGAGGTCCTAGTAATTCTTGTTTGGTTGCCTTTTAAAAATCAAATCAATTTGCCATATCTGTAGTTCAATTTTGAATAGAAGTGTTAGGTTGTGTTTTTTTACATTGTGGAATAATGTCCAAAGCTCATTTGGAGTCTCACTGGGTTGACACTTGAGAGGATGACACACTAGCTATGGTAGCTATCATCCAGTATGGGCAGTCAAGTACGTTTTGGTGCACAGAAAAAGAGTAGAGACATTATGTGGGGTTCTTTTTAAAAACATTTTTTTTACTTTTTAAAAACAAATTTTCCAATTGCACAAATACCCTGTGAGATTCCCCTTTCCTGAAAAGTCAGAAACGAATCTTCAGGCTGAATGGTACATGTTTGACATTTCTGTGTCTCCTCCGGCTTTCACCATGATTGTCTGTGAAACACACAAATCGGTTGGTGGCGTAAACTGGTGTACACTGAGGTCCTGCACTTCCTGTACTGATGAAGGTGAAGAGGAGTTCTTTCAGTATGGGTTTGGTACTTGGATTTAAGTATGGAAACCAAACACTTTCTAAGTGTGATATAAACTATGTTGCATGATACTGCCTGCAGGACTGTGCCAATAAGAGGAGCCCTGGTGGTGCAGTGGTTAAACTGCTGCACTGCAGCCAAAATGTTGTGAGTTTGATTCTGACAGGAGTTCCAGGTTGACTCAGCCTTCCATCCTTCCAAGGTCAGTAAAATGAGTTCCCAGCATGATTGGGGCAAAATGCTAATTACCGTGTGAACCGCCCAGAGCATGCACTGTGACTAAGTGCTATATGGGGTGGCATATAAGTGTAATGACTATTGCTATAATTCACCATTCTGGAGGTTCCACCTGATAGACAGGCAAGGAGCTACCCCAATAGTAGCTGAGCACTTCCTTTCTAAGCAGGAAGCTTGGGAGAAGCTAGGTCTAGTTCACGGAGAGAAATTTCAAGCTTATATGTTTCTCCTAGGAGAGCCACATTTATGTTCCTGTAAGGTGTCATGGCTCAAGTGGTTAAGATGCAGAACTGGCAGTCGGCAGGTCAGCAGTTCAAGACCCGAGTAATGCATGACAGAGTGAACTCCCGTCTCTGTCCCAGCTCCTGCCAACCAAGCAGTTTGAAAGCAAGAAATTTCAAGTGGATAAACAGGGACCACTTCGGTGGGAAAGTAAACAGCATTCTGTGCACTCCGGTGTCTAAGCCTGCCTCCCACATGCCCATGGAAATGTCTGCAGACGCCAAGAGTGCTGGCTCTTTGTTTATAAACAGAGATGAGCACTGACCCCCAGAGTCGGATACGACTGGCTTTAGAGCAAGGGTGACCTTTACCTAAGGCAGGAGTTCTCAACCTTTTAAACCTGGTGGGCCAGGTCATGTTCCCTCTGACAGCTTTGGGGGCCGGACAGCCATTTTGACCTTCCTACACCACGCAGTAAATCCTAGTGTGATGTAGGCAGTGGGGGGCCACATGAAGTGGTGCTGCCAGCTGGAATCAGCCTGTGGGCCGCAGGTTGAGAATCCCTGACCTAAGGTTTCTGCCAGGTGGAAATCGCAATAGGAAAAATTATGGGATTTGTAGTCAAAATATCTAAAGGGTATGTGACTGGTACCAATGATGTTGGGAAGGCCAAGCGGTCTATCCTGGAAGCCAAATTCAGGTTGTTAGGAAGAAGATTGAAGTCCCGGACTTCCAAGGTAGCACTTTCAGAAGTGCTGCCTGTCCCTCGCACAGGACCTACCAGGCAGGCAGAGCTCAGAAGCCTCAATGCGTGGATGAGGCGGTGGTGTCGAGAGGAGGGTTTCAGATTTGTCAGGAACTGGAGAACTTTTTGGGACAAGCCAAATCTGTTCAGGAGGGATGGGTTGCATTTGAACCATGATGGGACCAGATTGCTGGCACTCAACATCAAAAAGGCTGCAGAGCAGCTTTTAAACTGATAACTGGGGGAAAGCCGACAGGAGCTGGGCAGCATCGGGTTCGGGAAAGTGTGTACTTGAGTAGTGAGGAGGATGCAAAAATTACTGAGCAGAGCAAAGAGCTAGTCACCAGCACTCAAGCAGAAGGATGCAAGAGGCAGTCTAACAATGCAACTGGACTCAAAAGACTGTATCAGGAAAGCATATATAAATGCTTGTATACAAATGCCAGAAGCCTCCGGAACAAAATAGGAGAGCTGGAATACTTAGCAATAGATAAGAATATTGCTATTATTGGTATCACTGAAACCTGGTGGAAAGATGATAACCAATGGGATACAGTTATCCCAGGCTACAAACTGTACAAGAAGGATAGGAAGGGGCAAACAGGAGGTGGTGTAGCCTTGTATGTCAAAGAAGTGATAAAAACGTATGAATTGGAATATCTAGGTGATTTGGAGTCACCATTAGAAGCTCTGTGGGTAAGAGTACCAGGCCACAAGGATGGTCTAACAGTAGGCATATACTATCGGCCTCCAACCCAAACTCTTGAGGGAGACTGGCAGTTGGAGAATGTTGTAAAGGAGGCATCCAAGAAGGGAAGCCTGGTTATAATGGAGGACTTCAATTACCCTCACATAGACTGGGTGAACTGTTGTTCAGCACATGATAAAGAGATAAAGTTCCTAGATATGTTAAATGATTGTTCCCTGGGACAGATGGTTGAAGACCAAACTAGAGGTACAAGAATCCTTGACTTGATCCTGAGTAATACTCAGGATCTGGTGCAAGATGTTAATGTGACTGATCCAATAGGGAACAGTGACCACAACTCAATTATGTTTTACTTGATCATAGACCGCAAGTCACTGATAAAATCTAACACAGAGACCATAAATTTTCAAAAAGGAAATTTCCCAAAGATGAGGAAACTAGTAAAAAAGAAGCTGAAAGGGAAAATTGAGAGAGTCCAAACACTCCAAGAGGCATGGAGGCTGTTTACAAAAACAATAACAGAGGCCCAATTGGAATGCATACCCAAAAGGAAAAAGGGCACTGCCAGGTCCAAGAGGACTCCGATGTGGCTTACAGGAGCTGTTCGGGAAGTGATCAAAAGCAAGAAAAGCTCATTTAGAAGATGAAAGGCTTGTCCGAATGAGGACAGCAGGCAGAAACATAAATTCTGGCAGAACAAATGCAAGGCAACAATCAGGAAAGCAAAGCAAGACTTTGAGAAGCGTATAGATAAAAACACTCAGAGAAATAACAAAGACTTCTTTAAGTACATTAGAAGTAAGAACCCAACCAGGAAGGCCATTGGACCATTAGATGACAATGGAAGGCAAGGGGTTATTAAAGAGGAAACAGAGATTGCAGAGAGACTCAATGAATTCTTTGCTTCAGTATTCACTGAAGAAGACAGAGACCACATGCCCAAAACAGAGCCTATCTTCGTAGGGAGGGAAACCGAAGAATTAAGCCAGATAGAAATAACCAGGGAGGAGGTCCTTGCATCTCTTGTTAAACTAAACACTAACAAATCACCAGGACCAGATGGCATCCATCCACGAGTTCTCAGGGAACTTAAAGATGAAATTGCTGATCTCCTTGCCAAAATATATAATATTTCCCTCAAATCAGGGTTTGTGCCTGATGACTGGAAGGTAGCGAATGTAACACCAATTTTCAAAAAAGGATCCAGGGGCGATCCTGGAAATTACCGACCTGTCAGTTTGACATGTGTCCCAGGTAAAGTGATGGAAACCATATTTAGTGTAAGGGACCAAAGACAACGAAACAGCCGAAGGGTTGGCTTAACACAGGTTTATTGCATGATGATCCGGAGGAACATGTGGTAATGGCGGATGGGTAGCTCAATATATACAGCTGGCTATACATTTGAATGTGGCTCGTCGACAGACTATTGGTTGCTGCCTGCGTGACGTCGTAGAAGGTCACGCCCTTCTTGACCAGGTGAAGAGGTGGCGGGGAATCTTCCCGCGCTGCTGATCCAGGTGAATCTGAGCCATGAGAGCTGGACGCTCGCTATTGCCATCTAGTGGTCACTAGCTCACGTCCCCTTATCAGGTTTACATTGATACAGCTGAAGGTTATAATGTTGCACACAGAAAGGTTACATTGTTACCACATGGCTAAGGTACATTGTTAAAGGCACAGCTTTACAGAACACAACATCCCTCCCCCCTAGGATGAGACGAAGTCTCTCAGCCAAGATGGCTTATTGCATGTGCGTTTGGGCCGTGATGAGGGCTGACCCCCCCCCGGGGGCGCTACTGCTTCTTTGTTCCCTGGTCCCTTGTCCTGTAATGGGAGAGGGAGACTCATTAGTGGCTTGCCGCGGTTTGGCGGCCTTAGGGGAAGGGAAGAACTCCATTGTGGGCAGACCGGGGGCAATCGGGGCTAACGAAAAACCCCTCTTCTCGCTTGGATGGGTGGGGGACCACTCCGAACCCCCCCCCGGTTCTGAAAATCAAATTCTAACTCAGTTGGGGTATCCGCATTTGTGGGGGAATTCCGCGAGATATGTATGGGGTCGGGTTCCTCCTCCTCAGAAAGATCCCCCAGGATATCTACGAGAACATCCTCCTCCCCCCTTGGTGGGGACCCGCGGCCCCCTTTTCCTCCCCCTTGGGCTGAACGGGTGGGGGAGAACCCTAACGCTGATTTTTTCTCTGTTTGGTCTGCGCCCTGCTCATCGGGGACCCTGCGTCGGAGCTGGTCCGCGTGCCGCCTCCACAGTAGCCCTGTGCTGGTTTCCACGCGGTACGACACGGGGCCGGTTTGCTCCACAACTACGCCCGGTACCCAGGCTGGCCCCGTGCTGGCGTAATTCCTGCAATGCACGGGGGCGCCTACACTGAAACTCTTTGTGGCCTCTAGCCCAATGTTCCTTCCTTTGTCCTCTACCCTCGTGGGGTCTAGCCTAGTAAGGATGGTGGTCAGTTTCCTCCGCATTAGGAGCTCTGCGGGGGAGTATCCTGACGCCAACGGGGTCACCCTGTACCCTAGCAGAAACTGACACACTTGTAGGCTTAGATCCCCGGGGCCCATGCGCCGCAACGCGTCCTTCGTGGTGCGGACGAGGCGCTCTACTTGGCCATTGGTGGCTGGGTGAAATGGGGCGGAGGTGATATGCCGAACGGCGTTAATCTCCATTAATGCCCTAAACTCGGAGGACGTGAAACAACTAGCGTTGTCGCTAATTAATGTGTCGGGTATGCCGAACGTGGAAAAGAGCCTCCACAAATGCTTAATGGTCTGGGCCGAGGAGGTGCTCGTGACTGGGATAACCTCCAACCACTTGGAGAAGGCGTCCACTACAAGAAGGAACAGGGTGCCTCTGAACGGGCCCGCGAAATCAACGTGCACCCGGGACCACGGCCCCTTAGCCGTGTCCCATTCCCTGTGGGGAAGGCGGGCCTCCTCTGGTCTGGAGCATTGGCAACTTTCACAAGTGCCGACCATGTGCTCGATGTCGGCGTCCAGCTGGGGCCACCAGAAGTAACTCCGGGCCAGCGCCTTGGATCGCACGATGCCGGGGTGGCTGACGTGCAGCAGTTTGAGCACCCGTGGCCGAAGGGAAGTGGGAATCACCACCCGCTGCCCCCACAAGAGGCACCCCCTCTCTAGGGACAGCTCTAACTTTTTCCTGAAAAATGGGGCGAACTCCTCCGCTGGGGAGGACGCCGGCCACCCTTTCTGCACCCAGGAGCTAACTGCCGCTAACGTCTTGTCCTTCTCTGTCGCTTTGGCAATGTCGGCGGGCATTACGGGGGGCGAATCCAGCACCTCTATCATAAGAACCTGATGGTCCCGCTCCCCCTTGCTCACCTGGCTGGGCATCAGGGGGAGGGGAGACCTTGATAGAGCGTCCGCATGGCTGATCTCTTTCCCGGGCCAGTAGACCAACGCGTGCTGGTACGCGTTGAGAAAAATGGCCCACCTGAGCATCCTCGGGGACAGGATCTGTGGGGTGGGCTTATCTGCGGTAAAAATGTCTAGCAGGGGCTTGTGGTCTGTTACAATGGTGAAGGGGCGGCCATACAGAAAATCGTGATTTTTTTTCGTCCCCGCAACTATTGCTAGTGCCTACCTGTCTGTCTGTGCGTAGTTTCTCTCCGCTTGGGACAAGGACCTGGAGTAAAATGCTATCGGGGCCTCCCTTCTGTCTTCCAGCACGTGGCACAGCACCGCCCCCACCCCCACCGGGGATGCATCACAGGTCAGGACTACCGGGCGTTTGGGGTTGAAATGGGTCAGTATGGCATCAGACGCTAGGAGACTCTTTAGTTCGCTAAATGCCCTTTCTTGGTCCTCGCCCCACTTCCATGTCTGATCTTTTTTAAGCAGTTTGTGTAGCGGTTCAGCTACTGCTGCCTTCCGGGGGAGGAAGGAGTGGTAAAAGTTGAGCAGCCCTAGGAACGACTGCAGCTCGGGCTTGGAGGTGGGGCGGGGGGCTTTCTTAATGGCGGCCACCTTGGATTTGGATGGTTTTATCCCCTCAGGAGTCACACAAAACCCCAGGAACTCAACCTCGGTCACGAAGAAGATGCATTTGTCCTTTCGCAGTCTCAACCCCGCCTTTTCGAATATCGTCAGGACCTTCCCCAACCTCTTGGCCAATTCGACCCGACTCCCCCCCATTATTAACACGTCATCAAAATAAGGCAACACCCCCTCTAGCCCCTTCAGGAGGCGTTCCACAAGTGATTGGAAAATTCCAGGCGCCGAATTCACGCCGAACTGAAGGCGCGTCACCTGGAACGCCCCCTTATGGGTGACTATGGTCTGTGCAGCAGCTGCGGCAGGGGACACCGTGAGCTGCTGGTAGGCCTGTGCTAAGTCGAGCTTAGCGAAACACTTTCCCCCGTGTAACCTGGCCAGCAGATGGCTGACTACCGGCACCGGATACGCATTCGGGCGGATCGCCTTGTTGATGGTGCACTTGTAATCGGCGCATATGCGGACCTCCCCATTGGCCTTTAGTGCGGTTACAATTGGAGTTTCCCACTCCGCAGAATCAACAGGCACAAGGATTCCCTGGCCCACCAATTTGTCCAGTTCCGCCTCTATCTTGTCCTTGAGTGCGAACAGCACCCGGCGTGGTTTAAGTCGAATTGGGCGGACCTCCGGGTCCAGGTCGAAAGTCAATGGGGGCCCCTTGAATTTCCCCAGTCCCTTTTTGAAAACTTCGGGGTGCGCCTCGCACACCTCCTGAATCGGGTCAGACCCAACGGCGTGCATCCCAACGGCGTGCACCCCCCCAATAAACAACCCCAGGGGCTGGAACCATTGAGTCCCGAGGAGGCTGCAATCTCCCCCTTTAAGCACGACTAGAGGGAGGGACGCGGCGTGTTTCTTGAATTTAACCTGAAATTCTCCAACCCCCAACACTGGAATGCTGTTCCCTTGCACGTCCCGTAGTGTGGACCTCAACGCTTTGAGCTTGGGTCGCCTGTGGGGGGCAATTCTCAAAAACTCCCTCTGGGAAATGATTGAATATGAGGACCCCGAGTCAATTTCCATGCTAATAGGAACCCCTTGAACTAGTACCTCAACAAAGTAGCGGGGGTGTCCTACGGACACGCTGAAAACTGGGGCGTCGTCCTCGCTGCCGTCGGTGATGCGGCCCACGCCATCCTGCTTCCGCGTGGCCTGAGCGCCGTCGTTGGGCCTCGTTGAGCGGTCTTGTCCCGCGGAACGGTCTGCTGAGCTTCTCCAGGTCTCTCGCCTCTTCCTGCACACCTTGGCGATGTGCCCACGGCGGCCGCAGTTGTGGCACTCGGCCTTCCGAAACGGGCATTTTACGCGGTCGTGGGCCGCTCCACAGCCGTCGCACCGCCGGCTCTCTTTCCGGACCCTCTGTACGTCCTCGTCGTCGCTGCTCTCTGCGGACGACCTCGAAGCTCGCCGGGCCGCATGCACCGGAGTCTCTGCCTTGCTCGGCTTCGACCGCCAGTCCTGGAGTTCTTGGACCCCGGCCTTTGTAGCTTCCGCGGCCTGTGCCGCTCTGACGACCTCCTGCAACGTGGGAGGCGGCTCTTGGTTCATTAATGTGCGCTGGGTTTCGGCGTCGTTCAGGCCGCAGAGCACACAGTCCCGGAGGGTGATTTCGGCATTCTCCCATTTGCACGGGCCGGCCGCCAGCCGCAGGGCCGCCACGAATGCGGCGACCGTCTCCCCAGGCGCTTGGACTCGCCTCCAGAACGCACTCCGAGCAGGAAACATCGCCGTGGTGGGGCGGACGTGCTCACGCAGCATCTGCATGAGTTCCTTGGCCTTGAATTCGCTCACCCTCCTCGGTGCGATCAGGTCCACCAAGGTCCTTTTGGTTTCTTGTCCGAGCATCCTGGTGAAGATGGCCCTTTTCTTAGCCTCTTCCGTGACTTCGGACTCAATCAGTGCTGCCTGGAAGTCCATTTCGAAGATCTCCCAGTCGCCCGGTTTCCTGATTTCGAAACCGGCGCATGTCTTGGTCCCGTGAGTTGCCATCATCCCACCTTCGTCGCCAATTTAGTGTAAGGGACCAAAGACAACGAAACAGCCGAAGGGTTGGCTTAACACAGGTTTATTGCATGATGATCCGGAGGAACATGTGGTAATGGCGGATGGGTAGCTCAATATATACAGCTGGCTATACATTTGAATGTGGCTCATCGACAGACTATTGGTTGCTGCCTGCGTGACGTCGTAGAAGGTCACGCCCTTCTTGACCAGGTGAAGAGGTGGCGGGGAATCTTCCCGCGCTGCTGATCCAGGTGAATCTGAGCCATGAGAGCTGGACGCTCGCTATTGCCATCTAGTGGTCACTAGTTCGCGTCCCCTTATCAGGTTTACATTGATACAGCTGAAGGTTATAATGTTGCACACAGAAAGGTTACATTGTTACCACATGGCTAAGGTACATTGTTAAAGGCACAGCTTTACAGAACACAACACCATCCTAAAAGATAGAATTAATAGGCACATAGAAGAGAAGGCGCTGCTAAAGGAGAGCCAACATGGCTTTTACATGGGCAAATCATGTCTCACTAATCTGTTGGAATTTTTTGAGAGTGTTAACAAGCATGTGGATAAGGGGGATCCAATTGACATTTTTTATCTGGACTTTCAGAATGCTTTTGACAAGGTCCCACACCAAAGGCTCTTGAATAAACTTACCAGTCATGGAATAAAGGGACAGGTCTTGTCCTGGATCAGCAACTGGCTAAGGGACAGGAAACAGAGGGTAGCACTAAATGGACACTTCTCCAAGTGGAGGGAAGTAAAGAGTGGGGTCCCCCAAGGTTCAGTACTGGGACCCCTGCTTTTCAACCTCTTCATAAATGATCTAGAGGTAGGAGTAAAAAGCAAGGTAGCCAAATTTGCTGATGACACTAAATTATACAGGGTAGAGAAAACTGTGAGAGATTGTGAGGAGCTCCAGAGGGATCTCTTGGCACTGGGGGAGTGGGCAAAACAGTGGCAAATGAGCTTCAACATTAGTAAGTGCAGAGTGATGCAGGTTGGGGCATTTATAAACTGATGGGTTCTGAACTCTCTGCGACAAACCAGGAAAGGGATCTTGGTGTCCTTGTGGACAGCTCAATGAAGGTGTCAACCCAGTGTGCCTCAGCAGTGAAAAAAGCAAACTCAATGCTAGGGATCATTAGGAAGGGTATAGAAAATAAGTCAGCAAGTGTCATTTTGCCTCTTTATAAATCTATGGTGAGGCCCCATCTGGAATACTGTGTACAGTTCTGGTCGCCATACCTCCAGAAGGATATTATGGAGCTGGAAAAAGTGCAGAGGAGGGCAACCAGAATGATTAGGGGACTGGAACACCTTCCTTACCATCTGAGGCTGCAACGGTTGGGCCTCTTCACTCTTGAACGACGACGTCTAAGAGGTGACCTGATTGAAGTTTATAAAATCATGCACGGTGTGGACAAAGTAGATAAGGAAAAACTGTTTTCCCTATCACATAACACTAGAACTAGGGGACACTCCATGAAACTTTTGGGTACTAGTTCTCAAACAAATAAGAGAAAGTACTTTTTCACCCAGAGGATTACTGGCCTATGGAACTCCCTGCCAGAAGAAGTGGTGACAGCTGTCAGTCTTGACAGCTTTAAGAAAGGATTAGACAAGTTCATGGAGGACAAGAGTATCAATGGCTATAATTATGGATACTTAAGGACAACCTCCGGGTTGGAGAGATAGGCAGGATATCTCTTAATGCCATTTCCAGGGAATCCTAAGCAGGTGAAGGCATCTGCTTGGGAATATGCTGAAGGAAATGGTTAGCCACTGTGTGAGACAGAATGCTGGACTGGATGGGCTGTGACCTGTTCCAGCAAGGCTGTTCTTATGTTCTTATGACTGCCTGTTGTCTTCGTTTTTGTTAATATACAACAGATATGCATAGCCTTCTATTGTTTTCTCTCCAACTACTCACCTACCATTTTTCTCTCTCCAGCTACTCATCTACTAGTTTCCCATGGCACATATTTCTTTCCAGCTGTATTTTTTGTGTCCATCTGCACACTTAAAAAACCTGCCTCAGGCAGTAAGGTGTGGTAGGCCTATCTGCCTAGAGACATTATAACTGTGCCTTTTATACAGGTAGCTGTGTAGAATTAATTTGATATTTATGTATAAACTAGTGACAGGGCACAATTATTTAACATACATGGCCAGATGTCATTTGGAATGCTTTTACATACTTTTTTCATGATTCTAGTATGAGTGGAAGAAGGAATGTTCTTAATTTTTTTTCATCCCAAAATTTGAACTCTTTCTGTACCTTAAACAAATGAAGTCACTTAAAAATTAAATATGCTCAGTGGTTTGCTGTCTCTCCGCTGGCCTGATGGTCTTGTGTAAGTGTGGTAGTTACTTATATAATCTAATCACTTTTTATTTTGCTCATAAAGTCAAGATGGAATAAAACTATGCAAAAATATGGAACACTGTGAGTAATGGAATGAAACTATAATAGGGCAGGAATGTATATGTAGAAACAGAAATGTTTGCATTGTAAAGAGGTTTCTCAAGAGGAACAAGGACTGTTTTGTCAAAACAGCAGAGAAGAATGCACATAAACAGAGTTTTTAATTTTATATTTGCCTTACAGTGGAAATGGAAAGTGCCAAAATGAGCTTAATGTTTTTCCCCATCATTAAATTAATATTCTATGAATTTTCTGTATATTTTATCAGACCCACTGTGTCTTCATTAAATATGAGCACATAATGTTTCTTCTCTAGAATAATTGGTTTGTATGGGCCATTAAGCTAAATCTTTTTCAGGCTGTCAGTCAAATTACTGAAAAACAGATTTTTTTTTTTAAAAAAAAAAGCCACAGTTGCCAGATCATGGCTTTAAGAGGAAATAGCAATACAGTACTACCTCATACAATGATTTTAATTTGTTCCATGGGGCTCGGTGTTGTATGAAACAATTGCTGTATGATGCATGCATCATATAGCAATTTTCCCTATGGGATGCATCGTACAACAATTTTTTTCACTAAGTGGTTTTGATAGTCCTTAGTAGTTGTGTATACCTTATCCATTTCTTATGGTTTACTGAATCATATGCCACTGTGATACCAATAAAAGCTATTCCTGTAATCTGTCTCTTTTCATATCTGTCCTTTATATGTTGGATTAAATCAGTGGTTCCCAAAGTGGGGTCCATGCCCCACAGGGGGACTTTGATTCCCAGAAGCCTAAGTAGGTACATTGGCTGATCAGTGCTTTGGGGACTTGACTTAGGCTTCTGGGAATTGAAGTCCAAAAACTAAAGGTTAGAAAAAAATGGGTTAAATTAAATATTTGACCAGAGCGTGAAGTTTCTTGTCTGAAGCCTGACTGTACTTTAACAATCATTCCATGAACAGAATTATAAATTTTGTTCACAATAATTCTCTCCAGGACTTTGAAAAGATGGGGAAGGAGTGATACAGGTTGAAAGTACTTGGGATCAGCTGGTTCTTTTCTTAACCACAACTTTCTTGGCCACAACTTTCACTTTATACCAGGCCCGTGGTGGCTTTTTGGGACACCGGGATAAGTCCTGGTGCACCACAGTGACTAGTGCCCCCCAAGAGGCAGGCAGGTGATTTTTTTTTTTTTGTAAAGTGAAGGAAAGTGGCACCTTTCAAACTTGGCTCTTCTGAGTGCACTAAGGCAAGACCTGCCTAGTAACAGCTTATGTCACCAGCTACAAAAGGGTGTGCCAACAGTCAATTGGTGCCATAGTGCATCAATGGTATTTGGGGACAAGGGGAGTGCTTGGAAGTGCTGAGGCAGCAGCAAGCGGGGTCAGTTTTGTTTCTGCCCTTTTATCGCCCTGCCTAGTGAGCAAGAAACCTGGATCATTGGGGATTGTGAAGAAGGTAGCACCACCACCCTGATTGCCCACCCTACCACCTCCTCCTCTGGATTGGCGGATCCACCTTTGCTCTGGGCGCTCCATGGCTGCTGCCTCCTCCCTTGCCGGAGATGTGGAGCTGAACCAGGCACTGCCCTCAGCTGCCTTCACCTCCCACTGCTTCCTTGGGCCAAAGTGGGAGAGACACCCGGCCAGAGGCACTACAAAGCGGGGAGGGAGGAACTCAGAAACTCGGTTGGGTAGAGAGAGATCTTGAACAGCCCTGCTCTGTTGCCCACGGCCTGAGGGAGAGGAGGCTATTGGCCCCAGGGGCCTGGATCCCCTCAATTCCCCCCAATAGGTGCCCCCCTAACTTCTACCCACACGCCCCAACAGTAGCCAGCCCAGGCCTACTTTATACCAGATCTTTGGGATCAGCATGTTATCCACACAAATATTCATCAATGTTAGGATCCAATGAATGTTTATAGGGCAAAAATATTTTATTTGTTTTGATCTTATGTCATTCAAGCCTGCAACTTTATTTTCTTCATCTTTTGGGTAGCAGTTTTCAGTTCTTTCTTCTCTATATACCTTTGGTCTGTCTTCTCTATGTACTTTTGGGATTTCTGGTCTTCTTGTATGTCTCCCATTTAATAACAGTTGGTGTGCAATTTGGGGCAATTCTAAGACAAATCCACAGTGAATCGAGACTGTTCCGGTAAAACCAGCCTTTCACATATATCTTCCTCAGGATAAAGGTTCTAAATACAATAAAAAGACACATATAATTATAATAGCAATCCTATATATAGAAGCATTATTTATAATATCATACAGACAATAAGGTAAGCAGTGAAACAAAAAACGTAATAAATCCACAATACCTTTGATATGCGTTAAGGAGCCTCTAAATGTGTGTTCTCTTAGTGCTCAAAAAGTTAAAAAAATAGGTAATATCAACGTGATATATAAAGGGATAAAGAAATCATGTACTAAATTTGTAACATCTGTAAAAAGTAGGACAAAGTCAGACCAAAGAACTACTTAAAGGAGACCTTCAAAAGACCAAGCAGCAACACTACAAGTAACAGGAAAGTTCAAGTTCTGAGTTTAACCCTTGAGGTTCCAAACTTTTAAACATGTGAATAAAGAACGCCTCCCGTTGTCGGAGGCGCCTTACAATGTTCACTTTTTCATAGCGGAGCAGTTTAATCGTCTCGAGAGCAAGAACATGAATCTGATCCTCAGTGTGATTGTGGCGTAAAAAATGGGAAACTAATGAAGCAGACAGGGTCTATGTTCTAATCCATGAACGATGCTCATTCACATGAATTCTCAGAGGGCGTGTAGAAATACCAATATAAAATAAATCACATGGACATTTGAGTAGATATACTATATTCTTCGAATTGCAATTTGTAAAGTCTCTAAGAGTGTGAGTAAAGGAGTGGTCCCTAGAGGAAATGGATTGAGTCTCAATGGTAAATCTACATATAGAACAGCTTAGATATTGATAATGTTCCGAAGCCATCCTATGTTGGGAGCAGGAAGAATCAATAACATCGGTCTTGGTAAGTATCTGTCTTTTGTCTTTTTATTGTATTTAGAACCTTTATCCTGAGGAAGCTATATGTGAAAAGCTGGTGTTACCGGAACAGTCTCAATTCACTGTGGATTTGCCCCTACGTTGTTTCATACTACTACTGAAATTGTTTAGGATTTTGCATTTGAAGAAGGATTCTACTTTATTTACTATATGAAATTTTGAAGAAACTTTAAAGATATGACCTTTGAATATTGATATTTTGCAGTACTGTATGAAGTTAATACTTTACTCAATTTTTTTTTGAAGATATAGAACTTTGACTTGTGGAAAATTTCCTTTGAGTTTTTTTTGTCTTTTTCTTGGTACTCATACCGCTCATCCATTCAGTGGACTTTTTGTTTGGTATGCAATTTGGTCAGGAGTGATTTTATTCAATTGGGGGGGGGATGTTAGATCATCCTGGAGGTTCTTTAATAATTTCCAAGCTTGGCGACTATTCCATTTCATGTCCAAATTTCCTAAGAGGTTGCACTATCTCTCTGTTCTTCATATGGTTTGGAAAAGCCCTTCACTCGTCTATATTGTCTCAGAAGGGACCAAGTTCAAAAAGATTGTTTTTACTTCTTGAGGATATACTTCAAATCTTTACCCAATATAAGGTGTTCTATATCCTCTTGGACTGTATCTGCAAGATATGATCTTCACCAGTTCAATCAAATCTCCACAATTTTCTGGGTGAGGGTCAACTTTTATCACTTCTTTATCCAGTTCTCATGCAAAATTGTCGATTGGGCTCTCTTAAAGTTGAATCTTCTTTTCAAATGGAACTATCACTGTCTTAACAACTGCTTCTATAGTACGCTGGTTGACCTCTGGTGCAGGGTGACAGCGGCAGCCTTGGATGAAATCACGCCACTGTGGCCTTTCCGAGCCCGTGGGGCACAACCATCTCCATGGTTCACAGATGAACTGCATGAGCTTAAACGGGCGAAGAGATGCCTAGAGCGCCGCTGGGAGAAGACTAAGAGTGATTCTGATTGGACACTAGCTAGAGCTGCTATTAGGACCTACCTAGTGGCGATGGGGGTGGTGAGGCGGCAATCCTTCACCACCCTTATTGCCTCCACTGATAATCGCCCAGCCACTCTGTTCCGGGTGACCAGGTCCCTCCTTAGTAGGGACCAGTTGGCAGGGGTCGGCTGAAGACTTTGCTGACCATCTGGTGGAGAAAAATGATTGGCTTTACTCGGGGTTTAATCCTGGCGTGGATGGGGAGGGCCCGGAGGAAACTGGAGCACAGTCTTGCAATGTCATCTCGGATCGGTTTGATCCAGTTGGCCCTGATGAAGTGGACAGACTCCTTGCAGCTGTTCATGCCACTGCTTGTCCATTGGACTCCTGTCGCACTTGGTTGGTGAAGGCCTCCAAGACGGTGACAGCTGGCTGGGTTGAGGCAATAATTAATGCATCTTTGTGGGAGGGGGTGTTTCCTGCACCATTAAAACATGCTTTGGTGCCCCCCTCTCCTGAAAAAACCATCTCTAGACCCAGCCATTTTGTCCAATTACAGGCCTGTCTCTAACCTCCCCTTTTTGGGGAAGGTGCTGGAGAAGGCAGTGGCGCGTCAGCTGCAGGGGGTACTGGATGAAGTGGATTATCTGGACCCTTTCAATCTGGTTTCAGGCCCAGATATGGTACTGAGATGGCATTGGTCGCGTTGATGGATGATCTCTGGCAGGAGCAAGACTGAGGTTGTCCGTCCGTTCTTGCTCTCCTTGACCTCTCTGTGGCTTTTGATACCGTCGACCACAGTATCCTTCTTGAATGGCTCTGAGGATTGGGGATCCAGGGCACTGTGTGGTCCTGGTTTTCCTCATTTCTGAAGGGCTGGACCCAATCGGTGTGGTTGGAGAGTGGGAGGTCGAGCCCTAGGCCCCTTAAGTATGGGGTGCCTCAGGGTTCGGTGCTCTCCCCTCTCCTATTTAACATCTACATGAAACCGCTGGGTGAGATAATCCATTCCCACGGGGTTCGGTACCATCAGTATGTGGTTGGCACTCAGTTGTACATCTCGGCCCATGGTGATCCCAGTGATGCTATTTAAGTCCTGTCTGGTTGTCTGAAAGCTGTGGGGGCTTGGATGGGGGCCAATGGGCTACAACTGAATCCCAGCAAGATAGAGTGGCTATGGATTGGGTGCCCTGGGTTGTCCAGGGAATTACCATCTTTGGTTTTGGATGGGGTGGTTTTACCCCAGACATACCCGGTGCACAACTTGGGGGTCCTCCTGGACTCACGGCTGCTGCTAGAAGAACAGGTGGCAGCCGTAGCCAGGAGGGCTTTCGCACAGCTGCAATTAATTTGCCAGTTGCGCCCATTCCTGGACAGGGACTCCCTGATCATAATATCCCTGGTCATGGTCACTGGTCACCTCCAGACTAGATTATTGTAATGCGCTCTATATGGGGCTGCCCTTGACAACCATTTGGAGACTACAGTTGGTCCAGAATGTGGCAACCCAGGTGGTGACGGGGTGTGGACGTTATGCCCATGTATGGCCACTGCTTCGGGAGCTGCATTGGTTACCAGTTTGCCTCCAAGTGCAATTCAAGGTGCTGGAACCTCCTACCAACCGAGCTACGTCTCCAGATGGAATTGCTGCCTTTTAGAAAAGAACTTAAAACCTGGCTGGCAGGCCAAGTATGGGGTGCAGGTGGAAGGGTGACTTCTGTTGGGTGGCTGGTATAGTGTAATTCCGGCCCCCTCGGTCCCTGCACCCATTTTTAGGGGGAGGGTAGTTTTTATGCAGTTTTAAATTATGTTTTTATTGTGATTGTGAACCACCCTGAGTTGGCCTTGGCCAAGTGGGTGGTATAGAAATCAAAATAATAAATAAATAAAATAGTTTGATGTTGTGTTCTTAGGAATGGTTCAACAACATTCTTCTTGGCTTGGGAAGCAATATAATCACTGACTAAAATATGAATTGACTGGAATATGTCCTCACCTCTATTGACCTCTATTAAAGGATGGGAGCAGCTTTGCATCATGTACTGTATTAATCTTAAACCTGTAGATTTGGCTTTCCTCCATTTATGTTTGTCTATATCCCCAAGAAGTGCTATGTCAACTAAAATCACCCAATACTGTTTTTGTTGTTTGAGAATGGAAGTTACACGTTTTTGGTGTGTGTGTGTGTTCCTTCTTTGTTGGCTTATAAACAGATGTGATTGTGTAAGATTAAACTTTGATCATCGAAGAAGTTCTATATCATCTACATTGGTCATAACTGTAGACAATATATTGATGTTCAATTTAGTAAAAAAAAAATTGCACTCCCATATTGTTCTTCTTCTTCTTCTGTGTCTAGGCCAGGCGTTCATTTGATCTTTCTAAAACAGGTTTTATTCCATTTACTTTTGGTAATTGATCCTTTTGTCCTCTGTAGGTTTCCTGAACAAACATTATTTTGCAAGCAAATGCCACATAATAATGCTTCCTCCACTGTGTAGGGACTAGGCATACCAAGAATGAGGGGATGACAAACTGACATGATTTCAGCAGCCTCCCTCTGCTGCACAAATTGAATACTACTGTAGAGAAGAGGCTAAAGATTTCTTAGTTGGGGGGATTCTTCCACTAACAAATTTTCAGTGATTTGAATTGCCAGTTAGGAATGAAATTAAAAATAATGGTGGGTAACTTCATTTAGTTTTATTTGCAGCTTTAGCCTTCTTCTGAGAATTCTGCTATAGAACAAACACAGTGTTTCTTGGGGGAAAGTTAATATCCCATGACTCTCAAAGGAACAAACAGAAACTGGATTTTGAAGTAGAGGTATCAGCAGAAGGAAATGAGAATGTAATATCTGGTCTTGCAAGTGGCAAATCACAGAGGGCCAGATGGTTTCAGTTTACGGATTTTTACAACTATTTCTGAGAACATCTGGTTCCTCAAATGCTTCCATTCCTAGTATTTCACAAGAAACAGAATTTTCCTCTTTAAGGACTCATCAATAGTGGCAACAACAAAAACGAGAGGAAAAAGACACAGAATTCTGGCTGGCTGGAAAATGCACTATTATTTTTATTATTCCCCCAAAACACACACACACACACACACACACACACACACACACACACACACACACACACACGACTGTGTCTAATAATATATTCTCTCTCTCTCTCTCTCTCTCTCTCTCTCTCTCTCTCTCTTTCTCTCTCTCTGTGGTTACCATGGCACAATAGTACTAGAATATTAGAGATCATTTCATAATCCTGTCAGTAATATCTCAGTTTCCTGTGAGATGAATTTGGAGCCATCCATACATTAGGAGTTTCATTCCCTTAGCGCTGCAGTGAAAGAAGAATGGTGAGACATCCTTCTTCAGGAAGAGTGAAAAGGCCTTTTGAATGTGTCATATAGCATATATGCCTTTCAAGGATGCATTTAATTACTATTGAATCCCATTGATTTAAATCAAAGGTGACAAATTGCCTGGGTCTGCTTGTTCCCTTCACCTGAGACAGCTAGGTGATAGAAGAGAGAGAGAAAAGCAAGGGATCAGCAGAGAGAAAGGAGGAAATGATCATACTTTAACAAGCCTTGTTTCTAGCTTGTTAAGGTAACTCTGTTCTGGCTAGCCAGATTTGCAAGAGGCACTGGGCAGAGCCACTTTAGTAAAGGTTTCTCTTGCTTGAAAGCCAGTTGTATCCGACTCTAGGGTGCAGTGCTCATCTCTGTTTCAAAGCCAAAGAGCCAGCGTTGTCTGCTTCTGCAGACATTTCCGTGGTCATGTGGCAGGCATGACTAGACACCGGAGTGCACGGAACGCTGTTAACTAAGAGCCACTTTAACAAGCTGGAAACAAGGCTAACTGAAAACCTCCTCCTTGGACTCTGACCATTCCTTGTGCTTTAAATAAATTGTTTATCTAGCTGTCTTAATGCTTAGAAAAAAAAGCTAAGAAAGAAAGAAGGAAGGAAGGAAGGAGAATGGAATGGAATGGGAAGAGGGAAACCAACAGACCCAAGCAACCAGTTTCCTTCTTGCCCAACTTTTCTCACTGCTGCTGGAACCAGCTGGAGTGTCTTCAGATAGAACAACTATGTACCTTTCCATGTTGGCTCAGGCAACCACTGCCTCAACCAGCGTCAATGCATTTTATTCCAAAAAAAGGTAAAAGCCTAAGAATTAGGGGGACGGGACGGACTACAGATGACATGGGGAAGAGGCCATGGCTGATTTACATTGACCTTTATGTCCTGTAATCATAATGGAAAATAATGCAAATCTAGCTGTTTCAATTCTGGGGTGTTTTTCCCAATACTTGTCAGTGTAGTTGCTCTGAAAGTGAACAGCAGTTCATGTTCAATTCTCTCTCTCTCTCTCTCTCTCTCTCATGTTACATGTAGGACTTTAAATGCTTTATCTCCAGCAGAACTGCGCTTTCAGTTCTTCCTCCTCCTCCAAATTGTACCACCACTGTTTTGAATTTTGATAGTATATCATCTCTTCCTTTACGTTTTATTCATCGGAACAGTAATCTGGCCTTCTCTATTGACTGTAATGACCAATTCCAATCCATTTTGTCAGATTCCATTTTTGGAAGGAAATGTGAACATATCTATTACTCACAAGAATAGAAAGCTTTCAAATGTGGTTTTTAAATAGGCCATTTTTTTCTACCTGTGAAACTTAGAAGCTTATATTTGGTTCCAAAATTCTCATTCAGACTTCCTCCTGGATTTTTGGTAATTGATTATTTAAAATGAACTTTGAAAGTAGAACAAATGTACTCGGGAGCCTCCATTAGTCTTGTATTTCAATTTCCGTGAAGTTTAGAAAGTACAATCCACACATCATTTCTATAGCTTTCAAACCCATCAGTTTGGTGCACTGTTGTGCACAGTGAATAAAACATTGCAAGAAAACACATTTAATTGTTTGTATAATTCCATCAAGATTCAGTGATAGTGTGCTGATGTTCATCTGTGTCTTGATCACCAAAAACATTAGAACTAGGCATGACTAACCTTGAGAAAAGGAGACTGAAAGACTTTTCAAAACTTTAAAGTTAGTCATAAAGAGGAGGAGCAGAATTTCTTCTTGGTTATCCCAGAGAGCAAGACATGGGCGCAAACTAGAGGAAGTCAGATACATGCTGAATATCAGGGGTGGCTCAGTGGTTAAGAAGCTCACCTTGTTAGCTGGAAGGCTGGAAAGGTGGCAATTTGAGACCCAGGCACCGCATGATGGATTGAGTGCCAAATACCAAGTTGTCCACTTGTAGTGTGTATTGGCAAATAAAGTAGCAAAACAGGCACATTC
Source organism: Bradypodion pumilum (assembly GCA_035047305.1). Classification (NCBI taxonomy): domain Eukaryota; kingdom Metazoa; phylum Chordata; class Lepidosauria; order Squamata; family Chamaeleonidae; genus Bradypodion; species Bradypodion pumilum. The sequence continues at coordinate 245,338,059 of JAWDJD010000001.1, read as the reverse complement.
TAATTCCATAATACAGGGTGTCCTCAAACTCACTATCCATAGGCAAAATTGCATAACAACAGAAATCTTGATATGTATTCACCATGAGTGGTGGAGAAGACTTGGTGTGTATGTAGAAAGAGGTGGCCAAATAGAAAAAAAAATTTGGTAAAAAAAATGGGATGGATATTTTTCTACTTAAAGGTACAATTCAATACAACACAATTCAATACAATGTCCTATGTGTGGCGACATTTGCACAATGTGGTGGTGGTAATGACATGAAGACAATGATTTCTTAAGTGCCTAGAGGAAAATTTTTATTGCCTAAATGAAAGAATCTATTTGTCTATCTGTCTGTCTGTCTGTCTAGTTGGAACTGTACAGCTTTTAATGCTGTGTAGAGCTTTGGCAGTAGAAGATTCAGCCATTCAGGTTTCCATCAATGTTGGCTGGGCTACGTCCAACTGTATGGCACTAGACTTTCCTTCCACTCCTGAGCAAATTGTCCAGTAGATGTCCTTTCAGCTTTTAATCTAGTTGTATCATTAGCGCCAGTGCAGTACTAACAAAAGTTGAGTGTCACTCTTGTTGCATTCTCTGCCATTGTCATCTTCAGCTATATGTGTTGTAGGACTGTAGAATTGTGGCAGAAGTGTAAAGACATGAGAAGCAGAAGGTAAAGTGTGCTAGTAATGTTGTAGATAAACCAGAGCATGGTACAATCCCTGTTTTGGACTCTGTCTCCTAGAATCGTACGGTCATGCTGGCTGAAGTGTTCTCTCACCTGGACTCTGTAAAAGTGTGTGTGTGTGAGAGAGAGAGAGAGAGAGAGGGAGGGAGAGAGAGAGAGAGAGAAAGAGAAAGAGAGAGAGAAAGAGAGTGAGAGAGATGCGCCACCAAGTTGAAACCAAATAACAATAACTTTAACAAAGCTTTCAAGGTAAGTGAGATATTTAAGGAGTGGTTGTACTGGTGCCAGACCTCCCAATGAGTTTCCATGGCCAAGGGGGATTCAAATCCATGTCTCCGGAGTTCTGATATGTCACTCTCTTCACTACACCTCACTAAGTACTAATCTCCCCCTAAAACAGAATTCAGGGTGAGCGAATAAGGTCTACAAATGATAAAGGAGGGGAAAGTGCCTCACTTCTAGCATGTGTATACCTTCACCAACAAATGTTGTTCCATATCTGTTTTGTTTCCTTCAGGCTGTTGTAAATTACTTGGAATGAGGGAGGGTTGACTTTGTGTACAGTATTTATGGTAAATAATGTCTCTTACTTGGACTACTTTATTTGATGGCCATTTTGAAAGAGAGGTTGCTGTCCCTGCAACTCTAACTGCTGTCAGCAAGCGTGTGTGCAACAATCTGCTTCTAAATTATCGACTTTGAACTGCTTCTAAAGCGCTCCTCATACATAAATAGCATCTGTTGTTTTGTTAGGAGCAAGGTGTGTAGACTTCACTTCTGCACAATGCTTTGTGGGTACAGAGGAGAATCACCAATGCTAGTCTGTGAAAATGAAAGCATAGAATGTGGTGAGGTAAAGAGATGCTTCCTTCTCTTGAACGTGTTACTATGCCAATTTCTGAAAAAAATTCCAAAGTTCTCTCATCAGATTTTATCCCTTTTGAATTAAAAAAAAGAGGTAAATATATACATGTTCATATGTACAACATCTTAGTCTTGATTGGCCTTCAGGAAAGAGACAATAGAACAGTGATGGTGAACCTTTTAGAGACTGAGTGCCCAAACTGCAACCCAAAACCCACTTATTTATCTCAAAGTGCCAACACAGCAAGCTCTGTGCTGGGGGAGGGAGGAAACACTCCCATTGGGCTGCTGGGCAGAGGGGCAGGGTGAACTCTGTCTTGGGGAGGGAGGAAAATGCTCCCATTGGGCTGCTAAGCAGAGGGGCGGGGCAAACTATGCTGGAGTTACTGCACGGGTGCCCACAGAGAGGGCTCTGAGTGTCACCTCTGGCACACATGCCAAAGGTTCACCACCACTGCCATGGAGTAGTTCAATCCTCACTTCCATTGGCCACTATTGGTGCTTCATGTTTCTTTAGCCCAGTGTATTATTTTCTCCTTAGTTTAGATGTGCTTTAATGTGTGTTCTTGATGTGCAGGTTTCATAAGGGAAATAGAGAGTGAATAGTACTCAGTATCCATTCCTACCCTATGTGTGCCTCCAGTGCAGATTTGGAGTGTAGTGAGGGTGGGTGGGATAGGGAGCTGCAGCAAGGAGAAGGCACAATCCCACTTGTGGGGACACATGGGAAGGGTGAGAACAGGGTCAGTGAGACGGTGTCAGCACCTGCCAAAATTCTTTTCCCCAGGATGAGGGCTATTTGACTCCCACAGCTCCAAACTCCAGCCCTGTAACATGTGCATTACACCTGGGTTGGCCTCTCCCCTCTTCCGGTCCCGATATTCAAACGGTGAGCTGTGGAAGGTTAGAAAATATATGGTAGCATTGAAAAATAATTTGGTAAAATAGTTGACAAGTAGGTAAGCAGATTCCAAATTCCTTGGAAATAAGACCTAGCATGGTCTTAGCGTTTATTTGAATAAAAAGCAAAGCATTGTCCATAAGGCAAAATACTGCTCTAATAAGCAAAACATAGCAAAACTTAAGAAAAACATCTGGTTCAGCGAAACCAGAGGCTCAGTTCAAGCCTAAGCAAATAGAATCAAACTGTTTGGTTATTTGAATTTAGCAGTATCATGTCAGAATCTCCCCTTGGTGTTTCTTTGTTAAAGAATGAGAATTCTGAAGTCAGCTGTAGAGTGTCCTGCTTGTTTATTTATTTGAGCTCAATTAGATGAACAGTCTACTGTGTGCTCAAAATAGCCTCTATTCCCCATCCCTTTGAACCATTTTGATTGTTACCCAAACAGATTCATGTCCTGTTTATTGTATAAAGATAGCAGCGTCTGAGGTAGTGACTACACAGACAAACCAAATTGGATCTATTTGGTTTTGCTGCTGCTTGATTTGCAGGCTGTTTCTTGTTTCTGTTCAGATTAAGTGAGCACATGGAGATTGCTGGTTATTTCTCTGCCATTGTCCACACTGGCCCCTTTATCTGAGGCAATTTGATCCGCACCACAGCCCACAGCTGCTCCCCGACTCTCATTTTATGGTTCATGCTACAGCCAGTGGGCTATTTAAAGTATTGCACAAGGTAAGGAAATAGGGACAGTTTTTCAAATTTCTCCGTAATGTAAAAACACATACACGAATATGGCGGAACATAATGGTCTGCTGAAGTTTGTTGTACAGTAATACCTCATACAAAGTCCGCTTCGTACAACATCGAATTCATACAACATCGCCTAATTCCTTTGAAAACATTGCCTCATACAAAGTTGCTGCAACTTTGTATGAGGCATTGGTGTTTTTCCCAGGTTGCATTGTGCCTGGGAAGTATAAAAGGCAGGACACATGCGCGCATTGCTCTTGTGGGTTTTGCACAAGGCGAAGAGTGTTTAGGAGTGGTTTTGAGCACGATTTTGGATTTTTTTGAATTTTTTCGTCAGCATTTTTAGAAGCATTCCTGGGATTTTTGCAGCATTCTTCAGGTTCTTGGACAATCAGGGTTGTTTGACATGTTTTTGCAATGTTTTTAGCCTTTAGACAATGATTTCTTAAAGTTCTGTCAGTTTCCTGTCTGTTTCCTTGACTTTGCCCTGAAGTCTGTGCTGTTACAGTACAATGGATCTCTATGGAAACATTGTTGTACGAGGCATCGTGGCAAGGATTTGGACGTTGTATGAGGCATCGCGGCTAGGATTTTGCATGCCTCATACAAAGCCCAAATCCGTATAAAGTCCAAACTTGTGGAACCAAGTTTGGACGTTGTATGAGGTATCACTGTACTTTCTTCTACTTCATATCAATTATCTTTTCTTTTTGTTTGTGCAGAGGTCAGCTAGTAGTAAACTAATGTGTCAATGCAGTGATATGGAAGTTGCGTGCTAAACTTGCTAGCTTTATTTTTTCCCCAATTTAAAAATATTTTGCGGTAACTAAGGAGAAAGATCATAGGGGTGGGTATTCCTGCTGTCCATACATCACACCTAGCTTCGTATGTCACCAGAATACCACCCACAATCATGCCACCCATCCATTGAGAGAACAAAACAACTGATCACATAAGGAAAACTCCAAAATGTTCTTGCTTGGAGGGTGGGTGGGGAAGAAGCCCACAATGGCAGAGAAGGAAACTCCATCTGAAGAACAAAAAGACCTGACTGATTTAATAATCTGTATTAAAAAAAGAGTTAATTCCACAGCACCGTAGCAAAGCCTGTAGTATTTGACCATTGAATTGCATCCTGAGCTGCTCAGCCCGCATTTCCTTTTAGAAATTAAGTTTTGTAATGAAGCCTGTATTTCTGTATACATTTGAATGTTATTTTTTCATGCAGAAGCTGTGATGTTTTAATTGGGGCAGGTTTTTGAACAAGTATATAAACTACTGAGGTTTTTTTAATGTTGTTATTTCACCATTTCCTTTTAATGACATGTCCTGGCACTTTGATAGATTGTTTCCCTTCCACTCCTCAGGAGAACGTTTGTCCCACTAGAGATCTTGGCAAGATAAAAAGGAAAGATTTGTGACAAGTGCTAGAGTCGAGGACATATTCTCTCAATCAAGGTTATCACTATAACACGAATCCCAAAGAAATTATTTCTGGGTATTGGCAAATGTTTGGAGCCTTGTACTGGGCTTAGTACTGAAGGCACCTGCACTTTTATCACCTGAAGGAACTTTTTTATTCTAGTGAACCTATCTTTCTTTATTAGAAATGGTTCATATTTTCGGCAGGAATGAAATTTTTATTATCTTCAACAAATGGACTGGAAGTGGACATTTTAAGGGTGATGCCTTTGTGAATGGCACTGTGACTTTTCCCCTGATCATATATTTTCTATTTAAGCCAGCCATGTAATTTTAAAAGCTGGCAACAAGCCAATCTTAAGAGTGCTCTCTGGGTAAGTGTTGGGCTTTACTAACAATTAAAAAAACCTGCTCTTCTCAAGGATAGACATAAAGGTGAAGCAGAAGGACCATTATCTTTTCTCCAAAAATCATACACCTGGAACACTTCATTTAATCATCTGCCTTATATCTTACTAGCATATTTTGCCCAGCAAGCCAGGCAGGTTTAACTTTTGCAGCCCAGTATAGGTGTCTGTCTGTCTGTCTGTCTGTCTCTCTCTCTCTGTGTGTGTGTGTGTGTGTGTGTGTGTGTGTGTGAGTGTGTGTGTGTGTGTGTGTGTGTGAGAGAGAGAGAGAGAGAGAGAGAGAGAAGCAGTCCAGAGGATGTGTATGGGGAGCAGGGAAGGTGGGATTTGGATTTTTTCCGTATCCCACTTTCCCTGCCATGGGGTTTGGGAGGCATTTCCACCCCCCACCCCCCATTAACTGTTTTGAAAGTTCTTAGAAACAGTTAATGGGGAAAAAACAAAGGCACAGGCAGCTATTCATTATTCGAATAGCTGCCTGTGGCTTTTCTTCCCCATTAACTGTTTCGAAGAACCTTCAAAACAGTTCATTTGGAGGAAAAAAACCAAAGGCAACAGTCAATGCTTCATCAGGGGAGTCGCTCTCCCTGGGAGAGCATTTCCCTCACGAATAGCTGCCTGCTGCATTTTTATTTTCCCATTTCGAAGAACTTTCAAAACAGTTAATAGGGAAAAAACAAAGGCAGCAGGCAGCTATTCATGAGGGGAAGTGCTCTCCCAGGGAGAGCACCTCCCCTGACAAAGCGTTGACTGCTGCTCCCCCCTCACACCCTCAACTTATCTTGCGGCCAGCGGCGTCCTTGTCACATCTTCATCGGGGTAGCATGGAGGAGGGGGAGTCCCTTCCTGTTGCCCCATGGATGAAGGCCGGCGGTGGCATTGCTGGGACCGTGGGAAGATGAGGGGCAACCCCTCCTTCCTGTGACCCTGCTGAAGCAGCTGTGAGGCCGGGGCCGGCCTTGCTCGCCAGGGCTGGCCTTGCTCGCCAGGGCCGTGGGTAGATGAGGGGATACCCCTCCTTCCCGTAACCCAGCTGAAGCTGCTATGAGGCTGGCGGCGGCCTCGCTCACCAGGATGGCAGGGATGGCTTTCCTCCAGGAGACAAAGTGTCTTCCGGAGGGAAGTTGTTTGCCGGCGCTTTGGCGGGTTTTTTTAAACCACGTGCACTGGCTTTCCCAATCTTCTACGCACTCGTGGCCTTCAGCCTGATTGGCAGAGGGGTGGTGCAGCGCAGTGGATGCTGGGCCTTGTAGGTTTTTTCTGGTCATATTCGTGGGACAGTTGCCCCATTCGTGACTGGCGGACCCTTGTGGCGATGCTCCAAGGGTGTTAAGGTAAGTGTAGATGGCTCAGATAGGGATAGTAGGGACGGGTGTGGGTGTGCATGCCGGACACCAATGGCTAACGCCCCTTCTTATAGGTGAAGATTAGAGGTTGACAGTTTCTTTTAAGTCTCACTCTCAGATTCCTTTAACCATCAATCCCAGATTTATTTCTTACACTTATTCATATAGTGTTTATGTTGGCCAGAATCCTGTTATCCTGCTCTGCTTGTGCAACAGCCGATTGTGCAAGCAGTACCATTGTGCAAATTTGCATAATGAGATATCCCATACTTCCCTGTACAAATTTAAGACCATTGCTTTTAACTGAAGTGATATTTTTTGGCTTGCACAATGATTAACCAGAGATGGCAAAATAATGGAGGCAGAGAGTAACGCTTTTCCTCATGCTAGAACAGGATGCTAGCATCTCACACACTGCTATTCTGCCTTTCCTTGAAGGGACTCAGGCAGCATTCATGGTTCTCCTCCTCCTCTGTGTTTTTGAAATGGTAGCCATGTTAGCCTAAGAGAGTAAAACAAAATAAAAATGCAAAAATGTTGTGGCACCTTAAAGACTAACTGCTATACTTTAATCTTAGCTTTTGTGGGTCAAGTCCACTTTGTCAGACATAAGAGTGAGACCTCATGACATCAATTTATACACATCAGGTACAGAGGTATAGAATGGTCAGTTAGCATAACAAATAAGCATGCAAATCAATGTGGTCTTCTACAACTGGTAGCAGCAGAAGATCTATGATTATTATTCAGATAAGTTGTGAAGTTTCACCCTGTTGAATTGCAAATAGTTAGTAGATGGATGCAAGACAAACAAATTTGCCTAGCCTCCATTGACACAGTGTGACTGGCCCAGGCCAAGCACCAAGCTCTCCCCTTGTTCTGAGAGGCAGCCTGAGATGTGGATGAGAATTCTACTGAAGTAGGTTCTGTGAAGCTGGTATAATATAACAACATATATAGCAGCATATAACAACCTGCTAGTTGTGATGTATCAAATTTGATAATGTCCCAGAAACCCTTGACTAATATTCAAACCTTTGAGATGGGTGTACTTTATCTCTTCTGTCATTCTCTGGATCCTTGTCTTGTAATTTTATGTTCCAGAATGACAACTTTCATATCTTGTGCAGAGTGTCCAGGTAGATTGAAATGGTTTCTGTGTGCTGTATTGCCATTCCTGATGTGGATTTATGTCCATTACCTCTTTTGCACAGAGATTGTCCTGTTTATCCTGTTTATGCAGAAGGCATTTTTTTTTAGCAAATTTGGGTCTAGTTTGAGAGACAGTGACTTGCCCAACGTCACCTCCTCAGGTTCAGAACGGAGTAACCCAAGGCTAGTCAATAAACTGACATGAAACAATCTCAGATCAGAATATGTCACAAGAATCCTTTCCAGGGTGTTATCTTTGCTTCTCTCACACTCACTGTTGGAAACTTTCCTGTAGGGTCTGATAGTGAACAGGTGAGGGCAGGATACAGTGCAGCTGTATCTCCCTTTTGGTTCTACTTTGCATCCAGTTGGAAAATTAGAAAAGCTTTTTATTTTATTTTTTACTTAAGAAAGTTTTCAGAAGGCTGGCCAAACCCTGGTAATAAGAAATTTTTGAATTGGTATCCATATTCATCTGTGCAAGCATATCAGGCAGTAAATAAAGCAAAACAAATGAAAAAAAGAAAGACAAACACATTGTGACATCTTAAAGAACAGCTGATATATTTTAATGGATCAAGTCCACTTCTTCAGAAAAATAGGATTCCCAGGGGATGTTTGATTCTAAAACATAGGTTCCCAACCTAAGGCCCATGGGCCGGAACCGGCCCCTGGTGCCATTTCATGTGGGCCCCCACTCCTCCAAGGGCATTTGAGAAACAAAATGGCAGTCCCATTTGAAGCTGTTGGGACAAAATAGCCACCTCTGTTGTGCAAGCAGGGCAAAATGGCCATTTGGCCCTCAAAGCTGACTGAGCAATTGTGACCCGCCCCATTGCTTGAAAAGGTTGGGAACCCCTATTCTAAAAGATGCAACTCTTATAAATCCTGACTGAAAATCAACAGAAACAAATTGTTCACTCATTCTATTTGGTGGTGAATTTATGTCTGGGTTTGCCTGTATCTCTGGGAGGAGACCAGTAGTTGTTGGTGAGCAGCTGCTTTCAAATGAAGGGGGGTGGTGGTATTGTAAGCAAGGGTAGGCCTTATGGACCCAGTGCCTGCAAGGGGTAACGTCCTTTTGTGGGAATGAACTGAAGATCTTTGCTAGGAAGAGAATTTTCAGGTGAGGACTGTAAGGGCTTGTATTTAGCAGAGTATATAAAAATCAAGCAAGCTTTGTGGAGAGCCAGGTTCTCCTGCCAAAATGAAACAATCGGGAGTGATTCATGTTGTCAGCTTTCATGACAGGATTTACCGTTTTGGTGATAAAATTGTAGCTATCACAAGAGTGCATGTGTGAAGTCATTACTACACTTTCACCACCATTCATCATCCTTCCTTCTGGTGTCAATTCACTGCACTTGTGTGATGTTAAAGGGAAGATGTGGGGAAAAATTAATCACTGCAAATGCATGCTTAACAGCTACAGGCATGCAATAGCTGCCCGTTATCGCACAGAGACACATAAATCCTTTAAAGCAAACTGGCCTTCAAATTCCATGAAAAGGTCACTCAATTTCAAGCCAATTAGCAAAAGAACCTGATTTCATAAACATGCATAATTTTACTCTAAACAATTTAAGCCCTTTGTGATATAAAATTACATTGCATCAGCACTTTCCAGGGTTACCTGTATGTAGATGGAAATTACCTGGCTGATTTATTAAGCATTATTGCTATCTTAGCCTGAGTCTTGGCAATTTTCTTATTGACATTCCAGGAGCTGAATCATAACCATATCTTCGCTAAACTAGAGGGCTACATAAGTTAGCCCACCCACCCCCACATGTTTGAATGGGAGAACAGGAAGGAAACGTCAGCACGAAGTTCTAGCAGATTTCATTTCCCAATAGCTATTGCTTCAAAACTGACTGTGTAGGTTCCTGTGATGATGTAGCATGGCTTTCACAGCTTCTTTAGAGTTACACAGTGCCAACATGTACCATTACTCTTCAATACTTTGGTATTAAAAATGGCAATCAGCAGGTATTTATTAGCCATATAACATTTAACATTTATACATTATAGCCTGGTTATATGGTTATAATACAAGCAAGTAACAAAGTACATCTGTCTTGCTTTAAAGCATCATAATCTCTTCAATACATTGAGGCAAAATTTAAAATTACAATGTTAATTTGATGGAAGATTAAAACAAGCTTTCAACACATGCCAATAGTAGCACTTATAGCATTTAAGGCACTTACTAATAATAAAGAGAAAAATAATGTATCATTCAAGGTAAATGTAACATTTCAGATTAATTAATGCATCTGTCAAATCAAATCTTTATTATTACAGCCAAAGGCCAGACAGAGTGCACCAGATAACACAACCATTCTGGCATCACATATAGAATAAAAGGATTTCCGACACACCGAGCATATACAGTAAAATATTTAAAAATAAAAATTTGTTTGAGAATCCTATAATACACACCATAGTATTTTACTTTAGTCTGACTGTCCCAAGTTCACGTTCGCGAATCTTAACACTGGAGGCTCACTATTTTCTGAGCACTCTTGGGGTCAAAAGACATGAATCGCCATACTTTTGCGAATGCAGGATGATTTCCATGCAAACCTGGCAACAGTGGCCGTCGTTGCCTTGGAACTGTCAGATAGTTATACACTCAAGTTTCTATTATCGCTGGAGGCCAAGTACAGAATTGCTAAAAAGAGCTCTTTTCTGAGATCTTCATAAAAGGGACACTCTAAAAGAATGTGCTCGGAATTATCTATCTTGTTGGTGTGACAAGTACATATACATTCACAAACTGGGATTTTCTTAAAAAGCCCCTCTCTAAATGCCGAATGGGACTAAAAGAGCATCTGTGGTCTCGGTTATTTAAAGAGGAAAGATAGGACAACGGTTTAAGCACGTTAAAATGCGGCCACTCAAACAAGGAAGAGGTAATTTTGGTTAGATCTATTTGGCGGTATATATCAGTTACCCTTTGTTTAATTTCCTCCCTGGCTTGATTTGGTCCCAGGGAAACAAGGTGAGTTTTAGAAAGTCCATATGATGTCAAAACTGCTTCTATATGAGAAATCCAAGGGGAAGTTACATTATCTGCCATCATTAAAGTAAGTAGACCCACTGGAGAAAACAGAAGTTTCACCCAATACATAGCGGCACATGTTAATAATCTTGCCTTCATGGTTAGCATGCCCATTTTAATGCATCTGTACTTAGACACAGAACAGGAAAACAGTATGATATTTCAAATACATCACTATTAAAACCTGTGTTTTAGTTATACAATCAAAAAAGTGTTATCACAGCTTCTAAGTCATGGCATGACTGTTATGCATTCAATTTCAAAATGAAACATAAACAAAGCATTCTTAGCTGAATTGTGAATTCAATTAAACCAAGAGACTTATTATTTTCAGTATTTAAACGATAGAAAAAGCATTCTCACTTGTTTTAATCAAAAATAAACACAATGACCTAGTAAGACACAAGAGACAACTTATTATTTGCCATCTCTGTTTTCAATGGAGGCACACTTATCTCTTTGTTTTGGAACATTAAAGCAAGACATTGCAAGGAATTTTAAAAAAGTACTCTCTCTGTAGCTTTATTTCTCTGGCATGATTCCTAGGTTCAGCTAAGATGTCTTCAAGCAAACTGCTATGACCCAGCCATTACAAAAGGCCATGTGAAGCCATGTATTTATACTTTAAAGGATGTAATGTATTTCATCTCTCAACCCTTATCTGGACCATCTAGCTTCTGCTTATCTAGGAGTACCAGTTGCAGGCTGGTGGGTGCTTGCTGGCCAGCATAGGTTATCTTGCCTCTCTTTTCTCCAACTTTTCTAATTGCCTGGTTAAACAGTGCATATCTAGCTTTAGCTGACACATGTAGGTCCATATAATATTTTGTATGTATGGTAGTTTTGCAGAATCTGAATTACAGGTAAAATTTCACTTTAGCTGCACAGTAGAACTATAGAGATCCAAAGAACAGAATATCTACAAGTCTCTCAGAGCCTTCTCTTTTCTCATTAACTGGCACTTAAGAATTCCAATAACTCAATCTAAGAAATTTGTAGAAGAAAGTTTTTTTTTTAAAAAAAAGTTCCATCATTTACAGTTAATGATGGAGCATCTACCCCTCAGAAATCAGGCCCACTTCACCCACTCTTCTCTTACACCTCAACTCCAAGTACTGACTTCCAGATTTGCTAGAAAGTCTGTTAACCATTGGAGGGCTTTCTCAGTGGCGGCCCCGGCTAACTGGAATGCTCTACCTGGGAAGTTGTGTTGGATTGAATCTTTAGGGACCTTTAAGAAGCAACTGAAAACTTCTCTTTTCTAGGAGGCCTTTGGCAGCTTGTTGATGTTTAAATAGGAGACCCTCCCATTGTGGCCACTTGTCTAGTGGTTCTTGGTGCTGATTGGACTGGGTGGGTGGTTTTTTTTAATGGTTTTATGGTGGTGGTTTTGCTTTTTTTAACATTGTGAACCATCCAGAGTGTGAGGGCATCCCAGATGGGTAAGGTACAAGTCAAATAAATAAATAAATAAGTAAATTTGAAGTTACGGATTTGTGCGTGCTATTTTATCTACTGCACACATGCTAGAAACCAACCAAAAAGATCAACAGCAAGCAAACAACTGACCTTAACTGACAGCAGGGAGGGAAAGAACACTGAGAAGAGACAAGCAGGACTTTTTGAATTCAGAGGCTAAAGTGAATGATTGATTAGTGCTTGATAGGTAGACAATCATCCCAGCTCAGGAAAGTCCTTTCCAGTCACTTCACCTATTAGATTCCAAGGATAAGATAGTATTTTCTCCATCTACCTTTCAAAGCTTAAGATGATCCCAGTTTAGAACACTTAACACAGGATCCTGCCTCCTTCGAATGTTGGCGTAACATCTTATGTGCACATTTCTCTTAAGTCTCAGCTTTAAAAAAGGCACCTCTCCTGAAATACTTCATTTGTAGTAGAATGTGAAGGTGAGTGTCTTGAATATCTTTAGGGGCCAGCCCAGAGGCAATCTTCAAGTTTGGAGGACAAGAAGGCAGAATTGTTTCACCACTTCTGCTTTCAACTATGTAGTCCCTTTGATTTCTATATTACGCTATCTGATGATATCCAATTGTAACATTGTCTGCTCAGAGACTTCTATCATATTTGCAATAAACAAACTCTTAACTTGACAGAATTCAACAAGCTACTTTCCTGCTTCATTTCCAATTTTAGGCCAACTTCTCCAGTGATGTTTTATTTTGCTTTAATTTCCACTTTTGTGTTCCAATAGCACATCCTTTTTTGGTGTTGGATAAATTTCCTCATAGACACTTGCATAGTTTTTTTCAGTTTCTTCTCCTTCATCATGTGTAGTTTCAGTATAAACATTAATGTCGTTAAACTTTCCATGTAATCTGCCTTATGTTATTGATCTACAAGTCTGCTTGTATTACATCTTGTCTCACTACTGTAGCTACACCATTACTTCTGAGTTTGTTGTCCAGAGTAAAATATTTTGTACTTATCTGATTGAAAATGTCTTACAGTTCAGTCAAGTTTTCTTACACCAAATATTACTATGTGTATTTGTTCTGCTGTTTGTTTTATGATTTTGAGCTTATACAACTTGATATTCCATGTTCCAATTATATGTGTCATGCAACACCAAACTTTCATTTTACTTTTATGCACATCAGTAACTAGATGCCATTTTGTCTTTAAGCCAGTGGCTTTATTAATGACAGGACTATTCATATGTATCCTTTGCTCTTCTAGAGTAGCTACCGTCCAACTTGGAAGTTTCATTTTATAGCACTACTAGCAGAGGTTGCCCGGCGTTGCTAGGCTGTTTTAAATGGTGTTGGAAGGTTTTGTTTGTTTACTTTGTATTGTTTTTGGTGTTGTTTTTCATTGTTTTTCTGTATTTTTGGATGTTTTTGTTTGTTTTTTGTTTTAAGGAATTTTTATTTAAACAATGTATTTATTTTTAAAAGTTTTGTTTGTTGTTGTGGCTTTTTTTGGGGGGGGGGTGTTCCTTTCCATGGGCCGGCCTTGCTGGCTGAACCGCGGGAATCCCCACGCCGCTTCAGGCTTCAGGTGATTTACCATTGTATTCTTCTGCATAGTACTAACAAGAGTTAGCTTGAGTGTCACCACTGTTGTCTGTGAAAGATCTTCTACCGGTATTATCTTCTATTACTGTGGATGCCCAGCAGGTGCACTTCATGGGTTATTTCACTCCCATCACCAAAGGAAAAATAAATTTTGTTCTTCTGATATGACTGTTTAATTTTTGAAGAATAGATGTATCTTAGACTGCTGACTCAGCTTTCCATCTTGGGCAACCTTGCTAGAAGTCTAGACATGTAATGGCATCTCTCTTTCAGATAATATTGCTCTCAGCTTCTTGAACACACTCAAAGTCCTTGGTGAAGTTAAGCTAACAAAAAGTGTAAAAAAAATCAGACACACTGAATCACTATGCATTTAATTTTTTGTAGCCTTTGTGATTTTTGTGCATGTTTCTTCTTTTGCTAAAGGTCCAGTACTTTTCAAGATCACGTATGGAAATGTATATCAATAGTTAGCATAATATGAGAAAAAGTTGTTAATAATGACAACTGGAATCTATGGATATAAGAATCCTTTGGACCAAGTGGCTGTAAGCTTTCTTATACAGTTCAACCTATCAGCCTATCTCAGATAGTGTGGTGAACTTAGCATGGTCAGAAACTTTGAGCATGCTGCAGTCATTCCTGTAGATGAGGGTAACCGAACCTGCTCCTTTTTACATGCAAAACTACTCTGCTTCCTAGTACGTACTTTACAGAATTGTCGGACCTCAGCTGCTGCTCAAAAGTCCACATAGTTAGATCTAAATTCCAGTTCCAAACCAACAGCTCATCCACTTCTAGAAATATGTTAATCACCTTTCAAACTTCATTACCATATTTGTAACACAAAATATAATGGATTGTTTTGCTTGGCACAGGTGGCTATTTTCTTATTAGCAAACTGTCAGCAACTAGGGTTCTCAAAAATGTGAACTACATTTTACGAAAATCAGGATAATAAAAAGGAAAGTTACATAAACATTGGATTTCCTAAAATTTAATTGATGGACAGAATTTCCTAATAAATATGCTGAGGTTTTTTTAAAATTTAATCTTCTTTTTTAAAAAATAGATCTGCAACAATTTGTAATTGTTATGTATTGAAATTCCTTGACTTTAACAGAGGAGTTCTCAACCTTTTAAAGCTGAGGGCCAGGTCATGCACCCTCAGACAGCTTTGGGGCCAGATGGCCATTTTGCCCTTTCTCCACTACACGGCACTTTCTGGTGTGGTGGAGGCGGTGGGGGGCCACATGAAATGGCATTCAGCCTGTGGCCTGCAGGTTGAGAACCCCTACTTGAACACATTCACTACTAAACATTGTGCAGTGTTATGTTTGCCTGAAAGGACCCAGGTAACTGTTCTTTATGAGATCTCCCAATCTCAGCAATTTTGTTCTGATACACCCTCCCCTTGCTGTGTCAAAATGAGCCATTTTCTTGCTTAGCTAATTAATTATTCTCACCAATAAGCAGATGTACTCTGGGTTCAGGAAGCCAGCAAATTATAAGTGTTATTATTTCAAGTTTAAACTGACTTCATGTTCAATTTGGGATGAAACTTTGAAACTCAATAGGAAAAAAAACTATTATGCGACTGAGAGACGATCTAATTTAAAGTGTGTTTTTTAATGCTTCCCTCAGTCAAAATGTTAACCTGTAGGAATTTGTAAGATTTTGTCCTTTTCCAGAATTCCACTGCATGGAAAAATAATATGAAGTGAAATCCTAAACGAGGAATAGCTAGTCTCATAAATTCATGTCATGCTGTAGGTTGCCAAAGTGAACAGACATATAAACCGTAGATATAGAAAGTTTTAGTGCTCCCTGCAGTGCCATCAACACACTTGTTATGAAGAAGGGAGCAAACATAACAAAGTAAGAATGGCCTTGCTGGATGAAAGACAGAGTCCATCTACTCCAGTGTGTTGTTTAGAAAGCAGAGCGGTGCAACCAATTCAGCCAAATTCCAAACTAAATTAAAACCAATCGACATTCACATCAGCAATCTCTGCCATTACTTTCAAATAGCTGAAGTATGTATTCTTCATGCTTCCCTGCCTGTGGACATCCCTGTGGATAAAACAGTATTAATTGGCAAGATTTAGCAATTTAAAAAAAAACAGCTTATCCTCCACCTCCCCACGCCACCCAAAACCTTTAAAAAACAGAAAATGTTACAGGTGCTTAGAACAAAAATCTCTTGTACAACTTACCTGCAATTGAGTACATTTATTACTCTTGTAATGTTCCACTAAGTTGCTAAGTTTATAAATATCACACAGTGGCTCACCATTTGCTTCAGGGTATTCCCAAGCAGATACCTTCACCTGCTTAGGATTCCCTGGAAATGGCATTGAGAGATATCCTGCCTATCTCTCCAACCCGTAGGTTGTCCTTAGGTATCCGTAATTATAGCCATTGATACCCTTGTCCTCAATGAACTTGTCTAATCCTTTCTTAAAGCTGCCAAGTCTGACAGCTATCACCACTTCTTCTGGCAGAGAGTTCCATAGACCAGTGATCCTCTAGGTGAAAAAGTACTTTCTCTTATTTGTTTGAGAACTACGGTAGTACCCAAAAGTTTCATGGAGTGCCCCCTAGTTCTAGTGTTGTGCAATAGGGAAACCAGTTTTTCCTTATCTACTTTGTCAACACCATTTACATGATTTTATAAACTTCAATCAGGCCACCTCTTAGACGCCGTCGTTCAAGAGTGAAAAGGCCCAACCGTTGCAGCCTCAGATGGTAAGGAAGGTATTCCAGTTCCCTAATCATTCTGGTTGCCCTCCTCTGCACTTTTTCCAGCTCCATAATATCCTTCTGGAGGTATGGCGACTAGAACTGTACGCAGTATTCCAGATGGGGCCTCACCATAGATTTATAAAGAGGCAAAATGACACTTGCTGACTTATTTTCTATACCCTTTCTAATGATCCCTAGCATTGAGTTTGCTTTTTTCACTGCTGAGGCACACTGGGTTGACACCTTCATTGAGCTGTCCACCAGGACACCAAGGTCCCTTTCCTGGTTTTTCACAGATAATTCAGACCCCATCAGTTTATTTTATTTAATTTAATAGTCATATTTATATATGCCGCCCACTCAGGTAGAACCCGACTCAGGGCGGCATTACAACAAGTTCTAAAAACACATAAAAACACTTTAAAAAACCCATATCCCACCCACTATAAAAAAAGAAGAGAGAGTTCCTAATTGTTTACATAACCCAGCAGGCGGGGACCATGCATGCCTGTCAACCTGCGGCTCCAGAAAAAACGGGACCTGCGCAGATCGCTTGTGCACAGGTCGCTTTCCACGCATGCATGGAAGGGTGTAGAACCCTTCCACACATGCGTGGAAGCACTCCACCACTTGCGTAGGGACTGCGCAAGCGGCATAGCGCTTCCACGCATGCATGGAAAGCGTTTCCACCAATGCCAAATTACGGGGTTTTGGCAGCGCAGGGCGGGTAATGACGTCAATCGGTGTCAAATTACGGGATAATCCCGGCCAAATCGGGATGGTTGACAGGTATGGGACCATGTTCCCATTAGGGCCCCACACCTGCCCTGCCAGCCATGTCTTCAATCCTTTCCTGAAGGGCAGCAATTCTCTTTGAAGTCTTAGATCTGTTGGCAGGAGGTTCCAGAGGGTTTGTGCGGACTCGTAGAAGGCCCTCCATCGGGGGCTGGACAGATGTGCACCCCTAGTTGATGGCACTATTAGAGAGCCACTCCGGTCCACTCTGGTTGGATGGGCAGACACTCTTGGGATGCTGCGGTCTCTAAGGTATCCTGGCCAGCTGCTATATAGGGCTTTAAAGGTCAAAACCAGCACCTTTAATTGCACCCGGAGACAAACTGGTAACCAGTGCAGCTCCCGAAGTAGCAGTTAGGTGCGGGCATATCGTCCGCACTCCATCACCACCCGGGCCACCGCATTCTGGACCAGATGCAGCCTCCGAATGGTCATCAAGGGCAGCCCCATGTAGAGTGCATTACAGTAATCTAGTCAGGAAGTGACCAGAGCATGAGTGACCATAAGCAAGGAGTCCCGGTCCAGGAGCGTGCGCAACTGGCGAATCACCCAAAGTTGGGCAAAAGCCCTCCTGGCCACAGCCGCTACCTGTTCTTCTAGCAGCAGCCGCAAGTCCAGAAGGACCCCCAGGTTGTGCACCGGGTCTGTCTGGGGCAAAACAGCCCCATCCAGTACGAAAGATGGTAGCTCCCTGGATAACACAGGGACCCTTATCTATAGCCACTCTGTCTTGCTGGGATTCAGCCAAAGCCCATTGGCCCCCATCCAGACCCCAACGGCCTCCAGGCATCCGGATAGGATTTCAAGGGCATCACTGGGGACCCATGGGCCGAGATGTACAACTGAGTGTCATCCACGTACTGATGGTACCGCATCCCGTGGGAATGAATGATCTCACCCAGTGGCTTCATGTAGATGTTAAATAGGAGAGGAGAGAGCACCAAACCCTGAGGCACCCCATACTTGAGAAGCCTAGGGCTGGACCTCTCACTTTCCAACCACAGCGACTGGTTACGGCCCTCCAGAAAAGAGGAAAACCAGGACAACACAGTGCCCTGGATCCCCAACCCCTTGAGGCGTCCCAGAAGGATACCGTGGTCGATGGTATCGAAAGCCGCTGAGAGGTCAAGAAGAGCAAGGGCGGATGGATAAATGTATTTTGGGCTTTTTGCCCCAATGTGCATCACTCTGCATTTACTAGTGTTGAAGCTCATTTGCCACTGTTTTGCCCACTTCCCTAGTGTCAAGAGATCCCTCTGGAGCTCCTCACAATCTCTCACAGTTTTCACTATCTTTATGTATAAGGAGGGACATTAACCATTGGAATCCGGCAAAGGCTCCCACACCCATCCCTACTATCCCCTACCGAGCCACCCCCACTTATCTTTACCCTGCCTGACCATCACCGCAATGGTCCGGCAGTCACCAGTGGGGCAACTGCCCCATGAATGCAAACAAAAAAGCCTACATTTCCCAGCATCCCTCACTGGGTGCGAGGCTGAAGGGTGTGAGCGTGGAGGAGGCTGGGCAGCTGGTGTGGCAGTTTTTTAAAAAACACGCCGTGGAAAGGCCCAACCCAACCTGCTGCCCCAAAAAAGTAAGTGGGGTGGGAGAGAGGGACGGGGGGGGGGGGGAGGAATGGCCCTGGGAACCCCGTCGCCACCACCACCACCACCTTGCTCCACCTCCCTGCCCCTCTTACCTTTTCCCGGCTGTCCCATTCCCCCCGGCGTGGGGGGATTATATATTTTGGCTAGGAGATCAGCAATTTCATCTTTAAGTTCCCTGAGAACTGACATCCTGAGGATCTCAGGTTGGGTATGCATACAGATGTCTACTACTGTACTTGTTCTTAGTATTAAGATATTAAGCTACAGTATTTGTCTACTTCCTGTATGGCTAAGGATCTCTAGATCAACCTATTTCTCAAGTCCATCTGTGTTTTTTCATTAGTTCACTCCATCCTGTTTTGGCGTTAATGTGTAAAGTCCACTCAAACATATGTTCTCAAAGTAAATTCATGTTACATTATTATATTTCAAAATATAATATCATTTTTTTTAAAAAAATAGTCCCCAAAACAAATTTTAAAGCTGTGAAAAATATTTAGAAATTAGACATTTCTATAGATAGTTACATCATGATCTATATATTAATCCTTGAGATTGAGATCTAAGAGATAGGACATGGTCACCTTTAATTCCCGAATTTCTAATTAAAGCCCTTGGTGTTACATCTTCTCATGGCTGATACTTTTATTCTGTAGTGCTATTTGATACTTGAACCTATTTTAACTCTTGTTTCCTTGTTTGTTATTAGTGATGTTGTATAAACAGACTTGTGGATATATATTTAATGTATAGAAAGGCAGGGTATGAGTAAATTACATTTAAATAAATAATATGTGTGTTTTAGAAATGAAAATTGGATCATCAGTTAATAGTACTGGAAAACACCTTGTACAAGTAGAATGGAGCAGGAAAATTAGATAATGGCTAATAGTTGATTTAGTATTAAATAGTAAGAGTGGGGCTTTAGCCTTTTCTGTACTACCATTATCATAATTCTCCATTCTGGAAGTACTACCTGCATTACAAGCACCTTACAAATGCATGAATGTGGGGCACATGGAAGAAAGACATAGATGTGGTTGAGCTAGGATGAGATTTTGCCAATCTCCCTGTTCTTACCCTCGTGCTGGTGGAGAGTTTGCTTTATGAACAGGAATCTCGTTGTTCCCCAATCTCGTTGTTCTGTGCAGGACAATGACAATAAAGATTTATCTATCTATCTGTCTATCTGTCTATCTGTCTGTCTGTCTGTCTATCTGTCTATCTATCTATCTATCTATCTATCTATCTATCTATCTATCTATCTAGGAAGTGTGGGTAGATTTCAGCCCAGCTGAGTCTCAAATCCTTCTAATTTATGCTTTTCTCCAAGATGCATCATGTTTAGGTGTTTGTAAGATGAATGTAATGTAGAAAATCCATCTCAGGTAAATAGCAATAAATCCCATGGTGAAGCATGGATGAGTTTCACTTTTGGCTACATTCTTCTTCATCTTTTAACTCTTATGTATGGATACATTTGTGAATCTGACTAACTGTTTATCAGACCACAAGCTAAATTAAATTCTCACCAGGCTGCATGGACCAGATATGTACAGCCTGAGTAGCTGGCCTGCCATCTCCATGTAAAGGACCTTGTAAGGGAAGAAAAGAAAGGTGGGATCATTTAATGCAGTAACTCCAATGAAGCTGAATACCAGATTTGACTTTTAAGAGTTAAACACTCAAAGTCCTCTGCATGGAAGGACAGATGTCAGCTTCACTTTCACTTCTCCCACATTCAATTTATTTAGATCTCAAGTTCTTTCTAAACTCATTTATGTGCCAGCTTTGGTAAGTTCTTCTGAGAAAAGAGAGAGAGAATTGACATTTTCACTCATTGTTAGTCACAGCACTTTAAATGCTGTAGCTTGGAGCCAGGCTTTCTCTCCTGTAAATCCTGCTCAGATAATTTAGCAGAGGGCTCTTGCAGGTGGGACCCTTGCCACCATCAGAAACAACCTCAATGGAATTGTAGCTAGAATGCTCCAGGTGGCAGACACAATAGCATCCATGACATATTTACACTTGGGTTAACTCCATTGGCATGAATTTCATACAGTGCTTGAATTTATACAACGTATGAATTTAGCTTAGGCATTTGCCTACTCACATGATTAGTATGCACTAGCAAACACCTCTGCTGACCTCTTAACTTGAGGCAACTCATCACTATGGGCAACACAATATGAGTAGTCTTCATGGGTGGTAGATATCTTCTTAACAGAACAAGAGAACAAACAGAATAACCCTAACCCTAGCTCTTGAATGTTATGAATGGAGAAAGATCCGACTTTGGAAATTGAATTCCACCTGGTTGAAGTCTTTTGAGATGGGGGTAGATAAACTCTGCGGGTTGTTGTTGTTGTTCAGTCGCACAGTCGATTCCGACCCTTTGCGACCCTATGGACCATTGTTCTCCAGGCGCCTCTGTCCTCCACCATCTCCCTCAGCACTCCCAGTTCTGTGCCCACTGTGTCTACAATACCATCCAGCCATCTCATCCTTGGCCTCCCCTTCTTCTTTTGCCCTCCACCTTTCCCAACATCAAGGCCTTCTCAAGTGAATCCTCCCTTCTCATTTAATGTCCAAAGTACTTTAGTTTCGTCTTTACTATTTGACCTTCTAATGAGCTGTCACGATTGATTTCTTCTAAGATTGACCTATTTGTTCTCCTCACTGTCCAGGGTACTCTCAAAACTCTCCTCCAACACCACATTTCAAAGGCATCTATTCTTCTGCATTCAGCTTTCCTAATTGTCCAGCTCTTGCATCTGTACATTACCACTGGGAATACCATTGCTTTGACTATTCTAATTTTTGTTTCCATTGTGATGTCTCTGCTTTTCACTATGTTCCCCAGGTTTCTCATGGCTTGTCTCCCAAGAATCAGTCACCTTTTTATTTCATGGCTGCAATCCCCATCTGCAGTGATCTTTGATCCTAAGAATGTAAAATCTGTCACTGCTTCTACTTCTTCCCCATCTATTTTCCAGGAACTGATTGGACCTGTTGCCATTATCTTGGTTTTATTGATATTGAGTCTCAAGCCAGCTTTTGCGCTCTTCTCCTTCAGCCCAATCAAGAGATTCTTTAGGTCTTCCTCACTTTCTGCCATTAGGGTGGTATTGTCTGCATATCTCAGATTGTTGATGTTTCTCCCAGCGATTTTAATCCCATATTGTGATTCCTCCATCCCTGCATTGCACATTATGTGCTCTGTGTATAAGTTGAATAAGCAGGGTGACAAAATTCAGCCTTGTCTTACTCCTTTTCCTATTCCAAACCACTCTGTCATTCCGTGTTCTGTCCTAACTATTGCTTCTTGGTTCATGTACAGATTTCTCAGGAGGCATATGAGGTGCTCTGGTATTCCCATCTCTGCGGGTAGGGGAGACAAATTTAGTGGATGCAAGGAATATCTAAATTGCCATTTTCAGCCATTAGAAAAGCAATGAGGATGCAGCCAAACAGAAACATCCCACTTTTTTTAATTTGTAGGACTTAGGGAAACCCCAAGGCCAAGAAAAATAAATTTCTGGTCTTTTAGACCTCTGGGAATAGAGAATATAATTTTCTGCTTTTAAAAAAAGTATGCTTGGGGCCATAAAGCGCACAAAGAGCCAACACTTTGTTCATACTTGCATGAGGAAAAAACAAAAGGCTTTAGAGAAAGGACAGCTGGGGAAAAGGATAATTGGTAGAAGGCAAACTATTCTGCAGCAATTGCTGTTGCTCCAATGATTGAAGGACTGGGTGGGGGACCCTGTAAATTCAAACTGTGATATCTTTACAGAGAAAAGATGGATTGAGAGCTGCTGCTAGCAGATGGGAAACACTTCAGGTTATGACCAAAATTTGACAATGCAAATGTTGTGACAAGACGGAGACAATTAAAGAAAGAGTTGTGGCCATGCTCTTGAAGAAGGAACAATGTAGGAAGGCAGTGAAGAGAATGGAAATTATTTTTGGGGAAGGGAAGACCTGCAGAGATTTATGGAGTCATATATCTTTATAGTTAATGTTCCTTAAACAGAAGGACTGCAGTGGCTCAAGTGCGTAAAACGCTGACTGGGAGGCAGCAGTTCGATTTCCGAGTACTGCAGGACAGAATGAGCTCCTGTCTTTGTCCCAGCTCCTGCCAACCTAGCAGTTCGAAAGCAAGAAATTGCAAGTAGATAAATAGGGACCACTTCGGTGGGGAGGTAAACAGCGTTCTGTGCGCTTCGGTGTCTAGTCATGCCTGCCACATGACCACAGAAACGTCTGCAGCAGCAGACAGCGCTGGCTCTTCGGCTTTGAAACAGAGATGAGCACTGCACCCTTGAGTCAGATACGACTGGCTTTCGAGCAAGGGAAACCTTTACTTTACTTTTACCTTAAACAGATCAAAATTCTTCTTCAAGCAATTGAGCAGTATGAGATTCTTTTGTTAGGGCATAGGAATAGATAAATAGGATTGAGTAGATGTGTACTTTCACAAATCCATTTCATCACCTGTTCAGACTGTAGTTAGAGGAAGGCTTTGGAGAGAATCAATTTGCTATTCAGAAGCAATTTTTAAAAGCAAGTGTAGGAGCTTTCAGATAGGCATACCTTTGTCTTGTCCTTTATTCAGGTTAGGGATGTAAATATTTGTTTGTCTCATTTCTCTTTGTGAGATAAGTGGCTGAAATTTAATGTGGCAAGTCATCCCAGAGTAGACCCATTGAATCAGTGGGGATTTTGTGAGTCAGTTCTTGGATAAATTCTATTGATTTAAATAGTCTTACTCTAGCTGTGAGTTACTTTTACACAATAAAGTCACAAGCAAAGTAGGCCTATTGGAATCAATGCAACTTATGCAGCATTTAATTTACCAAATACTGATTCATAGTGCAATTTACTAATCTAAGTAACAGGATTTGTAGGAATTTTCTTTTAACTAGAGAGTTTTGCATTTCTGGGAATTTTGTTTCTTTGTGTTTACTTTGTTTCATCATTTATTTATATTATACCTTTATCTCTCATCATCTCAAGAGAGCTCACAACCCCAGTGAGGTTGATCAGTTGGAGAGCTCCAAGATCACCCAGTAGACTTGATTCCCCGCCCCCCCAACAATAGTATAACTTCCAAATAATGTAGATGCATGTGGTGTTGTAGCATAGACCAGTGATGGCAAATTTTGGCACTCCAGGTATTCTTGGACTTCAATTACCAGAAGCCCAAGTCAGCACTCCTAATCAGGGCTTCTGGGAATTGAAGTTCAAGAAGTGCCCATCAGGAAAGAACTCAAAACCTGGCTGGCAGCGCAGGTGTGGGCACCGATGGAAGATTAAGCAGATTCCTCCTCTTAGCTCTTTGTTTTACAGAAGGGGTGGGTGGGTTTTAATGTTTGATAATGTTTTAAATGTTTTTATAACAGTTTTTGTATGTGTTTTTATGATTCCATTCTGTTTGTTATGTTGTAAGCCGCCCTGAGTCGGCGTATGCCGAGTGGGCGGCATACAAATCAAATTACTACTACTACTACTACTACTACTACTACTACTACTACTACTACTACTACTAATAATAATAATAATAATAATAATAATAATAATAATAATAATAATAATAATAATAATAATAATAATAATAATAATAATAATAATAATAATAATAATAATAATAATAATAATAAAAGAACACCTTGTAGGAGTCCGATCCATGTAAAGATAATCAGCCTCATTTAACGGTGCAGTTTATAGCCCCAGATAAACACAGGAAGAGTTAAAGCTAACAAAGTCCAGCTCCATTAGGCAAGTAAGAAACAGAGATAGAGAGAAAGTAGAGAGCAAGCATACACACACGCGACTGCTTTTTGGCTGAACAAAGGAATACTAATGGCGTCTCTTTATTCAAACAGAGTATATCAGAAACAAAACTTAAGGCACAGAGCCAATCAGAAAGTCAGAACCCAAATAAGGAGAAGAAAGGAGAAATCTTCTCCCTATTCTACGCATGCCCAAAATCCAGCGTTGTCTCTCATGCAGACAAAGAGGCCTTTGTTTACAAAATGTGAAGGCGACAGGAGACAGAAACCAGATACATTCCTACATGTCCTCCTTTTTCATTTAAATTTGAGAGAGGGACGGCTAATCATACCCCTGCATGTCATCATACTCCATAACTACTCCTCCATATACATCATCACTGTCCTCCTGCACATTGTACCCCTCCTGACTCCTGGTACATTGTTCCGGAGGATGATACCTCACTGAGTACAATTGCCATCGTGCAAAACCCGATGTCTCCCTTCTACGCAGTGGACATGTGTTACACATAGAATTAAGGTTAGGAATACAATTAATGCAAAAACACAAAGATATAAGGCAAATAATAATAATAATGAACCCATAAAAGAAAACTTGTCTAAGGACAGACAAATCAGGCAACCAAGAAGTCATCCAATCAAAGAGATTAACATCCGTGCATACATTGTTAGTAATGCTCTCCTGTAAATTCTGAAGTTCTTTATCAATAGTATTATTCAGATCCTGGAATTTTACCCGACATCCCTGGTTCCCGACCAGCTTAGAAAATCCTCTGGATTTTGCTAACAGGTAATCTATGGCCAGTCTGTCCTGCATTTGGTCTTGATGAAGCTCAGTGATTTCCATTTGAAGATCCCGTATGACCCTCCCTGTGGCATTGATTGATTTCTCCAGCCTACAGGTGAGTCCCAAAATGGACCTTCTGTTCTCCTGGGAAATGACACCTGGGTATGATCCCAATGTGAGTGCTCCAGTGATAGCACTCCCTATAGCTCTCCCCCAGGAGCTCCCATCAGAAAGCTGAACATCGATTATCACTTCATCATTGCAACCAGAACCCATCGGGCCGGCAGCAGCTCTCCGGCGCCGTGCATCTGCCTGAAGCGGCATTTGCACTTGTACGGGTAAGGTAAAATAACCCAATGCTGCACATTGATATTGTCCTGGATGGAAATTCGTGGCAACTCCATTAAAAAAGAACCACATGTTGGGATCCTTAATTTGCCATCCATTGCAAATTGAACCACTATCTATAGCAGAATAATCAGGAGTAAACATAGGAAACACATCATATATATCTTCAATAGTAGTGTTAAACAAGGTATAATTAAGCTTATAAGAACTGTTATAACTACCCCATAACCAAAAATAATCATCACAACCCTTTGTGCTTGAGTCCAGTGCTTCCATTTACTATTCCAGACTCCAGAACTATGACAGCAGAAACAAAGTCCTTTAGTGTATTTCTTGAATATCATGCTTCGCCAGCGGGTGTTGTTAAATTGTTCTGGGGGACTAGAGAAGAGTGTAGACCTATCAAGATGTTGCAAGTGTCCAATAACCAACTCAGGCGTGTTGAACAATGCCGGAAGAAAGGCCATTTGAGACACTGCCAGTGGATGCTCATAGTATAACGTTGCATTCTTACCATGAACTTCAAACATATAGTTAGCATGACGAAGCCAAAAGTTGGGGTTGCCCCCATGAGTCATTGTTTTTACAGCTGGAAGCACAGTAAGAAAGAAAAGAACAAATGTCAGCAACTTTAGTCTACTGGTGAACCACCGTCCTGGAGCTGAGTAACCTTCTTCTCTCTCCATGGGCGGATCGCTCAGGCAGGAATCCACACAGGTCCTGAGGTCGTAGAAACAGCTGCGTATCCTCATCCCCAGGTGATTAGAGGCACAGGACCTTTCCACTCAGGATCCGGTTGCTGCCGATAAACGACCAATGGCTTAGGAAGACACTCCTCGGTCCTGAAATGCAATTCGACTGGAGAGTGTGACCTGTTATGGGGAGCAAGAAGAAAATTAAGAGTATACAGTACTTTAGCAACAGCTGTAGGTATTTCAGCCACAGGAACCCCTCTATCTCCCACTTGTTTGTGTAACAAATTTTTGAATGTCAGGTGGGATCTTTCAACAATCGCCTGTCCAGTCGAGTTATAGGGTATTCCATGGGTTAGCTTAATGTCCCACTGACGGCAAAAGTCCTGAAAGGCAGAAGAAACATATGATGGCCCATTGTCTGTCTTAAGGCTTTTAGGTTTACCCATTACCGCAAACAAACGAATGCAATGTTGTATAACATGTCTGGATGTTTCCCCCCGTAAGGGTGTAGCCCATATAAATCCAGAGAAGGTATCAACAGTCACATGTAACTTAGAAAGCGGAGCCAAAGCAGGTACTTGCGTGACATCCATCTGCCATAGCTGATTGGCTTCTGTTCCTCGAGGATTAACAGCATCAAATGGCAGGAATAAGGGAGACTTCGTACAGGAAGCACAGGATGACACAATGTCTCTAGCCTGTGACATAGGAATGGAAAATCATTTATGCAAAACCTTAGCAGATTGATGAAACATTGCATGACTGTCAATGGGGTTGTCAAAGAGAGAAAAAACCTCAGCAGAGTCCCGGAGAGCAGAATCTGCTCGTGCATTGCCCTCCGTCAAATAATCTGGGATCCTTGTGTGAGAGCGTATGTGGGCAATGAAGAATGGGACCGTACGGTTGGAAAGAAAACCTTGAAGCTGTTGGAATAAAGCAAAAAGATCCCTATCCATCGATGGAGACAAATAAGCTTGAGCTAAAGTAAAAACAAGGCGGTAAACATATTGAGTATCCACAATCAGGTTAAAAGGCACATCAGAAAACGTAGAGAAAGCAAGTATGACCGCTGCCAGTTCCGACCGCTGGGCCGATGCTTGAGGTCCTGTAAAAACAACCTCCCATTCCCCAGTAGGACCCTGCCATGTAAGTACTCCACGGGAGGGGGAGCCATCCGAGAAAAGAGTAACGGCATGCAAGATAGGTTGCATGCAAAGCGGGGATGACAGGGAGTAAGAAGTGAGATTCAGCAAGGTAAACCGCTTATCCTTGGGGGGGTTAAATTTAACTTGTCCCACAAAGTCCGCCATGGCCACCTGAAATGCCTCAGAATGCTGTAGCAAGGCGGTTAGCTGATCCTGCGAAAAAGGAAAACAAACAAAGTCAACGTCATAGCCAGTCAAATGCTTTGCCCTAGTACGGCATTTAAGGAAAAGATCAGCAATCGCATCAGGTAGGTGATAACAGTTGTTCGAGGGAGTGTGCGCCAAGTGAAGCCATTCCACGATAGCCACCTTCTGAGCATTGACAGGCGCGAACAAAACAGCAGTGGGCAGCCTCGGTGTGGGAAGAAGAGCGCATGCCAGCGCAATGGTGCCTGAGGGCGCCCGATCCACAGCGATGGTATGCAGCTTTTCGTTGAGGCGTTGAAGAGCTGTATGCATCTCCGTTGTGCAGGGAATGATGTCCGCTGGAGAAGTGTGTCCAGAAAGAGCAGCAAAGAGTGGTGACAGTTCCTCAGTGCTCAGGGCCAAGAAGGGACGAGCCCAATTTATGTTCCCTAGCAATTGCTGCAATTGTACAAGAGTGAACTGCTCTGGAATAGCTATTGTTGGCAATAGCGGAGTTGAAGCGGTAGCTGAGAGCCTATGTCCCAGATATTGGAATGGATACATCCGCTGCACTTTTTCAGGAGCTATGATCAAGCCCGCTTGTTGCAAAATGTGTGCTAGGTCCTGCAGGTGTTTCTCCGTGACTTGTGGACCATGCAATAAAATGTCATCGGTGTAATGATATACTTTAACCTCTGGATGACGTTGCCTGAAAGGTTCCAAAGCCATGTTCACAAAATGTTGGCATAGAGTCGGCGAGTTGGCCATACCCATAGGCAAGACACACCATTCAAACCGTTGAGTAGGATGTTCATTATTGTATACTGGCAATGTAAATGCAAATTTTTCTCTGTCTTGTGGCGCTAGCAAGATTGTATAAAAACAGTCCTTCAAATCTATGACCATGAGTTGATGATCTTCAGGAATCATGTTCGGATTAGGAAGTCCAGATTGTAGAGGTCCCATTGGCAAGATGTGCTCATTAACTTTTCTCAAATCATGCAACAATCTCCATTTTCCAGACTTCTTTTTCAACACAAAAATTGGAGAGTTCCAAGGACTAGTGGTTGTTTGAATATGTCCCAGATTTAATTGCTCCTGTACAAGGGCCTCCGCCGCCTGGAGCTTCTCTCTTGAGAGCGGCCATTGATCCGTCCACACTGGCGGGGTGTTTTTCCATTGTAGTGGAAGTGCATGCAATGGCGCTGCAGGGGAGGCCCGTATCAAAAATTTGTCTGCAAGGTACACCCTGTTTTAGCCATGAGATCCCGGCCCCACAGAGTAATAGGAATATCCATAATCAGGGGGTGAAGAGAAACTTTTGTTCCCCCTGAGGTCTCAAAGACGATTGGATGAACACTCTGCTGTGCTGGCTCGTACCCGCCCACCCCAAAAACTTCCCTACAGGGGCAGACGGCCCATCCAGTTGGCCAATCTTTTTTTGCCACCACTGAAATATCGGCTCCCGTATCGATTAGTCCAGACACTGAACGTCCACCCATAATCAGCGAGCGGGTCGGTCTATCCTCGGTGATTTGTATCACCACCATAGCTGCTGTTACAGTCCCCTCCTGGGATGGAGTTGCAGTGGTCCCTAGTGGGAGCAGATGAAGGCGTCCTACAGGTTGTCCCTTAGGCAGGGTGAGATGTTGCGTGGCTGATGCAGGGATGACAATTTCTTGGTGACCCAATGTAACTGACCCTGCTGCAATGTGTACAGAAGCGGGTAAGGCGTCTGGGCAAGGAAGAACAATGCCCACCATGCCCTGGGGAATAACATCATCAACCAGTGTGGGAAGAGCCTCCACACACCCTGGCATAGTAAAGGTACAGTTCTTGGATAACCTCAATAAAAGCCCTTCTTTTAGAGGATGGTTTTTCCTATATCGTGAAATCATTTCTTGGGCAAGTTCCATATCTTCTTCCATCTCTTCCAAAACCTCCGCTATTGCTTCCTCACTGACCTCTGGTAGCCCTGTTATTTTGCCTGGCCCCGAGCCTGGCCCGCACTCCCATTTCCCTGCTGCTGTGGAGAAAAGTCAGAGTCTTTGTGCTGAGCAGCTGAGGGGTTGGCATTAGGATTTGAACGGCACTGATTGGCCCAATGGTACCCTTTCTGACAAATGGGACATTTCCTTGAAGGGCGTGCTGCCGGCTTTTGAGAGGAGCGACATTGTGCTTTAAAATGCCCTTCTTTTCCACAGCCAAAACAATGTTTGTTTTGAGCCTGAGTTGTGGGCAACTGAACTGCAGCTGCCAGAAGTTGAGCCTTGTAACTGTGAGTCCCCACATTTTGACAAACTTTCATCATGTCTGCTATCGATGTGCCTGGCCGAGCATAAACAGCTGTCAGAGCACCCTTACAATCCTCATTGGCATTTTCAAAAGCCAGTTGTTTCATGAGCATTTCCCGTGCCGGGACATTTTCCACCTGGCGGCTGAGGGCAGTCATGAGTCTGTTAATGAACTCAGTGTAATCCTCTTTAGGGCCCTGCCTTATTGCTGCAAACCCAGCAACTGAGCTATCTCCTTTGGAAGGAATCTTACTCCAGGCGCGCATGACTATCTGTGCAATATCTCCCAACTGGGCATCAGTGAGTGCCAACTGCTGTGTGGGGTTGGCAAAATTTCCCTCCCCACATAACATATCCATTGTGAGTACAGGGCGTGTGCGATTTACCTCCCAAGCCACATCCCTCCACTCCTGCAAGCAGAGCATAGCTTCTGCAGGGGGCAGGAGTGCTTTAATCATCTGTTTCCAATCAACTGGTAGCAATTTTTGAGAAGCAATGGCTTCCAACAGAGCTTTTGTAAAAGGTGCATTAGCCCCATAGTCACGTATGCTGACTCTCAGTTCCTTCAGATATTTGTAATGGAGAGTTTCATATCTATCTGGGATTGCCGCTGCATTGCCAACAGCCGGAGCCCCCCTGATTACTGGGTATATCTCAGTAGATTCCACATCCAGCACAGCTGCAGTTAAAGCAGCAGAGAACAGGTCTTTTGTAGGGCTAAAAGTGCTTGATTGCTGCAAGGCAGGATATAATGTCCCATCTCCTTTTCCACCCCCATCTCCATCAGGGGGCTCATGCTGTTGTTTCTCATATGATGGAGGGGCCGTTGGACTCCCTCCCTTGGCTGGAGGCAAAAGCTGTGGGAGGGGACCAGCAAGCCGCTGAGACAATAACATATTTCTTGGAGTAAGTCTTTGAAGACAGTTCCTGACTTCACTCCACATAAATTGAACTGATACAGAAATTCCTTCATGCTTTTGCAATTCATTACCAATTTTTTCCCAATCTTTTAAGTCCAAACAATCATATTTAAGCCAAGGACTGAGTTTTCCTATAACTTTGACCAGCTGCTGCACCTCCTTCTTATCAGCCCGTTTCCCATTCTTATGCAAAAGATATGAGATATCTTTACAAAGCTCCTGCTCTTGCGAAGCCAACACACACCCCATAATAATTTTTTTTCCACTCACCCTGTTGTAATTCTCAAGCGCTTGATTGGACCTCTCCTCTGGTCGGAATGAGTAAAGACCTTGTCCCTGGTCGCCAGTTATGAGGTGCTAATTGCTAATTGCTGCTTCAAAGCATTCCTTTGAATTTCATTCAAACGCCTCACGACGGGGCGCCACTTGTAGGAGTCCGATCCATGTAAAGATAATCAGCATCATTTAACGGTGCAGTTTATAGCCCCAGATAAACACAGGAAGAGTTAAAGCTAATGAAGTCCAGCTCCATTAGGCAAGTAAGAAACAGAGATAGAGAGAAAGTAGAGAGCAAGCATACACACACGCGACTGCTTTTTTTGGCTGAACAAAGGAATACTAATGGCGTCTCTTTATTCAAACAGAGTATATCAGAAACAAAACTTAAGGCACAGAGCCAATCAGAAAGTCAGAACCCAAATAAGGAGAAGAAAGGAGAAATCTTCTCCCTATTCTACGCATGCCCAAAATCCAGCGTTGTCTCTCATGCAGACAAAGAGGCCTTTGTTTACAAAATGTGAAGGCGACAGGAGACAGAAACCAGATACATTCCTACACACCTGGAGTGTTAAGAATCTCTATCACTGGCATAGACTTTTAAAAATGAGAAGCATTAGATGGGTTATTTGTATATCTTTTTAAAGCAAGCAGCTTATTCTTCCATGCCTACTATGAGTGCATGGAGGGTAAGAACACTAGTTTTGAGCAGAAACATTTATTACAAATAGCAGAAACCACAAAGTTTCTCCAATATAAGAAACCTCATGCTGTTTGCAGCTTCTCACTGAGACATCATGTTGCAGTGAGACACAGCCTAAGGCAGGGGTTCCCAAACTATGGCCTGTGGGTCAGACCCAGCTCACGACACCATTTCATGTGGCCCACCACCGCCACACCCCAAAGTGGAAGCAGACACATTTACAGCAGCCATAAAACACACCCACACTGTCGTAAAAGTGGAAGCGGGTGCATTTACTTTTGCTTGTGGGGTGCATTGTCCAGCCTGCTTAGCTGGCAGTTGGGGAGGGATTGTCAGGCCCATGGCATAAAAAGGTTGGGAACCCCTGCCCTAAGGTCTCAAGAACAATGAATCTAGCATTTATTCCCCCTGTTACTAGCTTTGTTTCCTACATCCTGCCAACCTAGCAGTTTGAAAGCAAGAAATTGCAAGTAAATAAATAGGGATTGCTTCGGTGGGAAGGTAAACAGCGTTCCATGCCTGCCACATGTCCACAGAAATGTCTGTAGATGCAGACAGCACTGGCTCTTTGGCTATAAACAGAGATGAGTATTGAACCCTAGAGTTGGATACAACTGGATTTTGAGCAAGGGTGGCCTATGTTGTGAAGGGGAAGAAAATTGAATTTTTATTAAATGAATTAGAGATTGACTTTTCAAAACACATCGGCTGAAATAAATATTGATTTGGCAAAATGGTGTTGTGGGAAAGGTTAAGAGATTTTTTGTCATATTATATCTACACATTTTTCTTATTTCTTCAGACTTTATGGCAATGGCTAGATATTTGTTAATTAAATGAATCCTTGGGAGAAAGTTTTGGAATAAAGAAAGGATTGTGAAATAATCTTTTTATCATATTTTATTTTGAATTTATAAAAACATATTCCACTTTAAATATTGTACTGAAAATTGTTTCTGCAGTGCACAACCTGAGATATCAAGTGGAATTTGACTGCAGTGGCTCAATTGGCTAAGATGCTGACTGGGAGGCGGAAGGTCAGCAGTTCGATTCCCAAGTACTGCAGGATGGAATGAGCTCCCGTCTTTGTCCCAGCTCCTGCCAACCTAGCAGTTTGAAAGCAAGAAATTGCAAGTAGATAAATAAGGACCACTTCGGTGGGAAGGTAACAGCGTTCCCTGTGCTCTGGTGTCTAGTTATGCCTGCCACATGACCACAGAAACATCTGCAGAAGCAGACAACGCTGGCTCTTCGGCTTTGAAACAGAGATGAGCACTGCACCCTAGAGTCGGATACAACTGGCTTTCGAGCAAGGGAAACCTTTACCTTTACCTTTAATGTTGACATTCTTTTACAGCTATTAATATAGCTTTTCATTTTAAATATCTATTTATTTCCTTATTATTTTTAAACTAAAACAAACTGTTCAAAAGTTTAAAAACTGTTATTATCTGGGCTTCTTTTCTTTTAACAGCCTAGATATTGAACATTCATTCACACAGTGAAACACCAAAATCTTAAACAAAGGAAAATACAATAACTTAAACATCTTAAGAACAACAGCAGCTGGTTAAAACAAGAGTCCTGTGTCGCTTCAAAAATTAGCAGATTCAAAGTATACTGTAAGCCAGGTTTAATTGTATTTGATGTCTCAAGCACTGTCCTTAGGTGACAGCTATGTTTACATAGCGGCAGAGAAGATAACAATGTAACCTGTGGATAGGGTTGCCATAATTCTCTCCCACAAAACCAGGACAGCCATGTGACATCATTGTAGTCTTCAAACTGTTCATGTGCATCCCAATTTATGCTGTCAACCCCCCGGAGAAGCCCCCACCAAACTGCCAGGCCCCAGACAAGGCCCCCCTGCAACCATCACCCCAACCTTCCAAGGTTTCGGTCAAATGAGTCCCCAGCATGGAAGGGGGGTTGGCCAAATTCAAGAGGACATGAAAATATGGGAAGAAGTGGGGGACAGACTCCCGAGCCTCTTACCTGTGATGGTTTCTGCTCTGGCTGCTAGGAAAAGTCCACCCAAAGTCAAGAGACAAGTTGCAACTTTCCACATAGTGCCTTCATTGGGGGGGGGAGCCCCCTTCTTCCAGGTATCCAGGGGAAATGGGAGGGGAGTTAAGGGTTTGCTTCAGCCCCTCTCTCCCTCCGAGGACCCTTTTTGGGGGAAGTGGACTCCAAAAGTGCCTCTGTCTCCTCCTCCCGCCTGGTGACTGTCAGGTAACTCCCATAAAGCCTGACCTGCCTGTTGCACCGCTCTGTCTGGCTCCACCAATGGCAGCCCATCTGGCCGTGTGTGGCGCCTTGGTGATCCACTCTCTCCTTGCTTTACAGATCCCACACTGGCTCACGGTCTCCCTGGTATGTGGGCGAGCAGACAGAGGAGAGTAAGCGATGGAGCTGGGCGCTGAATGCTAGCTTCATGCACTCTCTGGCCCTCTAGCCCTCCGTGAGTGTGGTGCGTTGCAAATCCAGGACGTGAACATTTTTTTAACCGGCCAGGAAAGTTTTCCTGAGCTTGAATCCAGGACAATCCCGGAAAAATGGGACATATGGCAACCCTAACTGTGGACCATATGATCATGAGATAGAAACATGTTTCACTGTCTTTGTGACATTCCTGGGCAAGCTCCGATGTTTGCACCACAAGGACACAAAACTATGGAACTCAAAAGTGGCTGCTGATAGGATTCTGTTCAATTAGAGCTAAAAGTGAAACTAGATGTCTTTCCTCTTGTAGGTACTTAGTATTGTTTAGTAAGCTAGTTTTAACTAAGCATCTTCTAATGGAAATGTCTCTTTACTCATCTTGTATGCATCTGGACTGTGTATGTGTGTGCACATATGTGTGTGTGCAGAGACAGAAGCAATATGCAAAAATAAAGATATACAGAACAGAGTGAACAACTGCCATAATAAATAACAGTATGTTTATTTAATCTGAGATGGGCAACATGTGGCCCATTGACCATGTGTGTTCTGGGGGGGGGATTTATCCCCCATACTTGTAACGAAGAGGGAAAATCTCATTTAAGTCCCAAACATACTTGCCATAGATCAGTTTCCCAGTGGCTCTTGAATTTAATCGCACAAGAAAAGAGCAGCAGTGGGAGCTAGACGGGTATTCTCAAGCTTTACTAAACAAGGTGAGCCTAACCAAGCACTAAGTCCAGAGACAAACTAATGGCTGCCTGTGGCTCATGCTACTTTCAGAGTGTTGAGTAGTGCTTTTCTGCGTCTTCACTATTTGAATTCCAAAATTCTAACTGAGTGATCCATTCAGCTTCTCACTCCAGGATTCTCTTCCTTGCTCTGAGAAGTCACGTCGAGGAAATCCCTATTGATGTTAAAGATCTCTCCTGGTACTCAACAAGGAATTCACTCTCTGTGTTCCATTTGGACCATCCACTATTAGGAGAAGGTGAATTGCATTTAGCCTTTTTGATGTGGATGGTATTCTCTAGATACCACTGCATATCTCTTAAGAAAATGCCGTAACCAGCTTCTATCTTAATAATAACAATTGTACCAAGGAGAATAGTATCCCTGGATCTGGTTAATAACCACCCTTATCACTGCTTATAACTGATCTTAGGTCATTACAGTATTTACACTGCACCTTGCCCTTTCAAAGCAAAATGGTTTTTTCCTCCCTCCAACTTCTCTTGGGAAGTATCTCATTTTAAGTAATTTGTCCTAAACACTCCTCCTCTTCTTCTTTGCCTCCTCTTTTACTCCATCAGACATCGAGGGGAAATGCCCTTCAGTTTGGTAAAGGCCAGCAAGTTCAAAATTTGATATATTAGACAAGGTCCTTACGGTTGCATCTGGGCACTACATTCCCCATACATTTTATCTTGGGATGTAAATCCTTATCTTGACTTTGGCTGCAAATTGAGCAAAATTGCTCTTATAAAACAGGTTACAGAAGGAAGGTCTTAAGAGAAATAACACATACGAAATGGTGTCAGCTTCTGCTTTCTTGTATGGAAGGTTAAGTACTGCAAATATTCATCAGGTGCATTGTTTTAAATAGTAAGCTTTCTGTGCTTTCTGTGAGTGTGTGCTTTACATGTGAAAGTGAAAAGCCACTCTTTTTCTACAAAGACATTTATTTTTACTAATGACAGACTTTGAGGAGAGGAAAAAGTATTCCTTGTCTTGTTTCTTCTCAGATGATAGGAGTTTCCCAGTTGAGAGTCCCAACCTTCATAGTCCTTCATAGTTGATGGCCAGTCCCTATAGCAATAGCAATTACACTTATATACTGCACCATAGTGCTTGGTGTACTCTTTGGGCGGTTCACAAGTAAATTAGCATTTTGCCCCAAATATGCTGGGTATTCATTTTACCAACCTCAGAACGATGGAAGGCTGAGTCAACTTTGATCCCCATCAGGATCAAACTCACAACATTTTGGTTGCACTTTGCATGATAAAAAAATCACCCTAGAAAGCATTTTAAGTAGAAAAAATGTGTTTTCACTCCTAGCCTCAACCAAGTAGTCAGCACAACAGACTTTCCCAGCATAGATTGGCTGGAATTGTGAGTAGTGAAGAAAGTTCTGGAATCTTTCCAGGACAACTTCCAGGAACAGGAGGTACTAGTAGAGAAAGACCATGTGACCACAGAGATCCACATACATAATCAGAGGAGCTTATATTCAGAACTTTTGATGAAGAAAATTGACCTGCTAATGTTTTGGGCCAAATCTTGTAAATGCGGAAGTGGGTACATTTACGACAACCATAAATGTGTGTGCTTCTGCTTCTGCGGACGTGGTCTGGCCCACTCAGCTGTCTGGGGGCATGGCATAAAAAGGATGGGAACCCCTGTCCTAAAGGCAGAGCATGTCCACGGAATCAT
This sequence comes from Bradypodion pumilum, assembly GCA_035047305.1. NCBI lineage: Eukaryota > Metazoa > Chordata > Lepidosauria > Squamata > Chamaeleonidae > Bradypodion > Bradypodion pumilum. Next base: position 245,301,262 of record JAWDJD010000001.1, on the reverse strand, counting down.
GAACTGAGTCAGACTACCTGAGCTACATAGACCAGGTCGACAAGTGCAGTTTCTCCAATACAGTGTTCCAGTTGATTACAGTAAGGTTCAGAGTGCTAGTCCTGGGCCTCTTGTCCATGTTATATAACAAAAGGAGCAGCTCTCCTTTTATCAAAGTGGGATGCCTTCATATTCCTTCATATTCCCCAGCTCTAGATAAATCAAAAACAGGTTAATCACATGGTTCATTGATACAAATCACAATGGAGTCAGTGCAGCAAATGGAGTCAATGCAGGCTGTGTAGACTGGCTGTATAGAGGCACAAGTTCAAGGGAAGAAGGTTGGAGAGGGCTGTTTGTTGTCATATTGTCATTTGTATAACTACAGTACATTAATGCCATTTCCAAAGTGTCAATAGTTTTGTTCTTATACTCTCTCATTCTCTTCTGTCATCTGACAGGACCAGGACCAGCCGCTTGAGAAATAGTTTCTACCCAATAGCGGTTCTGGCTTTGAATGCAGTGCAATGCAGTCTATGAGGAAGCTTCTGATATATAGTTTTTAGAGTTTTTAGTGTTTTAGAGTTTTTAGAGTTTTAGAGCTTTTTAGGGTTTAAATATGTATATGTGGGGTGGGAGTATGTTGATAATTTTGTATATTATTTCGTTTAGGTTTTGTTAGGTTGATAAGTGTTTTCCTCCCCAATCTCGTTGTTCTGTGCAGGACAATGACAATAAAGATTTATCTTATCTTATCTCTGGGTATATGCAAGACATTGTAGCTCATACTTATTATTGAAATCCCACTTCATATTTTTTTTTCCTTAAAGCCTATAGGAATAGGAGCAGTTTAATGATAAAAAAACTTTGTTCTTTCTGTTACTTATATATTTATCTCCATTTCAAACAATATATTTTTGAGCAATACTGCACAGGCAATAGTTTTAGGAAGTGTTAACAATTTTAAATACTCGTAAGACAATCCTCTATTACATAACAAGTTCCTTAATTGGCAATGACTATGATAGGAACATTACTTTGATAGAATGTTCTCTATGTTTCCATGTGCCAAACTGGCATGCATTTATAAATGAAATCAGGGTTCAACTAGGAAATGTATTTTGACCAGAGCAAGAGAAGAGTGAGTTTCTGTTAAGTCTGGTGGATGGAGATATGGTGGGGTGGTGTAATGTGAAAAGAATACTTGATATAAAAGTTCAGGGAAAGTTAATAAGGTACAAGTATCACAATACAAGACAACACTATTAGCCTGCATGGTATGCTTTATAATTGTTGAATTGTGTTGTTTTCTGTTAAATGCTACCAGAATCTATTTGGTGAAAGGAAGATGGTAGAATCCAGTTCTACATCTATAAAGCCAAGCTCATGCAATCCTATCCTTCAATGAAGTTCCTGCATTCCCTTTAGAGAATGGTAGTTTTGAGAGAATTAATGAAATGGGTCATAGGAGCTCAAAGAAATAAAATGTGGTAACAGCATGTACAGTAAAGTTAAACATATTTCCCTACATACCCAACATGGTCTGACATATTTCCTTCCTTATGCCCAATCGACACTAAGGAGATTTATGTCTGGGTTATTCATACTTGTGTATTGATTACAATGAATATGTTGATTATATTTATGCAGTTGATGCCACATCTGACTTACTTCTGATAGTTTGCATTAGAACATCTTCATCTTTTATGTGCAGTAAATTCCAAAAGTGTTAATACATATCACAGATGACCTAATGCCAGATTCCATTCACTAGTTTCCCCTATCCCCATTCTTAACTTTGCAAGATGGGACTCTGTATTCAGCTCTTGCTATGCTTTTCTGATTTCTGTTCTCACCTATGTGAAATCACACTGTGATTCCATGCAACCAGTGCTTATGAATTTTGTTATGTTGGCCAATACAGTATTAGCATATGCTGAAAGACCTTGATGATTCAGGGTCCAGTGATGTTGGAGTAACTCTATTTGCTGAATAATGCATTAAACTAAATACCTTGCAGCAGATTGATCCACGTTAAGTTGATTACAGAAAGATGTGAATTGGTTTATCTGAGATCTGTATAATACAGGTTTAGCAGCATGAGTAATGTCCTTGGATCAAATTATTTAGTAACAAGATAGATATTGCTGGGAGATTTCATTTAAAGTAAGTTTCGTGGTTGATAAAGAAAGACAAACAGACAGAAAGAAAGAAAAAAGTAACTAAGTCAGTGGTTCCCAAAGTGGGGCACATGTCCCACAGGGGGACTTCAATTCCCAGAAGCTTCAGTCAGTACATTGACTGATCAGTGCTTTGGGAATTTGACTTCTGGGAATTGAAGCCCAAAAATCAAAAGTTAGGAAACACTACAGGAATTCAGCTATGTCAAACAGTAAAATTACTTGAGCCTTTGGTGTGCTACCTTGCCTTTAGCAATGAAACATATTTTCCTCTACATATTTAATGATGGAAAAAGAATTCCATATCAACTTAGTTTTAAAAATGAATTTGTCCAATTCATATTCTGCATGACCAATGGTAAAAAAGTGTGTGACTCTTTCATGTTCCCACCAATAGTTAGCATCTGCAAGCATCAGATTCTTTTTTGCCCAATCCCCCCCCAAAAAAATTCTAATAGGAAATATATTAAATGTTAAGATATAGTGAGAGCACACATTTTTTAAAAAAAACTGTTTAATAGTGTGTACAATAGGCAAAACCATGCCAAAATACAGACACATGCCATTATTGGGAGGGAAACAAATAATAACGTTATCAACCTAAAGCAAAACATTGTTGAAAATGCAGGAGGGCTTCAGAGAACCATTACAAGATTGAAAATTTTGAATTCTGATTGATACTACATTCATTAATCTTTTCCAGTATTTTCTATAATTAGAATGCAAAAGCAATCAGTTCATTGTAACATGGATTTGGCTGAATTTTATAGCTCACTAACAATGATGTGGGTATCTAACTACATTTTGCTATAAAAAAGATAGTTGGGCTAGAATCTCACTTCCTTAAGAGTATACTTTGCAGAACTTAACGGCTGGTATCCTGTTGCTTAGTGTAGTGAATTACACTAAAGTAAGAGTGTTCTGTGCACTCCAGTGTCGAGGCATGCCTGCTACATTTCCATGGAAATATCTGCAGATGCAGACAGCACTGGCTCTTTGGCTGTAAACAGAGATGAGCACAGACCCCTAGAGTTGGATACGACTGGCTTTCGAGCAAGGGGCAACTTTTACATTTTACTTTTACCTTTACCTAATGTGACTTGCTACACTAAGCAGTAGGTTTCAGCCATTGGGTCAGCTTGCAAGTAGTTCACCAATAGCACTCGTATCAAGTTGAGTGGACCCCAAGGCAGCATATATGGATATTCCTATACTAACTAACCCTAGCTCCTGCTTAGATCCAGAGACCACCTTAGCCTCAGCAAAGGGCCTAACAAATTGTATCTTCAAAAGAACCTTTGAGTAAATTTCTCTGTTAGAGCTGCTTCACACAGATGACAATAGCTATGTAAATGCAAATTAACATGTATCATACAGGTAGGGCTGTATGCAAAATTCTACATCTCAGTGCAGACTTGCATCATGAATCAATATGAACCAAGAAGCAGTTTCCTCACAAACTGACTATGTTTTTTTTTTAAAGTTTGTGATGCATTTGGGCAAGGGGAGCAGCAAACCCTTCCCCAACAACAATGTGAACATTTTTTAAATGCACATGTGCACACAAAAACACAGAGAAATGTTTTATTCATTGAGAGCTGAGAAAGTGTGTACTTTGAAGGTTAACACAAAAGGGAGCTCTACATTTAAAATGCATTCAAAAATGTAAAAAGCAAGTACATCAGGTAAGAGAGTTTTGTTTTAAACATCCCTCTGACAAGATTGTGTTCTTTTTACACCCAGCTTTTAATATTTAGCAGTTAGTCTTTAAAATACAGCAGTCTTAAAAGTGCTGGAGTGTTTTTTTTTCCCTGATAAGCTTTTAATATGGGATGCTTAAAAAAAAATAACTGCGTTACAGAACAAGATGGGAAATGTCTGGAATTTTATAATGTCCACAGTCCCAAAAGCAATGTAGTCATTTCTGTTCAAGAGATAATAGATAAGTCCTATGAGAGGATTTATCCCTGATTTCATATTTGTTGCGGAGATTTTCTTGCTTGAGAAACTGCTTAGGTCACATAATTGCATGTGTTGAGTTTCCACCCCTGCCTGCCCCCATTTTTGTTTAAATGAAATGTTGGGTTCATGTCACTAAAATTTGGATGCCTTGTCATTTCTTTCAGGGCTTTGCTTTCATTTTTAGCTAATGATCCAGATAATCATTACTTAATACAGTTTAAATCTAAAGCTGGCCCAGATATCTCACATTAAGCATGCACATCCCTGAGCTTTTGAGCCTGGTCACTGGGCTGAAATGAAGAAGGATAAAATCCTCATTTTCATTATTACACGTCCCTTGTTTCCTAATATTGCATTCAATCCAAGATGTTCCAGCTCCTCTTAAATCATGTACAAAGAAACACTGAACCCAGATTAGATTCCTGATTGCAAAATATAGATAAATTTAATTCCAATTCCACTGCTGTATGTGTTCACTTTAAAGACCATTCCCTTCTGTATGGATTTGCATTTTCCCCAGAGATTTTCACATAATTTTATTTATTGGTTTTTTGTTTTATATATGTAAACTAACCCCAGAACATTGTCAGTTGGATGAGCATCATAAATTAATCAATAATCTAAGATAGTCATGAGGGCTGGAGGACCGCTTCCAAACATGTATTTTTCTTTTTCTTTTATTTATAAAAAGGTAATAACTGTTTCAAGTAACTAGAAAATGTAGCTGCAGCTTTGGAAAATGGCTGTGTATGAGTACAATTCCCACAGCTCTCTGTAAATATGAAAATATGATTCTCCTGTGGTTATTTTGCTTACAGGGCACTTACAGTGCCATTTTTGTGTTTGCAGAGGCAGAAAGAGTTCCTAGCCATTGGAAAATGCTTGTTTTTTACCCGTCTTAATAAGAACCTCCTCCCCAAGGTAGGCCTCAGCCCGCCTTGTTCAATATGTTTAGAGCAGGCTGCAAAACAGGATCTAATTAGATTTTGTATTCATCCAGTTTGGAGCAGAATTTTAAAATGTGTTTTCCAATCTTCCCCAACTCTTGTGCAGATCAAAATGTGGTTCCCTTGAGCAGCGTTTCCCAAACTTCTTTTATTGTGGAACCCTAGCATTACTATCTTGTTGGCATCATCAAAAGTCTTTCATGTCTTTCTTCTTCTGGTTTCCTTTTTAAATATTATTTCTGGTTTTCAGTTTTGTTGTGGATTAAACTTTATTGTTAATTTGATGATGACGAGGTCATTATCATTGTATATTGATTATGCTTGAGTTTCAGTTGTACCATGTAGGGTTGATTAAGTCTTTCCTGCCATTCTTCTCATGGGATTGATGGAGGGGAAGGGGGAGAGGGTGGCAAAACCGATGGGGAGCAGATGCTCTGCTTCATTGGAAGCCATTCACAAAAGTGGGCTGAACTGTGTCAGTCTATCCTCTCTGAGGATCCGTCCCATGAGAGCAAATGAAGAAGTGACAAATGAGAAAAACAATCTGAGAGTTTAGGAGAGCAAACTGGTAATTCAAGGAAAAGAGCCAGATCACTTAGATATTTTTTAAAAGCCAACTTAATATAGCAAACTCAGGTCAATGCATGGCAGAGAATCTGAGATACAGAACTGAACTGAGCATGCAAAAAGAAACAGAAAAGAAGCAACGTAACTATAAATATAGGTCCTTATCTAGATCTATAAAACAGAGGTGTGGGTTTGTATGTGCTCTAAAGGAACCCACACCTCTGGACCAATGTCACTGAAATTCGGCACACATACCTTGGGCTTGTGAAATCAGCACTGTGGGGGTCACAAAACCAATTTGTGGGTTTATGCCCCCCAAAGTGGGACACAAATGGGACACCCCCACCAACAGGAGAAAAAGCAATGAAACAGCAGTACTGCGTACGTGCACCACAGCCTCCGTTTCCCTTAATCAATCCCAACGCAGCCAACGCAGCCAACGCAGCCAACGCAGCCAACGCAGCCAACGCAGCCAACGCAGCCAACGCAGCCGCGCTTTTCCTTCACGATAACTTATTGACAGGATGGTTTCCAGGCTTTCTCAACAGTACAACATAAAAGTGACAAAGGCCACACAAGGTGACATTTACAAGTAGATAATGAAGAAAGGAGGACGTGGCTTGACAGCGATTTGAATTTTCCACCCGGCGGCGTCTCCAGCCCATTAACTTAAATTTCTATCAAGCCATGGCCTCCTTCTGCTGAGGGCAGGAGAACATGGCTTGATAAAGGTTTGAAGTTTCCACCGAGAAACGCCGCTGCTAAAGAAAGCTGTGGCCGCAATTAGTGGCCACAGCTTTCTTCAGCGGCAACGTCTCTGGCCCGTAAACTTTAAGTTCTGTCAAGCCGCACACTCCTTTCACTGAAGGAAGGAAGACACAGCTTGACAGCGGTTTGAATTTACTGCCAGGACACGCCGCCAGTAAAACATTCTTCAGCAGCAATGTCTCAAGCCCATAAACTTAAAGTTCTGTCCAGCCGGAAAATTCAAACCTTGGCCTCCTTTCTACAATGAAAGGAGGTTGTGGCTTGACAGAACTTTAAATTTACGGGCCAGAGACGCCGCTACTAAAGAAACTATACTTCCTTTAAGGGAAAAAACCTGAGCAAGGCCGGGTAATCAGCTAGTTGTATATATAAAGCCAAGCAATTATGCATGCATAACTTTTCATGTAGGGATGCAACCAAACACTCTAATCAAATCCCACCCTTCCTGGTTACTTATTCCTGGCACGTACGCTTAAGGAAAGGATTTGCCTTCTAGTGCCAGTGCTGCTTTAGTTCCAGACCAAGCGACAGACTCCTGTTAGGACAAACCTCTGAGAAAAAAAAGTCTTGTGATTTCTACTCTTCTGATGTGGGTGTCAGTATCTGCCCCCCCCCCCGGAAGATGAGGAGTAAGTCTAGAAAGGGGAGGATTCAACAGTGAAGCAAGAAGAGATTAACTACTTCTAAAGGTATAGATGTAGCTATAACTTTTTAAAACTGGAAGGATAAGAAACTATAAGATGAAAATGCATCCAAAAAATTTATCTTGTATAGGACTATAATTAAAAGTAACAGTCTCCCTTGCTTGAAAGCCAGTCATGTCCAGCTCTAGAGGGCGGTGCTAATCTCCATTTACAGCCAAAGAACCAGTGCTGTCTGTGTCTGCAGACATTTCTGTGGTCATGTTGCAGGCATGACTAGATACGGGAACACACAGAACATTGTTATCTTTTCTGCAAAAGCAGTACCTATTCATCTACTTGCAATGTCTTGATTTCGAACTGCTAGGTTGACAGGAGCTTAGACTGATGGTGGGAGCTCAATCTGTCACGCAGTACTCAGGTCTCGAACTGCTGACCTGTCGACCTTCTGGTCGTCACGTTAAGTGTCTTAGTCACTAAGCCACTGCAACCCCAGGACTGTAATTTGAATGTTTCAAATAAACATGTCAATGTTTCATTGGAATGAGATTGGAATGTATCATGTTTGTGAACCATCTATTTCATCAGCCCCAGCTTTTGAAGCTAGCATTAAGCTAGCCTTGTACTCAGGAAATACAAATGAGACTGGTTGCTATTCATGAGAACTCTTCATCAATCTCACCTTTTCTTGTGATGCAAAATTACTAACAGATGTTGTATGTATCATAAAAGTATCCATTCCGTGCAGTTTGATCAAGTGCTGTGCTACTAATCTAAATCTTTTGTTGTATGAGCTTATCTATAGAATGGTGTGTATTAATCCTTTTTTTTCTGTGCAAAGACCAAGCTTTTTAAGCCAAAGATTTCCTAGAAATGAATGTCATTTCTGATCTGATTAGTAAGGCTAGATAGGGAAATTGCACGTAACTTATTAAATATAGATTTTTTTGATCAAATGTTCTTCTTCCTTAAAAATAGAATGCAGATTTAAACAGAGTTGAGGCCAGATAATTTTTTTAATCTTGTTGGGTCTTATTCCTACATATGTTTGTCAGCACAGGTCATTCTTATATAAAGAAGGGGAGTCCTTACCACAGCCACCCCGGTTTAGCTCAATTTTCTGCAAAAACAAGCTATTTCCCCCTCAAATCAATTACCAAAACTTCCATTGTAGCAGTATGACACACAAACACATAGAGGAAGTAATTTTTCACCACACAGGACATCTTTACTTAGAAGTACTGCAGGACGGAAATGAGCTCCCGTCTTCATCCCAGCTCCTGCCAACCTAGCAGTTCGAAAGCAAGAAATTGCAAGTAGATAAATAGGGACCACTTCGGTGGGAAGGTAACAGCGTTCCGTGCGCTCCGGTGTCTAGTCATGCCTGCCACATGACCACGGAAACGTCTGCAGAAGCAGACAGCGCTGGCTCTTCGGCTTAGAAACAGAGATGAGCACTGCACCCTAGAGTCGGATACGACTGGCTTTCGAGCAAGGGAAACCTTTACCTTTACCTTACACACTACTGAATGCAACAGGATTTATGTCTGTGTATAAATGAGTAGAATCATACTATTTATTCTACTGAATGCTTAATGCCTCAAAAAAAAATTTCCTTTAATGTATGTCTTTTCCCCTCTTTCTCATTGGTACAGAAATCTTAAATGGCGGAGTCTACGTTGGTCAGAACAAATTTCTCTGCTATGCAGATACTATTCAGTGGGAAGATATTGTTCGTAATCCTTTGGCTTCCAACTTCTCTGTACTTCCAAAAGACAGCAGTGCAGATTGTAAGTACTGCCTCTTTTTTGTTCATCCTACAATTTTGTTGTCACATTAGCTAAAATCCTATTGTACAGTTTGTCATGGGAATCTTGTGGAGAAGTTACTTTTCCAAGTTACTTTGCATAGACGTAGGTTGATAAAGCCAGCTCTTGCATTAAAAGCACACTGGCATGCCAGACTGTCAGTCTGACAGGGCTAGTGATGCACAGCTAGATTCCTTACATCTCCAAGCATTCTTGAGGGAGGAGGGAAGAGGAGCATCCAAGAAGGACAGAGTCCTGCCTAGCAACAGTATACCTGTAGAACCACGTGTGAAATGATGTACAGTCACCAGCTGTGAACCCCACGAGGAAGCTGATGAGCTGTTATCTCCATTCCAATGGTGGGAGGGAATGTAAATCACCCAGGGAGCTAGGCCACCTCCAGGAGGCCCCATGAGGAGCACGTGTTCCGTTCTCATGGGAACCCGGGTGGTCCCATGAGGTCAAATTCTAAAGGGAGGAAGCCAAGTCCTCCTTTCCAATAGAAAGAGCCCAAGTTGTGAGCTCAGACAAGCACTCTTTGAGGAAGGGCACAGCCCTTGCCTCTCGACACCACAATCTTGAGATCAGTGGGAGGTTTTGACACTCATCATGGCTATCAATTGCTAAATAGCCAGCCATGGAGGGCTTTCCCTCACATCCAACTAAGAAGAAATAACCAGCTTAGAGAAAAGCTAGCCTGTTTTATGATTTTACTAGTTTGTTTCCAGTGCAGTTAGATTTATTCTGTTATATGTATCCAGTATTTTATTTCCTTCAATAAAACTACAAAATACAGCCTTGTCTCACCTGCCTTAATCCAGAAGGAGAAGGAAGGTCCAGCAGAGCAGCATAGATAAGCCTCAATTTCCTCATCTCTTCAACACTGGAAACCTTCCAGGAGAGGGTGAGAAGAAGCTCTGTAGTTTAAGAGAGGGGAATGGCAATATATATACAGTAAATGGAAAGCAGTAGGCTTCTGTAAATAGTAAGATTTGCTACCAAACTGTCTGTCAAAGACATTCCCTGCCTTAAGCAGAAGTGCCACTTTCCCCATCCCCAAGTAATCGTGATTGGGGATAAGGGTGCTCTCAGGAGGCTACCTGGTCGCAGAACCTATGTGTTTGCCCAGGCTTCAAGATCCAGAAAAATTGGCATCTTTCAACCGCCTCATTGAGACAGCTCCACCCACTTCATGACACAGTTATGCAAAAAGTGTAACATTTAGTGGTGAGACCATAAATTAGGAAACCCATGTAAGCATTATCTCTTCAATACTGGATCAGTATTGAATCTATACCTATAAATCCGAGCATTAACCATTGGAACCTGACAAAGAATCCCACACCCGGCCATACTAGCCCATACCGAGCATTCGTGCACTTGCCCGAAATGGGTCCGGAGGTCAACAAATATTTTAGAATTGCGCCAGTGGGGCAGGAGACCCACAAACTTGAACAAAGAAAAAGAACCTCAATTCCCAACGTTCCTTGCACCGCACCATGCCACAGCCATTCAGGCTGAGCGGCGCGAGCAAAAAGAACATTGGGAAACGTGCCACGGCCAATCAAAATCGAGCCTCAGAAAAAAAACGATGTAGAAACGCAAACCACAAACACAAAACTACACATCCCAGCGTCCTGCACGCCATGAGTGCGCACAACTCTGAGAAAGCCACCACGCAAAAAATAAAAATACAAAACGCAGTGCCTCACAGCCACGCAAAACTAACAAGCCACAAAAAAAACCAAAACCAAGGGGGGGCCAAGGGGGAAAGGTGCCTTTGCACCCCTTGAAAGCGAACCAATTCCCTAGGAAGCAAAGGCAGTGAACGGCCCTCCAGTCGCTGCCTTTACCTTCTGAGGAAGTGTTTCACTTTCAAGGGGGGGAAGGTACTGGTGCCTTCACCACCCCCCTTGAAAGTGAACCAATTGCCCAGGAAGCAAAGGCAGCGAACAGCCCTCCAGTCGCTGCCTTTACTTACCGAGGAAGTAACTACCCCTAACCAACAACAAAACAGCCAACAAAAGTAACCAACAAAAAGACCAAAAATATTAAAAAATAATAAAACAAAAATAAATCAATAATTAGAAAAACAATGAATGAACAAAAAGAAATAAACCACAAAGTACACACCTAAAACTAAACAAACCGAAAAATAAACCAAAACCAAAAATAACAAACAGAAACACTTCCCAGCCCACCACCACAAAAGCAAAACAAATAAAACCACCAAAATAAAGTAAACAAGACAACTCATCAGCAGCACATCCTCCCTCCACGACGACCGGAACAGAAATGAAGAAACAAAGAGACTACGTACCGGAGGAAGCTCCACCCAGAGGCCAAGAGAGAAAAAACAGTCAAAGCAAAAGAGAACCACTAGCAGCCCCACCTGCAGGGCAGAAAAGTAAAAACAAGTCCAAAATACACAACAGCCCCAAACAAAAGGCCACAAAAGTAAAAAAAAGTCAAAACCATAACAATACATCACACTTTTACACAAATCACAAACATATGTAAAAAAATAAAATAAAAAGATTTCTAAAATCATGTGTTGAGTTTCAACTCAAATAAAAACCAAAAACATCAAAACACAGTTTTAAAACATTGAATATAAAAAACATCAACTTTCACATTCCTAACGTTATTACCTACAGTACAACTATTTTAAAAAATCACATACTAAAACATTATTTGGTTAAATTTAAAAAATCGAAAAAAATATATCATCCTTTGTTCTTTTTTTAATCCACAAAAACAAACCACCAAAAAACTGATCACAGTTTATAACAGCCCGGCAAAAACAAATTGTGTATAAATAAATGTTTTAAAACTTTCAATTATACACTAACCTCTTTTGTACAAACATTAACCAAAAAACCCCCCTTCCAACACAATTTAAAACAGCCCGGCACCGCCGGGCAAACTATGCTAGTTACTTATAAAATTCTGCTGGCAAGTCATCTTGTCCTGGGGTTTTACCTATTTTAAAATTTCCTATTACATCTGCTATTACCTTCTCTGTTATTTGTTCCTCCATTTTTTCTTTATGTTCCTTCTTAATATTAATCCCCTTATATCTTTCTATGTGCCCAGGTCAGTGCAGTGAAGGGGGGAGATGTGATCGTAGTGGGGCGACCTTGCCTTGCATGTTCACAGTGCATCTTCTGGAACCGTTGTTAAGGTGCGGGATTTAAAAGACATCTCGCGCTTTAACGACAGCTCCAGAAGAGGTGCCGTGAATGCACAAGGCAAGGTTGCCCCACTGTGATCAATTGCCTCTCCCACTCTTTGCAGCACTGACCCAGACACAGAAGGGGGAGAGGTGATCAATCGCAGTGGGGTGACCTTGCCTTGCACCTTCACAGTGCCTCTTCCAGAGCCATCGCTAAGGCGCATGTATTTAAAAGACATCCCACGCTTTAGTGACGGCTACAGAAGTGCCATGAACATGCAAGGCAAGGTCGCCCTGCTGCGATTGTGTCACCCACAGAGTCCAACATACTAAAAACATTATTTGGTTAAATAATTTTTTTTAAAAAAACATTATATCATCCTTTGTTCTTTTTTTAATCCACAAAACAACCGGCAAAAATAATAATCACAATTTATAACAGCCCGGCATCGTCACAAAAAATAACATATACAGTGATACCTCATACAACATCCAAACTTGGTTCCACAAGTTTGGACTTTATACGGATTTGGACTTTGTATGAGGCATGCAAAATCCTAGCTGCGATGCCTCATACAACGTCCAAATCCTTGCCGTGATGCGTACAACGTTGTTTCCATAGAGATACATTGTACTGTAACAGCACAGACTTCAGGGCAAAGTCAAGGAAACAGACAGGAAACTGACAGAACTTTAAGAAATCATTGTCTAATGGCTAAATACATTACAAAAACATGTCAAACAACCCTGATTGTCCAAGAACCTGAAGAATGCTGCAAAAATCCCAGGAATGCTTCTAAAAATTCTGACAAAAATTCAAAAAAACCCCAAAATTACACTCAAAACCACTCCTAAACACTCTTTGCCTCGTGCAAAACCCACAAGATCAATGCACGCATGTGTCCTGCCTTTTATACTGCCCAGGCACAATGCAACCTGGGGAAAACCCAATGCCTCATACAAAGTTGAGCAACTTTATATGAGATAACTTTTTTCAAGAAATTAGGCGATGTTGTATGAATTCAATGTTGTACAAAGCGGACTTTGTATGAGGCATTACTGTATGTTAAAACAAATATTCAAAAATACATTAGAAAAATTACAAAGATAAATGTTATTACTTTACAGTATCAAAACAATACAATCTATTAACAAATGACCACAAAAAGTGTGTATACACAAACTTTTTAAAAATGACAATTACAGACTAATCTCTTCTTTACAAACATTAAGAAAAAAAACCTTCTAATACAATTTAAAACAGCCCGGCAACACCGGGCAAACTCTGCTAGTAATAACTATAGAGGTACTGTATCTTAAATTATACCAAGTTTCTGCTGCAAATTAGGCATTATTGTGTAACTGCAGCAGGATTTGGACATTGACTCAGATTCAAATGCACTTGTTCTTTCTCCTGCATAATTTTGTAGTAGGATTTGTGTTATCTATTGTGCTTCTGCAACATTCTTGTGTTAAGTTAAATTGTGATTTAGCTAATCCAGATATTTATCTCTGCTTCCAGGTTTATTTTACTTTACTCTCTTTGCATACTTACTTCCTGACAAATTGACCAAGATAGACTTTCATCTTGAAATAAATCAAGGTGTTAAACACACATAAGATTTGCCACTGATTTAAAGTTTAGTTTAAAGTTGTCTGCCTCATAATTATCACCTTCCACATACAGCAGTGTATGTTCCTGCAGTGGCTCAAGTTGCTAAGACGCTGACTGGGAAGCGGAAGGTCAGCAGTTCGATTCCCGAGTACTGCAGGACGGAAATGAGCTCCCGTCTTCGTCCCAGCTCCTGCCAACCTAGCAGTTCGAAAGCAAGAAATTGCAAGTAGATAAATAGGGACCACTTCGGTGGGAAGGTAACAGCGTTCCGTGCGCTCCGGTGTCTAGTCATGCCTGCCACATGACCACGGAAACGTCTGCAGAAGCAGACAACGCTGGCTCTTCGGCTTAGAAACAGAGATGAGCACTGCACCCTAGAGTCGGATACGACTGGCTTTCGAGCAAGGGAAACCTTTACCTTTACATACAGCCAGTGCTGATTGTTGGAGGGAGGGGGCATCAGAGTGGCATACAGGGATACTGAGTCATTGAGTCACATACTATTTAACATTGATTGAGAAAGTCATTGAAATTTATTTCATGTTTTTTTGTCCCAAAACTCAAGAAAAAACAAGAATGCTATCTCTAGGCATCATTATTTTTATATTTTGTGGAGGTTATTGTTGTTGGTGGTGGTGATGGTGGTGGTGGTGGTAGTGGTTTTCGTAGTCATACAATGTCCACTGGACTGGAGTTTTGAAACCCCACTGTTTGGATCTTAGCCCTGGACCTAAGAGTCATTGATGTATCGCCTCATAATGTAGCTGGTACCTAATAGTGCTACTCTCTGCATCTGCTCTATCATGATCTTATCAATTTAATTTAATTTTAATTTAATAGTCATATTTATATATGCCGCCCACTCAGGCAGAACCCGACTCAGGGCGGCATTACAACAAGTTCTAAAAACACATAAAAACACTTTAAAAGCCCCATATCCCACCCACTTTAAAAAACCCATATCCCACCCACCCATCCCACCCACTATAAAAAGAAGAAGAGAGAGTTCTTAATTCTTTACATAAGCCAGCAGGCGGGGACCGTGTTCCCATTCGGGCCCCACACCTGCCCTGCCAGCCAGGTCTTCTATCCTTTCCTGAAGGGCAGCAATTCTCTTTGAAGTCTTAGATCTGTTGGCAGGAGGTTCCAGAGAGTTGGTGTGGACACGGAGAAGGCCCTCCTTCGGGTGCTGGAAAGATGTGCACCCCTAACTGATGGCACCATTAGAGAGCCCCTCCTGTCCGCTCTGGTTGGACAGGCAGACACTCTTGGGACGATGCGGTCTCTAAGATATGCTGGCCCACTGCCATATAGGGCTTTAAAGGTCAAAACCAGCACCTTGAATTGCACCTGGAGACAAACTGGTAACCAGTGCAGCTCCCGAAGTAGCGGTGAGGCATGGGCATATCGCCCACATCCCATCACCACCCAGGCTGCCGCATTCTGGACCAGCTGCAGCCTCCAAATGGTCTTCAAGGGCAGCCCCATGTAGAGCTAGTTGGACATACTGTAGTTTTTTTTCCCCAAACCATTTGGGATCAATCCTAGAAGTCCTATCACTACTAGTATCACTGTTGCTCTTTTCGCTCAGAAATGCTATAATTCAGTTCTTAAACCCTGATATTTTTCTTCCACCTGACTACCACCTGGGTTCACTATATCAGTCAACTTAACCAATTTTTTCTCCACCACAGTAATGTCTAGAGCACTGTGTTCATGCTTTTTGCCAGTTTGGATCTTAAAATCTTACACAATCTTGACTGTCCTATTCTCATTCTCAACCACCTTTTCCGGGTTGCATTCCCACTAATAATTCAAAGATAGTGCTCTATAATTTTTGCACATGCTCCAATGAAACATTGCTGCAACTTGGTTATGGTGTCCTTTGTAGTAAGACTGTGCAATCTTCTTCTTCCTCTTCCTCTCCTCCTCCTCCTTCTTCCATATAGTGTATGAAACTAAATTAATTAATTAATTCATCTGGATTAAGACAGGGGTAAAAAGGGAACAGCATATTTCTGTGCAAACCTTCATGGGGTTGGTAGGGAGCGATGGGGCTGGTTTTTTACACTTCCTGTCACTTTTTACTGGTTAGAGGAGAAGAATTCTACCAGATTGTCAAGCTCAGTGGGTCTGCACATGGCAGCAGATGGGAATACAGTGTACCACCATAACATCCCTGAACACAACAACTCTCATCTGATTTCAGAAGCAAAATAGAGTTTGGCCTAGTTGGTGTTTAGATGGGAGACCACAACAGATTACGAAAGATCTGCCATTCCCCAATTGCTAGAGTGGTTTAGGTGGACCAATGGTAAAAAGCAAGTGTACGTAGCTACATAGGATCCATGGCAGATATAACAATGGCTCTTCCCTGCCTAGGGCATTCCCAATGTTTAGATCTTCCTACCTGATTTATCAGACAGTGAAAATGC
This sequence comes from Bradypodion pumilum, assembly GCA_035047305.1. Classification (NCBI taxonomy): domain Eukaryota; kingdom Metazoa; phylum Chordata; class Lepidosauria; order Squamata; family Chamaeleonidae; genus Bradypodion; species Bradypodion pumilum. Next base: position 245,285,185 of record JAWDJD010000001.1, on the reverse strand, counting down.
AGACGTCGCAGGAGCATATGGTCAGCCTCTGCTTCAGAAGAACCACCCTCGTTTCTGACAAAGCTAGTCTGGAGAAATAGTACTGCATCCACATTTGGGTGAATGTGAAGGAGTGTGCTCTTTTATATATACTGTATCTCTATTTCTATCTCATATCAGTTTTGCACATGTGTATTCACAGTCCCATTTCCCAGGGCCGCCATCAGAAATTTCTGGGGCCCATACTGAGCAATCCTATGGGGAGGGGCACATTTTGGCCACACCCGTCTGTTGGCATGGCCAAATCTGTGGGCATGGGCAAATCTGTGTGAGTGTTGGCAAATCTGTGTGAGTGTGGCCAAATTTGACCATGTGTCATGCCTGCCACATAAAGGTAAAGGTTTCCCTTGCTCGAAAGCCAGTTGTATCTGACTCTAGGGTTCAGTGCTCATCTCTGCTTCAAAGCCGAAGAGCCAGCTTCTGCAGACGTTTCCGTAGTCATGTGACAGTTTAATTAATCAGTTGTTTAATTAGCAATAAAAAGCTGTTGTCCTTCTATCTCCCACCCAATTTTGCAATAATTTTCCAATACGAATTTTTTTAAAAATGCAGATATTTTTGGTTCCTGTGGGGCCACTTATGGGGCTCTGAGCTGCCCTCAGGCTCCATCGCTGAGAAGCCGCTGCCGCTGCTCTCACTGCTGCCCAGCACAGAGAAGCCGCAGCATTCACCCTCCTCGTCGTCTTCCTCCTCTGGCCCATCTTCCTCCAGGCCTTCCTCACCCCCATAACTGTCGCCTTCCTCCATGCCCCCCCCCCACTGTGGAGCAAGAGGCGGTGTCTGTGGCAGTGATGGCAGTGCTGAGGCAGGAGAGAAGCAGCAGAAGGGGCCGCCTGAGGCATTGGCAAGGGAAGCCTCTGAGTGGGGCGGCGTGGGTGGCGCGGAAGGTAACAGAGCACCGGCGGGGCCTCCTCTGCCAGCAATGGCTCACCTTCCTCCTCCTCGGCCTCTGGCGTCGCCTCAGCCTCCATCTGCGGTGCTGCCGCTACCTCAGAATGGCTACCTCTGCGATGCCTCAGGGCTCTTGGGGAAACTCGAAGGCTGGGAAATGGCAGCAGTGGCGGCCGCTCCGCGGCTTTCTTCCATGCCGAGGGGAAAGAAGGAGGAGAAGGGCAACATGCCATACCGCACATGCCCTTATGCCTCCGCAAAGCCGGCTCCTGCCTTGCATGGCTGCTCGAGGCCCGCCCCTGGTCCGCCTCTCTGAGGTGCGGCTGAGGGAGAAAGGCCAGCTGGCTGGCAGGCAGGCAGGAAGGGATGGTGATGAAGTGATTAAGCATCTCCTCAGGAGTCAAAGGCCCGCCACCTTCAAGAGTAGCACTTTGGGGCCAAGTCAGCCATGTTCGAGTAATCCAGACTCAGCTGAGCTATGGGCTGCCCGCCACTGGGCCCCTGTCAGCTCCTGGGCCCGGTACAGCAGTCCTGCTTGTCCCCCCCTTACTGGCAGTCTCTGCCATTTCCCCCAAGTAAATATGTACAAACAGGTCATATAGGGTGATTTTTTAGGGTTTTTTTAAAGAAGGAGGCAGGAATAGAAAAAATCCCAAATTGGGGAAAATAAATCTAGAAATAAACTTCAATTTTCTTCTTCTTTCCTATCTAAGCCAGATGTGCAACTGCCAAAATGAAGCCACCTTTTGGTGATTTCATTTTGCAGTTCCTTTTGCCCGACCAAGTATGAGAAAGATTAGCCAGCATAAGGTGGCCGTTGCCTGGGGTATGCCCGATTGTGATTCAAAAATACCACAATCTTCGAGGAGGCTCTTTTTGTGAACCCCATAAATTTCAATGAATGATTGTTTGTATTGTTTAACACTTCATGTTTACCTTTAAAACTTTCAGACCCCTCCAGAACAGACTTTTAGCTTTGGGAAATAAATAAATAAAGATTAAAATTTTATTGTTTGAGGTTGCCCAGATCAGTGGTGAAAGATTACAGGGGGCACACACACGGAGAGAGTACCTTCTTCAATTTTCTAATGGGAAAGGTGGATTGTACGGGGAGGAAATTACATACCCATACCTGTTGTTTTTGCTCAGGTAGTTCTCAGTGACAGTCAGGCTTTTCTTTTAATTGCAATGGAAATCCTATGAAATGTTGTTGCCTTTGTGATCACAGTCAGGATGCTTTCCTAAAAAGCAAACCATTTCCCATACTCCACAGGAAGCTCTGTGATATGGCTCAATCTATACAACAAAGGGATTGAGACTTCAGAGACATCATAGAATATGCATTTTTCCAAACTTTGTCAAAAGTCTATTTAGATTTACCATGCAAGTTTTCAAATGTGAGCAATTAGCTAGCTATATACCAAATGAAGAGGCTGGGAAGAAGAAAGTATTTGTGTACAATCACTCAAAGAAAAAACAGTGCCTTATTACTACCTGTCAAGATTTGGGGGAGGGAGGGGAGGGAAGCCAGATGTTGCTACTAACATTACAAAACCGTTTAATGTAGAGTTTTGCTGTATGCTAGTTTATGAAGATTTTGGATGGGAGAGAGGAAAGAAATGACAGAGCGACCAAAACTGCAGATCTGTCAGGATGGACCACAGTTTTGTTTTATGTAGGCAAACAACTTTCCTTATTAACACCTTGCCTGTGTAGCACTTTCAGGGCAATCAGAATCCAGCTTTAGGTAAATATTTTAATTAAAATTATATCTCTGTCTGCCTTAGCACATAGAAGTTCATTGTATCTATCCTCTGGGAAATAGTTTTGCCCCAGTTGTCCACGTGGCATGGTTTAAAATCAAGAGGTGAGAAAGGAAGATTTTTTTTAAAAAAAAACACCACAATCCCCAAAATACTGCAGGCAGGCAGTATGGTGATGATGATTAGAAAGGGAATTCTGGAAACTGTAGTCTAAAACAGTACCCTTACCATTAATAGTTAAGAGCTGAACTCCAGTTAATTGTTAATTCTCCACTGGAATCCTGCTTCTGTACAAACAAACTGACCAGGCAGCCTAAGACAACCTCTTTTTGGTACATCTTGATTAGCAAAATGTCCGAAATTTATATCAGTTTTGCCAGGTTTGGAATCTATACAAATCCAAGGAAAACACGATGTACAGCTGGAGCGAGAATTATCTTGCTCAAATACAGTTTATTTTAAAACAATTGGCAGGGGATGCTTACTTTGTACCAATTCCTAAAACACTGTATTGTTCTGTGTGCACATCTGTGTCTGTGCATATTGTGTATTGTTCCTCTTGGCCCATAAAGCCTGCAGGATTCTCCTTAGCCTAAAAATGTTTTCCACCCCCACCTCCACCCTATTCCTTATTGTTATAGCACTACAGCAGTTGGGTGGTCAGCTATCATGGCAAAGAATTGTTGTGTGAAGCTATAAGGGTAAAATATAATTAAAAGGTTGGTACCATGTGTAGGGCATGGAGCATTGGCAATGGGAGTGGGACCCAAATAGCTCTGAAGCATTATAACTAAGTAGATAGATAGATAGATAGATAGATAGATAGATAGATAGATAGATAGATAGATAGATAGATAGATAGATAGATAGATAGATAGATAGATAGATAGATAGATAGATAGATAGATAGATAGATAGAAGAAAAACCTCTACAGCAGGGGTTCCCAACCTTTTCAAGCCAGGAGCTGGGTCATGCTCTCTCAGTCAGCTTCGAGGGCCAGATGGCCACTTTGCCTTGCCTTGCTATCACAAGGTGACCATTTCCCCCCAATAGCTTCAAAGGGGGTGGTCATTTTGTTTCTCGAATGCCACGGGACTTAGGTTGGGAACCCCTGCTCTACAGGGTCCCAGAGGGGCAGGGGAAATCAGGAGAATATTTCACAGTGGTAACTGCAACGTTAAAAAGGAAACATTCAGGCAGGATTCCCAAAGGATGCAGAAACCAGGACAGGCACCATGACTTGAATAACGATTCTTTTAATAGTGAAGATGCAGCCTTGCTCTCCCTCTCACATCTCCAATGTAATAAAAAAAAACATTGACCTGGGAATACATAAGACTGCTAGGATTACACAATAATGCACGGGGTGCGGGTATTATCACTGTAACCCTAATGTATAAATTATAAATGCTCACTGTTTTTGTTTTCCTCCTCCTCCTCTGACAACATCCAGTTCTAAAACGTCAACTGCAAGACATTATATTAGAAAGAATATGCAGTAAGTGTGTGGTGTTGTCAAAAATCATAGAGGATGAGAGATGTGAGAGAAAGCCAATGCCATACCATATGAAACAGTTTAATTTGTTATTATAGTCAGCTAATGGGCATATTGGATTTTTGAAAGCTCCTGTGTGGTTTAGCAGCACACCTCCCATTGGAAATCAATGGAACGTGTGATCTTAACTTACTTTCTCTATTTGAGATAATCTTGCCCTCAGAGCTTGGCATCCCAATTTGAGCTCCTCCCGATTACTCAGATCAGTGGTTAGTGCTGCCACAGCTCTATCTGAGTGAACAAGCTTAACCTCTGGGATACAAACACCCAATTGTTCCCATTGGATTCCTGTCTATTCTCTTTGGGATCAAATAAACACACGGGGGATGAGGCTTGTTTTGTTTATGTGATGAGTTCACGGGAGGAGAAACATTGGCTATCCCTTTCAGCTCTGCAGATGAAACCAAATTTTAGAAAATTGAATTTTAGAAGCACACAGAGAATCATTCTATGGCTCTCTAATCCCTCTAGAGCCCTTGTGACACAATGGTGAAGCTGTTGTACTATAGCCAAAACTCAGCTCGTGATCTGAGTTAGATCACAATGAGCTGAAGGTTGGCTCAGTCTTCCATCCTTCTGGGTTGGGAGCAAACTGATAATTACCTTGAGAACTGCCCAGAGAGTGCACTCAATGCTATAGGGAAGTAAATAAGCATAATTGCTATTGCTATATGTAGGAGGAGGTCCCTGCTTATATTTATTGCTTTTCACAAAATCTCCTCATCCTAGAAATGCCTGAACAAGACTCCTATATGTCTGTCAGAATGTTTACTTAGATATAGGTGTAGGTACTGGACTGGTATTTTAAGGGACTGTGGTGGCTTAGTGGTTAAGACACCGAACTGTATAACTGGAAGGTCGGTAGGTAGGTAAAATTGAGAGCCATGGGTTCAAGTCCACAACTGGTCATGAAAACCATGAGATCACATTGGATCAGTCACATTCTACCTGACCTCCTTTATAGAGGATCAAATAGGTTATATGAAAGCTGTATTTACAGCTTGGAGGTCATAGGCATACCTGTCAAGTTTTGTGAAATTTCTGCCAACCCCCCGTATTTTACTCTCTGTCCTGCCGTCATCCCGTATTAGTTAGACTGAAATTACACTGGAGTTAGACTGGAGGCCAGCACAGGATAAGCATAGCTGTCCAGTTTCCCGTTTTGGCCAGGAAATTTCCCTTATTTGACAGAAATTTCCCAAAACTTGACAGGTATGGTCATAGGAGGAAAAGTAATATAGAAATTTGAAAAGGAAATAAAATAATTCCCTTGGGAGAGATGAACCCTGCACAAGGAGAAACAGCAATTGTTCATCAGATTTCTATATTCATTTCTGTTGCACAAGAGATTTAGAGATGCCACTGTCCACCCCTTGTCCTGTTCTGCTACATTTTAATGAAATGTAAAAGCCATACCATCTTGATGGTTGTTGTTTTAATTTATGGATGTGGTTAGTGACTTTGTCTGAATGTTTAATGTGACCGGTATCTCACACACACAGATTTACATGCTCCAAGGGATAACATGATTAAAAGAAGAAGTATACATTAGCTTTAATGTGTGGTTGGACCCTAGTCATGCTCCTTCCCATAAATCTGTAAATCGGAGACAAGGACCATGTGGCCCAGCATACACTGCTAGACTGCAATGTGCCTCTTTCCTAGCCGGATCTATGGGTGGATGATAGAGATCTGTGGAGCCACATCAGCCCCATTCCTCTTACAAGGAAATAACTGTGAGAAGAACCTTTTGCTGATCTTCTGTGCTTCTGTTTGATGTTCCGCGTAAAGCAGTTTCCCTCTATTGAAGTCTGTTCCTTGTACACAACCTGTTCTGTTTTGAAAAACAACAAACACCTAATCCTAGCCAAACTAATCACCCACAGAATGTAACAACAGCACATTTCCTCACATTGGTTGAGGGAAAATGAAGTGTGACTAATCCCTTTCTTGAAGT